>CM038223.1:79109311-79746811 GCA_021442155.1 Cymbidium sinense
ATTTTCTAATGGTCATATAGTGACTATGCCTTTGTAAAACTAAAAGTAGACTTATTTTACTAATCAAGTTGACATGCATGACACAAATGGTCATTATTGAAATGTAACGTAGGTATACCACTAACCATGTTAGCCTATGTAATCTTTCTAAATGTGTGCATTCTATTATGACATAATCTCCAATGCCACAATAAGGACTCATCTAGTATGAATTTAAAATAAACAACTAAAGAATAGCCTAAGTTTTCATGATCTAGCATAAAAACTTATTAGTCCTAACACCCTCTAAAATATTTTTACCATTTATACTAAGTAAATATTTATTTTTAAAAACTTTGCATTAAAACTCTTATCATATAAATAACAAATGTTATGCAAATATTAATAAAATCATGATATACTTTAAATATTTGGTAATGGAATCCCTTAGGGTCACTATCTAATATCATTCACCCTTCTCTCATACTTGTTTTAAGGCTCACTTTCATTGAATTTAAGTTTTATGCCACCGCTATTGGAGGAACTGAGGGCTCCTTTAAATGCTTGAAAGATGGCTTTGCTACAAAATTTCCACCCCGCCCTCTCCCTTTTTAATGCTCTCCATAATCAACATGAAACTTCTAAGTTACCTTTGATCAAACGCTATGGAAAAAATGGTAAATAAACCATCTTTCTGGACAATGATGATATTGAAAGCTTAATAGTTCCTCTTAAATTTTCACTCATTGGGAAATGTGTGATAAAGAGGATCTCATTGGCTGATATAAGGAAGTTTTTGGAGAGCTTAAACTTATTGGTAAATGGTTTGTTAGTTTTATTGATTCTTGGCATTTCATCATCTGATTGAACAATGAGGATGATTATGCTAAGTTTTTCACCAAAAAGATATTTTACATCACTAAACAAATTCCAAGAAGATTCACTTTTGTGTACAAAGAATTTCACTCGAGTAAACCTAGTAAAATCAACAACAATAACAAATCCATTTGACTTTCCTACCAAACTTGTGGTGTTGATATGTCCAAATAAATTCATGGCAAGAATTTCTAATGGTCATATAGTGACTATGCCTTTGTAAAACTAAAATTAGACTTAGTTTACTTACAAAGTTGACATGCGTGACACAAATGGTCATTATTGAAATGTAACATAGGTATACCACTAACCATGTTTGCCTATGTAATCTTTCTAAATGTGTGCATTCTATTATGACATAATCTCCATGCTTCAATAAGGACTCATCTAGTGTGAATTTAAAGTAAATAACTAAATATTAGCCTAAGTTTTCATGATCTAGCATATAAATTTGTTAGTCCTAACACCCTTTAAAATAATTTTACCATTTATATTAAATAAATATTTATTATTTAAAAAATTTATATTAAAACTCTTATCATAGAAATAATAAATGTTATGCAAATATTAATAAAATCATGATATACTTTAAATATTTCATAATGACATCCCTTAGGGTCACTATTCTAATATGATTCACCCTTCTCTCATACTTGTTTTGAGGCTCACTTTCATTGAATTTAAGTTCTATGCCACTACTTTGGAGGAGATGAGGGCTCCTTTAAATGTTTGGAAGATGGCTTTGCTACAACCTTCCCCCCGACCATCTTTCTAGACAATGATGATATTACAAGCTTAATAGCTACTCTTAAATTTTTACTCATTAGGAAATGTGTGATGAAGAGGATCTGACTAGCTCATATAAGGAATTTTTTGGAGAGCTTAAACTTATTGGTAAATGGTTTGTTAGTTTTATTAATTCTTGGCATCTCATCATTGGATTGAACAATGAGGATGAATATGCTCGCATTTTCACCAAAAATATGTTTTACATCATTGAACATCTTTTGAGAATCCTTAAATGGGCTGTTAACGTTTCCCCTAAAGTAGAATCTCCAACATGCCTATCTATATTCAATTTCCTATTCTAAAAGTGCATTACTTTAACAAATAGATTCTATTTTCTATGGTTATTATTAATGGAAGACCTTTGAAAGTTGATATCCTCACACAACCCTGTTAAGATCCTTGATTGCTTAGGTCTTTTTTGAAAGCGATGTTACTACCCTCTTCAAAGATAAAGTCTAGATTAACACTAACAAATCTAGTTGTTGACAAAAAATGATTATGAGAAACCAAAAAGTATTGTTGTCATTATCAATGCTTCAATCATATTGTCGATGAATTCCTAATGTTACAACCTCCTCCCCCTCATAAAGAAAGAACACTTGATACATTAATTCAAAAGCCTCAACCCATTACTATACTAATTGAAACAGTAGGTGTTTCAACCTAAAACTTTTTTTTGTTGTGTAGCACTTACTACCACATTGGAAAAAAAACCTCTAACTCCAAGAATAATAATTATATCGGTGGTATATTTTTTGAATGAAATTCATAAAATCACCCAAAGATATAGATGTCCATGATGACATGGTCACCTTCCTTAAAATAGTAGATCTTATGCTTAGAGTAAAGATAAACAAATTGTGAGAAATTCTAATTCCAATACACCAATTTTCACTAGAAATTAAATGATCCACATGATGTTATGGAAAAAACACAACTACAAGTTTTAGAGAAAGTTAGGAGGAAGGGATTGAGGAAGCTAAAAAGGCTAACTAAAAAACCAAATAGTGACCATAAGAAGATGTAATAGTTCTAGATCTCTTTCTATTTCAATCAATATGCACACCCCTCTATCCCCCAACCACCAAATTAATTAATATATTGATTTGGATTAATAGTGGTTTCATTAAACCTCAATCTAGGACTAGAATTAAACAACAAATCAAAAAGATAAACTAGATTTTGGCATCCTAAAGCCCATAGCCAATAATAATAAAAGTGATAGAATCTATATAATTTATAAAATGCATAAAGACTAGTTAAACTACATAAACAAAACCTTGGTTTTTTTTTTTTTGGCAGGAGACATACCATGTTGGCATAGTTTTTAATCACCCACAATTTCTTCAAGTTAAAGTCACTCTAAATGAAATTTCAATTGTATACCCAAACTAAGTAAGCTGTCCAAATGCTAAGGACTCACTGCATGCATGTAAAGTATTGTAAGAAAGAACATGAGCATCAATCACATGGACAAAGACTTACTCGAAGAATGACCATCTAACCACATATAAAATCAAGCCACAAGAGGCTTGTTGTGAGTCTCATCACTTGGTATTGAATACTTTCCTCAAATCAAGGTGAGCTTTTTTGTACTCAACTGATACACTTTTTACTCGCCTCCTGCATCACCTCATCCCCCAAAGTTTATAAAAGTGAGAGGGATTCCTTTTTATGGGTTGGCTAGCTTATTTCTAAAATACACTCACTCTCTCCTCCTAAGCTTTGTTCTATTCTTCTATCTATATTGATGGAATTCTCCCATCTTGTATTAAAACTAATCAAAAGACAATAAAATTAAAAATTCACCTTATTGTCTCCATTACATGTTGTTTCTCACTTCAATAACCCTACTTCTCAATTGACTTCTGAATTTTTTGCTTTAACCATAGATAGATTTAGATTCAACATTCTTTTTGGTTGCATAAGCATGGATAAGACCAACATGTAGAAGTAAATAAAAACTAAAGTAGGACATTTAATTTAGAATCACTCAGTAGAAATGGAGCCAAACACGTAATAATTTCTCACCCATTGGGACTTGAAATATATGAAGGAGAGAATCACTTTCCTGGTGCAAGAGTTCCTAGATAGAGCTGACCACAAATGAAGGATGGTGGAGAAAAATTGATCATCAAGATTGACAGCATGCCAAACTTGCCAAGCTAGAAGAGAATTATATAAATCTCCCAACTTAGATGTCAAGTCCTATTATTTTAGTGAGGAAGAACAAGATATGCTTGAGAGTGGGTGACTCCTAATAATACATCCTCTGTAAGGACTACTTAAGCTTGTCTCTTGCATAGTTTCAAAAATTCATTTGGACTTCTATTGAGTTAAGACATGATAGGCCAAATTACCTATTTGGAGTCAATAACATTTTGTTGATGAATGATGTGATGAAATGTCACCTTTTCCTTATTGCCTTCAAAGAATTGACTCAGGTGGTTCTCACACCTTTGGTTATTACCTTAATCTCTTATTTCAAAATGATGTTTGCCATACAATTCTAGTACATAGAAGTCATTGAAGAGCTCAGCTCAAATGAGGCAAGGATGAGTCCATGGAGAGATTTATCACTCACTTCTAGTGTGAGATCTCGAAGTCAAGGACCTTAAACCCATAATGTCTTAGATAGTACTTGCTCAAGGTTGAAGAAAGGGCCATTTAGTAGTAAAGCTCAATACCAGAAACACTCATTAAACTAGTCAAGATTGGGAATAATTATGTAATTATCAGGTGTAAAATGAAGTCCTCAACAACACCATTGACTCATGCCAATGACTCATTAAAGAGCTTGCATTTAGGATAGTCTTCTGGGATAAATTTTATGCAGTCCAAAAGAGAAGGTGGCTAGAAGCACTCACATAAGTGAGATTTAAGAAATCTTATGATTTCTAAAAGGAAATGAGTACCTATAGCTTTATAGTGACTTGATGTATCAATGATCAAGTTAGTGGAAGCCATTCAAAACAAGGATTTGTTCAAAAGGCCACTGTTGTTGTGGATCATGGTGAGCATGATCACTTTATCTACTTAAGAAGTAAGAGCTCATAAAGGCTAAGCTCAAGAGTTCACTAGGAGGAAAGACAATGAAGTCATGAGATAAGTAATGAACTCATAGAGTGCCATTCACATTATAGAAGTTTTACCATCCTCATGGAAATAAAGTCTTCAAGAAAGAGTCTCAATCTATTATCTGGAAAGTCAATCAACAACCATGGTGCAAGCACCACATGACTCAATCATGTGACTTTAAAAGGATAAACCTTTCAGGAAATACACTAGTAATACTCATTGACATTAATCATCAACTATAAAATTAGAAGTTTTGGTGTTTAAAAATGTGATGAGACACCACATAGATCTTAGTGAATTATTGAAATGATCAAATACAATATCAATGAATGTTGTACTACTTTGAAAAGTAAAATCATCACCTATGATGGACTTAATAATCTAATAAAACACTTAAGTTTGATGAGTATATATGCTAGAGATTTTTCTTTTACTTTACATGGATAAAGTAAAGAAGAGTTTATTTTAAGCAGTTTTAAGTTTTAAGCCCTATAGTTAATTACATCTTAGAAAATAAGGTTTCTAAAAACTTCTTGATTAAAGTGATTGGATAATAGCTCATGGATTTGAAAGTTTGATATTAGAGAAAAATGATTGTTTGAATTTAAGTGGGAGAGCATAAATAAGAAGAATTCTTAAAAATCAAGGAGAGTAAATAGGAAGTTCTCATGATACAAGGAATCATATAGTACTTCTATCCTTTAAAGAAGCTTTATATTTTTGAAGTAAAGAATTATGCCATTTAAGTTGGCATTTTATTAGAAAGCTTGGACATGTATTCCAATAAAGTAAGATTGTGAAAGACCTAAAGGTAAAGATTTAAACCCATGGAAAAGAGAAATTGGCTACCACAATCTATATCTAAAGTGTTGTAGCACAAGCTAACTCAACTTAATTCTACTGGAAAAATTGGATTTGTTGGTTGGTTTAATAAGAGTGAATCTATCCCAACACTTCTAAACTTATAATCGCTTGGAGTGGTAAATAACACCTTTTATAAGTTAAAACCATATGACCAAGTCTCATGAATATAAGATAATTAGTTTGTTACTTATTAGTAAAAGTCTAAGAAATGCATACCCAAGACCTTAAATCATGATTAATATGAAAGCATGCAATAATGGAATAACACCTCCATTGTTGACTTTGAGCTTTACTTCACATAGGTTGAGGTCTTAACTCATTTGAGGTATGGTTAAGTCAAGTTTGGTGGCCTTGATTGGATTGAGGTTTGATTGGCATCACATCTTAAACCTAAATTGACTTAAATGGGTTAAGTTAACTCTCATGGGTTGGTTTGGTCAAATTAGGTTTTATTAAGCATTGATTATGTTTAATAGATCATATATGACTGATTGTAGTGATTCATTGTAGTAAATTTGGCTTAATTTTGATTTTAATAAAAAATGGCTCATAGAGGTTACTTTTCATCAATTTGGGCTAAGTTGAACAATTGACCAAATTGTGTTGAAAGAAGGTTGGCTCATGTTGAAGAATTATTTGAAATATTTTAGTATAATTGGTTTGATCCAATTTAAAGTAGATTAGCATTTGGCTCATATGGGTTCATATGGGCTTAATAGACCAATTTAACCAATTTGATCAAATTGGCCAAATTGGGTGAAATTAATGATTAAGTAATGTTTTATTATCAATTTAAAGATGATTGAAAGTACTGATTTGATTTAGTTTGGATTGGGTTAGAGTTGGGACCAATTAGACCCTTTTAGGAGAAATTGGGCTAAGTTGGGTTAATGAGCCAAATTGGCTCAATAAGGCTCAATTGATTGTTGAGTCATAATCAAAAGACATTTTAGGATTCATTAAAATGATTGGCTTGGTTAAATCAAGATATGGTTCAATTTGACCCTTTAAATTATAGTTAAGTCGGTCAATGTGCCAAATTGACTTTGTTTCAATGGGATGTTGGAATATAATCAATGATTATTTTGAAAGTTATTATACAGATTAGTTTGGTTTGATTTGGGTTGAATTGAAGTTTGGTTCAATTAGACCCATAAGGTCAAATTGGGTAATTGGCCAAATTAGGTCACAATTGGTCAAGGGATGTCCAAATATGTGATTAAAATGATTTTGGAGCTTTAGTTTGACTTAATTTATCTTGGATCAAATTAAATTTAATTTTGGCCCTATAGGGTTCAATTGGGTCAACTTGGGCTAAGCAAGCTAATTGATCAAATTGAATCTTAAAGTCTTAATCATATTTAAATAATGTTTTAAAGGGCTTTGTTGAGTTCAACTTCAAATGGTTTAGATGAATTTTGGGTTTAGCCCTTTTAGGTCCCAAATGGATCATATTGGTTTAACATGGTCACTTGGCCAAATTAGCACCAATTTGATATGGCTTGGAGAATCTTAAGATTTTAGGTATCATATGATCAATTGGATTTGTTATATTAGGTTTTCCTTAAAGTTGGGGTGATTGGGTTCCACCCAGTGAAGGTTGGGGTCTACCTTAAGGTTAAGCCTTGCGTGTCTTCTATGCTTTAGGTTAGTATCTCCCTAACCACTTGAAGTGCCTTAGCACTAGGTTAAGAAACCTTAGTGTCTAGATTGAGTCATAGATCTAAGGAGTGATGATTATCATTCTCACTAAAATTAAGGTCAATCGGAGTATATTGATCAACAAAGGGAGCTCAGTTAATATCATCATCAAATCTGTTTTGACAACTTAGGCTAAGAGAGTTCTAAACTCACCCTAATGGGAGGATTATTATTAGATTCTCATGAGAAAGAAAATAAATTGAAGAAATGATCACCCTCCTAGTGTCTTAGGGGAGGGAGAAATAATATATTATAATGGCCAACTTTATTATGGTGGAAGCGCTACTTACAATGACATTTTTTGGTTGGCCACTGTTCAACACATTTAGGGAAATGGTATCCACATATCATGTACCTCTCTAAAATTTATGGCAAATTTAGATTTTTAAAAAAGATTTTGAAAAAAATAGCTAAAAAATAAAAAGCCTCAATAGAAAAAGAAGAAAGCATTATAGGCAAATTTAAATCTAGAGAAGTCAAGTGAATATAAATCTATATATGTCTTATGGTGCATGTTACCACTTCAAATTTAAGTTGAAGTATACAAGAAATTAAAAAGAAAATATAATGCTTGAAAAAAGAAAAGAAAATTTTAGAATTGAATGTTTTATCTCTTAAAGATAAATGTAGTGAGCTAAAACCAAAATATGCTTTAGTTGATCAATCATTTTGAGAAAATTTAAAATATATATATATATATCTTATTACATACAAGGTTAAATGCATGTTATACTTCACATTCACATGCTTTATCTAGTTGAGGTAGATCATTCAATTGATCTAGATCAACTAGATATAGACCTTATCTAATACTAATGTTTGGTGTAATTTCTATAACAAAAAAGGATGTATATCATTTGACTACCATGCAAGTATATCATAAGTATTTTAAGATCTAATATCAATTGGTTTCCTAAAAATAGAAATCAAACAACATACACTATATAGCATACATTACATACTTTTTCTATAGGATGTAGACCCAAACATGTTTTTATTCTAAAAGTTGACCCTTAATTTTTTTGTAGGAATGCCTTCATAGAAAATTAAAGAAGGCATGATACTTGCAACAAGTATTCAAGGCATGAGACAAAACTAAATTTCTTCATTTAGAACCTTGTGAAGAAGAGTATATTGTTTATGGTGATAATTCTAAGGGAAAAATTATTGGTATTGGTTATTTTTAAAACATTTCGTACTTTAGATTAAGTGTATCTTATTGATGGTTTGAAGCATAACTTAATTTTAGCTAACTTTGTAATAAAGGTTTAAATGTTGAATTTCATACTTTTTCTTATTAAAAACTAATTTTTTTTGCTTCTAGGCCATAGGCACAAAAATATTTACTTGGTTTTGAAAATTTGTGTGATGTAAATTTGAATTTACATTATTTCAAAAGTACTTTTGATGATGTTAGGTTGTGACACAAAAGTTTGTTTCTATTGCTAGAACTCCCGAGCCAAATGGTATTATAAAAAGGAAAAAAAATTTGATTGAGTTGAGTAGAGCTATGTTAGATTATTATAGATTGCCTAAATACTTCTGGTTTGAAGCTTTTAAACTGCCTATTATATGATGAATCGAGATTACTTGAGATCTATCTTAGATAAGACCCATATGAGTTGTTATTTGGAAAGAAACTTAAGATTGGCTATTTTTCTTGTAATTGGATGTAAGTGCTTTATCTTGAATAAGGGAAACGATTCTTTAAGAAAATTTAATAGAAAGTCAAATGAAAGAACCTTTTTAGGCTAGTTATTGATCGATAGATCCCATAGAGTTTACAATAGAAGAATGTTGATTATAAAAGAATCAGTACATGTCATATTTAATCAAAACCCTATAGATTCACTTAGATATGATTTAATTAATGATGAGATAGATGAGTTTATGAAAATAAACTTAAAAGAAAATGCAGTTGAATCTTTCTCAAGGAATGGGAAGTCATTAAGAATCATCCCAAGGACTTGATCATAGAAGATCCCACAAAGTAGAACTAGAAGAAAATATAAGGAGGTGATTAATCACTTTGTATCTAAAATTGAACCTAAGTCAGTGCATGAATCGTTAAAGGATCATCATTGGAATGTTGCCATGAAAGAGGAATTGAATCAGTTTGTTAGGAATGACATTTGAGAATTAGTCCCCAGACCTCATGATCAAAATTTTATAGGAACTAAATGGGATTTTAGAAATAAGCTAGATGACTTTGGGTGTATTATTAGAAATAAGGCTAGATTGGTTACAAAAGGGTACACTTAGGTGAGGGTATAAATTTTGAGAAATCTTTTGCCCCTGTAGCTAAACTAGAAGCTATTAGATTGCTCATTGTCTATGTCTATTTCAAAGACTTTAAACTATTTCGATGGATGTCAAGAGTGCATTTGAAAATAGTTTTATTGATCAAGATGCCATTGTAGAGCAACCCTCTAGTTTTGAAAGCCTAAATTTTCTTAATTATGTTTTCAAATTGAAGAAAGCTTTATATGGGTTAAAATAAGCTCTTAGGGCTTCACATGATAGATTGAGTAGTTTTCTTATTGATTATGGATTTTGAAACTATAGAGTATTGCTTAAAAATTAGGTGTTGACTTGATTATTGTGTAAATCTATGTGGATGAATTTTATTTGTAAGTACAAATGAATCTTTATGTCATGAGTTCTCATCTATAATGTCTAATGAATTTGAGATGAGTATGATGGGAGAACTCAATTTTTTTTCTTTGGTCTACAAATAATATAATAAGGAAATGGCACCTTCATCTATCAAAGTAACTACACCAATGATTTCATTGAAAGGCTTGACATGAAGAGATTCAAATCTAGTAAAACTCATTATGAGCCCTTTAATGAAACTTGATTTAAATGAGTCCGGTAAACTCGTTAATCCAAAGCTTTATATGAGTATGATAGGTTCACTTTTATATTTTGCAGCTAGTAGGCCTAATATTATGTTTGTTTTTTGCTTATGTTCTTGCTTTTAGGTTGCTCTTAAAGAATCACATTTAACTATAGTCAAGCGTATATTTCATTATTTGATAGGCACTTCTAGGTTAGGTTTGTGGTATTCTAAAAAATGTAAACTTGATTACTTACTCTTGTGCTGACTTTATAAGTTGCAAAGTAAATAGGAATAGTACTTCAAGAACATGTCAATTTTTAGGATAATCACTTGTGTCATGGTCTTTTATAAAATAAAACTTTGTTTCTCTTTCTACAAGTGAAGTTGAGCACATATACTAGCTGTATGTTAATGTCTTTTGTTAAAGTAGCAATTAGAAGACTTTGTAATTAAGCTAGATCACATTCCTATTAGATGTGATAACACCGGTGCTATCGCTTAAATAAAAATATCATCCAACATTCACATACCATGCATATAAGGATTAGACACCATTTCACTAGATATTGAGTTTGTTAGTACTGATTTGCAAAGTTCTGATATTCTAATGAAATTTTTACCTATAGAATGATTTTGCACTTCGATACGTATGATTAATATGTTAGATCCATCCATTTAATTTATTTACATGTTTATTTTAATTTTTTCGAAAGGGGGGAGAAAGTATTATGTTTGTCTTTTTATTCCTATTGGTTCTTTTCACTCTTATGTATAAATTTAGGGGGAGTTTCATGTATTTGTATTATGCTTGCTAATTTCTTTATCATGATACTTTTATTAAGCTTATTAAATTTTTTTTCATGCTACTTGTTATTATCTTGCTACACTATTATATAAATTTAATTTTCTATTTTAAAAGGTTGATGTAAGGTCACTTTACACCTTTATCCCTACATATTACCAACATAGGTTTATCAACATAAAAAGAGGGAGATTGTTGACTCCATGAGCCCCATTTTATGTGAGATTGATTTTGATGGTAACAAACATATTGTTAGGTAATACTAATTGATTTAAATCAAGTGGTCCAGGAAATTCTTCAAACTTAAGTTCTTCATCAAATTGGGAAAGTCAAAGTTATTAGATTTGGACCTGGTTGTGAATTTATTAAGACTTACAATAATAACGTAAATAAGAGCTCAATAATATAAAAATAATTGTTTAACCTTTTTCAAAAAATTTATTTGAATTTTTTCATATTTCTCTATAGTTTAAAATTGCATACCTAGATTATCCTTCTTGGATAATCTTAATACTTAGATGAGTTTAAGCATTATCCACTATGTTTTCAAGTGAGTCGGATTTATTTCACACTTCATTTAGATATTTTCATGCTTGATGTCATATTTTATCAATTTATTTTGGCATGAAAAAAGTAAATTATTCTCACAATATTAAATTTATATCTTTTTTGTTCTTCTTCTCTTTTATTTTTCCTCAGATCAATATTCCCTTCTTAAGTTTATTTTAGCTGAATTTTTTATGGATGCATTAAAAATATTATGAGAATTATTAAAATTATTGTCATATTATTTTTCACTTTTTCATTTTTAAATTAAATTAAATTATGTAATATTATAAAATATTTTTCTATATTTGTTTCTCTTTAGAAGTGTTTATTTGCATTAATTAAAGATTAATCCATTTATGATATTTATTTGGGCAAATTTCATTATGTGCTTTCTCCATTTATTTTATTGATTTAATTTAAAAATCTAGCCTTTATCATTTCATCTAATTTAGTTAATCCCACATCTTCATTATTTTCTTTGAACCCTTCTTTGGTATGAGCTTGGCCTGCCCCTTGACTCATTAAATTAGTTATATTTAAATTTATTCAAAGTCCCTTCTTGAGTTATTTGCTTTCCTTAATGGATATTGCTCATTTATGCTAGTCTAATTAAACTCTTTCACTCCTCCATACATTCATCGACCACTCCCTTATTTTCAAATTTCAAATCAATTTTAATCATGTGGCTTTAGCAATTTAATTTATTTAGCCTTCCCTCTCATTATAAATCACTTGGCATAATTTTGTCATGTGGGATGTTACATTAATTAATAAAATTACTTCATGAAACCTCTCCCTCTCATCTCACTCATGCTTAGCTGAAAATTTCTAATGGATTTTAAAATTATTTGATTAAGATCTCCCACTCAAAATTAAATAATTTCTAAAAATATTTTCCCTCCTATTTGCTTCTTGCTTGGCTGTCCCACTATTTAATTTAAAGGGTTATTTCTTGGCTTCTAGCACTCTTGCTTCAATGTCTCTATGTTGAACTCTTGCAAATTAGTTTCTTAAAGGTTCTCTTGAAGTTTATGTGGTAAACATTGTCTCCTTTCCATTGGAATCTCTTTGGCTAAAACCTTGCACCATCCCGGACGATTCAAAGTGCAACATGTTGGCAACTTCCATTCATTCCTTGCTTGTCCAAGAATCACATTGGTGTTCCTTCAAGTTTTTAGAATATTAACTCAAGTCTTGCTTCATTACTTGCATATAGAAAGATTTGAGTAAGAGGAATCAATTCATTCTACGCATTTGACTTTTAGTTTTTCATTATTTGATTTGGATAAAAAGGACTTCCATGTATTATTGATAAAGTTTTCTTCTTAAGCTTTTTCATTCTCATCTCAAGTGATTTGAAACTATCTTTTCACTCTATCGGATTGAAGTCATTTTGTTTCTACAAAAGTCATTTTTGTTGTCAACTGTTCTCATAGCATAAAAGATTTTACAAGGTTATATTGTGTCTAGCATTTGATTAAAGGGATTTCTTGATTTATTATTTCAAAGTGATATTACAACTAAGGAATTCATATTAGCTTGTTTGTTCGAAAGCATTCACTGCTTAAGTCTTTTGGATTACTCAATCATGCAATTATTTTAAATTTAAATAATCCAGGTGATCTGATAGCATATAGTTTTTCAATTCACTACTTTTCAAATCTTTATTTCATTTAAAATAAAATATTTTTCAAAGATTATTTACTTTAGGTGTTTCACATAAAGATCTTATCATTGCTTTTAACTTTAATTTAATAAGAACTATATTCACTTTGAGTTATCTTTCTTATTTATCTTAATATTATTTTAGTTGGCATTAAGTGTAAAGTTGTTTTAAAATTGAGAGTTAGATATTTAAATTATATCATTTCATATTTTATTCTATTGTGTGTTGTTGGGGTTGTACTTGCATGATGTAGGAAGAATGATGTTGGGTTGTACTTGCCCATGTTGGAAAGTGTAGGAGATTTATTTTAATTTAAATTTGACTTAGTGAGTTCCTAGCTTGGGTTTCTAATCGTGGACGTAGGCTGGTTTTTGAGTTTGGGCAAACCATGTAAAAATCTTTATCTTCTGCTTTCCTTATCAGCACTTACTTTTATTTACTTTGGTTGACTATTTCTTTGCTCTTTCATTGATTATAAAATTGTATCCAAATTGGTGCAACTAGAGATTCAACATTTAGCTTGACATTAGTGGACCATTTTAAAATGCCAAGGGGGTGATATTCATATAGTAAATGCATTTTATAATCACTTGACAATAGTCATCTTCGTTAGAAAACCATATGAGAAAATTTTGTGGTCAAGAAAACCAATAAACCACTTACCACATAGTTTCAATTTATTGAAGAAAGTTCTAGCCTCATATAAAGTAATCCTTTCTACAGTGCATTTACTAATATGAGTGAACTTGAATGGTTTAGCTAGCACACTAATTTCATCTTCATTTAGGTATACAATGGGTTTACCTTATTTCTTAGCATGGTGCTTGATGAAAGGCAATCTAGGTTCCTTGAAAGTAGTCTTGAAGCCTTCAAAATAAGGAGATGGGAAAGCTATGAACTCCTCATTGCTATTCTCCAAACAAGAGGTGCATTTTCCATTGTGAGGTATAACATAGGAGCATTTCTCAGTAGTCATGGAAGCCAGATGGAGGCAACTTAGATATATCAAGCCAATAAAATAGTAACTCTAGCTCACAGAGAAAGAAGGAGGGAGAAGATGCACACTAAGCTCAATATATTTGTTCTTTTCATGATAAAGCATGCAATGCTATGAACATTATGAAACAAGAATAAAACAAATTTTCTTAGAAAATATTTTCATAAAGTAAAATGATGATTTGAAAATATAAACTTGAAAATGATTTACTATAATATGCTTAAATTAATTTGATTCCAAGATCACTCATGCAAACTATTATATCAATGAACTATGAAATAAAAATTTTGAATCAATAAAGAAAATATGAACTCCTTAAAGAATAACCTCAACTTGAATTAGTTTTGAAACATATTTGCAAGAATCAATCTTTAAAATACTTAATGTTGATCTCATTTTTTGATGGGATCTCTAATCTTAGATTGGGAGCTTCCTAACTAAAAAACTTAAATCTCTAAATTTTGTGGTTAGTGTATCTCCAAAATAAAATCAAATAATAATTTAAATTAAACTAAAATCTGAAATGAAAACTTAATTTGAAACTAAAATCAAATCAAACTCAATACCCTAGGATGAAAATATAGCTCAACCTAGTGGACCTCACTATGAATTGAACTAACCTAGTTAGATAGATAAATTAAATAAAGAAACTTAATAAAATACAACATAAATCAAACATATATAAACTAAAATCTAAATTCAATTGAGCTCAAACTAAGGTAATTGGCTTAGTCATAATTGACCCATTTAAGCTCAAAATCACATAAGTTTGAAGAAAATTAAATTAAACCAAAACAAATCAAGATCAAATGAATCAATGCAAAAATATTAATAAACCCAAAAATAAATCTAGAAGAGGTTCAAAGTGGATAATCAAGTCATTTGACTTGAGTTGACCCATATAATCTAAAAGTCAACCAACTAAAATTTGGTCAAATTGAACCATTCCAAAATCTTAAAAAATAATAATAATGGCTAAACATAAATATAAACAAATTTGAATTAAATGAAGATTTAAATGGGTTAAAATGGGCACTTGACCTAAGTAAACCCAAATGAACCCTATTAAGTAGAAATTCAAATAAAATGGAAATTAATTAAAATTAAACATCCATAATGATTTCAAATTCATAATTAAGCATAATTAAATTAATCTTTAAGCAAATTTTTCTAATTTGGTTAATTGACCCAAGTGAACCCATTTTAACCCATTAAGCCTAATTTAGGTTAATGGGTCAAAACCAAAAATAACCTTAAATCAAATGAAATCAATTGATCTAAATTATTTTTAAATACTCAATTAAAGATAATTGAATCCAAATACAATTCTAAGGTGGATAGATAGGCAAAGAAAAAATAATTAAACTCATTTAGGAAATGGGTTAAACCTAAACTAAATCAAAACTCCATAAAGATTGTGACAATTGTTCCCTAATTCATTAAAGTGATAATTGAGAGTAATTGAAAGTTGATATCAAATGCCAATCAGTCAATTGAATTCACCTAACCTAATTTATCCCAATTCAAATCAATATAAGTGGGTCAACTCAAACTTTAACAGAAAACCAACTCAAGGAAACTCAAATTTACTTATGGTTCACTTTGAGCTTAATCAAAGCAGACAACTACCAACATAAGAGGAGGTGAGGTGATGCCAAAGGGTGAGGAGGAGCTATGGAGAAGGGAAACTAAGCCATCTAAGACAATAATCCAAAATTCTACCATGCTCCCTCCATTATGCAGATAGCCACCTTAAATGCCTTCTCTAATCTCTCCACCACCTTCGAAAGCCAACCTAGGGTCAAATTCCTTAAGACCGACCACCTCCCACTACCTCTAAAGGAGTGAGGCTTAGCCAAGTATAAAGAAGGGAAAAAAGCTTCAATTGAAATTTGTGATGCTTCCCGCACCTTCCCCAGCCTAAAATGAACTCTAATGAATCATTTCCCCCTACTCCCCAACCTCTCTAACCTACTATTCCATCGAACTCTAGCAAGCAGCCACACACAATGGTCTCCACACCAATCTAGAGGGAGGCAAGCAATTAAGTCTCTTTTAAAGCTATGTTTCATTATGCTAAGAGTTGTTGAAATGAGAACACCCTTGGAGATCAATGCCGTGAAGTATTCCAACTTAGACCATTTATTCAAGATAGCTTGGTGTTTTGTGAAGTCAAATTGACCTTTAGTGAGATCAAACCATGTATATTAATTGCAAATTGATCCTTTATTGATTTACAAGCAAAATATCCAAGTCTCACCACCTAGATTGACAGAATTATCCCTAAAAGAATGGATGACACTTAGTCCTCGTTAGAAGATTAGGGATGAAATCACTACCATTCAATCCTTCTATTTGAAAAAATGGTTTTGATATATGGATACGATTTTAATTTAATTCTCTTTAGAAATTATAGGTTAGCCCTGAACCATTTGGTCTCTGATCGGATGACCTAGATCAAACCACATCTTCGCCACTAACCACCAGGATCTGTGTGGATGAATGACTTACTACTGCACATCAGTGCCATATAGGTGCAAACTGGGTTATGTTGGAAATTTGTGTTTTCAAATTTGAAAATTATTAAAAAGTGCATTAAACTTCAAAAATTTATAAAAAATATAGTACTCAACCAAAAAAGATAATAAAGGCTTTATAAATTCATCTGAGAGGAATCATTAAACCCAAAATCTCTAATTTCTACTTGGTAATTTTGGGTTAATTTAAATTTAATAAAAAATAATCAAACTTAAATTAAACCCAAAATAACAGTCCAATTAACTTGAATCTTTAGGGATGTGAAATTAAGGTCAAAACACAGTTCTAATAAAAATTATAAAAATTTTTAGAAATTAATTTGAAAGATATGAAGTTTTCATTCTCCAAACCCTAATTTAATGAAATAAATTAGTACTAATCCAAAACTAATTACAAAATTATATTAAAATGATTTAAACCACGTCAAAAAACATTAGTAAACTTAATAAAAATATAAACTTCATTGAAATTCATTAAAACCCAAAATGATTCAATTGAAAATTAATTTAATTGAATAATTAAATTAAATATGGTGATCTTGGAAAATAAATATAAATTGAGTAAAAATCCAAAACTTTATACCTCAATTCATCATTAAGAGAGGAATCAAAGAAAATTAAAAGCCCCAAATAGTTCCCAATTTTTTACTAATTTGAGTTTTATTGAAAATACTAAGATCTTAACTAAACCCTAAATATATCTCTAATCATGATGACATTATAGAGTTATGAAACTGGCAAGGAACCTAACTTGGCATAAAAGTTCAAATAAAAATGACTTATAGATGAGAAGTTAAGGAATTTTCAAATCATAAGGTCATTTAAATGAAATAATAAATATACAAAAATTATAGAAATTATAAAATTTACAAAATAAATTTAAAACACTTTTAATATCATCAAAGATTTAGAAATAATTCCTTAGCCATCTGAACTTAAGTAACAAGAAAAATCACATACTTAGAGTATAAGAAAAATTAAAGTCTTGAAATTAATTAAACTGTAAGATTTAAATTGAGAAATCCAAAAAAATCAAAAAAATTGATCATAATTTTTTATTAATCAATCTATGAATTCAATATTTAAATAAGAATGTATTAAATTAAAATAATTTAAAACTTAATATTGAATGAATAATTGAATTGTAATTAGAATTGAATAATTGATTACATTATTCATAACATAAAAAATTTAAATGTCTTAACAACTTAAAATGGCTTTGCTTAGGTATTGGATCCTTTTATATTTCATATGTCTTTTGAATTAGGATTGGTGGTCAAACAAAATTTAAATAAAACATTAATCATAAAAAAAGTTAATTAAATAACAAATTAAAAAAATGCTCTTTAAATCAACTTAAGCATAATATTTAATCAATTAAATCAATTAAAGTTAACAAAATATAAAATAATGAAACTCAAATGATATTAACATAAATCATTTAACTTCATAAATTTAATAAATCTCAAATCAAACTTAATAAAAATATTAAATATGAAATGAAAGTTGGTTAAAATATGTAATTTAATAAAACCTTGATAAAATGGGTGTGTTAATAATTAGAGAACAAATCAATTGAATTTTAAATTATAATTATAAATCAAATTTAAACCTTAACTAAATCAAACAAATTAACTTAACTAAATCATTAAACTATGTAATCATTAAACTAAATTAAACAACATACAAACTCAAATAACTAAATTTAATCAATGATGAAAAGATAAAATAAAAAAATCATTCAAATTAACTAATCAATTTAAATTTAATGAAAAACATAAAGATAGTAAAATCAAATTATAACCAAAATTTAATTTAAACAACATTAATCAACATAAATATAATTAAAACATAAAATTTTTAGATTCAATCAATAATAAAAAAAAATTAATTAGCATAAACCACATAAAAAATTATAAAATGAAATTTAAAGAAAAGAATCAAACATTGATTGAATAAAAAATTACAAGTTCAATTAAGTTAAAATCCAATAATTAATGTAAACTAATTTCAATAATCAAAGCACATGAAGTTAAACATCCTCAAGATACTTGACCTTTGAACCCTTAACTAAATCAAATGAACATCAATCAAGTTAAACCTAATTCAACTAAATTATTCTAATAATTCAAAAGGGTTAGTTAAAATATATAGCTTTAGTTTGACACCTAGAGTGGATTTTCATCTGAGGATGGAGATTCCATTCTACTAGTGGTAGGATGCTAAATAAAATGGGTTTTATCTCAAGCAATATTTATTTTATTCTTCATTTTTTAAAACCAAAATTCAACTTTAATATAAAAAATAAAAATAAACTATGAATTAAAATAAAACTCAAAATCAAATTAAAATATTGAAATGGAAACTATCCAATGATAAAATTGAGAAAACTTAGAATCCAAATAAAAATTTGAACCTAAAAAGGCCTAGTACGGTCATACCATAGGACCTCCTCCTTTCACACAGTAGATTGCTAAGTCACCAACCCTAGACTTAGGTTAGGCTAATGATATGTGATAATTTATGATATGATATAATATATATTTTTTATTTTATGGTGTAATATTTTAGAGTTGCTGGATAGAATTTCTTGCTCTTAGTGTAGATGTTAGGATGCTCTTTTTACACTAAAATTATTTTCTATAGGGGTTATACTTACAAGGACCATTGTAATAATTTATAATAAATTTTATTTGTTTGCTTGGTAACCATTGGTGCTAAGCTCGTATATTATTATTATAACATCTGGTGTGTTGTGTATTCTATTTTGTCTTTTTTACATCTATTTTGTAAGATTTAGAAATTTATTTTAGAAATTAAAAATGTAATTCGCTAGAATTTGGTTAAGATTTATAGGGTGCAAGATTAGTTAGGGTTGACTATGCATATTGGTGGTCCTTAGTTGAGCCTGAGGAGGTCTCTAAAGAAGGTGACAATCATAAATGAAGATCCCCATAAATCAAGACTTCAATTTTAGGTTGGGCTGTATAAAGGTAGAGCTTAGCTGCCTTTTTTTTTTTGGCTTCTAACATGTGAAGATGACCATAATTCTTGCTGAAGTGTGCCTTCTCTTCTAGATTTGTCCCATAATCTTTCTATAACTACATCTCAACTTAAGTATGATTTTCATACTTAAAACTTTTAATGAAATTATGAGTCCAAAAAATATAAAAATAAAAAATTATTGCATTAGCCAGGAGTGTAACATGCTAGTCATGATCTTAGGGTTAAGAAGTAAATTTATGTTCTTAAGACTATTTTCATGAATTTAAAATCATTTGGGAGGTATTAGCTAGCAACCCTTTCGCCGAAGTAAATTTAGAAAAGTAAATGATAGGTTTTATTCTCCATAATTCCCAAGGATTAGACTAAGTCATGTTTCTAATTTGTATCAAAACACTTTTAGAATTAGATTCAAAGAATCCTATTAGAATAAGTCATTACTTATTAGACATTTCCATAATTTTATGCTACTAGAATCTAAGTCTTACATTTTAATAAAATACCAATTAAAATCTTAAATAAAGTCAATCTCAAAATGTAAAGCCCAATTGTAAGATATGTCAAAATGCTTACTAGGCTTCCTAGTATCAAGCATTTCCCTATAAACCCCATTTGACATTTTACAAAAAATAGCTCTCTTTGGAGCCTTCACTTTTGAATTCCTAAGTAAACGTTCTTTGAATCCCTAACTTTGAAAGAAATAAAAATCACTCCTTTCATCGACAGTTTTTTAAAGGAAGTATCTCTTTCTTGAGATATAATTAACTATAGGAGCATGCACTTATATGGAACTAAGAATCTTGTAATAAAATAACTCTATTGTATCTTACCATATAGTTCATTAGAAGAATCTTTAGAACATTGCATGTTAACCTCACTTTTGGAGTGAGGATTGTTCATTCAGATCCTAGGTGTAGGATTCTTCTAGACACATAGGTTTTCTTAGTGTTAGGACACTTCTAGTTACTAAAGGAATACTAAACCAAACTTAAAAACTTGTAGGTCATGACCTTAGGCCTAGAGCTTACCTTAGGATGAGTAGCCTCCACCTACCATAAAGCTTAAACATCATACCCATCAATTTATTTAAACCTAAACCAAATGATTGAAACCTTAATGTCAACTCATCAATAAACCATGATTGAGTTTGATTTCCAATCCAAGCTCCAAGCCAAATTAATTTGAGCATTTAAGCTAATACACTTCAAATCTTATTACTCCATTCAAACAAACTCCAACAAACCAAACTTAGAATTAATTAGGATCCTTTTTCCTAATTAATTCCAAATAGTGTTTTAATAAACTTAATTAATATATTTTGTAATTAAGGATAGATTAAAGAAATTAATGATGAAACTCAAGTGAAATTGGTTTAAATAACTCAAGTGCAACCCATTATTCCTTTTATGTTAATAACATAAAGTCATTAAAGAAATTATGATTACCCTATTAGTTTGGGAAATCATAAGAGTATTTAGCTTAAATGTTTTTCTTCTTTGATTTAATTAACTTTTAAACAAGAGTCTAATTACATTAAACCTCTTTAGGTACATTGCTGATTTTATTTTATAGAAGCATATCATTGAAAGCTCATGATCAAGTTGTTAATTAATTTAAAGAATCTTGGGGAAGGGTGATCAAATTGATGTAATTCATGGGTTGAACCTAATTAATTCATAAAACATACTTATTTCTTTCCTTAAGCATATAAAAGAACTAATGTAGGATGGAGTAAGCCTTAAGTATCATTTCTCCTCTTTAGGTTTTAATAACTTGAATGTTAGAATTAATCCTTATGATAGCTTTGGTTAGCATTAAAGCATGTTTATTTAACTTGATTGTCCTTAGGACTCAATGAAATTGGGTATGTTATGTGATAACATTTAATTATCTCTTTCAATTATTATAAATGTGCATGACATTTGTTTCATGTATTCATATTTTAAAAGAAAATTAAAAGAATATGATTGCATTCAAATTGCATGAGTTGGATGAATGATATTATATAGTGTGGCTATTATCATTAATAATTCTCAAATTATTTTGAAATTTTAAATTAATGAAGAATCAAATTATTTAAAATTTAAATCAATCTTTATTATAAATACTTAATGAAGTTTTTATTTGGTTGTAACTTAAAGATGACAATGGATTATTTTATCTTTATTTTATGCTCATGTTTACATGTATTTAAATTAGCAAGTATATAGTCTCGGACATCCTGAGAACATGGATCTTTAAGTAGCCCTAAGGAGGTCTTAGATAATCTCACTTCACTAGTTTAACAATGGCAAGTACTTACATAATTTCATCTGTGTATACATATGCAAAAATATAGAGTAAAGCTTCCTTCTTCATGCTATCAAACGTTACATAAATAAAATATATTTTTATATAACCTTTGCATGGTTTTGTTTCTATATTTATGTATATGTTAACATGTATTTGAATCAGTAAGTATATAGTCTAGACATCCCAGGAATACGAGGCTTCAAGTATCCCCAAGGCGGTCTTAAATAATCTCACCTCATTTAACAAAGCACATACTAGCTTAAATTTCTAATACATATTTTCATATGCTTAGCTAGGAGATGAAATCCCTCTTTTTTATCAAATTTATGTATTAATATTAATTAAGTGTGCAAAAAATGGTATATTGCATGTATACATGTGTATTAAATTAAATATTAAAACAAATTGAAAATGAAAGAATGTGAATATTATTGATAATGAAAGAAAGTAATGGAATGTTACTCATGTGATGGTGATTTAATTTCATTAAATCTAAGATTCCTTTCACATTATATAAGATTCCTTAAAGCTAATCTAAATTTAGGTTCAATAAAATTCATAAGTGATTCATTAAGAAAACCAGAGCCATAATAATCTACCTTTAGAATACAACTTAAGCTAGGGATGAAGGTGTTAAGCCTCCTTCTTCTCTCTATAATAACTAGATGCTAAGTAAGTATTTAATGAAATTAAAACATGTAAGTTAAAAATCCAATCAAGCTATTAAAGGACTTATAATGAAACCATCCTTAATAAGTAATTTGAGCAATCTTAAAACTTTAGACAATAATAATTCCAAAGCTCAATCAAGACATGCCACACTAAACCATATCACACACATTAGAATACTAAGTAATTGATACTTGTATTAAGTTAGTCCAGTGTATGTCATGGTGATATGTTTTATTTTATGATGAAATATTTTTGATTGGAAGTTAGGACTATTTATTTGTAGACTGAATGTTAGATCGTTATTAGCCTAATAATATTTTATGTAGGGGATTGTGCTTAAGGGGCCACTGTAATGATAAATGAATGTAAATGCTTTTGCTTGCAGGTGCTATTTATGTCCCTAAGCATAATCCAATTAGAATAAGTAGGCTTCATTACCTAAGTGCAGGGTGTTAAGTCCAAATATATGAAGTATAATTGATTGGATTGTATGTTTATTTTAGCTAACATCTATTTTGCAGGTGTAGTTAGATTTTATTTTTCATAAAGAAGTAATTCTTGTAATAGAATTAGAATTAGTGTTATGATATTTAAGATGAGCAGTGGCTAGAATGCAAAGACCTGGGAGGCTCTGAGAAGCTTGTTACAAGTTAGTCCAAAGAAATAAATAAGAACAAGAGTTGAAGATCCTTATAACATTTATTCCACTTGTAAAGTTTAATTATAATCTGGATTATATAAGGGTAAAGCTCGGCTACCCAATTTCTTTTCTTTTCCAAGGTGTATGGTGGTTCCCGATTGCATTGACCTTTTATTCTTTTACTAAATTAAAATATTTGATTATTGTGTTTAGATTGTGCACTAAAAATAGCATGTTTTCATATGTTTCTTAAAGTGTGATGATTTGATGTGTAGCCTAGATGCGTTAGGCTCTTTAGAATAAAATTAAGTTTTCTATACTCACTAAATAACTCATAACTAAATTCTAATATAACTCACAGCCTTACTCTAAAGCCTAAGCATATAAACAAGATAAGAAAATAATTAAAAACCATTTAGTTAAATGGTTGTGTGCTATAACAACATGCATGTCATATTGTTCCTTTCTTGAATATAGAGGATCTCCACCTGGGGACAAGCTTTAACTTTGAGAGTAATCCCTTGAAGTGGAGAACACCTCTTGTAGCTGATTTAGGCCATAATTGAACTATTAAGAGGCTATGGCACCCAAGAAGGGGCATGAATTTGGTTTTTAAAAAATAATTTAAGAAAACTTAATTTTAAACTTTTGTATAAAACTTAAATTTCAAGAAGGATCTAACCCTCAATTTTAAAATATTTTTCTCTCATAACCCAACTACAACAATATTAAGGCAAGTGAATTCAAAGGAATGAAAGATAGCTCACTTCAATTAATATTTAAATTTGAACAATAAATAAACCTCAAATATATATATATATATATATATATATATATATATATATATATATATATATATATATATATATATATATATATATATATATATATATATATATATATATATATGATTAATCTTTAAAATATTTTATGCGAATATGATAACTTGAATTCAAGGTGATTTAATCTATGATTTGAAATATAGCACAATAATGATTTGAAACTTAAATCAATCACTTGTTAGGGAGAGACTTAATGTTTTCCAAAACATCAAATGAAAATGAAATCTTAAATCAAATAAACTCAAATAAAATTTCTTTTAAAGAAAATATTATTTATGAAAAAGATGAAATGATTTAGAAGTAATATAACATGTTACTCATAAGTATTTTATAGGAAATAATCACAAAGACAAAAATCTCTCTTTAGAACATGTAGAAATAATGAAGAGAAAATAATTTGAAATATTACACTTTAATTCATCAACCACAAAGCTTTCAACCAACTTGAGAAAAAAAATAGAAATAGATAAGTTAGGCACAAAACAAATTGACCAAATGCATAAGAAACTCAAGCCAAAAAGGAGAATAAGGTCACTTAGCATGTAAAATCACAAACAAGAATGAAAGCACGTTGTTAAGCTTTTGGGAACAAGGAAATCCACCAATCCTCCAAGTTCTTTTGTACAATCCTCAAGCCAATCACTTGTAGGTTGGAGGTTGGAAAAAGGAGGAAGAAATTAGCACTTGATTCACTAAGAAGAGATCTCAAGGTTTTGCAAAATTCTAATAGAGTTTTTTCTAAGAGAGATTTTCCGTAAGGGTTTAACCTAGTCTAAGAAAATTTATTTATAAGAAAATGGGTCATGAGGTTCGGCCAAGAGTAGGAAAAATAGGAGGCAAACTCATTTGGAATTAATTTAAACATAAACTCATATAAAAATAAAATAAATAAGCATGAAATAAAAAATCAGCCAAAGAGAAATATAAGAATTTAATATGGAAGGTTGGTTTAATTAAAATTCAATTTGAAATTCAAATTTTATAAGATTTCGACCAAAGGAAGTGGGAAATTTTAATTAGTAAGTGATTAAATTTGAATCAATTAAATTCAATTAAGTTAGCATTATAAAGAAAATTGACAAAAAGGGATATGGAGGGAAAATTAATTTGGTAAGAGATTTAAATTGAATCAATTCATCAAATGACCTGATTTCTAATGTAATTAAGATTTAAAACTTATGTGGGTCGGCAGAGAGAGAGAGAGAGAGAGAGAGAGAGAGAGAAGAGTTTGAATTTTTACCAAACAAGTCAAATTGTCCAAGTGAAAAAGGGAATAATTCAAATATTGATTAATTTAATTTAAGCATGATAGAATTCAATTAGTATTTAATGCAATATCATATAATATTCAATTAATTTATATTTATTGAATGAAGGAAGAAAGAGAGAACGTACAAGCTTTATTTACTAAAATCCAAGGAATATTCAAAAATTAGCTACTTTCCTAAAATAGATTAGATTTATTTTAATGTAGTTAATTCAAATTAAATGTTGATGGATCAAATATTATGAGAGTTTAAGTTAGTTTTTATTAATAAATTAATTTGAATTTGAATCAAGATATAGTTGGCCAAAGGAGGTTTCCAAAAATAGAATTTATATAAAATGAAAGAGGATAACTCCATGGCTTATTTTAATTGAATTTGAATTAACTCAAATTAATTCAAATTAAATCAAATATATTAGAATATTATCAACCACATAACATTCCATAAAGAGGTGAGTTCAATTTTACATATGTAATCAAAGGAATATTCAATTTGAATTCAAAAATAATTCAAATTTAAAATTCAAATAAATGAATTTTTTAATTTAGAAAAATATGGGATAATAATGGAAATAATTTGAATGACTCTCACACAATGTTTATAGCAAATAATCATGAAACAAATTAGGCCAAAAAGGTTTAGGATGAGAGATAGGATAGGAGTGAGAAGACTAGGATAATAAGAGAGAAAAATAATACTTTGAGTAATGTTTAGTTAATTTAGATTCATGAATTGAATAAATGGATAATGAACATACCTATGCATGAGAATAATTTAATGAAATGTGAACTTAATATAAGTTTTTTGGAAGCACAACAAATGTAACAAAGTTTAAGTAATTAGTTCACATTATCCAGAATGAATAATTTGAAGAATAATTGTAAATATGAAATGTAGAATTTATGAATAATTCTCAAATAAATTATATTGAAATGAATGAATGATTTATTTTATTATAGTGAGCTTTTTAATTTGCTTTAGTATAGTTAATCCTAGAAAAATTCCCACCCAGTTCATGTCCAATAGCTTTAGCATCCTAAATTGATTGGAGAACATGGAGTAAAAGAACTTTCCTGCACTCTTGGATTTAACTTAATTAGTAGCATCAATATATATATATATATATATTAAGAATGACATTCATAATGATAAAGGTGAATAATTTATTATGCAAAGAGATAATTAGTTCTTATTACACAAGATTTGTTATCATCAAATTAAATGGTGAGATACACAAGATGTATAGTCAACATGAACTTCATCATGCATGTAGGCATAATTTTTCTAAGCCTTAGTCTAATATAAATGTGTCAAGATGATCCAAAAAATATGTAAATTTTTAAAATTAGTTAAGTTAAGTTTCCATACCAATCATGATCTAGCCTTTTAGGGAGTGAGTTTAGAATTCTAGCTTCCTTCTTAATTTAATAACAACCTAGCTATCCGCATTTAGATATGATAGGCCCACATGGTTTTAAAATCATAGGAGGTGTTAGGCGCCATTCCAAGTGATTGTAAGTCTAGAAGAGTCAGGATTGATTCACTTTCACATATGGAAGTGATCCATCATATCCCATTCCCCCTGAGTAGAATTAGGTCTAGCTCTTAGCTTATGCTAGAGCACTCCAGATCTAGATTTTGAGGTAGCTTGTTTCTCTTTTGCTATAGTATAAGTTCTCACTTCTTAGGCATTTCTACAATCTTGTGTTATTAAAATGTACATCCTAGCATTCTAATGAAATTTCAACTCAAATAAATAATTCTCTCTCTTTTAAAAATGTATAGCCTCAGTATATGGTAGATTGAAGCACCCACTAGGCTTTCTAGAATCATGTGTGCTTCCTACTTATTCTCCTTTAGAATCTGTGAAGAAATCTTCCCATTTGATTTTCGAAAATAACTAATTTCTTTGATAGTCTAGCCTTAAAATCTTTGGAGATATTTATTGACTACTTTAATCGAGAGTGTTCTTAGGAAACTTTCATTTCCTAGGATGTAATTAACTATGGAAGCTTGCTTCCATAGGGAACTAAAGAACCCAACATAAAATAAACTCTACTTACTTTATCTCTGTAAAGTGGGGGAAAGATCTCTGGTATGTATGAAGACCCATCTGCTTTAATAGTCCGGTTGACACTTTTAAAGTGAGGACTCAATCTCCTCTCCTTAGATTTAGGAGTATTCTATACTCTAGATTCTCCTTAGTCATAAGACACTAGCAATTAGGTGAACACTAAGCTTGGAGACTTAGAAGGGTTAATCATAGGATCAAGGTATGCCTTAATATTGGGAAAATTTACCTAGCCTATAGCTAAACCAAATTTATACTTACCAATTCCAAATCCAAATCAAATCTATAATTCAAATTCAAATCAAGCAAAACCAAACCAAATCATCTTGCCAAGCCATATGATTCAAATCCATGGACTTAGCCAAATTCCTTTAATCTAATCCAAACTTGATGATTTTCTCAAAATCAATTTGATTCTTCTATCATCACAACAAGCCTAAATCAAATTCATAATTCAAATTCAAATCAATTCAAACCAAACTCCAAATCAAATCAATCTTCCAAGCCATATGATTCAAATCCATGGACTTAACCAAATTCCTTCAACCCAAATCAAACTCAATTGATTATCACAACACTCAATTATTTCCCCAATCACCATCCCATATATAAATGAAATCAACAATCAAATCACTGAAGCCAAAATCAATTGAGGAAAACCTAACCCAATTGGCCCTTTGACCCAAGTTCACTCAAGTTGACCCAATTTGACCTAAAAGACCAAATTAGGTCAAATCAAGATCTAACCCAAATTGATTATAACTAATGGCTCAAGTTCATTCCAAATTAATTGTTGAACTTGACCAAAGCTCACTTAAACCCAATTGACCCATTTAGCCCAAATTGACCTAAAGGGTCAAATTGGCCTAAATCAAATCCAAATCCAATTTAATTGAAATTAAAGCCTACAATCACCTTCAATTGATCAATCAAACCTAAACCAATGCCTAAATCAAGCCAATTTGGTCAACTTCACCCATTTGACCCATATGAACTCAAATGAGCCAAAATCAAATCCAAGCCAAATTGACTCAAACTAATTGAACTAAAATACTTCAAATCATCATTTGAACTTGACCCAAGACTTAGTTTGACCCAATTTGACCAATTGGTCAACTTGACCCAACCTAGCCTAATTTGACCTACTTGGGTCAATTTGAGCCAAACTCACTCAAACCAAGTCCAAACTAAATGAAATATAACCCAAATCCATCCTAGAATGAACTTGGGTTAGTCCAATACCAACCCAACACAAAATGAACCTAATTTAACCTATTACCCATTGCCTAAACCTCTCCATATAGGATCAAACCCATTTTTGGCCACTCAACTCACCCTCTTTTCACTCGGCCACCCCATACCCAAAATAGCACTCCGCCAACATGCCTAACCCAACCCCACATGAGCTAGGTCGACCATGGACCAAAGGGAGGTCAGTTAACTCACCTCCGCCACACTAATCATACCCAATGGATACAAGGAAGGAGGCGACTACCTTGAGCCACCAAGCAGGCCTCTAGCCAACCAAATCGAGCCACATGGGACTGACCTTGACCTTTTTGGTGCCCTATAGTGATCGAAAGGCCAGAATTGAAGGGTTCAGTCTGAGACATTTGATCAAGGGAGGGGATATACCCCCTCATTTTGGCTCAATTGACACTCACCCCAGAGTTCCTAAGCCATTTCAAAATCCCCAGAGCACTCTCCAAGCCTCCCGAGCCTTCCTGACACTAGAATCCACTAACCCAAAATAGGACAAGGCATCCCTCTGTCCAACTCCACCAATACTCAACAAAACTTCCATTAACTTGACCCACAATTTCCCCTACCTTTGTCGAGTGAGAATGAATCATCTCCCGAGCTCCCTGACCACCAGAGCTTGCTTGGTCTATAAAATAAATGGACAGGAGGCATCACATGAGCTTCTTAATAGGGCTTCATCTAATTTAGGTGAAGCTACCTCAAGCATTGTGTTGCCGGCTTGACCTCCAACGAGCTACATTCCTTTAAATTGAGCTTTTGCCAAAAATTTCTAGCCTTTTCGAAGAGAATTTGTATGTCATGCAAATCCAACTGATAGATCTCTTGGGATCTTCCTCATGAAGGGGTAGGTTTAATTTGGCATCATCTGAGCTCTAGTGAGCTCGAATCGAGTGGGGGAAGATGGACGGTGTCCATCTCCTATCGCTTGGGGGACACTGGATCATGCACCATCCATTTTGTGTGATCAAAATGGATAATTATTATTAATCTGTTAGATTTATTTCATTTTAATTCCTTAAGCACCATGGGTTTAATCTTCACTGTTCGATCTTAGATCGAATGGTAGGGATGAAATTGTGCCCACCGCCAGCCACGTCAGCATTGACTCGGACGTGTTTAAGTAACATATCCTACTGTGTCATGTGGAAAGCACCATGTCAGCGATCCGCATGGAACCAATGAAATTAGGCTTAATTAGGGGTTAATTAAGTATTTTAATCACTGAAACTTTGAAAAATCATAATGGATTATAGAAAAATTAGAAAAATAAAAATAAATACTCATTTTAAAGGTAATTCAAAGAAAAATAACTTAAAATGAATGCCAAATAAGTTTGAACATTAATTAAGGCTCAAATTAGGTTTAAGTGTAAACTTAATTAGCTTAATTAAACTTTGATTACTTGAGTAATTAATTTTGAACTTTTCCTATTGATTTAATGGGATGATCTCTACCCCCATGATTTTCTTGGAATTTATTGCTTGGTTAATTAGGGAAGTTGATCATTTGAACCCTAATTACCCCTTTAATTAATATAATGATTAATTAACACCCTAAACATCAATAAATTAATTAATTAAACTCACTAATAACTATTTTATAGTGAATCGATAAGGGAATGGGATTATGATCCTTTTCTTAATCCCTTTTTCAAGTCCATTTCATTTTAAAAAGGATTAATTAATGTGGAAATTTTTTAAGGGTTTAATTAATCAATTAAGTGGCTTAAATAATCAAATTAAATCCATAATCATATCATATATTTAATAATGAGATTAAAGGTTCCTCTTTATGTGTTTAGTAAGATAAAGACCCTTAAGGAAATTATGATTAGCCTATAGGTGTGGGAAAATCATAAAAGAACTTAATTAGGCTCTTTAATTTAATTAACCTTTAATTATGAGCCATTTGCATTAAGTTCTTTTAGGAACATTGCAATTTTATTTTCTCAGATGTTCATGTCATTTTTAGCTCATGATTAAGTGGTTAATCAAATTAAAGAAGCATATGTAAGAGTGATTAATTGATTTAATTAAGGGTACAACTTAATTAATCCATAAGATCCACTTAATTACCTTTTCTTAAATCAAATCAAATTACTAATGTGGGAATGAGACTAAAATAGATAATGATAAGTCTCCACCTCTTTCAAATTAATCAAAACCCAAGAATCAAATTAATAATAAGCTTTGATTTTCTTTAAATAGTTTTATTTAATCTGATTGTCCTTAGGAATTAATATGGTTGAATGAACCACATGTTTATACTTAGTTATTCTTGTCCAATCACTTTACATGTTGTATGTCATATGATTTCATGCATTCATATTTTTGTTTAAAGTCTAAATAAATTAAATGAACTTTATTTATGTAAGCTTGCATGTGTTGACTTAATTTAATTATATGTGTGGCTATTATCATTATTAAATCAAAAACTATTTTCCAATGTTTATAAATGGATAATAACATCAAAGTGATGATAGTTATGAATATATATGAGGTGAATGTGCTTATAGCTTAAGTATGTGCAGTAAAGTCCTCTTCCTTTCATTCATATATTGATTTACATAAGCTAGTATAGTAATGGGTATATAGTCTGGACATCCCAGGAATATGAGGCTTTAAGTATCCCCAAGGAGATCATTTGATTACCTCACTTCCCTAGTTAACAAAGGCATGCATCCATTTAAATTCATTCTTATATATTTTATATTAGAATTTAGATAGAGCCTTAATTCATATGCATAAATAATTCAATCAAATAAAAATACAACTTTGCATGATTCTCCTTTTTCTAATTATTTATACATCCATATGTATTCGGACATGTAGTCTGGACATCCTGGGAATACAAGGCTTTATGTATCCCCAAGGAGGTCATTTGATTACCTCACTTCCCTGGTTAATAATGGCATATACTTGTTTATGTCTTTATACATGTGTATGTATATGTGATTAAAAAATGGGAATCCCCCTTTTCTATTAAAAAAAATGCATGCATCCATAATTATTTGGGTTATTTAATTGATTAATCATGTGAATTGGAGCTTTCTTTTCTATATTCATGTATGCAAATCTATGTATGTTTGAATGTTAATAAGTATATAGTCTGGACATCTTGGGAATAAGAGGCTTTAAGTAGCCCCACGGAGGTCATTTGATTATCTTAATTCCCTAGTTAACAAAGGCACGCACTTATTTGATTTAATTCCTATGAATTTTTGTATAAGAATTTGGATAAAGCTTTAAATTTATATATATTAAATAATTCAAGCAAATGAAACATAATTCTTAAATGTATACAATCATCATTCAAGTGTACCAAAACATGTTGTATGTATAGATACACTTAGGATTGAATCATGTGCATGTTACATGTGATGGAAAGGAATGATTAAATATGTGTCATGTGATAGTAATTCAATTATATTAATCCTAAGATGTCTTTCATATTGAATCAGGTTATTTAAAGTGAACCTAAACTTATGATTAATAAAAATATTTAATATGCCATTCACTAAAGAAAACTAATTCAAATTAATATACTTTAGAAAATGGCTTAAGGTAGGGATGAAAGATGGTAATCCTCATTTATCTCTTTATAACCCTTAGATGCTAAGTGTAAATCAAGTGAAATAAAATAAAGCATAAATAAAAAATTCACAAATCAGTTAAACAACTTGAAATGAAACCAACCTTCATGTAAAATTAAATCCTTCCACACATAGAAAAAAAAAACTTAACTCTAAGGTTTAGTTAAGACACACTACACAAAGCATTAGCACACACATTAGAATTAAACCACCACTTCTAGACCTAAGTTAGGAGGGTTTATGTGTAATGTATGTTTTATTTTGTGATGTAATGTTTTAGACTAGATGTTAGGGTCTATGCTTCGTAGATTGGATGTTAGGCCGCTTAGCTTAATCATATTTTCTACAGGGGATTATGCTTGAGGTTATGCTTAAAAATAAATATAAATGCTCTCTTTTCAAGTTGCTTAAACCCCTAAGCATAATCCAAATTAAAATAGGTGGGCTTGGTTCCACATGTGCAGGGTGCTAAGTCTAAACTATACACATAGCTTGGGATTGTATGTATGGTTAGCTAACCTCTATTTTGTAGGTATATTTAGATTTACTATTCCTACACATGAATGTAATTTTATAATAAGAATTAGGATTAAGTGCTATGGGGGATTAGGATGAGTAATGACTAAAAGGCTTTGTCCTGGGAGGCCCTGTGATGCCTTTGAAGCATAATCAAATCAAAGAAGGAAGAAGATAGAGGATATGAAGAAATGAAGACCCCCTGTAACATGTATTCATTCAAATTGTAATTATCCTTTCATATTTCAGGTTGTATTAGGGTAGAGCTTGGCTACCCATCTTTTCTTCTTCAGGGTGTACGTTGGTACCCGATCACACCAGCCTATTATTCTTTTATGATGGTTTATAAAAATTGCTTGATGTCATGTTTAAACTGTGCATTAGGATTGCATGATCTTCATAATTTCTTAATGATTGATGCTTTAATGTGTGGCCTAAATACGATAAGGTCTTAGGATAAAATTAATTATTTTTATCCAACTAATCACTCATAACTAAGCTTTAAAATAACTCATCACCTCATCATAAAGCCTAGGCTTTAAACAAGATAATTAAAAGATTTATTAACCCCTTAGTTGTATGTTATATGTCTCAAATCCTCCATGCATCTTGAATCACTCTTATAAAAATGAGGGCCTCTATCCTTACATAATAGGGACCGCTTAACCCATGAGAGTACCACTGACGATGGAGCTTCACCCTCTTTCTCTCTTGATTTAGCCAATAATCAATCTTCATCATGTATTTAGGCATATAAAAATCCCAAATCCTTTGACCAAAATGACTTATCAAAATGAAATAAAATTTGAAAATATTTTGCACTTGTAGATTAAGTCATATGCTTGTACCACTCATGCTCTAGTCTCTTAGGAACTGGGTTTAAGAACTTTACTCTCTTTCAGATTAAATAACTATCCTAGTTATCTTGCAATCCATAAGACCATACTACATAGTTTTAAATCATAGGAGGAGTTAGCTAGAGGCCACTCCAGGTGGTTATAAGTCCAAATGTCATATGGGTTTACTCTCTCTTGTAGAAATGAACCCTTATGTCAACCCGTCACTAAGATTTAGGTCATGCTTTAGCCCGTACTAAAGCTCTCTAGATTTAAGATCCAAGGTAGCTATTTCCTTTAAGCTATAAGCATAAATCGTCACCTCTTAGGTGTTTCCACAACCTTGTGTTGGCAAATTATAAGCCCTAGCAATCTAGTAAAATTTCAAACTCAAATGAATAAAAATCTCTTCATTTTCAAATATATAAAGCCCAATCATAGGATAGATTGAAATGCTCACTAGGCTTCCTAGTATCATGAGCATTCCCTACTTATTTCCTTTAGATTCCAAAAATAAGTCTTCTCCTTGAACTTTCCCAATTGATTTTTCAAATATAACTAATCTTTTGATAGTCTAACCTTGAATTTTTTGGAGATAATAATTGTCTGCTTTAATCGAGTATTCTTAAGAAATCTCATTTCTAAGATGTAATTAACTATGAGGCTTTTATAGATAGAACAAGAATCTAGCTTAATATAAACCCTACTTTATTCATTCATATAAAGTAGGGGAAAAATCTCTAGTATATTTGAGGACACATCATGCTTTAGGAGTCCTTATTAGGTGATTAGGTCCATTATAAGGTGATGTCTCTATCTTTTGAGATAGTACATCATACCTCAATGTCATACCCAATCACTTCAATAAGTACCCCCTACGATCTACGTGGTGTCCCCCCTCCCCCATATTTAAAAATAAACACCACAAGTTCTTATTAGGTGATTGAGTCCATTATAGGGTGATGTTTCTATCTTTCTAAATAGTACATCATAAATTAATGTTGAACTCGATCACTTTAATAAGTGCCTTCTAAGATCTTTGTGGTGTCCTTATGACTCCAAATTAAAACACCATAACCCATCTATTTTATTAGTCTTTTATAAAGTGATTGAATCCATTATAAGGTGAGCCATAAAATGTTTAGTAAATCAAAAGATTTTTGAATTCATTATTTTAGTCAATTTTTGTTATAACTTGCATAATTTTCTGGCTTAAGACAAAAAAATGGTTGGACAACTCATCTTTGTTACTAATTCTAGGATTAACATCTCTATTGATAGTGGTGAATTACATTGTGGCTCCATATTAAGCTAATTTTGAATATCTTAACATCACTCGATATAGTGACTTTGGCTCTATTAACAATATAGTTGTTAACGGCAAGAATCCCATGTTAGAATTTTTTAGGGTACCCTAAAGCTCTCTTATTGTTAGAAGGCAGGTAGCTGTGGTAACCACTAAGAGAGTTTAGATGGGTTTGTTTTAAAGAAAGCCAAACTTCCTATTGAAAAGGCACTTGCTCTATCTTTTTCCTAGAACTTTCAAGTTAAGCTAGACTTCTGAGCCACCCCTAATGACCAAAAGTCAAAAGAAAAATAGAAATAGGAGGCTTAAGAGAAGAGCCCTTAAAGATAGGGGAAAAAATGAGCTCTTAGTGACTTAAAAAGCAATGGCAAGGGAGGGGTATACCCTTCCAAATATTTCTCATCTTTTGGGTAGAAGTAGGCTTCATCCTCTTTCTACAACACCAAAAAATAAAGATGTGTTTAGAACAATGAGTTCTTTACCTTTCCCTTTCTTTTATGAAAGTAAGAAGAGTTTTAAACTATTGAACAAATTAATCAATGATAGGTTGCAACATGTCCTTCATAGAATTATTGGGTCCTCTAGCTGCACCAAAGAGAAATTACTCATGATCATGAAGGGAAAAGTTTCTAAAGAATTTGGGAATGAAATTTTAGGATAAGTTATGACTATCAAAATAAGGGGAAAGAAAGGTAGTCTTATAAGATAAATGACAACCTTATCGACCCACAACTATTATATCTGATCAGTATCACTATTCAAGAAGATTTTTGACTTGGCATAGAAATGAGGCGATTCAAGGATAGATATTTCATTTACAAGGGAGCCTAGGAAAATCAATATTCTTATAAGGAAAACCCCATTGGCCATAGTGTCAAAGCCACAATAACTTCCTTTATCATCACCATCATAATTGAAAGAATTGACTATTGTTAGGCCCCATAAAGAGAGGCCATCAACATCCTTTTCTAGGCCCCAAACTGAGGACCTGCCATCAACTTCTCATTCTTTTAGAGGAAGAATGGATTTCTTTAATCCATCCTTTTATGATAAATAGATCTTAGATCATAGAACCTTGGTTTAAGACCAACACCTATTAAGGAAGAAAATCTTGTTATTTAGGAAAGTCATAAAATAAAAACATTCAAACCTAAACCTATGGATGTAGAAACTAATGAGGAGTCTGATGTAGTCCTTTATAGAAAAGGTAAACTTGGTAAACCTATTCATTTAACTAAAAAAGAATTGAATAACATTATGAAAGAGGATGAAGCAAAAGAAAGATTTAAGAAAATTGAAGGGGGTTTTGACTTAGATCAGGTTGACCTCTTATATGAGGATTCCAAGCTACCTGATGCCTATGTCTTCATGGTAAATACAAAAGCATCTAAGAAAGAACAAGTGGAAGCTTAAGATATCTAAAAAGATGGTCTTGCACCTAAGTAGACCAAATAATTAATCCTTCAATTATAAAAGAAGGATGATTGAATCTTGAGAATGGATTGAGAAATGGAAGAGATGGCTACAATGCTATCACTCTAGAGCCAAATTCTTACCACTTCCCACCTTCATTCGCTAGAAGGACCGAAATATTCCCACCTAATGGATGATAAAAAGCATAGTTTAGGGGATCATCATCAAGAACATAAAATAGTAGAAGATGTATTATTAAAAACTGACTTAAAATTTTTGGTTGAGCAATAAGTGAATAAGGCATTGGCATAATCCTGAGGTATGATATAAATTCCAAAAGGTAGTCTAATTGGGTTGCCTTTGATTGGTATGTAGAATTTCCAAACAATTTAGTTCACACATTTATTAAAGTTAAAATTTTATTTATAATGGGATTTATCGGTACCCAACATCATTTCATAGTAGGTGACTTGATCATTGAAAAATAAAAACCCAATGAATCTCTTATGGATTATATTCAAAGATGGAGGATTCTTAGACTTAAGTTTGAACCTCAATTACAAGAACATCACATAATGGAGATCCTTCTTAGGAATATCCATCATTATTTTTTGTTGAAAGGCTTTATTAAGACCTTTGAGAATTTATTAAGTAAATCCTCTAGTCTTCTGGAGGAAGCACCTAGGATGTCATTTTGAAAATGCCAATCTACCATAGAGACTTTTAGACCTAAAAATGTTTTAGAAAGAGAGTAGGCACTACCTCTATAGTGGACAACGGAAAGGCTCTTATTCAAGTCTAAGTAGAGCAATCTCCACCTCAAAGGTCATAATAAAAGCTGTTTGCACTGCCTAAGAAACACTATATAAACTCTTTCATTTCAAGAATGCATCATGCTTATTCTTTCAAGAAAGAGATTGTAAGGGTAAATATTTAAAAAAAAATAGATTTCAAGCTTCATTATCTTAAGAAGCTAGAAGAAGTTGGCAAGATTAAAAACTATTCATCAAATGTTAGGTTATACCTTTGAAGATTGCTTCACTTTTAAATACTAACTTTAAACAAATTACAAGAAAGGGATGGAAGTTATTCTTAAAGAATACCTTGTGGACTTAGGGTAGGGTTTTGTTAAGGTGATTACATGTGAATCTTCCACCTCTTCTTAAGAAGATACTTCTCTTTCAGATGATTGGGATATAGCTTTATCCCACTCTTCTAAAAGATATTTGATGAGAAATTTTAAAAATTTTATGCATGATCATTTGAAGACCTAGAAGATGATCATCCAGGTTGATCTACGAGTGTCAAAGACAATTTCTCTTCAACCCCATTTAGCATAGTAAAATGATTAAAAGTATGAAGAGAGTGTTGTACAATAAGGACAGAAAGGTTAGCCCTTACATCCATTTATTCTTATGTACATATTTTAAGAATTTGAATAAAATGCCTATTAAAAAAAGCATTTCTTATATTTTTGTTGTATTTAATGATTATAATGTGAATGAATTTGAAAAGAAAGAAACTAAAATAAATTATCCTCATAGTGAATGCAACATGTTTAATGAATCAGATTCAAAAAAGGAAGTTTCTATTGATGATTTTTAAGGAGAACCTTAGAAATAGAGTTCTCAAATTCTAATTAATCCCTAGGAAAACACAGTAGTGACAATGAGGGATAGGTTGACATGCTCTTTATTTTCAATTTAGGAGATATTATTGATGTTAATTTTCATAGTGGGAAAGTCTTACCACCTTTCTTATCTTCCTCCAAGGACAAAACCAAACAAATTTTTAATAAATGTCATAATCCTTTACAGAATGATCCAGTAGTTGAAGCAACTACTCCTAAAGTAGACTACAATGTGTTTGTCCATCTTAGAAAGTTGCATGCTAGGTTAAGAATTTATGATGCTCTTGTTCTATCTCAAGAAATGAGGGAATCATTAATCAGCCCATTACATGGCACAAAAATATGCATAATATAGCTAGCATTATTCTGTTGTAATGAGAATTATTATTTTAAAGAAGTCACTAGAGTAACTTTCTCTAATGAAGATTTACTTTTAGGGACTACTGATGATAATCAGCCCCTCTACATTTTAGTCAAAGTGGAAAACTATAGATTATCTAGAGTCCTTGTCAACCATAATAGCTTAGTCAACATTATTACTTTTAAAACATTATCATTTTTGAAGATTGACAAGCAAATACTTAGTTTTGATAAGTTGTTATTTTTGAGGTTTAATGAAATAAAAGAAAAGGCTTTCAAATCAATTACTATACTATTAGAAATAGATGGATTGAAATTTGAAGTGAAATTTTATATTATCAATTTAGGGACAACTTTTAATGGTTTTTTAGGTAGACCTTAGATAAATGAGTATAAAATGATTCCTTCATCACTCCACCAATTTATTAAATATACAAGTGAAGGAGTAGATTATACTAATAAAAGAGATATACAATCATTTTCTATTCATGAAATCAATCTCTACAAGGATGCTACTTATCATATGCCTAAAAGGTAAATAACTAACTTTATGCAATCTAGAATTATTAAAGCATAAAAAATAAAGTAGATATCAAAATAAATGGAAAAGAAAAAGAAGTAAAAGGATGGAAAAAAAGAAAGGAAAAGGAAAAGGAACCTTTTGATGGAAGTGGGTGTTCTTTCTTTTGGTGAAATTGAGAAAATTAAATAGCCATGGATCTTTAGATTTATATCTAAAGATGTATTTTTATGTTTTGGTAGGATAATGAAGGGTGCAAAATAATGTGCTATTGGGGTGACTTAAACTAATCTAATTTGGAATAACTTATGCTAATTTAAAATATAACAATAAGTAATGATATTTAAGTGAGGTAAATGGGTAAAAATACTTATGGAGGTTAGGCTAGGATATGTATTTATGCAATGGAGTAGTTGAATAGGAATTATAGGGTTTAAGTGATTATTTTGGTGTAAGGACTTGGACTAGGTCGTAATCATTGAAGTAGAGGTATTATTGAGTGGAAGGAAGGTGTAGGCTTTACGAGAAGAGTAGAAAGATATAAGAAAGATGTTAATAGATATAAGAAAGACTAATATAAATTACATTGGGTGTTGGAGGTTAGAAAGGAAAGATATGTTGGATAATTAGTGCTCCCACCAAGCATTGCCAAGGTTTAGCCACCAAGCTCTCAAACAATAAGACTAACTTAGATAATGGGCCTTAACATACTAATGGGCTAAGCCTTCTTTTTTCTTAAATTTTCTTGGGTTTTAGCTTAAGATCTTATAAATGGACCTTGAGCTTTAATTTCTTGATCCACATGATGTTCTACATCAACTCCCCTGGGCTCAATTGAACTCTGCTCTATGTAGTTGAAATCTTAGAAGTCTTCTACTAATTATGGGGCTAGAGTCTTCAAATCAGTACAGATCAGCCATGGGACTTTAGTTGTTGGCTTATTCTTCCAACAAAGTAGAAAATAATGTTCATAAGCTGGATTAATGGGTGGTTCCTCGGTGATAATATAGTCAACTTCAAAGAAAGTGTGCTTCTACAAGTACAGTGTGATATCTCCTGCTAAAGAGTTAGACTGAACAAGTAGAGTTGATAATTCCTTCATATAATAAAATATATTCAATATTAATAACTAGATAAATGAGCATACCAGCAAGAAAATCAAGATGATAAGCATTACTACCAATTTTCTTAAGAATTTTAGAAGGACCACAAGCTCGTGCCTGTAATTTCTTATATTTAGTGGTTTAACAACACTCAGGTCGAATGTGAATCAATACATAATCACCTTCTTTATATTCCATCTTTGAATGACTATGATTTACTTTAGAAACATAATTTTCATTACTTATAGTAATTTACTTTCTTATATCTTCATGGAGGCTTCAAAAATATTTAGCAAATGAGAATGTTGCATCCAAAAATACATAAGATGGTAGGTTTGCTACATTTATTGGTCATCATAGGTCTTGACCATAGACTATCTCAGATGGTATTTTTTGTAGTTCTAGAGCCAGTATAATTATAAATAAATTTGAAGGTCGATAAATGTGAATCCTAATTTTTTAAACTTTTACCTACCAAACACCTAAGCAAACTTTTTAAGTTACGATTGACTACAGTCTGTCCATTAGTTTGTAAGTCAAATGTAGAAGAAAATTTTAATTTGGTATCTAATAATTTCCAAAAAAAATTTTCAAAATATGAGACAAACCTAATAGCTCTATCAAAAATAATAGTTAAAGGGAGACCATGTAGTCACACTATTTCCTTAAAAAATAATTTGATTATATAAGAAGAATCGTTTATTTTTGAACAAGGCAAAAAATTAGCCATTTTTGAGAACCTATCCACTACAGAAAAAATGTTATCATGTCCTCAAGCTATCATAGGTAATCCTAGAATAAAATTCATTTATAGGTCTTCTAAAGGAATATAAGGAATAGGTAAGGTAGTGTATTGTCTAGACATTTGTTTGGTGGTTTTAGCATGTTTAGAAATTAAGCATTGGGCCACTAATTTTTAAACATTCATTTTAATGAAGGCTAGTAAAATCTATTTTTTTAATAAATATATTGTCTTATCCTTTCTAAAATGACCAGCTACACCACTAACACATAGATCGGTGATAAGAAATTCTCTAAGAAAAGATAGAGGACTACATATTTATTTTCAATTATATAAATATCCATTTATTATTAGGAATGTTCCTTGCAAAGTTATTGGTTTATCTAGTTCTTCAAGATAAATTAGGTAAAAGTCTAGGCACATAATATAACTATCTTTAATTCAATCAAATCCTAGGATTCTCAATTCTAAAGAGGAAATTATTAGGCTTATCCTGGATAAAGCATCAGTAGATTTATTCTCAATTCCTGACTTACGCATTAGAACAAAATAGTAGTCTTGAAAAAATTGAACCCATTTTTTATGTCTATGACTTAATTTTGTTGAGCATTAATGAATTTTAAGGAATGATAATACAAATTAAATATAAATTCTCTATTTAAGAGATAGTGTCACCAATACCTTAAGGATTGAATTACAGCATAAAACTCCCTATCATAACTGGAATATCATTATTTGGCTTCATTTAACTTTTTACTAAAGAATGTTATGAGATGATTCTCCTGACTTAAAATTCCACCCATCCCAATTCTAGAAGCAGGTATGTACGTCTCATCAGAGTCTGGTATGACTTCTTTTACATGTAATAAGTGAAGGAGAAATGGATAAGAAAATTCTTTTCGTTATGCTCCAAAACCTATTATTTCTTTCTTCGAAGAGTAGATGTTTTGATGCAAGAATCAGAAATGATAGTATTAATCATAATAGTAGGATTTTTCAAGATAACAAATTAAAGCATGGCATTTTTCTTCAATAGAGGCTTAGGTTGCACGTCAAAAGTTATTGTGTGGTGTTATGGAGGGTGTTTTTTCTATTGGCTTTATTGGTAGGAGTTTACTAGTCTTATTATTATGATTAAAAATATAAGAATTTATTCTATCATAGTGAATAACATTTATATCATACAACCATGGTCATCCTAAAAGAATATGATCAATGTCCATAGAGAGAACATTACACCAAATTTTATTCCCATAGCTTCTTATTTTAATTGGAGCTAAACATTGATTAGTGATGAGAAAGGATGTGTGATTTATTCTAATAACATGAAATGGTTCAGGGTGAGGTTCAAATTTTAGGTTAGCTCGAGTTAAGTTGTGTGTTGAATTAACATTCATAGCACTTCCTCCATCTATAACAAACTTACATCTCTTTTCATTACAAAAAACATACATGCTAAAAAAAATTTTCTCCTCCAATCTTCTACTTTATTTTTAATTACAGTAAGACATCTCATCACATTAACCTAGGGGTCATTAATTAATTCCAATTCTTCATCAGATAATGAGGTGTCATCATAAACTTCTTCTATATTATCATCTATTAGGTTTCCAAATTCTTCTAAAAAGAAGATTTAAGCTTTACATTGGTTTTGCATATGACCTATTTTATGACATTTGAAATATATTACTTCTTTAGTGCTCTTAGAACTCCCTTCAATATGAAGTTTTAGGCAAAGGGGTTGGGCTAATTGGATGTGTGGGTCTAACAATAGACCTATGGGATGAAGTAGAAGGTACTTGACTTTTAGTTTTAGAGATGGAAGCAAAATTTTGATGCTATTCAACCAATAAGGCATAGTTAAATGCTTCCTTTAAAGATTATGGGTCAAATAATTCAACTACTTTTCTAATGTCAGTCCTAAGTCCAATAGCAAATTTATTGGCTATTTTCCAAACATTATCAGCACAATTAGTTCTAGAAACTAGATTTTCAAAAGTATTCTAGTATTTAGTTACAAGATGATTACCTTGTCTCAAAGTTAATAATTGATTATGTTTCTTCATATCATGATACCTAGAACAATACTTTGCTCTTAACATTTTTTTTCATTTTTATCTAAGTGAGGTTCCAAATCTTTGTTCATTAGCTAAAGTTTTTTTTTCAAATAAATTTTAGCATATCCTATCAATTTCACTTTAGCAAAAGTTACCCTTTGATAATCATTCATTTTATACTAATCAAAGAACTAATCCATTTGAACTAAACAATCAATAAATCTATTTGGGTCATGTACACCAACATAAGCTGGTGCTTCTACTTTATCTCTTCGAGATGGATCATTAGAGTCTTCTATAGTCTTGAAATAATTTTCTTCCTTTCCACCATTTCTAACAATTGGTGGTCTTCTAAGTGGTTGATTTTCTTTATTGTTTGGATATGAATCTTCTTTGTCAATCCCTATAAGCATAGTTTGAGCAAGTATTGGAGGAGGATTTGATACTCTATTATTTTATAGATGAGTTATAAGAGTTTGCATTTGTTCTTTAAGTTCCTACATTTGATTCTTACTTTCTTCTAATATTTGTTCAATGTTTAATTTATTTTCATGGATCCTAAGATCTAAGGCATTAACTAGTCTAGTCAAACTTTCAACTTGGTCCTGAGAGATAGATTTTGGTTCCATTAGACTTTAAAAATATATATATGAAAAGGGATCAAAGAAAAAATGAAATATTATAAATAAATAAATATAACTGTGCAATCTTAGGCTAAGAGAACTTCTAGGTGAGGAGGGAGGGGCAAGGAGGTGGGTGGTATAAGACCACTTACATCTTAAGCTCTCCTTAGACATTTTAGGCCTTTTTGATAAAGTTATAATTAGCCTTCAAAATTACCAGGTTTAACACACTTATATTATTATGAAGGCAATTTTCTTATTATTTTTTAATGCAGTGAAAAAAATGCTCAAAGTTACCATGCCTCCTCTTTTTTTTTAAAGAAAGCAAGTTATGATAAGCTAACCAAAGAATCTTCTAAAATTAATCATAAACATTAACAAACATAATAAAGAAATCAATTAGATTTGATTTGCACTAATGGCTAGGGTGTTTTTAAGGTGAAGCACTACCTCACTAAGGTATTCTCTTAATTTTTTTTTGGGCAAGTTCACCCAATTGGGAAATGACCATATTATATAATGGAGCTTACTAATTGGAATTTTATGCTATCACCATAAACTTCCAAGCTACTAATATGTATTTAAACTATTATATAAAGGAAAATTAATTAACCTCACATGTTCAAGAAAAACTCACAAGTTTGAAGACAAGCCACTTGAGATGCTCCCTTTGTTAAAGCAAACTTTTGAACGAACTTGTTCCTTATAGGTTTTGCTCTGATACTAAATTTGATGGAAGTGGGTATTCTTTATTTTGGTGAAATTGAGAATTAAATATCCATGGATCTTTAAATTTATATCTAAAGATGTATTTTTAAGTTTTGGAGGGATAATGAAGGAGAAGAATAATGTGATGGTTGGATGACTTAAACTAATCCAATTTGGCCCAACTTAGGCTTATTTAAAATGTAGCAATAAGAAATGAGATCTAAGTGTGATAAATGGCTAAAAATACTTATGGAGGTTTATGTTAGGATATGTATTTATGATCTACAGTAGTTGATTAGGAATTATAGGGTTAAAGTGATTATTTTGGTGTAAGGACTAGGACAAGGTCGTAATCAATGAATTAGAGGTATTATTGAGTGGAAGGAAGGTGTAGGCTTATGGAGAAGAGTAGAATGCTTTGTTTATGATTTAAGATGATGTTAAGAGATATGAGAAAGATTAAAATAAATTACCTTGGATATTCAAGGTGAGAAAAGAAAGATATGTTGGATAACTAACACTCTCACCAAGGATTGCAATGTTTAGCCACCAAGCTCTCAAACCACAAGAATAACTTAAATAATTTGTAATTGCATAGACATCTTCTATCATTCTAGTGATGGGGGCTATTTATAGCCATTACAAATATCATTCAAAAGAAAAAGAATTCAAAACATAGAGGGAAAGGTGGGTGCCACATTAACATGAAGCATTAAGTTGCCTTATTATTTTATGTCATCCACCTATTTCACATGTTATTATTTTATGTGGATTCAACTACGTCACATGTCATGCTTTGAATTTAAATAAAATTTCAATTTTGGAGTTTCTAGTAGAAAATTAAAAACTACATAAGTTAAAAAACATGAAATCATAAAATGTGCCTTAACAGGCTAATGGGCATGAGCTCTAATTTCTTGATCCACATGATGTTCTACATCACCTTCTGTAATTCAAATTAATTTGGATTCTAGCTTTGATGAAGATTCAAATAAAAATGATTATTTAATAAAGTTTGAGATTGCATTAGAATCAGATAATTATGAAGAGCGAGTACAAGCATCAAAAGATCGACATGAATTGTCTACATCTAAGAGATTAAAAAGGTATGTAGACACATAATATCATTATGATATTGCATACTTAGAAGTCAAAGTGGCCCTTTTAAAATAGTTGGGGAAGTTATCAAAATTTTATTTTATAACGAATCTTTAGGCTCAAAAGTAGATGTAAAGCTTGAAGATTCATCTTCTAATGAAAAAAAAACTTATGTTTGACTGGTATCTTGATGTTTTAAAATGTTATTAAACATGGCTTATTTTCTCATACTTAATCTAAAAGTACAACACAATGCATAGAGAGCTAATGGGAACAATTAAAGTCTAAAATTGGAGTTAGGTTTAGTATTAATAGACCTCTAAATAATGATGAGTATTGTTTAATGATAAGTAATAATGTGGAATCTTGTCAACTTTTTGAAAGTTCACCCAATTCCAAAATAGAATTTTATTTTGAAACATCAGATAATCAAAATGATTATTCAATTCAATGGCACCTTTAGAATTTAAGTAAGATATAAAATCTATAATTAATGAATTAGGGGAAATCAACTTAAGAACCAAGGAAAATCAATGACCAATTTTTATAAGTTCTCTATTAGGTCTAGAAGATTGCTATGAGTTGATTAATTTGCCTTTTGAATATAGCAATTTCTTTGCTTGGAATTATGATGAAATGCTAGGTTTGTTTATGAATGTTGCAATTCATAAGTTAAAGACTAAACTAGATGTCATTCTAATAAAATAAGGCCCTAAATGCATGCATTTAGAAATTGAACATCAAGTGATTGCCAATGAAAAGAAACTAATTTTATATGAAGTATCTTTCTTTGTTAGCCAGTATTGTATTGGTAACAAAAAATAATTATTAAATATGCATGCATATAGATTTTACAGATTTAAATAATGCTTTTCCCAAAGATGAGTTCCCTCTATTGATATCAAAATCCTTGGTGGGTATACCCTTATAACATGAAATTTTTTTTATTTATGGATGGGTTATCTAAATACAACCAAACTAAAATGGTCCCTAAAGATGAGGAACATAAAATATTTAGAACCCAAATTGGGATATTCTATTACAAGATTATGCCATTCAGTCTCAAAATTGTTAGGGCTACTTATCAAAGAGAAATGACTAGAATCTTAAATTATTTAAGTCATAATCAAATTGAGTGCTACATCGATAATCTACACATAAAAAGAAAATAAAAAGAGAGTCATCTCTATGATCATAGATTATTTTCAAATGGTTATGCCATTATAGCCTAAAAATAAATCCTTTGAATTGTGTCTTCTGGGTAACATCATGGAAATTTTAGGATTTGTAGTGAGACACCATGGAGTGGAAATTGATCTTGAAAAAATTAAAGTCATTATAAAAGTGCCACAACCAAGAAGTGTTACATAATTAAGATGATTTCAAAGTAGTCTTGTATATCTAAGAAGATGCCAACCATTTGATGCCTTAGCAAAGAGGGATTTTAAAATTATTTGGGATGAAAATGTTAAAATACATTTGTGAGTTTAAAATAATATTTAATAAATCTTATTATTTTTGCTGCCCTAATTTTGGGAAATCCATTAAATTTATACATTACATCTTTATATGAATCCCTCGAGGGCTTACTAGCTTAAATTAATAAAAAAGGTCAAAGAAAATGCCCTTTATTATCTAAGCTATAGACTCATCATGGTGAAAATGAATTATCTACCTAAAAATTAAGGCATTATATATTTTTGCATTAAGCAAATTTAATTTCAGGAATAAATCCTTTGCAATATCTCATTACCCCATGACATTATCTAGATGTTTAGCACATTGGTCTATGTTCTTATTGCAATTTGAAATTACATTTATCCCTCTTTGTGGTTCTAAAGGTCTTGTTTCTTTAGTGGCATACCCACTCGATGGCTCACTTTTGAATGACGATCTCCCTAATAAATAGATCATCAATTTAAAAGATGAAAATAAAGCCACTTGGGAGCTGTATTTTGATAGTGCAACCTCCTCTTAAATAGATAAAAAATTCAATTCTTTCATCCCAAAGAAGGTAAGGATTGGGTTGATTTTCATAACTCTAAGTAAAAGAATGATGCCATATTCCTACCATTTATATAAGCTTTGTACAATTAATGAAGTTGAATATAAAGCTCTTATAATTGGTTTGGATTTGGCCATTCTCATGGATATTGGAAAAAATTAAAATCTTTGGAGATTCCCAACTAATTATTAACCATGTGAACAAAATCTAGAAAGTTTTAAATCCAAAAATTTTTAACTATTACCAATATACAATTAAATTGCTTGAACAGGTTTTTTTATGACTTTATATATGATATCATGTAAAGATAATTATAAAGCCGATGCCTTAGAAAAGCTTGCAAAGTAGATTATGTGCCTATAATATATATATATATATATATATATATATATATATATATATATATATATATATATATATATATATATATATATTATATACTACATGAAGAGAAAAGTAGAGATAAAGGAATAGCCACCCTTATTGAAGATCAAGAACAAAATGATTGGAGGAAACTATTTATTGACTATTAATATGAGGGGAGGCTCCTAAAAGACAAATCATTTGCAAATCAAATTAAGAAATGAGCTTTATCATATCGATCATTTGATAAAATGTGGTTATGTTGTTTAGATAATTAAAAAGCTCATAAGATTGCAACTCAAGTACATCCTGGAATATGTGGTGCTCACCAATCTATGCCCAAAATAAAATTAAAATTTGAAAGACTTGAATATTATTAGCCTTTAGTGATTGATGACTGCATAACACTACCTTTGCCTATCCCAAGTCTGGATGTGAAAATTAGAGGGTTGCGATAAGCAGTTGATAGGCAGCGTAATAATCATGACATGAAGCCTTTAAAATATTGTGTTAATGCTAGGGTGCCACTTAAAAGTGACGCACTGTATAGCCTAAATATAATGAAAATTGTGCAAGGGCCACTACATTAGTGCTCAGGTGCACTATTAAATAAGCAAGGGTTCCCACATTATGAACAGATGCAGGCATAGAAGTTAGTCAATGAAACTAGAATTAGGTTAGAAACTTGGAATATAGCTATTCTTATTAGTAAATAAAAGTAATTAATAGATATTATGGTTCATAGGAACATAAATAATTTATGTATTCAGGAAACTAAATGGGTTGGGGTGAAGGCCAATGAGATTGATATTTTAGGTTTTAAACTTTGGTTTTTAGGTAGAAGTCGAATTAGAAATGGCATAGGTGTGAATATAGATAAAAGTTTGAAGTATAATGTTATAAATATTAATAGATTTTGAAATAGAATTATAGATTTAAATATTATTGTTGATACTAAGACTATCAATGTTATAAGTCTTTATGCTCCTCAACCAAGTTTGGATATAGGCTCAAAAGAAATTTTTTGGAATGAATTAGAGGAATTAATATAAAAGCTACCTCTTGAGGAAAATGTTTTATTGGAGGAGATTTAAATGGGCTTGTTGGTAAAGTGGTCTAAGATTTTAAAAGTATTCATGGTGGCTATGGATTTGGAGTGACTAATGAAAAATGTAGGATTATATTAGAATTTGCTTTAGCCTATGATTTTATAGTTTTTAATACTTTATTTAAAAAAGGGTATGAGCATATTATTACTTATAAAATTAGATATAGTAAAACACATTGATTATTTTCTAAATAAGAAAAATAGATTGTTTATATTGTAAAGATTGCAAGGTCATTCTAAGTGAAAGTTTTAGTATCCAACATCGACTGTTTGTTTTAGATTTTAAGATGAAAAATTGAAAGATTAAAATTAAATTAAATTATTATCTTAGAATTAGATGAGGGTGCTTAAAGAACACTAATAAAATTCTTTTTAAGAGTAGGCTATAAGAGCTTAGAATTTAGGATGCTCATAAAGAAGCTAATGTTATGTTGGAAAAAGTAGCATGTGAAATTAAAAAAGTTGCAAAAAATGTGCTTTGTGAATCAAAAGGAAAAGCTTCTTTTAATAAAAATAGTTGGTGGTGAAGTGAGAATGTGAATGAAAAGATAAGAAATAAGAAGCATTGCTATAAAACTTGGTTTAGATATAAAAATTAGAAGAATTGGGAAAGATATAAAGTGGCCCACCCGTAGAGCTTCTATGAAAGCAATATATGATGATCATTTGATTACTGTGTCAAAGGTCAAGTATGTTGAGGTTGTTTAAATAAAGTATGTTGGGTTTAATTACTGTGTTTTTTTTTATATTTGTTTGTATGGTTTAGAAATTTAATTTTGAATTATAAAATATAATTTGGTCTTAGAATTAGATTATGATCTTTGGGGTCTAGGATTAGTAGAGCTTGACTATACCTATTTGTGGTCCCTTATGGAGCCTAAAGAGATCCTTAAAGAAGGTGATGATCCTAAATGAAGACCCCTACTGATTGAGACTTTAGTTCTTAGTTGGGCTGTATAAAGGTAAACTCAGCTACCTATTTTTATATTCTTAGGGTGTACAATAGTACCCAACCAGACCAATTTATTTATTTATTTTATTCTTATTTAACTTCATTTAGTTTAGGGTGTGCAAATTAAACAGCATGCCTTTCATAAGTTTCTTTTTATTCTTTGATTTGTTTTGTTGAAACTGGATGCATTAGGCTTCTGTAAAAGTTAATTTTTTTCTCCATTAAATTAATTCAACTTGATCATAAGAATAATTAACTTATTACCTCACTCAGTTAAATCACCAGGCAAAAACAACCAAAAGAAACTAGAAATAATTAGAACTTTGAACCATGCTTGCATGTTCCCTTATACTACTTGAATTGGGCTCTTCACCCAATGCACATAAGAATGACCACCATTCTTGGGGAAGGGTGCCTCATATTATTTATTTGGGAAATAACCTTTTTCTAACTGCATCTCATCTTAGGCATGATTTACATACCTAAAATCTTAAATGAAATTTTTAGTCAAAAAATACATAAAAATTTAAAATTATTGCATTAGCTAAAAACATAATATGCCAATCATGATCTAAGGGTTAATGAGTGAGTTTAGGTTCTTAGCTTGTTTTCTATAATACAATAGCCTATCTATCTTGCATTAATAATATTGAATTCATAGATTTAAAATCATTTAGGTGTTAGCTGACAATATTATTAAGTATATTCCTTGTGTATCTCACCATTTAATTTGATAATAACAAATCTTGTGTAATAAAGATTAACAAGTCCTTGAAGCTACCATTATTTATTTCAAGTATTTTAAGAAATTCACCAAACTCACCTTACTTTGTTAGATCGTGAAAGTCATATTAGTTTAGACTAGGGTAGTTTGGAAATTTTCATAGGACTTGCAAAATTAGACAAATTAAATCTCTCAAAAATGAACATTATTGCTAAATAAATTTTATTTTATGTATTTTCATTTTTTTAAAGTAATTTTCCATACCTAATTTCAATAATGTTAAATTTTCATGAAATTATCCATTTTTGATAATATGATTACATTCACTTAGTTTAGCCTTATCCATTGTATCTAAAGTTGAGTTTAGTTTTTTTTCTTTAATAAATTTTCATGCTTATAATAGTTTTTATTTATTTAGTTTAACAAGAGAATCAATTTATTCACTTAATTTTTCAAATTATTCTTTTTATCTTTCCTATTAACTTTAAACTCTCTCCTACCAATATTTTTATTTGAAAACTTTGGCCATGTATTATTGATCTTTTCAAAAATTAAATCCTTAATTTTGGACATTCTTTGGATGACCAATTCCTTTTTTGTCATTTAATTAATTTAATTTTATTAATAATTAACTAATCATTTTGATTAACAGATAATTCATGCATGAAAAATGTTGGCCAACCTGTTGCGTTATGGTTAAATTAAATTATTTTTTGTTTGAATTATTAATTTTATATCCTCATAAATTAGAACCTCTTTAATTATGAAAATAGCATTTTAATTCATTCCATATCATGTTTTGGCGATTCACATGCTATTAGTTTGAATTTATTTTGAATTATTACATCAATGTGCTTAAATTTTCAAAAATTAAATTATTTCCTTATAAAATTTTACCTCCCTATGGTATTTATTTTTGACATGTGGGACACCATGCAGATCTTAGGGGGTACTTATTGAAGTGATCAGGTATGACATTAAAGAATGATGCACTATCTTGAGAGATAGAAATCATCACCCAATAATGGACCTAATCACCTAATGAGGACTCCCAAGGCATGATGTATCTTCGAATGTACCAAAAAAAAATTTTCCTACTTTGCATGGAAAAGTAAAGCAGGATTTATTTTAAACCAGGTCCATTAAGTTCCCTATGAAGGGAAGCCCCCATAGTTAATTACATCTTAAAGAATAGGAATCCCTTAGGAATACTCTCAATTAAAGTAAAAATTTAAGTCTCCAAAGATTTCAAGGCTAGACTATTAATAAATTGGTTATGTTTGGATAATCAAATGGGAATGTTCAAGGAGAAGACTTATTTTAGAAGCTAAAGGGAATAAGTAGAAAATGCTCATGATACTAGGAAGCTTAGTGAGCATTTCAATCTATCATATGGTTAGGCTTTATATGTTTAAAATTAAAGAGATTGATTTTATTAAAGTTGACATTTTATTAGAAAACTAGGACTTATAATCCCACAGCATAAAGTTATAGAAATGCCTAAGAGCTGAGGATTTATGCTTGCAGCCCGAAGGAAATAGTTACCTTAGATCCTAGATCTAGGGAGCTTTGGCATAAGCCAAAGCACGACCTAAGTCTAAGCGAAGATGGGTATATGGTTTACTTCCATAAGAGAGAGTAAACCACCCGACTACTGGACTTAAAATCACCTGGAGTGGTAGCCAACTAACTCCTCCTATGCTTTAAAGCCATCTAGGCAAGTCTCATGAAAGTGCAAGATAGTTGTGCTATTATTTATTTAGAAATGGACTAAAGTCCTTAACCTTACTCCCTAAGAGATTATAGCATGAGTGGTATGAATAATGACTTAGTCTAATGTAGACTCTTTTCAAATTTTATTCAATTTTTGACACTTCATTTGGACAAAGCTTTGGGATTTTTATATCTACATGCATGATGAAGTTGATTATGGGATAAATCAGTGAGAAAGAGGTGTTTTCCAACACAAAGGAGACTCTCAAAGGTCAAGTCTTCCCCTATTATGCAAGGATGGAAACCCTTTATTCGCAAGAATGAAATAATATGATATGCATGTTGTGAAACATTCAACATCCAGCTAAGGGGTTGTTAAATATTTTAATTATCTTAATTTATGGCCTAGGCTTTATGTGAGGTTATGAATTATAGAAAATTTTAGTTATGAGTGATTAATTATGGTAGAAAAATTAATTTTATCCTTAGATCCTAATCATATCTTGGCCACACATTCAAACATCAAACATTAAAAAAACTAAGAAAAGCATGCCATTTTTATTGCACAAGCTAAATACAATATCAAATAATTTTATAACACTAGCGCAAAAGAATAAAAGGTTAGTGCAATCAGGTACTACCGTATAACCTAAAAAAAAAAGTGGGTAGCCGAGCTCTACCCTTATACAATCCAGAAAATGAAAGAATAATTACAATTTATAAATGATAAATGCTATGGGGGGTCTTTAAGTCTTCTTATCTTTATATGTTTATGTATCTTCCTCCTTCTTTGATTTTGTTTGCTCCACTTCAAAGGCATCACATGGCACTTAAGACATAGTCTTCTAACCAATGCTCATCCTAATTCACCCACAGCACTAATCCAAGTTCCTAATTGAAAAATTACATTAAGAATAAGAAATGTAAATCTAACTACACATATAAAACAAGTGTTAGCTATACATACATTTAACCCAAGCAGTTATATTTATAATTTAGACTTAGCACCTTGCACATGGGTAACTAAGCCCACCTATCCTAACATCAATTATGCTTAGGGGCTTAAGCAACCTGGAAAGAGAGCATTTATATTTTTTTTAAGTGACCCCTTAAGAATAATCCCCTATAAAATATGATTAGGTTAATCAAGGCCCACCATCCAGTCTACAAAACATACACCCTAGCATCAAGTCTAAAGTAATACATCACAAAACAAAATATATATCAGACCATGCACAATCCTAACATAAGGCTAGAAGTGGTGACTTAATCTAATATATGTGTATTAAGGCTTGTGTGGTATGTCTTAACTAGGCTTTGAAGTTAAGATTTTTTAAGTGTAGAAAGATTCAATTTAAAGGGTGGTTTCACTTCAAGTGCTTTAATTGATCAGCAAGTTTTAATTTGTGTTTTCTTTGGTTTTATGTGACCTACACTTAGCAACTAAGTGTTATAAAAAGAAGAAAGATGATTGCCCTCTTTCATCCCTACCTTAAGCCACTTTATAAAGCATGTTAATTTAATTTAGTTCTCTTTTCTGAATGGCTTGTTACACATTTTAAATTATTCCTCAGTTTAGGTTCACCTTAAATAATTCTATCCAATGTGAAAGGCTTCTTAAGATTAATCTAATTGAAATACTATCACATGATTTATGTTCAATTATTCCTTTTCATCACATATAGCATGCATATGATTTAATCCTAAGTGTATCTATACATACAACATATTTTAGCATACTCAAATGATGAATGTAGATGTGCATATTTAAAGTTTATATTTGTTATTTGATTGAATTATTTAATCATGTTAATTTAGACCTTTATCCAAATTCTTATACAAAAAGACATAAGAATGAAATTAAATAGGTACATGTCATTGTAAAATTAGGGAAGTGAGGTAATCAAATGACTTCCTTGGGGCTAGCCAAAGCCTCGAATTCCCAGGATGTCCAAACTATATACCCATTTGCATTCAAACACATGTAAATTTGTATTTTAGATCATAAGGAAAGAGACCCAAAATCTTATGGCTAATTAATTCAATCATTTAGTCTATTATGAATGCATGTATTCTTAGTAGAAAAGAGGGATTTTCATCCTTTAGCCACACATACATGCACATGTAAAGAGAAATAAGCGAGTACGTGCCTTTGTTGAACCAGAGAAGTGAGGTAATCAAATGACCTCCTTGGGGCTAGTTAAAGCCTCATATTCCCGGGATGTCCAAACTATATACTTTGCAATCTCTCTTCACATGAATGTATATGTAAGTAAGAGAAAGAAAATCATGCAAAAATTACATTTTTATTTGATTAGAACATTTATGTATGTAAAACTAAATTTAATCCTAATTCTAATATAGGAACACATGTAAATGAAATCAAATAAGTACATGTCATTATTAAACTAGGGAACTTAGGTAATCAAATAACCTTCTTGGGGCTAACTAAAGCCTCATATTCCAGGATATCCAGACTATATACTTATTAACATTCAAATACATGTGAAACTACATATAGATTAAAGAAAAGAAAGCTCTATTTCACATACTTAAGCTATAAGAACATGAAAACCTATATCTAATCATAATTAATATCATTTCATATGTTATTACTCATTTGTAAGCTATTTTGAAAATACATTTAGATTTAATAGTGATAATAGCCACACATATATTAAATTAAATCAACACGTGCAAGCTTGACATAAAGGAAATTCATTTAAGTTTAAACATTTTAAAAACATGAATGCAAAGAACCACATTATACACATCTTTTAATATGATTAGAAAGGAATAATAAGATATAAAACACATGTTTCATTAAATCAAACTAATTCCTAAGGATAATCATATTAAATATAATCATCTAAAAAGCTTTTTATTGAGTTTTTTGGATGTTTGATTTGATTTAAAGAAAAAAAAGATTCAATCATTTACTACTCCTAAACCTTTCCATATTGGTTATTCAATTTGGTTCAATGAAAAGAAATTAAATTTATTTTATAGATTAATTAGGATGCAATATAAGTTAAGTCCATTAATTACCCATTTCCTATATCACCTTAACATATTTACCCAAGTAATGGTGAGCCAACATGATATGCATATAAATTAGAAATTAAATCAACAATGATCTTAAGAAATCAATGGGGCCTAATGTAATTATCTCACAATTAATGGTTAATTAAGCTAAGGACTTAATTAAGCATTCTTATAATTCTCCCACACATATGGGCTAATTATAATTTCTTTAGGATTCTCTTAGATTATTGAACACCTAAGAGTCTACCCAAGAAATTTAATTAGATGAGATCTAGAATGATTAGGATTTTAATTTAATTAATTAAGCTATTTAATTAATGAATTAAACTATTAATTAGACTCAAATTATTTAGTTTCAAGTCAAGTGAAATAAACTTAAGGAAAATAATGTGAAAGAGGTCCCAATCTCATTCCTCATGCACATTCATTGTCCCACAATGATTAGCAAACTAAATTAATGGTTTCCTTACTATTTAGAATGTTAATTAATCACCTAATTAATTAAGAAAGTAATTAGGACAAAGATAAGCAATTTCCTAATTAACCAAGCAATAAATACCAAGAAAATTATGAGAGGCAAAGGTCATCCCATTAATCAACCTCAAAAAGTTTGGGATTCATTACTTGGATAATTAAAGAGTAATTAAGCTAATTAAGTTTTTAATTAAACTTAAACTAAGCATTAATTATTATTCATAATTAATTAAAATAAATTTTAAATTAATCTCCTCTAAAATACCTTTAAAATGAGTATTTATTTTTATTTTTAGATTTTTATATTATTTGTTATAATTTTCCAAAATTTTAGCTGATTTAAATGATTTTACATGATTTTTATAAAGTCCATTAATTTATTTTCACTATTTGAACTTCAGGATGCAATATCATCCAATACAAAAATTATTTTAACTTGAAATGTTTATGTTGGGTGCACTTTAACTTTAGTTTCAATCCTTGAAATTTTGAAATAAACCTAATGTGTATTTTTGGTTTAATTATTGAAATTTGATTCTCACTAAAACCTAAATTCAACACAAATTATTTAGTCAAATTTGAGGATTTTGTGTTTATTAGATTCCTCTCGGAAGAAAATCCAATGAGCTCTTAATTGCATTTTTTTGTTAAGTATTTTATTTTCTATGAATTTTTTAAATTTCAAGTGATTTAAATAATTTTTAAAATCAGAAAATGGTCAAATTTCCTACTTAACCTAGTCAACACCACGCGGTGCCATGAGGCGTCGTGCGATTGGCCATAGTTTTGCATGGCCAAAATGAGAAGGAAAATGGATAAGGAAGTGCGGATCATTTTGGACCATCCGATCGTAGATCGGACTGTCCAAAATGCATCTAAAGATTTGAGGGTGGAAACAGGTGGATCTAACATGTTAATCTCAGTCGTTCAATCTCTAGGCACGGGATCAGACAGTTGCTACTTTCTAGCCAATGAAATCGATGGATTTGGTGATTTTCACAAAAATTGAATGAAATTTCATCCAAGTAAGCTCAATTTCATGACAATCTTCAACAAAAAAAACTTCTCGATTCATGTGGGGATGATATATAATAAAAATGAAAGGTTTATCTAAGGGAAATCCTTAAAATCATGTAAAAATCATCACAAACATGAGAACCTAAGGCTGGCTATAGTTTTTTTTTTTTTTTTGAAATTACCTCACCGGTTATGATTTCTAGTGGTGGTGGAGATCCGAGCACATTCCTAATGCACGAAGAGGTTTTGGAATGGATCCAAGCTCTTGCTTTACTCTAGAATGATGTGTCCTCCAAATGTCACTGCTTCCTCATCGGAACCCACTTAATTTTGATGGCTTTTGCTCAAAAACCAAGTGGGAATGGTGCTGGTTGGTTTGGGAGCTCTAGGAGAGTAATATCAGTGTGGGAGGAAGAGTTTGTCTTTCTATTTTCTATGCTTTTGGAATGGCTAAAACCACCTCATTCCTTATGATTATTGGTTCCTAGTGGGTTTCCTTAGCTTGGGGTGGTTGGGATTATCCTCAGATTGCTTGATTTGAGTGGCCAAGGCATGGGAGGTGGTTGCCATAAAGGACTAATGGGTGTCTTAGCAAGGGGAGGTGGAAGTCCTTCATGCTAAGTGTTCTAGTGGGAGAGGTGAGGTGAATTCACCTCCCCATGAGTCATGGCTACCCCAACCTCCTCTTGGATCAGGTTGGTCAGTGTCCTTGGTGCCTATGTGGACCAATGGATGAGTTTCAAGTGTTCAATGAAGAAAAATGACCATTTAGGCAAGTGTCTTTTCTCATGGAATGCCCTTGACCAAAGGGAAAAGTGGTCATTTGGAATTGGATTTGATTTGGACAGATTTGAAATTAGTTAGAAGTGAGTTGGACCAAATTTCATGTCATTTGGAGTTCATTTGGTTTAATTTGGATCAATTTGACCCATATGGGCCAAATTGGGTCTAATCGGGTTAAATTGACCAATTGATCAAATTGAGTCAAACCAAGGGTTGCATCAAGTTCAAATAAACATTTGGAGTGTATTGGTGTCATTGATTTGGTTTAATTTGGTTTAATTTTGATTTTGGTTCATTTGAGTTCATTTGGATCAAATGGGTCAAGTTGACCAATTTGAGCCAATTGGCCAAATTGGCTTGGGTTGGGTATTGGTTCATACTCAATTGGTCAATTAGAGAGGATTGCATGCTTGATTTGATTTAATTTGGATTTAATTTTGGTTTAGGCTAATTTGACTCTTTATGTCATTTTGGGCTAAGTGGGTCAATTGGGTTCAATTGGACAAATTGGATTCAATTGTGGGCTTGATCAAGTTCAACAATCAATTTGGAATGAACTCGAGCCATTGGTTGTAATCAATTTGGGTTGGATTTTTATTTGACCTATCTTGTAGGCTAATTTGGGTTGGGTCTTGAGGGCCAATTGGGTTAGGTTTGGCTCAATTGAGGTCAATTCATGTTCAAGTATTAATTTTGGGTTAGTGTGAATCATCGATTTCAAGAGATTCATCTTAAGTTGCTATTTGGCCAATTTTGGTTCACATGGGTTGAAGGGTTTACTAGGTCAAAGGGTTAAGTTGACTTAGTTTGACCAAATTTATATCAATTGATCATCATAAGGTGATCAGGAATCATGACATGAAGTTTGGATTGGTTTAATTCACTTTGATTTGGATTGAGTTGGATTTTGGTTCAAATAGGCCAAATTGGCCACTTTGGGTTAAGTGAGCCAATTAGATTTAGTTGGCTTGACTTTGATTTGATTTGGGTTTGGGTTTGGATTTGGATTTGGTATTTGGATTTGAGTTCGAATTGAATTTGAGGTTATGTTTGAAATTTGGATTTAGATTGAATTTAAGAAGGTGTACATGGATTGGCTATAAGAGGTAGGTGATTCTAATCCCTAAGGCATGGCCTAATCTGCTGAACCCTTCTAAGTCTCTAAAGGTTAGTGTTCACCTAATTACTAGATGTATTTTATGACTAAGGAAATCTTAGTGTCTAAAGATTCCTATGTCTAAGATAAGGAGATTTAGAACTCACACCAAAAGTGAGGTCAACACTCCCTTTCTCTCATGCTTTGGCTAAAATTCTCTTGGATTAACCTATATTTAAAGAGTGTATTTGATGAATTAACCACTTTTGAAAAGAAATCAACATTGGCTGACCAATTTACAATAATTTTTTGAGTGCTCACTTTGGTTTCAATTGCTTGTGTTCATCCCTTCATTTGTGATTGCATCTTTAGTAATAATTCAAAGGGAGATCCTCTTCACTTTCTTCATCAAAAAAGCTTCATGTGTTGGGGATTGATCATTCAAATCTTAAGCTTACATCTTAATCCATTTATTTAACTTAAGCAAGATTATTTTAATGTGTTTTAATCAATTCATGGTTTACAATTTGATGATTTATTTTGATTGAAATGATTTTAATTTCAATATTGCTTCTCTTCAGTTATCTTCAAGTTATATTTCAAGTGTTTGAAAACCTTATATCATCTTATATTTGAGTTTTGATTTGAAAAGTTCTATTCCCAATGCTCTTAATATTATTTTTTCTAGAAGTCTTGTAGTCTATAATTTTAATTTTCTTCAAATGATCTTAAGTGTTATTTTATTTCAAACACATATATCGTCTCTAGTTTTTATGTTTTCAAATCATCATTTGAACTTGTGCAAGCATCTCATAAATATTAAATTGTTTCACTCTTATAACATTAGGATTTATCATTATATATTGTCAAAATATTTTTCAAGGATAAAGTTATTTCAAGTGCATTTAATATCATTACATTTTTTTAAAAATAAATAAATAAAACAAATACATTGTAAGCTTTCTAAAATTTGTCTTGTTATTTCTTAGTGGATTTTAAGTGCAAAATTTATTATAAATCACAAAGATGGATTATGTATTTGTAATTTTATTTTTCTTATTCACTTAATCTTGTTATGTTGTACTTGCCTGGTGTAGGAAAGTATGGTGATTGGCCTATCTTGCATAGTTTAGAAAGTATGTTGTTGGAGTTGTACCTACTATTATAGGAAAGTAGAGGAGATTCATCATAATCTTGACATGATTAGTGAATTTCTGGTCAATGTGACTAGGTGTAAACATATATTGGCTTTTGGGTTTTGGCCAAACCCCTCAAATAATTTTTGTGCCTCCTTTTTTTACTTTTTCTGCATTTGATTTTGTTGTTTACTATATTCTCTACTTATCAACAATCTTATACACTTTATAACTAACTTTTCTATAAAGTCTTAAAAAATAAGTTTTAATTTATAAATCTTATAAGCATGCCCTCCTTTTGATGTTTGGAAAGCTAGATTCTTATGGTTTATATGAATTATTAATTCTAGAATGAGGTATATTTGTTTAAGTGGTAGCTTACCTTCTATTACTAAAAAAGATTAGATTGTTCTAAATGAAAAGATATATTCATGATTTTATAAGATATCTCTTCGTAATGAGTTTTTTATTTATTGATTTTTAAATCTAGGAAAGAAATACTTAATACTCTCTCTCTCTCTCTTTGTTATATAATTGTGATTGTAAGACATGTGATAAAGGGTCCCTATAGGAAAATGTTATTCTAATTGAGAAAAAATAAATTCAAGCCCCGAAGTGCATGCCTTTGGTCCTAAAAAGAGTAGGAAGAGAAATAAGATAGGCAAAGGAAAGAAGACTTTCAAGAAAGTATTATAGTGTTTATAGAAATGAAAGAAAAAGAGCTTCCAACCACATCCCTCAAGTTATTCACCCAAAGTTTTGAATCTGAATCTAATTTTAAGGATGACCCTGAGGCAAACAATATATTTTATGGAGAGTTATCTCATGTCATTTATGAGTTAGTGGATGTTTATAATAAATAAAAACAAGAAATACATTTCAACTAAAAAGACAAAAAGTCTAGAAGTTTTAAAGTAAATCTCGACACTTTGATGAAATAAAATGAGTCACTTCTATTAGATGCTCAAAATTTTCATTATATAATTTATTTTCTTGAAAATGAAGTATCTTCATTGAATACATAAAAAAATGATTTGCTGTGTGATTTATCTATCACTTCTACATCTTCCTATCATGATGAGTTTATTTACAAAATCAAAATTTTAAATGATCAAAATAAAGTATTACAAATTGAGTTATTCTCTAAAAGTAAAGTTGAACATGATTTGCATATTGAGATTATAAATTTAAAAGGTGATAATACTAATATTAGAAGTAAATTAAATGATATATCTTTATCTTCCATAAGTTTTAATGGTTCACATGCTTTACATTCAAATCCAACTTTGTCTTGTATGCAATATTTACGTAATTCACATACTTTAAATTCTTGTACATCGGACCTGCATGTTAGTTCATTATAAAATTAAACCTAGAAGTTATAATTCATTTATGTGTGCTTTGCCCATTGTTACATATACTTATTATTGTAGTCAAGGTCATGTTTCATATGTTTGTTCATTTTGGAGATCCATGAAATTAAATGTTTCATCTTTGTACATTTGGATTCCTAAGGGAACTAAGTTGCATTGTCCATCATCTACTTATTCAAATATTTGTAATGCTACAAATGTTAGCAGATCTGAGCTTGCCTGAATACCAAAATCTAGGGAATGAGATTGTATTACAAGATTGTCTTCATGATGGATTAGTGAAGACAAGTCATTAATTCATGTATGCAAAAGCAACATTTTATTATAACGACATACAAGAAGGAATGATATGAGATAATATATTTTGTTTTGTTCATTAATACCTTCCTTACATGTATTTAGGTTTTATGATAGTTATGTTTCATTAATTCCTAACTAATTTATTTAAGCTTCATATTTTATTTATTTATTGAATGAATGAGTTGTTTTAAAATATGATTTGAAAATGAATTTATAAATCACATGAAATTCATATTTTAAATATTATTTTACTTATTATGGAACAATATTTTCATAAATTTTATGAGTTTTAATTATTTTCCCAATGAATGTTTTAGATTCAATTTTAAATTCTTTAAAATTCATGATATGTAAATTTATTTGTTATGTTATGTACATCTTTTAATCTTTAAGCTAAATTAGTTTCTATTTGAAGATAAAATGCTTTACATAATTGATATTTACAATTTTATATGTGATTTGATCTCCTATGCCCCTTTAATAAATTTTGATTTTTATTAATTTATTGATTTCATCAAGCTTATTCAGTATATATTTTGTGATTCATAACTCAATATGCTTAATTTGAAACTCGTCATTTCTTTATATAGTTTATGATTATTAATTTGCTTTAGCTTATGATAAAAAATAAATATGATTCATAAATTAGCTTGTATGCATTAATTTGGAATAAATATGAAATTATGTATATGTATCATTTTGCATGATTAGAAATTCTCTTGTAATATCTATATTCATTATTCATGAAAGTCTATAATTTTTAGTCTTTATTCTTCAATTAACATATGATACAATTGCATTTGATTTGAACATAATATAATTTTAGTTGGAATCTTAAGTTGTCATTACTTTCAAAATATTGTTCATTTTGAATAACTAAGATGTGGAATATCAAATATACTACTAAAGTTTTATTTTAGAGATTTGTATTTTTCTTATGCTTAATTGTATATGTTCATCACATATGACATTTGCCTTCATTTACATGTTTAATCAAAGTTAATTTCAGATTTTTTTTAAAAAATGTAAATTGGTTTACATTAAATAGGAGAGAATATCAAGCAAGTTAATTTTTAATTATCTTTATCATCTCCTGCTTAATTTAATTTTGTAACTAATTAAGGGGGAGAATTTTGTTGATATAGTCAACTTGTACTTTTAAATTTTTGTTGATGTCAAAAGGGAGAGAAAAACTAATGTTGGTGAATATCACAAATGATGTTGGTTATAATTTTACCTTCTCACAAATGCATTTAGTGAGGGGGAGAAAAATCCTTATAATATTATTTTTACCCTTCACACCAATATTAGTTTATCATCATCAAATAGGGGGAGATTGTTAAGCATACACCTTATGACTCTCACCATTTGATTTGATGATAACAAAGCTTGTGTAATAAATATTAACAATTTATTTACAGGATGAATTATCCATATAAATCATTATGATTGTCATTATTAATTTAGATTTTTATTGATAAAATATACATTATCTTATAGTTACTAATTATTTATTTCAAGTATTTAGAGAAATTCACTAGACTGAACTTAGTTCATTAAATTTGGAAAGTCATATCAGGTTGGACTAAGGCACTTTGAGAAATTTTATAAGATTTACAAAATAAGATAAATTAAAGCTCACAAAATAAAGATTATTAATGAATAATTTTTATCTTCTTTATTCTGGTTTTTAAAATAATTTTGCATATCTAATTTGCATTACATTCCAATTTTTATGAAATTTTCTATTTTGGATAGTTTTACTATGTACGCTTAGTTTAGCTTTATCCACTGCATCTAAACTTGAGTTTAGTTTATTTATTTCTTCTTGAATCAATTTTAATGCTTATAATAATTTTTATCCATTTATTTTAGCATGAGAATTAATTTATTAACTTAATTATCCAAAGTACCCTTTTTCTCTCCTACCAATACTTTTATTTGAAATTCAATTTTGCATGGTTTTTTTTTTTTTTTTTGGCATGATAAATTAGGTGTGAATTATTTTTTTTCATTACATTTCATTATTCATTTTATATTAAATTTATAAATTTCAATTTTATTTATATGTAAATTGAATATTACCTTGAGTCATTTTCAAATTTGGTTTAATCACTTTGAGAATGTTATGGCCAATGCATTTTTATTTAATTTTATTTGAATGATTTTAAATTTAAATTCAAATAAATTTGTATTTAAAGCACTTTCCTAATTTATATATTTATTTTAGGAAAGACCTTGGCGAGCCACTATTCTATTTGTTTTATTGATTTTAAAGGTATCATAATTCCAAAACCTTTCCAGTTTAACCTCTCTTGATTGAATTAAATTTGATTTTCATTTATTTGGGTTTATTCCATACATGGAAAGTCTTTGCCAAATTTATCTTGGATTTTTTTTATTTTATTGTTAAATTTGAATATTGCACTTATTTTTTTCCAAAATAGATTTTCTCCTTCTAAAATGATTATGTCCACACCCCATGTGTTTAATTTATCTTATTTTATGTTTATTTCATTTAATTATGCTTAGAGTAAATTTAAATCCAAGGACCTATGTATTATTGTAGTTTTTGAAAAATTAAATCATATTTTACGAAATTCTTTGGTCGACCCCTTATTTATGCCATATAATTTATTTATTTACATTTTAATATTCAAATATATTATTTATTAATCTCCTTTCATTATAATTAAAATTTAATTCATGCATGCAAAGCTTTGGCAGACCCTTGCATTATGACTAAATTAAAAAAAATTAGTTTGAATTATTTTTAAATTTGATATCTTCATTAATTATAGCCTCTTCATTTATGTGAATGGTATTTAAACATATTCCCTCTCATGCTTTGGCTGGTCACTTGCTGTTTACTTTGAATTTATTTTGAATTATTACATAATGTGCTTTAATTTTCAAAAAATAAATTATTTCTTTAAAAAAAATTTCCTCTCAATTTCCTTCTCTTTCTCTCTTGCCTTAGCAAAAATTCTCTTGGTCTAAACTCTATTTAAAGAGTAGATTTCATGACTTAACATCTATTGTAAAAAATCAGCCTTGGTCGACCACATGCAAAAAAATTTTGAACGCTTACTTTAGTTTAATTTACTTGAGTTCATCACTTTTTTGGTGCTTAAGTCTTCAACAATAATTTAGAGGAAGATTCTTTTCAGTTTCCTCTTCAAGCAATGTTCAAGTGTTGGAGATTGGTCATTCAAGTCTTGAATTTACATCTTCTTCCATTCTTTTAACATGAGTAATATTGTTTTAATGTGTTTTAATCATTTCATGATTTATGATTAGATGATTTGTTATGATTGAAAAGGTTTTAATTTCAACAATACTTCTTCTTAGTTCTCTTTAATTTAAATTTCAAGCATTTTTAATACTTCATATCATCTTGGATTTAAGCTTTTAATTTGATAAGTTTTATTCTTAAAGCTTTTAATATTGTTTCTCCTAAAAGTCTTTCTAGTCTACATTTTTTATTTGTCCAAGTGATCTTAAGTGTTCAAACTCATATATCAAGTTGTCTTTAACTTTTATGTTTTCAAATAATCATTTTTTAAAAGAAAAATTTATTAACCACTGTAAAATACAAGTAATCCAAAAGATTAAAAGAAGAAAGTATTACAAAGGTTTAGCACTAATATAAGTCAATTCCACATTATCACTATTCACCAAGAAAGTCAATTGTGGGTCCATAGTTGTGGAGATGCAAAAGGAGTGAGAGTAAGCACCATGGTTGGCTAACAAATCAGCAAACATGTTTCCCTCTCTATGCAAATGAGATATTGAGATGTTTAAACCTCTTAGCAGTTTCCTCATGGATTTAATCTCATTGATGATGAGCTATGGAATATAATCTTCTTTGTTATCATTTAGTATATGGATAAGTGTCAAGGAGTTAGATTCAATCTAGTACTTCCTCAGTGGGTGAATAGAGGCTATCTTAAGTGCAAAAATGTAGGTTGTAACTTCAACATGTAGTGAGGACAAGGTAGCATAAGGCATGGAGAAATGGCATAAGTACACACCATTCTTTCTTCTGAAAATTCCTCCAATAGTAGCATTTCTAGTTTTAAGATCAAAGCTTTCATCTATGTTTATCTTGGTTATTCCATAAGATGGTTTGTTCCAGTGAATGATATCCCATCTATGTCTAGTGTTGTCAACACAAGGTCCTAGGATGTTTGCATATAGTCCAACAAAATGAGACTTTAGGATTACTCCATTATGTATTGCTTTGTATAGATAAGTTTTAATATTTTGAGTGACAATAGCTATTGTTATGTTGCTTGCTGACTATATATTTTTGATGCTACTAATCAAGTTAAATTCAAGTATGCAGAAAAATTCTTCAACATGAGGTTCTTCAGTTAAATTAGAATGCTAAAGCTTTTGGACATGGACTGGGTTGGAGTTTTTCTAGGAATAACAATATTAGGGTAAATGAAATGCCCACTAAAATAAAATATATCATTCATTCAAATTAAAATAATCTATTTTAAATTATTCATAAATACTATATTTCTATTTATAATTATTATTTAAAATAATTTATTTTTGGATAATGTGAACTAAATGCATAAATCATGTTACATTTATTGTGCTTCCATGCAATTAAATTAAGTTCACATCTAATTAAACTATTTCCATGCTAAAAAATAATCATTATCCATTTATTTCTTGCATAAAATCTTGTTATCCTCAAATTATTATTTATATTAATTTTCTCTCTCATATTATCCTAATTTTCTCTCTCCTATCTTAATTTTCATCCAAAACCTTTTTGGCCAAATTTTCTCATAATTATTTGCTAAATAAATTATGTGAGAGTTATTCAAAATTTTCCATAATTATCCTTATTTTCTAAATTTAAAAATTTATCTATTTGAATCTTTAATTTGAATTATTTTAAATTTAAATTAAATATTCTCTTGATTACATATGCAAAATTGAACTTAGATTTTTATGGAATATTTGTGGTTGATTTTATGCTACTCTAATTGAAATAATTTGAATTAATTGGAATTCATTTATGTTAATTCAAATTCAATTAAAATAACCATAAAATTATCCTCTTTCCTTTTATATAATTTCTTTTTTTTTTGGAAACTTCCCATGGCCAAATATACCCTTAATTGTTTTCAAATTAATTTCATGATGAATATTAATTTGAATTCTCCTAAGCTATTATTCATCTTCATTTAATTTTAATTTAGTACATTAAATTAAATTTAATCTATTTAAGGAAACAAACTTGGCCAAATTTTTGCATATTCCTTGGAATTTATTAAATAAAGGTCGTATATTATCTCTTTCCTTCCTTCATTTAATCAAGATGAATTTATTGAATATTCCATGATATTTCATTAAATACTAATTTAACCCCATCATAAAAATTTTCTTTTGGCTGACCATATATCATGTTTAATTTAAGTAATCAAAGTTGAATTATTTCCTTTTTCACTTGAATAATTAATTATGTCATGACTTGTTTTCTATTGATTCAAATTATTCTCTCCTCTCTCTCTCTCTTGGTCAACCCACATAAGAAATAACTTATTAATTGCATTAGAGATCAGGTCATATGATGAATTGATTCAATTTAAATCTCTTTCCAAATTATTTTTTCCTCCATAATACCTTGGACAATTTTTTTCTTGCAAAAATAAATAGATTTGAATTGAATTTAAATCACTTACCATGCTTATATTTTCTCTTCCTTGCCTTGGCCGAAATCCCTCTCATGCAATTTGAATTTTAAATTGATTTTTAAATTAAACAAATTTTCCATATTAAATTCCCGCTTATTTTCTTTTGGCCAATTTTTTATCTCATCACATTTATTTTTATTTTTATTTGTTTATATTTAAATTAATTACAAATGAGTTACCCTCCTATTTTTCCTCCCCTTGGACGACCCTTATGACCCTTGTCTTATAAATAACATTCCTTATATTACGTTAATCGTTCTTAGAAAAATCTCTCTTAGAAAAACCTTCTCTTGGCCGAATTCTTGAAAAAACTATTGGAGATCTTTTTCTGGTGAATCAAGTGCTAATTTCTTCATCCTTCTTCCATATTCCAACCTACAAGTGATTACCTTGAATATTTCATAATAGAAGTTAAAGGAGTGTTGCAAGCCCCTTTGGTTGAAAGCTATTCAAGGTTCCTTTAATTTAATTTTTACTATTCATGTGTGTTGACCTAGATCTCTTTCTTGGCTTAAGTTTCTTATAGTTTGGTCAATTTGTTTTGTGCTTAAATAATCTATTCATACATCTTTTTAAGTTGGACAAAATTTTTTATTATGTTTGGATAAAGTTTTATGCTTGCAAATCTTTCTCTCTTCTTTATTCATACATATCCTTAAGTAAGATTAATTTTTTGTTTATTATTTCATAAAGAACTCTTGTAAGTAGCAAGTGTTTTATTTTTTAAATTATCTCATCTTTTACAAATGTGATAGTTCCTTTCAAAGAGATTCAACTGAGTTTATGTGCTTTAATATTACATATTCATTTGATCTTTTCAAAACTCAAGCTTTCATATAAAAGTTGATTGGTTTAGTTTTAAAATTACTATTATGCCACACTTCAGATCGTTAACTAAATCATTTGGTTTTCAAGTTCTTATATTATATTCAAATAGTTTAAAGATCCATTTCATCATATAAATATTTTAATTTTAATCATTACTTTGAAATTCAAATATCAATAAAAGTGAGCTATCTTTCTTATATTTGATTTCACTTGCCTTAATATTATTGTAATTGGGTTTTGAGAATTATTTTAAAATTGATAGTTAGATACTTTCATATTCTTCTTTCTTGTTTTCTTGTTGGGTTGTACTTGCCCGCTAAGGAAAGTATATAGTTGGGTTGTACTTGTTGGTTAAGAAAAGAACAGTGTTGGTTGTACTTTCCCATTAAGAAAAGTATAGTGTTGGGTTGGACTTGACCATGAAGAAGAGTATGGGAGATTTGTTATAACCTAAATTTTGATTTAGTGAATTCCAAGCCTGGGTAGCTAGTCGTAAACATAGGCCAATTTTGGGGTTTCGCCGAACCACGTAAAAATATGTGTTCTCTTTCTTTGTTTTTCTGCACTTTACTATTCTATACTATTGTTAATTATTATTTTATTTCTCTAAAGCTTTATAATTAAATAATTAAGTTTAAGTTTTATACAAAAGTTTAAAATTAAGTTTTCTAAAATTATTGAAACACACAATTCACTTGGAGCCATAGCCTCTTAATATTGCTCTCATTATGTATTCTTATTTCTAGCAATCCAAAAGAACCGTATAATAATCAAAGGGGTGATCAGCATAATATTGATCCTCCAGTGGTCCATGGGTTGCCAACTAGCTATTAACTCATATATAGAATAAGTCTTATAATTCATGTAAATTTGGAATAGATCAGCAAATACTTTCCATATTTGTGTACTTAATTTACAGTTTATGATGTAATATGGTATGCATAGGAGACATATTGAAGGTATTGTTAGTACTTTAAGCTTCAAGATGGCATCCAATGGTATGAAGTTGTGAAATAATCTCCAACAAACAAAGGAGATTGATGGTTTAATTGTTGAGTTCCAAATTACATTACCATAGGGAAATTTTTTGGATGTGTCCTAGCATTTCCTATATGTAGTTTTAGTAATGAATGCTACCTTAGATCAAGTTTTAATGACTAGCTTATCCTTTCTATTATTTTCTATTAGTATATTGCAAATTTCTTTACATATGTGTTCTGAAAGTTTCTCTCTCAGCTTAAGTTCATCCCAATGTGAATTTATCCAAAAATCTGAGATCTACTGTGAGTGTTTTGGTCTCTTCAAACTCCCATCTAAAATAGCATCATCCCCAATTTAGTAATCATTGTAGAAGTTTATTTTTTTCTTCCCATAGATCCAAAAATATCAAGTCTTCAACCTCTTCTCAATGTTATAAGATATGTTTCTAAATTGAAGAATTTGATTTCCTTGCTTTAATTATCATTGGATGAGCTTATTAGTAGTACTTCTCATACATATATTGAGCCCATAAGAATTTTTTTCTCTAAATATGATCTATAATTTAATTATGTTGCATTTAATATTATTCTCTAGCATTTTGAGTCCCAGACCTCCATTGCAAGTTCATTTACATAACTTCTTCTAGTTGGCCAATGGATTGATTTGTTCTTGGGGCTCTAAATGAATTTATTAAGCATCCTTTCTATTCTCTTCTAAATTATTTTATGGATGTGTTACACTTGGGTAGCATATAGTGGAATGGAGCTGAGGATGCTTCTCACCAATGTGATCCTTCCACCAAATGAGGGCAAAGAATTCTCCCAAGACTATATTATGCCTTATATTTTGTCGAGGAGGCCATGAAAACATGAGGAAGTAAGTTTTCCTTTATAAAGTTGGATGCCAAGGTAGTTAAATGGAAATGATGTATGAGTGAACCCTGTATTCTCTTTAATCCATTTGATTTTACTTTTGTTAATTCTTTTCCCTATCACAAATAAACACTTGTTAACATTAAGTTTCATACCTGACAATAGTATAAATTCTTTGATGATTTTCATCAGTGTATTGATGAAATTCTTACTCCCATTATAGAAAAGTCAAGTGTGTGATCCTTAGATTACTTAAATTTTAAAAGCCAATCTTCTTCTTGGATTCTACTTCTTTATTTAACCTCTTAGAGTGTAGGTCCAAAGATAAAATGAAGAGGGAAGGGGAGAGTGGGTCTCCAGTTTGACTCCCCTACGAGCTTTGAGAAAGCCAATGTAGTTGCCCATTAAGAAGAATCATATAATGTCTTTGAGTGAAACATCTTTGGATGCAAAAATCATTAGAAAAACTTTTTTACTTAAGAGATTTAAGTATGCAACTCCAGTTAATAGTATCAAATGCTTTTTTGAAGACAATTTTTATGATGATATTCCCTCCTCTACATTTTCTATCAATATCCTTAGTGAGTTCCTTGGCTAGTAGTATTTTATTTGTGATATTCCTACCTTTCACAGGAGCTGCCTAGTTAGATGTTGACAAGAATTGGTGGATATTTTGTTCTTTGAATAAGTTTTGTATGGCATCGATGACATCCTGCAATGTTATATGCCTTTTGATAGAAGAGGGTGGTAAAACCATCTAGTCCAGCTACTTTGTATTCCATCTTCTAGTGGTATTGAGACAAGCTTCTCATTGTTGATCAATTCTCTTTCAGTCCTAACAAAATGCTGATTAGATTAGAGGGTTATATTGTCTTCATATGATTGCTTGAGTAGGTTGGAAAAATAGTGCATAAAATCTGCCATGATACCTTCTTGACTTTGAATCCATCTCCCATTATTACCTTTAATTCTTGTGTGGTATTTATTTTTGGATGCTTTATTATGGACACACGCAGATCGTAGGGGTACTTATTGAAGTGATCAGGTATGACATTGAGGTATGATACTATCTCAAAAGTTAGAAACATCACCTTACAATGAACTAATCAACTAAAAAAAATTCTTAATGCATGATGGGTCTTCGTATATACCAGTGATTCTTTAACTACTTTACATGGAAAAGTAAAGCAGGGTTTGATTTAAGTAGGGTTTTTAGTTCCCTATGGAGGTAAGCCTCCATAGTTAATTACATCCTAGGAAATGGGATTTCCTAAGAACACTCTCAATTAAAGTAGTCAATTATTGTCTCCAAAGATTTCAAGGTTAAGACTATCAATAAATTGGATATTTAGGAAAATCAAATGGGATTGTTCAATTAGAAGACTTATTTTTGGAGTCCAAAAGAAAATAAGTAGGAAATGCTCATGATAGGAAGCCTAGTAAGAACTCCAATCTACCCTATGGTGAGGCTTTATATGTTTGAAAGTGAGAGGATTTATTTTGTTTAAGTTAAAATTTTAATAGATTGGTAAGGCTTATAGTCCATCAACACATGACTGTGAAAATACCTAAGAGGTGAGGATTTATGCTCATAGCCTAAAAAAAATGAGCAACCTTGGATTCTAAATCTAGGGAGCTTCAATGCAAGTTAAAAGTATGACTTAAATCTAAGCATAAATGGGACATAAGGATCCATTCCACAAGGGTTTATGCTGCTCTCAGAGGACCCATGTGCTAGTGCTGAGCTGGTCTTTTTCTTTATATTTTCCTTTACTTATGTTTTTCATTTGCTTGTGATGTAATAGATAGGGGATTTATCTCTTTAGGCTTATTATAGCTCTTTGAGTGGTAGTTTAGAGATTTATCTCCTTTAAGGACTTTGTACCCCTTTTATTGTAACAATAAATTCCCCATGTGGTAGTTTAGAGATTTATCTCCTTTCTTGTACCCCTTTTATTATAAATTCCCCCCCCCTTTTAAAATTAAAAAACATAATTACAATTTAAATTGAATGCATGTTATGGGGGCCTTCACTCCATCATTTCTTCTTTGATCTGATTTGCTTCAAGGCACCATAGGGCCTCCCGAGACTAACCCTTCTGGCCACTGCTCATCCTAATCCCCATAACACTAATCTTACTTTCTAATGCAAGATTATATTTTTTTTTGAAAAAAGTAAATCTAACTACACCTGAAAAACAAATGTTAGTTGAACATACATACAAACCCAAATGGTTATATTTATAATTTGGACTTAGCATCCTGCACATGGGTAACCAAGCCCACCTATCCTAACTTGGATTATGCTTAGGGGCTTAAGCAACTTGCAAAGAGAACATTTATATTTATTTATGAGTAGCCCCTTAAGCATAATCCCCTGTAGAAAAAAAGATTAGACTAATAACAACTTAACATCCAGTCTACAAATCATACACCCTAACATATAGTCTAAACATCACATCATAAAATAAAACATAACATCATGCATACGCCATCCTAAACTAAAGCTAGAAGTGGTGACTTAACATTCTAATGTGTGTGCTTAGGCTTAGTGTGGTATGTCTTAACTAGGCATTAAAATTATAATTTTCTAAGTTTGAAAATTTATTTAATTTAACATGATGGGTGGTTGCATTTTAAGTTATTTAGAGATTTGCACATTTTAATTTGTCTTTTATTTATTTCATGTTGATATTCACTTAGCCTCTAAATGTTATAAAGAAAAGAAGGAAGCTTAACCTCCTTCATCCCTACTTTAAGTAGTTTTCTAAAGCATATTTTTAATATTTGGTTTCTTTTAGTGAATGGCTTATTAAATATTTTATTAATCCTAAGTTTGGGTTAACCTTAAAGAATCCTATTCAACATGAAATGCATCTTAAGACTAATATAATTAAATTACCATCACAGAACATGTTGAACCATTCCTTTTCATCACACATAACATGCATATGATTTAAGGCTTAATATACCTACACATACAACATATCTTTTGGCACACTTAAATGATGGATGAATGCACATAGTTGGAATTCATATTTTGTGATTGAATTATTTATACTTGTAAATTAAAGCTCTATCTAAATTCTAATATCAAAATACATAGGAATGAAATTAAACAAGTACATTCCTTTGTTAACTAAGGAAGTGAGGTAATCAAATGACCTCCTTGGGGCTACTTAAAGCCTCGTATTCTAGGGATGTCCAAACTATATACTTGCTTTCATTCAAACATGTAAAATTTATATATAAATCATAAGAATGAGAGTACTAACTTACATGTAATGTATTTTAATGACTTAGATGATTATGGATGCATGTATTTTTAATAAAAAAGGGGATTTTCATGCTTTAATTAAACACACATACACATGTATAAAAGATGTGACCAAGTATGTGTCATTGTTTAAACTAGGTAAGTGAGGTAATCAAATGATCTCCTTGGGAAGCCTTGTATTCCTAGGATGTCCAGACTATATACTTGCTATCTTAAATACATACACATGTATACATAACTAGAATTATGAAAATCATGCAAAGATTGTATTTTATTTAGTTGGATTATTTATGCATATGAATTAAGGTCCTATCCAAATTCTAGTACCAAAATACATAGGAATGAAATCAAATGAGTATGTGCCTTTGTTAATTAGGGAAGTGAGTTAATCAAATGACCTCTATGGGGCTACTTAAAGCCTTGTATTCCTAGGATGTCCAAATTATATACTTGTTATTTCAAACCTATGAAAAGCTATACATGAATCATAAAATGAGAGCTTCACTTCATATGATTAGGCTATAAGCATATGTAAATCCTATATGTTTATAACTATCATCACTCTAAATGTTATTGTCAATTTATAAGCATTGAAAAATAAATTTATATTTATTAATGATAATAGCTACATATAATAAGTTAAGTCGACACATGCAATGTTACATAAATAATTTTTGTTTGATTCATTTAAATTTGAAAAAGATGAATGCATGAAACCACATGACATACAACATTTAAAGAAATTGGGAAGGAATAGCCAAACATAAACATGTGATTCACCTAACCACACTAATTTCTAAGGACAATCATAACAAATAAAATTACTTAACAAAAACCAAAACCTCTTATTAATTTGATTTTATTTATATTAAACTTGAAAGAGGAGAGATATTATTTGTTGTTTTAATCCCAATCCCATGTTAGTAATCTTAATAAGTTTAAGGAAAGATAATTAAGTAGGTAAATTGATTAAGTTAAACCATTAAGAAAATCATTTAATTACCTTTTCCTATGCTTCTTTAGTTTAATTAACCACTTAATTATAAGCCATAAATTATATGAACAAGTGAGGAAAATAAAATTTCAATGATCCTAAAGGACCTAATACAATTGGCTCATAGTTAAAGATTAATTAAGTTAAAAAATCTAACTAAGTACTTTTATAATTTTCCCACACTTATAAGTTAATCATAATTTTCTTATAGGGTCTTTACGCTGTTGAACACATAAAGAGGTACCCTTAATTTTCTTGTTAATTATCTAAAGTAATTAACATTCCAATTTGATTAGATTTAACTACTTAATTGATTAATTAAGAACTTAATTAAACCCATGTTAATTAATTCTTTTAAAGTGAAATGAATTTGGGAAATAGACTAGGAAAGAAGTCCCAATCACTCTCCCTCATTCATTCACTATTAATCAATAATTAATATGCTTTAATTAATCAATTTTGCTATTTTAAATATTAATTAATCATTCAATTAATTAAAGGGGTAATTAAAGTTTGAAACATCAATTTCACTAATTACCTAAGCCATAAATTCCAAGAAAATCATGGGAGGCAGAGGTAATCCCATTAAATCAATTCCCCAAGTTTGGAATTAATTACCCAAGTGATTAGAGCTTAATTAAGCTAATTAAGTATGCATTCAAACTTTAATTGAGCATTAATTATTGTTCAAAATTAGATGGGATATTTTTAGTCAAATCTTCTCTATTTTACCTTTAAAATGAGTATTTATTTGCATTTTTTTAGATTTTCTACAATTACTTATAATTTTTCAAAGCTTTAGTGATTAAAATGAATAATTAAGCCTAACCCAATCGACACCACGCAGATTGCTGATGTGATATGACTTTCCATGTGGCATCACGGGATTGGCTATTTAAAACCGTCTAATGACGGCCGATGCACTTTTGTCCCCACCATCCGATCTAAGATTGGATGATGGGGATTAATCTTGCAGTTCCTAAGAATTAAATTAGACATTAATCTATTGAAAGATCATGGTCGTCCATTTCAATCATGCGGAATGGATGGCAGATGACCTATCATCCCCGCGATGGAAGAGGGATACCATCTGCCTTCCTCCATTCAATCCAAGCTCACTAGAGATCTTGGAGACTTGGGATCGATCCCACACATTCACAGGGTTGATCTATAAGGATCCTATGGTGGGATTCACATGAAATTACAATTTCCTTTAAAAAGGCCAAACAAAAATTAAAAAATTCTCCGTTCACCAGAATTTACCTTATCGAAGCTTCGTATTAATGATTAATCAATTGAGGTAGCTTCTTCTTGCGGAGGTGAAGCCCTGATAAGAAGATGGCACCTTGACTCCTCGTCGATGGCTTTGTAGACCAAACATCACTAGAAAATGCATCAGAGTTATGCTTAGGGTGGTCTCTGGTGCTTGAATCACTCGGGAGGAGCTTGATTTCACCTTGTCAGAGCTTGATGAATGTGTCGGTGAAGTTAATTTGGGATTGGTTAAGATTTTGTGGAGTTGGACGGGGTTGGTGCATGTCCTATTTTGGGCGGGCTCAGCTTCGTTGCCTCCGGTGATGGGAAGGCTTAGGCTGCTTGGACAATCACTCAAGGAGGTCATCTTCGAATGCTTGAGCTCTGAGGAGATTCAATTGCTTAGTTTGAATCAAATGGGTAGGAGTATACTCCTTCCTCCCTCAAATTAGATAGATGACATTCTCTATATTGTTTGCAGCCATCCAGCCACCGGAGGTGGAAAAAATGAGCTTAGGTGACTTTGTTTGAGTGGCCAAGGGACTGGGGTGGCTGGCTTAAGTGGTCTCTATCTCCTATGGTTGAACAAATGAGGGGAGGTGGGCTAACTCACCTCCTCTTGACCAATGGATGACCTAACCACTTTGGGTAAGCCACCTAGCTATGGGTCCATTCTTGGCTTTGGGTGGCTACCAAGTGCAAAAGAGAATGGTTGCCCCCCCCATATTTGGATTTTGTCTCATATAGGAGGCCTTAACTATTGGTTAATGGGTCAAACTATATCTAAATCAGGTTGGGTTTGATTTGGGCTAACCCAAGTTGAGCCAATGATGGATCTAACCAAATTTCAATGGGTTTGGGCTTAGTTTGAGTGAGTTTGGCTCAATTTGACCCATGTAGGTCAAATTAGGCTAGGTTGGGTCCAATTGACCAATTGGTCAAATTGGATCAAACTAATGATTGAGTCAAGTTCAAATGAGTATTTGGAGTCTTTTGGTTTAATTTGGTTTGGTTAAATTTGGCATGGATTTGGATTTGACCCATTTGAGTTCATATGGGTCAAATAGGTCAAGTTGACCAATTTTGACAAATTGCTTGTCTTAGTTGTTGATTCATGTTCAATTGATCATTTGAAGATGATTGTAAGCTTTGATTTCAATCAATTTGAATTTAGGCCAAATTGACCCTTTAGGTTAATTTGGGATAAATGGGTCAATTGGGTTTAATTGATCAAATTGGGTTCAATCAAGGCTTTAGTCATATTCAATAATTAATTTGAAATGAATTTGATTCATTGGTTGCAATCAATTTGGGTTTGATTTTGATTTGACCCAATTTGGCTCTTTAGGTCAAATTGGGTTAACTTTTTTTTTTTTTTTTTAGGGAAACCCCATTATACGGGGGTATTTTATTGCCACAAAAAAAAGGTTACAAGGTCCTTAAAGGGGATAAACTCAAACTCGCTCAAAGAGCTACAATCACCTAAGGAGTAAATCCCCATCTAAGTACATCCAAGAGCAAAAGAAAACATTAAAGCAATCAAAAGATACAAGATGATTAACATAATAAGCTAAAGAAAGGATAAGGCCAATGCTCTGATGGTTGTAAGAGTGCTTGGTAATATGGAGCAAACGCAAGATAAAAGAGAGAAACACCGCAAAGTTATAATGAGAGAGAGATTAGAGCTTAAGGTAATATAAAAAAGATAGAAGGAAACAATATAATATGAGTATGCTAATAAGAAAATGTGATAGAGAAGGCTCAGGCTCAATCACACCAAGTTGGGGCAGATGCAAGTATGAGCATCCAAACTTCAGAAGGGGGTTACATCACAAGAGCTACTAACCAAAAAAGGAGTGAGAACATCACAGCCATCATAGCCAACAAACCTGTGAGAAGGAAGCACCCAGTTGTTGATATACTTGTGAGCTTTTTTACCTGCAAACCTAAGCAAAATCATATCTAAAATATATACGTAATTGCTAAGACCTGAAGGGTAAGGAGTCTCATTCAAGAAAATTATCATCCATATAACCATCTGGACATGAGAATACATAAACATAAGTGAGTGAGCCATCTTAGCTAGAAGCTCATGAATAGCCATATTCAAGAAAGAAATTAGTTCAGCATATAATCCCTCCATAAGAAAATTATAGAGGAGACAACTAGCTGAAAACCTATTAAGTAAGTCAATGAGCCTATAATTAACACCATCCCAATCACATGAGATGTAAATGAATCTTTCAAGATAATCCGAAAACAATCCCTTATTAATATCACGGAGAAAGCAATAGTGAAGGAAGACGATAGCTCAACACGGGAATGAACGCAATTAACCAAAATTAGTACCCGAAAAAAAGCAGTTGGGAGGCTCAATAGCGACATTGGGCCACCATTCGATAATCGGATCAACAATCAATCCGGAGAACGTGACGAAAAGGCAACAACATCCAAGATAGGAAGGGACTAAGCGGCTATAATAACATTCTTTCGAATAAACGCTCATAAAGCGCACCAACTGCAAATGAGGTAGCGGTGATGCGTCGGAAAAATAGGAAATAAATTGACGCTAATGGAAAGCCAACCCAACCAAACAAATAATACAACATTGGAACCCATAAAAAAGGATCAACAGTGAATTGAAATGTGTCTCAACATTAACATTAAAATCCAGAAAATAGCAACAGCTAAGATGGCAACTTCCAAGCATGGCAGCAAAAGCCAGTAGAACAGACCGGTCCCAGATTAGAAAAACTGGGAGTCCAAATGATTTCCATATGAGAATCCCAAAAAACAAAACAGCTGATAAGCAAGAGTAAAAGACATCCCAGACCGTAACAGCCAAGACAGCCAAATCCAAGACATGAAAGGGCCGCATAAAGAGCACAATCCATTCGGGTCCCAGTTGGGAATAGAAACAACAAGGGTAATGTAGATCACAGTTATCAGATAATAAGCAATACCCCATATAGAAATAGCAAGGGCACTCCGAGAAACAGCCAACAACAAAATTGCTAGTGCAACAGAAATACAAATTAGGATTCTCATTAGGATCCAGAAAAATAAGACAGCAAAAAACCAAGACAAAAAAATAGCCAAGGCAGTAGTAGCCAAGACCACGGCCAAGATAGCAAGGGACAACATAGTACCATAATTCAGGAAAGCCACAACCCAGACACCAATGACCAAAACAAACAGAGACAGCATAATCTGGACAAGCATATAGGCTGAATCCCTTAATCCTATCCATAGCAGCATAACCGAACACAGGAAAAACTACCAGGTGATGAGCAACAGCACAGGCAATCAGAGAGCCAATTAGAGAGCAAATCCCAACAGCAGAGAGGTTATTACCAGATTGGAACCCACCAGCAAAAGGATCAAAAATTGTATTCAAATGAAAAATATCATTAGACAAAAACAATATAACAGTGAACCAAGGCAAAAACCAGCTAGCTTGCTTGCCATAAAACCACTCAACCAGGATAAACAGTGCATTTGATACAATTTTGATGGGGTTCAAAGCAAAGCCAACCAAGCAATCATCAACATCTTGCTGAACAAAATAAACTAAAACCCTAGAAACCGCCTCTAGAGTATTAATCCAGTGCAGCCAATAACCAAGGCAGTTAATACCAACAAGTTGGCCAAGAATCCACCCCAAAAGCATATATAAAAATAGGGTGGGAAAGAAAACTCCCCACCACAAGTCAATCCAATAAGAGACATTCAAAGCATTAGCAGGATGATTAGTCACATTAATCCAGATCTGCCAAGGATAAGAGCTGCAGGGAAGACCAACAGCAACCCAGCAGATAGTAGCAGGGACAGAAATAGAAATAAAGAAAAAAGGGTAAACACAAAAAAAACCAATAAGCAAGGCCAACATTAAAGCCCATTCCTGCAGGGAGCAGGAGAAGACCAAAACCCCAATCTCAGAAGCTTCTTGCACAGAGAGGTTCTCTTGAATATAACAACCAGTAACTTGGATCAAAGGGCCAATTGGGTTTGGTTTGGCTTAATTGATGGTTAAGTCATGTCCAAGGATTGATTTTAGGTTAGTTTGAATCATTGGTTTCAATTGATTTGGCTTAAGATGAGATTTGGTTCATTTGGCTCATGTAAGTTAAGTGGGTTGATTTGGTCAAATGGCTAGGTTGACTTGGTTTGACCCAATTGATGGCAATTGATCAATCAAGAATGATCAACAATCATCATATGAGATTTTGATAGGTTCGGTTCAATCCAATTTTAGTTAGATTGAGATTTGGCTCAAATAGGTCCTTTAGGTTACTTTGGGTCAAGTGAACCTAAAGGGGTTAATTAGCTTGATTTTGGGTTGAATTGAGTTTAGATATTGATTTAGGATTGGTGTATGGCTTTGATTGCATTTAATTTTAGTTTAACTGGATTTTGGCTCATTGGAATATTTTAGGTCAAATGGGTCAAGTTGGGTTGATTGATATGATTGTAGATTTTGGTATGGCTTGGGATGATGATTGAAGGACTAAATTGATTTTGAGAAAATCAATTAGATTTGGTTTGGATGGAAGGGAATTTTGGCTAAGTCCATAGGGTTGAATTATGGGTTTAGGTTTAGATCATTAGATTTGGTTTTGGTTTTTGGAGTTTGGATTTGAGTTTGAATTAAAATTCAATTGGATTTGGTTGTATTGATTTGAGGTTGGATTCTGTCTAAGGAGCTAGACATGGGTTTGGTTAGGCTATAGGCGAGGTAGGTTTCCATAGGTCCTAAGGCATGGCCTAATCCTATGGCTAATCCTTCTAAGTCTCTAGGTATAGGTTAAGTGTTCACTTAGCAACTAGAAGTGTCATATGACTATGGAGCTCTTAGTGTCTAGAATACACCTTGATCTTTGATGGAAGAGTTGAATCCTCACTCCAAAAGTGAGGTCAACATCTTGTTATGCATTTTCCTTCTCGTCTATTTTTAATATAAGCAAGAAAGTATTTATAGTTTCTATCCTCTTGGAGGAAAATATTTGATGAAGTTTTTTTTTGTCTAAGAAGGCCCTCTTCTTTATCAATATTTCTTTGCAAGGTTGCTTGTAGTTGCTCTCATTTAATCGAGTCTCATGTTTCTAGGTATTCAAATTGTCCATTTCATACAGCTCATTTTCAATGATATTAATCTTCTCTTCAGTGGATTTGATAAGGGAATGGATGTTTTCAAAGACCTCCTTATTCCATTTTCTAAGAGCCCAAATTGTATTTTTATGCAATGACCATAATTTAATCTACAGATTTTCATGTTCCACCCCATTCTAGGCTTTTCATATGCAATTATTAAACTTCGAATACAATGTCTGCATATTTAAGAATCTAATTTGAGCATGTTTTGGTTGGTTAATGAGCTTGAGCTGACTAGAACTGGGTAGTGATCATAGGAAATTCTAGCTATATGTTATACTTGGATTATGTTGAAGTGATAATTCTAGGTTGAGTTAACAAGGATTCTATCAAGCCTCTTATAAACATTACCTCTTCCAGATGAAAGGAAAGTCATTAAAACTTACATCAAATAGATTGGCCTTGACAATGTATTCAGCAAATTAAACAATAACTAAGAGGTTAGCCATCTTTCCTTACTTCTTTTCAATAGGGCTTTCAATCATACTAAGGTCTCCACTGACCAACCAAGGGTCAGTGGTATTATAACTGATGTGTTTTATATCTTTCTAGAGTTTTTTTTCTATGTTGCCTATTACAAGCGGCATAGATGATGGTAGAAAAGGATTTACATTATTATTTTTTTATGTGGATATGGATGTATTGAGTGGTATCATAGAGGATTTGAATCTAAAAATTAGATTTCTAGAATAGCCAAATTTTTTACTAGTATTAAATAGATGGTAAATTAGGGAAATTTATTTTCATTTTGATGAGGTTTAGGTTGTTGACCAAAGGTTCTAATATAACAAAGAAGTCAAGTTTGTGGTATCTTGCATGGATTTTGAGTCTATTAGAGGCATTGGCCTTATCAATGCCTCTAATATTCCAAATTATTATGTTCAACATAAATGAAGAGGTTTGCTCCTAATAGCCTATTTTGTGGACCCTTCTCCAATTGAATAATCCTCTACTCTTGGATTTTAGCTACTAGTAGATTCTTTAATTCTCTTATGCCTTTCTGGCTATGCTTTCTATCCTTGTGGGTATGCCACTCCTCCACAATAATGTTGAGTATGTCTTCATAGTGTTCACCTTCTAAATTCTCTTCTTGTCAGTGTGTATCAACTTCTTCCTCACTAGTCATGGCTTGGGTTACCAAAGGTTGCGGGGTGCTACTGTCTAAGGTCATATTCAACTACTTTGAATAAATTGGAAGATGTTTTAGAATGTCCCTTTCAATAATTGTATTGGTTGTGGTTTCATTATACTCAATGGTGTTATTGTTGATTGTATGCATTGGATTCAACTTATCTTGCGGCTTTCTAGTTTTGATAGTGTGAGTACTGTTGTTGAGTATTCCTTATGGATTATATCATTAGTAGAAGTCTTCTTGTAATAATCTCTATATGGTTCTTGTAGCTAGAGATTTGTTTCTCCATAATTGATGTGATTAGGTCATTGTATATGATTACTGGTCTCCAAATGTTCTCCTTGTATATTATATGGCATGTTTGGTTCTGTGTTTATTATAAGTGTTCCATAATTTGGTTGCTATAATTCTAATGGGAGTTGGGACACTTTTCCCTAAATGGTTGCTTCTGATTCCTTATTCTTCTATCTCTTAATTCATAATGTGCAATAAAGCAGTTCTCAAGCTTGTAGCCAAACATTATACATTTTTTATAATATAGAGGTTTTTGTTATATATCCACCTTTAGCGAGTATCCATTTTCTTGGGTTCCAATCTAGATCTCATTATTATAGCTAGCAGTTATGTCCATTTCCACAAAGATCCTTGCAACAGATGGCCTTGTAAGATTAGAGGTAGTAGTGTCTAGCTTTTGGGGTTTGCCAATAATGGTAACAATAGAATAAAGGATTTATTAGTTGAATATATGCAGTTTCAGCCTAGGTAGTTTCATCCAAATAGGGAAATAGGTGGTTTAATACAATAATCAAAAGAGGGGGTCCATTTAAGAAATTTAATAGGGACATTTTCAATGTGGTACAGTTTCTTAGAGAGCAGCCTAGCATAATCTTTCTCTTTGGAGAGCTTTATCATTATGTGTCTTCCATCTAGAAGCCCAACATTCCAAGCCCCAACTAGCTTCAATTCCTCAAAATATTTTCTAATTAAATCCATCCTAGGGTGTTTGTAGGTAATTTTTGCCAACTAGAGTGAATCTAAAGGTTTTGACAAGGCTCTAGGTATCAACATCAGACAATGACAATAGGTTTACCTCTCTTTCTAGAGGCTTTTCTCAAAAATAAGAGCTAGAACCATCCAAATACAAATTATGGTAGAATTGTGGGAATAACAAAATGTTGGGATTAAAGCTACCCTTGGCTAGGTTGGGGCCACCAGCCACCACATTAGCATAAGTGAGAACGTCCATGTTGTTGACCTCATTTTTGGATCAGGTTAACATTTCTCTAGAGCCACTCATTAGGAATCTTAACCATAAATTAGAAGCCTTTTAACTATGCACCTAGGTCATCACACTTAGTGATCTAGTGCACTCTCCTTGGATTAATCTAACTTAATGTGTTTAGTTAGATTCAACCCAAAAATATAACCTAAACATGCACTGCTCTAAGTTTAACATCAATTAAGCCTAACTTAGGGTTTAATTAGAAAATTAAACCTAATTACCATAATTAAGATAATAACCACACAAATCTAAAGAAATTAAAATTAAATCCAAGACAAACACAAATCAAATGAAATCATAAACATAAAATCATGATATAAAATTAAATGAATCCAAATCTAATCCAAAGGTCAAAGGTTAGTCAACCATTTTACATGGGTTTGACTTTTATGGGTCCCACCAAGTCAAAGGTCAACCCACCAAAATTTGTCCAAATAAAATCATTCCACATGATTAGGATGATGCTATGAACATATATAAACATGAATTTGAAAGAATAAAAGTATAATGTCACCTTAATTAAACTAATTAGGTCATTTAACTTAAATAGGCCTCAGTGGGTCTTATTGGATTTAAACCCAATTTAAACTTAAATAAACTCAAATAAAATATCCAAAATTATTTGAATATGATTGTTGAACCTAAATGAACCCATCATTGGGTCCATATTGACCAATTTAGTGATTTGACCCAATGAACCCAAATTTAACCCATTAAGCCCAATTTGGGTCAATAGGTTCAAAACAAAATAAAATTGTAATTGTTTGATCCAATAAATTTCAAATTGCTAGGATTAACCTAATGGAAAATTAAACACATTATAATAAAGTCAAATAAATTATTTGACTTAATTAAAATCAACCCAAATTTAATTACATCAAAAGGACTAAACTTAAAGTAACAACATAAATCTTAAAATCTTTGAAACCTTTTTATTAAAGAGTTCATTAATGATTAAATGGACATATCCTAATCATTAATCCAAGACCAATCCATCAAATGAGCTAACTTAAATCAAACTAATAAAAGAAATTATTAAGTGGCTTAATTCAAAAAGATTTCATTCCACTCTTTAACTAATTCATTTAGGATGTAACTAAATCATTCCTAGACTTAATTAATGATGGTTATTAGCCCATATTAAATCACTTAAGAAACTTCACATAAATCTAAAGCAAAAGATGCCATGGCAAGGTAAAGGTATGAAATGCCGAATACAATTTGCATAATCTCATTCCCACTCCAGCTCTTCACCTTAGATAGGTGTCAGATGGCTAGTAAGCATGGTAACTAACTCATCAAGGTTGCAATCACCTAATCAAGGGAGAAGAGAAAAAGGCTAAAAATCCATGTTATCTTGATATAGAGCATTTCTCAAGTAAATAGACCTTTCCATCACCTTCCTTATCTCACACAAAGTTGAAACTCATCTTTCACCACTTCCCTCATCACTGGGAGGCCTGAGGACCACCAAAGCCCCCAAAATCTAAATCGAGGCTGGTCTAGGGAGCAATCTAGAGGGAGGCAATTCAATTCCTTTGCACAAAAGCTTCCTACACCATTCTACAACTATTGGAGTCAATCCCACTACCAAAGATCACTGACACTAAGGTATGCCATTAACGACCCCCATTAAGCTTTCAAGTTTGGCACTTTTCAAAGTGAATTTGATCTCAGGTGAGATTAAAACATCTTAATTTCATTCACTGATGGATTTGCAATTGAAATCGCACAATTTCAATGATCGGATGGTCAAAAATCATGCAAAAATGATGAACAGCTCCCGCCTCTATCGTCGGCGTAGGAGATGTAATCTCCATCATCCAATCCTTTTAAAAGGAATGGATGGATGAGATCTAGCTAGAACTTTGATTAAATCTGATAAGAGGAACCGCAGGTTGGATCACAGCAATCCCATCTTTGATCGAATGGTCTGTAATTAACCTACGTGCACCACTTGTAATATGCAGATCCATGTAAATCCAACATGGTGTAATGATGCGACACCGTATAGCACAATGATGTGACGTTGCATGGTGCAACGATGCGACACCACATGGAAAGTAGCGCCACATAAGTTCCATGTAGATCTGATGCACCAAAATGGAAAATTCAGGTTTTTTTAATTAAAAACTAAAGAAAAATACATAAAACTTCAAAAAATTATAAGAAATTAAATATAAATTCAAAAATTATAAACTTAAGCACTATGGATTCATCTTGATCAGAGGAATCAATTGAAATTAAAATCTTAAAAGTATTTTGGGTATTTTGACCTTAATTTGGGTTTGAATGAAACATTGCAAATCTAATTACTCCCAAACCAATGAACAAATTGAAATGAAATTTTGGGGGATTAAAATTGATGTTAAGACACACATTATGTAAAATTGTTATAATTTATTGAGAAATAAATCTTAAAATTAGAAATTTTAAACCCTAAACCTTCATTTTTTTTAATGAAATTAATAAATAATAAATCAAATAAATGATGGAAATTAAACAAATTACTTCAAAACATCATAATATACTTTAATGATTATAAAGAAGCCATTAAAACTCATGAGAACATAATAAATAACAAAATGCCTTAATTAGGCCACTAATTGAACTAATTAATTCAATTAAGTAACCTAAACTAAAATAAAATATAATAAATCAACCGAAATCCCAAACATTATAAATGAACCCTTTGGATGCATATTCTAGAGGGGAATCAAGGAAAAATAAAACCCCTAAAACATTTCCAGTAAATTAAGCCTAATTAAGTTTTAATAAAATAATTAAAACCTTAAGTATACCTTAATTATAAATCTGATCAAGTTTACACTTCAGGAAATTCAAATAGGCAAGGATCCCCACTTGCCATAAAAATTTCGAATCCATTTGACCTCTAAATGGGGAGTATTTGAATTTCCAAATTTGTAAGTCAATTTAAGGGAAATATTAAATTAAAAAAATTACATAAATTATAAAATTCATAATACAAATTTAAAACATTATAATTGATATCAGAACACTTAAATAAAATATCTAAGCAAACTAAAAATAATAAAATTTAAATAACTCTTAAATTAAAGATCTTAATTAAAGGTAAATATGAAACTTAATCACATTTAATTATTATAATTCTTTAAATGATAATAATTCTATTTTATAAACTAAAAAATAAAAGATCATTGATCGTTGGAATACATAAGGTGTCAATATATAAATACACTAATACCATTTGAATAAGAGAATGAAATGGTATACATGAAAACATAAAAGGTTAAGTGTGTAAACATAAGAGAATTAAATGGTATAAATGCAAACCTAAAATGGTTAAGTATCTAAACATAAGAGAAAGAAATGGTATAAGTTTAGACATACAAAGTTAAGTGTAATTAAAACTTTAAACTAGGATGAATTAAAACTTTAAAATTTCAAAGAAACATAAAGCACATTTAATGAAGAAAGAAATAACCTTTCTTTCAATTCCTTAAATCATAAAATAATTTACATTAAGATAAATTAAACAATTCCATAATGTGCAATTTGGAATCATTAAACATAACAATTTGGAGCCATTCCATAATGAAAGAATCATTAATGTAAATGTGTTATAAAATTGAAATATAATAAATTGAATAATCTTAAACATAATAAATTGAATATAACTTTGTTTAGGTTAATGACATTAATGAAAATGAATAAATGAAATGAATTACAAAATTTCACATTTGGTTAATGAACAATGATAAAAATGAATAAATGAAACTATCTTGATTTGAATAGATAAAGTATCTATACCTATGTATAATGAGTAAACTATACATAAAGTTTTATCTAGAGTTAAATATAGCAAACTTAATAAATAAACATAAATATTAAATCAAAGATGAATTCAATAAAAAAATATAAGTCATCATAATTAACAAAGTAAACATGTAAAATAAATCAAATTAAAAGAATAAATGATAAATATCAAATATCACAAAATTAAATCAAAGAAATTAAAAGAACCTAAAATCATAATGAAAAGTGGATTAACTTAAAGACAAAACCAAGTTGAATCATAATAATAAAAATATTAAATTAAATCAAACCAAATCATAATATTATTAGTAAAGAAATTTAAAACAAAATGAAACAAACTAAACTAAGTGAAACCCTTTTAATTTCAAGTTCAATTAAAATACTTAGGATTTTAGTTAGAATTTTAGGATGAATGTTTACCTTAGAATAAAGATATCATCATATTAAGACTTAAGGTTTTGAATGGAATGGGCTCCACCCAAAATGGAACCTATTATATTCTTTACTCTTGAAAACTTAATATAATTTTAGCATCATATACCTTAAATGAAGACAAAAGTCATTAAATAATTTAAATTAAAATCATTCAAAAGTAAATAAACCAACACTCAAAACTAAGTAAACAAAAATTGAAATTATAAAGCCTAGTATTGTCTTGGCACACAAACCTTTTTCCTTCACACACTAGACTTATAGGTCACAAACATTAGACTTAAGTTTGGCCATTTTATGATTTTCTATAATTTTCTCTGATGTTGTGATAAAAATTATTTTTATTATTTTGTGGTATTTTTAGACTAGATGGGTAGGATTGATTATAATTAGTCTGGATGGTAGGATATTATTTTTAGAAGTAACATTGTCTTCTATAGGGGGCTATGCTAAAGGGATTTCCATCATAAATGAAAAAATTAAAAAATTATTGTTTACTTATATGTGTTGAATAGTCCCTTAACATGGCCCATACGATAGGTGGGCTTGGAAACTAATGCTAAGCACGTATGATTGTAAAATATAATTGTTGTGTGTTGTTTGTATTTTTCTGACATTTATTTTGGAGGGCATAAGATTTATCTTCAAATTTAAAATTATAAATTTGAGCTTAGAATTATGTTAAGATCTATAGGGTTCAACATTAATAGGAGCTAACCTTATCAGGAGATGGTACATAGGTCTTCTGTGAAGCTCAATGGAGGCTCTTGAAAAGAATATGATCATGGAAAGAAAACCCATAGATCTAGACTTGTAGTTCTAGGTCGGGCTATATAAGGGTAGAACTCTATTGACCTCACTTTTAGAGTGAGGACTCAACCTTCTCATCCTAGACTTAGGACTCTCTTAGACACTAGAATCTCCTTATTCATAAGACACTTCTAGTGATTAGGTTAACACTAAACCCAAGCCTAGAGACTTAAGAAGGTATACCCTAGGTTTAGGCTATACCTTGGGACCAAGGGGACCTACCTATCCTATGGCCTAAACCAAGACCTATCCCTATCTACTCATGAAAATCCAACCTTAAATCAATACTAATCAAACCCAATTGAATCTTATTTCATATCCAAGCTCCAAGCTAAAATTAACTTAATTCTTAACCTAAACCAATTCCACCATCATCCTATGACTCAAGATTATTCAATTGAACCATATCTAATTAAACTTCACAAAAGAAATCCAACTATTCAAATCTCTATTTTGAAGCCTTCCAATACCTACAATCAAACCAATTCAATCAACCCAAATTGGCCCATTTGACCCAAAAGGTCCAAATGAGCCAAAATCTAATAAATCTAAATTAATTACAATCAAAACCATCAATCAATCCTAAATCAATCATCAAACTCAACCCAGCCTAGTTCAACATAATTCAACTCAATTGATCCATTTGGTTCACTTGACCCAAAGTGGCCTAAAGGACCCATTTGACTCAAACTCCAATCCAACTCAAATTTGATTGAACCAACCCATTCAATACCTTCTATAATGAATGTTGATCATCTTGATTGACCAATTGTAATCAATTGGACCAACCCAAGCTAATTTGATCACTTGACCCAAGTTGGCCGAATTACCATATATGAACTAGATTAAAGCAAATCTCATTCTAAACTCAATTTATTAAAACCAATACCTCCAATCAACCATAAACTGAGTGTTAAACATGCCTCAACCACCAATTGAACAAAACCAAGCCAACTTGGGCTCTTGACCCAATTTTACCTAAAGGGCCAAATTGGGTCAATGCAAATTCCAAACCCAATTGATTGGAACCAATGCCTCTAATCAATCATAATTGATCATTGAACATGATCCAAACCTCAATTGAACCCAATTTGATCAAACCAATCCAATTGACCCATTTAGCCCAAATTGACCTAAAGGGTCAAATTGAACTAAATCATTCCCAAATCCAAATCAATTCAAATCAACACTTACAATCATTCTCAAATCATCATTAAACTTAAACCAACACTCCACCAAAGCTAATTTGGCAAATTTGACTAAATTGGTCAACTTAGCCCATTTGACCCATATGAACCCATATGAGCCGAATTCAAATGCATTTCAAATTAAACCAAATCAATTGAACCAAAATCCAAATGATCATTTGAACATGTCAAAACCCTTGGTTTGACCCAATTTGTAATCCAATTGAACCCAATTTGATCCATATGAGTCAAATTGAGCCAAAACTTATTCAAACCAAGCTCAAACCCAACCAAACTTGACATGATCCATCCTTGGGTCACCATGGGTCAACCCATATGAACCCAACCCATGGTTGACCCAAATTAAGCTAAAACCCATTGGGTAAACCCCTCCAAATGAGACAAAATCCCCATTTGGATGGTCATACCTACTCATTAACCCTTGGAAACCACCTCTAACCCATTTTGGACACGTGGACCATTGGCTCACCTGACTTAAAGCTGATTGGGTCAGCCGTGGGTCAAGAGAGGGTGAGTTAACCCAGGCCACCCCATTAGAGCACTTGGGGGAGGAGGTACACACCACCTTAGCCCCTGCCATTCCTCTAACCATTCAAGACCCTCCACCCCACCACATCATTGACACCTCCGGCCGCCTATGCTGGTCGGACGACTGCCAAAAGTTGAAGTAATCCAAATAGTTGGATCAATTAGGGAGGAGGGTATACTCTTCCCCATCTAATTCAAACCACAAAGAGCTTCAGTGAGCTTAGGCAAGCATCCACGGAGCATCCTCAATCCCTCTTGAGCTCCCCATCACCGATGAGAACAAAGTCAAACAAAATTGAGCCCTCTGTCCATCCAAACCCACTCAAATTCTACCAAACTTCAAATAACTTCTCCCACACCCCCAGCTCTGGTGAACCAAAATGAATTGATTTGAGCATCCAAGACCATGCCTAGACTAACTCCAATGACTATTACGGTGGTGTTTGGTTCATAGAGCCACTGGTGGGGAGAAAACTCATGAGCTTCTTAACAGGGCTTTATCTCTTCAAGACGAAGCTACCTCAGTCATTGGACTGCCAATCTTGAGCTCCAGTGAGATAATTTTTCATAAAATAGTAGAAATCCTCTTAGGTGTTGGTGTTTCATGAAATAAATTTTGATTGCATGTGATTTCCATCTTAGGATCTCCTTAGATTTCTTCCCCAAACATTTTGTAATTGATATCGATTCCCTACGAGCTCTGATCAAGCTGAAGAGGGTGCACGGTGCCCATCTTTCAGTGCTTAGTGGATGAAGGATCATCCACTATCTATTACATGTTATTTGAATGGGTGATCATGATTAATTCATTAATTTTATTTGATTTAATCCATTAAGATCCATGTGAGATCGGATAGCAGGGGGACAAAAGTGCATCCTCTGTTACTAACTCAGCACACCGCGTCAGATGATTTAATTAGTCTATCCTGTGGTTCCATGTGGAAAGTGTCACCGTGTCAGCTCCCGCATGGTACCGATGGGATTAGGGGTTAATTAAGTTTAAAAATTCCATTAATTGCTCAAAACTTCAAAAATTCATAACTAATTGTAGATGAATCCTAAAAATATGAGTAAACAAATTTTATAAAGGGTAAATAGAGGAGAATTTAATAAAAATAAAACTCATAGTGTTTGAATAGTGAACAATGCTTAACTAGAGTTTGAAAATTTTCCTAATTATCTTAATTAAACCTTAATTACTTGGATAATTTATCTCAAATTGGACATATTGATTTCTTGGGATGTCCTCTGCCTCTCATATTTTTCTTGAGATTTATTAGCTAGGTAATTAGTGGAATTCAAAATTCAAACCTTAATTACTCTCATTAAATGATTTAATAATTATTAAAAAATGCCAAATAGTAAAAATTAATTAACTAAATTTGATTAATCATTGTTAGTAGAAGTGATGAAGGGAATGATTGAGATGCCTTTCTTAATTGTTTCCTTAAATCCATTTCAATAAGAGGGCTAATTAACTTATGGATTAATTAAGGAATGATTAAATAATTAAAGATGAAATTAAATCAAATAAAAATGGTAATTATATTACATAACTCAAATTGAATTTATAAGTTTCAATGACATAAAGACCCCTAAGGAAATTATGGTTAACCCATGGAAAAATCATATAAGTACTTAATTAGATTATTCTTTAATTTAATTAACCCTTATTCATGAACCTCATTGCATTAGGTCCCTAAGTGCATTGTAATTTTAATTTCTCATTTGCATATCATTGGAGGCTCATGGTTGAATGGCTAAACAAATTAAGAAGCATAGGAAAGCAAAAATTAAATCATTTGCTTAATGATTTGAACTTAATCAACCCATAACACTCATTTAATTACCTTCCTTTAAACACATTAAATCACTCACATGGATGGGGTAAAATAGTAAATATTATTTCTCCTCTTTAAGTGTAATAATTCAAAACCAAAATCAAATCCCATAAGAAACTTTGGTTGATTTTAACAGATTTTATTTAATATGATTATCCTTAGGAATTAATGTAGTTGAATGGATTATGTGAAAGTGTTTGATTATTCATTTTCAATCATTATAAATTTTCTATGTCATTTGATATCATCCATTCATGTTTTCAAATAAAAGAATCGATTGAATTTAATTATGTGTATGTTGCATGTGTTGGACTAATCCTATTATATGTGTGGCTATTATCACTAATAAATTTCAATAACTATTTTCAAAATTATATATGAAGATTTAAATTGATATTGGCTATGAATATCCTATATGATTTACATTTTCTTTTAGATTAAACATGTTGAAGTATTATTTTATCTCTTTGATTCATTTATGTGTTTACATATGTTTGAATATTAATAAGTATATAATCTGGACACCCTGAGAATATGAGGCTTTAAGTAGCCCCAAGGAGGTCTTAGATTAACTCGCTTCCCTTGTTAACAAGCACATGTACTTATTTAATTTCACTCTTATGTGTACTTGTACTAGAATTTGGATAGAACTTTATTTTACATGTATAAATAATTCACTAAATACATCCTTTTAACATGATTTTTATTCTCATGGTTGTGTGTACATTCATATGTATTTAAGATAGCAAGTATATAGTCTGAAAATCTTAGGAATACATGGCTTTAAGTAGCCCCAAGGAAGTCTTAGATTACCTCACTTCCCTAATTAATAAAGGCACACACTAATTTAATTTCACTTTGATGTGTACTTGTACTAGAATTTGGATAGAACTTTACTTTACATGTGTAAATAATTCACTTAAATACAACCTTTTTACATCATTTTTATTCTCATGGTTGTGTGTACATTTACATGTATTTAAGATAGCAAGTATATATTCTGGACATCTTGAGAATACAAGGCTTTAAGTAGCCCCATGGAGGTTGTAGATTATCTCACTTCCTAGTTTAAACAATGACATGTAATTGCTTAAATATATAATACATGTGTATGTGTATTTAGCTAAAGAATGAAAATCCATCTTTTCTACCAAAATGAATGCATTCGTAATCATTTAACTGAGGCAAAAATACATTGCATGTATATGTATATTAAATCCTAAATCATATGCATGCTATTGATGATGAAAAGGAATGATATAACATTTTTCATGTAATTGTAATTTAATCTCATTAATCTTACTATGCATTTCATGTTTGAATAGAATTCTTTAAGAATAATCTAAACTTAGAATTAATAAAAAATTTAAAAAAACAATCATTAAAAGGAAACCAAAAATCCTAATAATATGTCTTTAGAAAATAACTTAAGGTGGGGATGAAAAAGGTTAAGCCTCATTCTTCTCTTTACAATACTTAAATGCCAAGTAAATATCAAATAAAATAAAAGAAGATATAAATTAAAATCCAGCAATCCTCTAAATAACTTAAACTGAAACTACTCTTCATGTTTAAGTTAAGCAATTCCAAGATTATATAATTATAATTCTAAAGCCTAGCTAAGACATACCACACTAACCCTATGCACACACATTAAAATGCTAAGCCACGACTTCTATCTCTAAGTTAGGACGATGTATGATATAATGTTGTATTTTATTTTTTGATGTAATCTTTTAGGCTGGATGCTAGAATTATTGTGCATAGACTAGATGTTAGGCCGTTGTTAGCCTAATATTATTTTCTATAAGGGATTATGCTAAAGAGGTTGCTGAAATAAAAATAAATATAATTATTTTTGCTTGTAGGTTGGTTATGCCAATTTGCATAATATACATTAGGATAGGTGGGCTTAGATACCCATGTGTAGGGTGCTAAGTACCAAATTATGAAATATAACTGCTTGGGTTTATATGTATGTTTAGCTAACATATGTCTTGCAGGTGTAGTTATATTTCATTCTTTCCATAAAATTATAATTTTGCAATAGGAATTAAGATTAATTCTATAGGGTTTAGGATGAGCAGTGGCTCGAAAGAAAAGTCTTGCGAGGTCCTGTGATGCCTTAGAATACAATCAAATCAAATGAAGAAGAAGAAAAGATAAAGAATGACGACCCCCATAGCATTTAATTTGATTGTAATCATAATATTCTTTTTTAATCAGGGTTGTATAAGAGTAGAGCTCGACTACCTAATTTTTTTTCTTTTTTAGGGTGTACGGAGGTACCTGGCCGCACTAACCTATAATTCTTGTACAAAATCTATGAATGTTTGATTGTTGTGTTTAATTTGCATAATAGAAATTTCATCTTCTTCATAGGTTTCTTAAGCTTGATGTTTGAGTATATGGCCTAGATGTGGTAGTCTCTTTAGGATAAAACTAATTTTTCTACCCCTATTAATAACTTATAACAAAATTTTGAAATAATTCATAACCTCACTTTAAATCTTAGGTTATAATAAAGATAATTAAAAGATTTAACAACCCCATAACTGAATGATGTATGTTCTAATATCAAGCATATCATCTTATTCCTTTCTTGAAAAGAGAGGGTCTACACTCTTGCAAGATAGGGGACTGCTTGACTTATGAGGGCATCCCTTGTAGTGGGGAACACCTCCTCCTACTGATTTAGGTAATAACTCTATTTCATCATGCATTTGGGCATAATTGTCCCAAGCCTTTATCCAAATGAATGTGTCAAAATAATATAAATATTTTAAAATTTTGCATTTAGTCTAAGTCATGTCTTCATGCCAATCATAATCTAGTCTCTTAGGGAGTGAGTTTAAGACTTTAGTTTTATTTCCAAAATAACAATCTAGCTATCTTGAAATTTCAAAAGACTGGCCTACATGGTTTTGAATCGTAGGATGTGTTAGCTGCCAGTCAATCCAAATGGTTGTAAGTCTAGAAGATTAGGATGGGTTTACCCTCTCTTGTGGAGGTAAACCATAATTTCCCCTTTTTCATTTAGATTTAGGTCATGATTCTAGCTTGTGTTAAAGCATCTTAGACATAGGACCTAAGGCCATTTATTTCCTTCGAGCTATGAGTATAAGTCCTCACCTCTTAGACAGTTCCACAATCTTGTGTTGATGGACAAGCACTAGCATTCTACTAAAATTTTAACTCAAATAAAAACAAATCTTCTCTTTTAAATAGATAAAGCCTCACCATAGGATAGATAGGAGTGCTCACTAGGCTTTCTAGTATCATGAGTGCTCCCTACTTATCTTCCTTTAGAATCTAAAAATAAGTCTATCCAACTTGAACATTCCCACTCAATTTTCTAAAATTACCCATTTCTTTGATAGGCTAGCCTTGAAATCTTTGGAGATATGATTGACTACTTTAATCAAGAGTTTTCTTAAAAAATTTTCTATTTTTTAGGATGTAATTAATTATGGAAGCTTGATTCCATTGGGAACAAAAGAACTCAACATAAAATAAACCCTACTTTACTTTTTCATGTAAAGCAAGGGAAAGATTTCAAATATATATGAAGATCCATCTACCTTAAGAGTTTTATTAGGTGATTAGGTCCACTATAGGATGGTATTTCTATCTTTTGAAATAGTACATCATACCTTAATGTTATACGATCACTTCAATAAGTACCCAAGATCGCGTGGTGACCATAATGACTCTAAATTAAAACACCATAAGCTCGACTACCCATTTTCTTTTCTTCTAGAATGTAGAGTCGTACCTGACTGTATTGATCTAATTTATAAATTTAACTTGGTTTCATTTATTTTGGTTGCACAAAAGAATCAACCTACTTTATAAGTTTCTTTTTTGTTGTACTTTTTTTATGATGAATGCCTAGATGTAGGCTCATAGGAAAAATTAAATTCAATCAATTCAAATACATAAATAATACCATTCAAAATCACACATAAATTAAAGCCCTAGGGGATAAGTTAAAATTAATTAAAACTAATTAGCTCTTGAAAATCATACAATCATATTGCTCAAATCCTTGAATTGTTAACTTCTCCCATTGCATGTAAGGGGCATCTAACCTGTGAGGATGACAGCCTTCTTGGGGAAGCCTGCCTTTTATTATTGATTTAGACCATGAATTTCTTCTAATTACATGCATTAGGCATAAATTACATACCCAAGACATCAAAATGATTATTGAGTCAAAATTTTAAAAATCTAAAAATGTACATTTGTTAATGCATTTCATATCTTATATGATCTTTTGGATTAGGGCGTGAGTCTAGGTTCACAAATACAAATTCCTTTCTAAAATGTAACAACCTAACCATCTTGCATTCTAAAGACTTATGTCATGAATTTAAAATGTGCTTAGGTGGTGTTAGTTGGTAGCTCTTTTCAGATGGGTTGTAAGTTTAGAAGAGTTAATGATAGATTAGTTCCCTTAAGTGAGAGGGATGGCCAAAAATTCTCAAAATAAAACTAAGTCGAGAATCTAACATGTGTTAGAAGCACTTATAGACCAGGTTCTGAAGCATCTTCCTTCAAATAAGTCCTCATCTCTAAGCATTTCTACAGTCTTCTGTTGCTAAATCTTAAGTCCTAGACTTCTAAGAAAATGTCAATTTAAAATCTAAATTAAAATTCCAAAATTTAAAACCCTATTATAGAATGGTTGAAGTGCATAATGGGCATCTCAGAATCAATAGGTATTTCTTACTTCATCCCATTTAAGTTTTAAAAATAACTCTCTCTAGTTTCGATCATTCCCAATTGATACTTCCAAATATCAATATTTTGAAAACCAACTTAGAAATCTTTATAAATAATTACTTATTTCTTTAATCAAGAATATTCTTAGGAAGAGACCATTCTTAAGATGAAATCAACTATAAGGGCTTTCCCTTATAAGGAACCATGAACCCAGTTTAAAATAAACCCTATTCTACCTTCCATGTAGTTCAAGGAAAAAAAATCTTTGGTACATGAATGACCCATTAGCTTTAGGAGTCATTTATTAGATGATCAGATCCATTATAGATAACATGTTTATCTTTTGTGATAATATGTTTAATCCTTAACAATACATTTGATCATCCAAATAAGAAATTTTAAACTCTATGTGGCGTCATAAAGTTTTACTCATGAGAGTATTTTTTTTTTTTTTGGTGACTTCCCTGGGGAATGGTGTCTCTCTCCATCTTTAGAATTAAGTTATTATTTCTATAATTAACAATGTACTTGTATTTTCACTAATCAAGATTGGCTCTCTTCCCTTTGAATATCTCTCCAGTTCACCCTTGGTAGAGCATATTCAACATAACAAAAAGGAGAATATAGAACTATCCCATTCATGTAAATCAAAGGGGATGGTTTTATAATTCTTATAAATTTAATAAAAATATCTTTTAAAATAAAATAAAAAACTTCTAGCCATAAAATTGGTCAAAATTCCCTAATTGGTCAAAAGTCTTTCTTTTGACTATATTTTGGTTATTTTAAGTTACTATTCAGTAGTTCGCATTTCAAATTTATTATTTTTATAAACAAAAATGGTTGGACAACTAATCTTTACCGCTACATCTGGGATAAACTTCTCTGTGGATAGTAGCCAACTGGCTGATGGCTCCAACATTAAATTTGGAGCTAGTTTTGAAATTTTGAATATCACTATAATTGGAGTGACTCTTACTCCAATTGCTGAGGAAACACTTAATAATAAGGAACACATCTTGGAATTTTCTAGTACACCTCTTCTTGCTCCTGTTGAAAGCAAGAACGTTACTGAGAGGATTCAACAGGGTCCTGCTCAGAAGAAAGTTAAGCTACCCACTTCCAAGACATTGCCTACTCCTTTCCCATCTAGCTCTTTTAAGATAGGTTCCACCTCTGAGCTCCTCAAGATGATAAAGAGTCAAAAAAATAATAGGGGTAGAAGGCTTGGCCCTCAATGAAGGAAAATAAAAAGAATGTTATATATGAAATTTTTTAGGGCGAGGGATGGTTATACCTTCCCAAACACTTCCCCTCTCTTATGTGGAAGTCGATATCATATCTTGACTGCTACCCAGGGACAGGAGGACTTGTCCAGGATTGTGAGATCTCCACCTCCTCCCTTTGTTTATGAATAAAAGAAAAGTTTCAAGTTGTTAAATAAAAAATCTAATGGTAGGCTACATAAGATCCTTCATAAGGTCCTTGGACCCTCCTCATAGACCATGGAGGAGTTTTTGAGGGCTATGAAGGATCATTTATCTAGAAGCATAGAAAAGAACTCTTAGGTAGACCTACCACTTACCATTACAAAGGGGAAAGGGAAGGCAGTTGTTCTTGATAGAAGGAAGACTTCTTATCTGGTGCCTGTAGCACTAGAGCAATACCATCACCATGGATTAATATGGCATAGATATTAGTCCATTAATTTAGGGAGATATAGGGTCCTTCCTAGAAAAATAAAATAAGAGAGTATATGTCAGGAAGGTTCCACTAGCTCTTGATCTTGGGGTGCCTTCTCCACCTTTCCCATCTACATCTCTAGAGAGACCTGTCTTTAGGACTACTATAGATTGGCCTTTATCATCTTCACCTGGGCCACGAGCTGAAGGGCTCTCATCATTTTATGTTTCCAGTAAATAAATAGAGTCTCCTCATCTATATCAATAGGTTAGAGAGATTACTAATGAGTGTCACCTTGGCTTGGGAGCCACACTTGAGAAAGTTCTTACTTCCCAAGAGGGCATAAAATGTGAAGAATCTGAAATAAGACCCATGGATATGGGTGATGAGTCTGATATCATTCTTTGTAGTAGCAGTACTCCATTTCATCTATCCAAAGAATAAATGGAAAATCTTTTAAAAGAGGATGAAGAAAATGAAAAAAAGAAAGAAAGCATGAACCCTTTGATTTAGAGTAGGATGATGATGATTCAAGACTACTTGTAGCTCATATCTACATGATAAGCACTCATCGAATATATATGAAAAGAATGACCAAAAAATTTTAGATCCTACTTAGCAACTCATCCTTCAAATCAAAAGAAAGATGATCAAATTGCATCAACGAAAAAGAGGATTGAGGAGATGATTACCACTATGTAATCGCTTAAAAGCATGATCGCCTCCTCTTCATCCTTGAGTAGTCCAACCTACGCCCCATGATGATTTGAGGTTGAGAGGGAGCCAAAGCTTATTGTTGATGTATCCTCTACATTAAAATCATTAGAGGAACAACAAGTAAAAGAAGCCCTCACATCATGAGGCACAACCTTGGTCTCAAATTATAAGAGCAACATGTTGATTCTCTTTAGGAATATACATAGTCCAATTGCCTTCTTATTAAAAGGTTTTACAATCAAAACTTTTGAAGAACTTCTAAATAAAGCCTCAGCCTATGGAAAAGCCTAGATTGATATTCTTGAAAGATCATTTTTTTGTAGAATAATCCAAACCTAAGAAGTTTAAGTAAAGAATACCTTATTGGATATGGGAAAAGCTCCCATGAAGATACATCAGTGGCCTTTATCTTTTAGTCATCACAACAATGTCATCATCCCCTAAGAAAGTTTCTTCTTCTATAAGAATGAACCAAACTTATTTTTTAGAGGTGGTGAGAAAATTTTAAAATTATAAAAACAAAAGCCAAATTTCCTTAGGAAGTGGAAAAATGAATTACCCTAACTACTATCCATAAATGTTAGACATACCATTCAAGTCTTTTTTATTTAAAGAAAAACTACAAGAAGGGGTTGTTGATTATATCAAGGAATTGTGGACCTGACAAGGGTCCATTAAGAATTAGGTAACTCTACTTTCTTGTTCTTTCTACAAATGAATGGGATAGTCTATCCCATTATTTCAAAAAAATGATTAAAGATTTAAAAATGCTATGCAAGATTAGATGGAAACCTAAAGAAGATCATCCATTGATCCAAAACTAAAGTGAAAGTTCCACCTCTATCTGATTTTTTAGCCACATAAGACTAGTGTGTGGTGAGGAGGGACATCTGTATATGATTTAATCTGATGGGAAAAGGCAAAACCTTATATGCCTTTATCTTTTTGTACTCATTTTGAAAAGATAAAAAAAAGTCCACCTCAAAAGGCATTTCATATATTCTTGCTATCTATGATGAGCCTATTATTGAAAATGATGAAAAAGAAAGTAATAAAAAAGAAGGTTCTCATGATGTGTTTTGTGAATTAGGATTAGATATTGATATTCATATAGAAAACCTACAAGGTGATCCTCTTAGCATAGACATAGAGGTATCACATTCTGATCAATCCCGAGAGAAGGATGTTAGATATGAGGATCAGGTTGACACAACCCTTGGAAATATCATTGAAGTAAATCTCTATAGTGGAAGAGTTTTACCACCTCACTTGCCTTCTCCTTCTAAGGATAAAGAAAAGTAGATTATGGATCATAGCTAAATCAAACCTTTACCTAAAGAAATAGTAGTTGAATAATGTTCCTGGTTACAACATTTTAGCCCATCTAGGAAACTCTTGAGTTTTTATGACACTTTTATTCTTTCAAAGGAAATGAGAGAGTCATTAGTACAAGCATTACTTAATTCTGAAATATTCCTAACCCAACTGGAAGCAACTTCCTCAGATGAGTCTTGCTACTTTAAGAAGATCCCAGGAGTTACTTTCTCTGATGAGAATCTACTTTTGAGGACCACTAATCATAATTGTCCCCTTTTCATCTTTATAACAATAGAAAACATCAGGTTGTCAAGAGTTCTAGTAGACTTTGGCACATTAGTCAACATTATGAACAACATTGTCATTAATTATAGAGAAAAAGACCTTCAAATAAAATGCTTTGGGGTTTTAATGAAACTAGAAAGCTTTAGGTTCAATCACTTTATTATTGAAAATAGATGGATTGAAAATTGAAGCTAAGTTCTATATCATAGACTTAGAGACATCCTTCAATGCCCTCTTAGGCATACCTTGGATTCATTAGTATAGAATTATTCCCTCTTCACTCCACCACTATATTAAGTACACTAATGATGGAGTGGAATACATTATAAAAGGCGATATACAACCATTCTCAGTTCATGAAATTGAACTTTATAAAGATGCGGGTTATTACAAGCCTAAGAAGCCAAAACACGATTCTATAGAATCTAACATTATTGAGGTACAAAATAATTCAACAAATAAAAAAGAGAAAAAGAAAGAAAAGGAGAAAAAAATAAAAAAGAAAAAGGGAAAGGAAAAGAAAGAGAACCTCCGGTGAAACATATTAATTTGAAATCTAGTTCCAATGAAGATTCTAATCAAAAAGATGCTTTGATAAAGTTTAAGATTACTTTAAAATTAGATAGTGATGAAGAACAAATTAAGGCATTAAAGGATTAACCTGAGTTTTCCATATTTAAAAAAGTTAAATAAATATGTGGACATTTTGATTTTGACACCTCTTGTTCAAAATAAAATATCTCGATTAGAAGTCAAAGTGGCCCCTAACATATTAGAAAAGTGGGAAGTTATCTATATTCTATTTTGTACCCGGACCTTCAAGCTCAGAAGTAGATATAAAACTTGAAGATCCACTTTCAAATGTAATAATAGAACTTCCTTTTGACTGGTACTCTAATTGTGAAAGCATTAAAATGTGGTTTATTACAACTTTGCCTAAGACAGACCATGCATGGAAAGCTTGTGGAATGCACAACATAAAAATTAACATTCCAAAGCTGGCATTGGGTTTGGTGTCATTGAACCACTTGATGATATTATGGTGTTTTAATTTAGAGTCATAGGGACACCACACAGATCTTACAAGATACTTATTAAAGTGATCGGGTGTGACATCAATGTATGATGAACCATCTTAAAAGCTAGAAATTTTTTTCTATGAAGGACTCAATCACCTAATAAAGACTCCTAAGGCCGATGGGTCTTTGTATATGCTAGAGACCTTTCCCCTACTTCACATGGATAAAATAAAGGAGAATTTATTTTAAGCTGTCTTCTTTAGTTCAATATGGAAATAAGCTTTCATAGTTAATTACATCTTAAGAAATGGAAATTTTCTAAGAATACTCTCGATTAAAGTAGTCAATGAACATCTCCAAAGATTTCAAGGCTAGACTATCAAAGAATTGGTTGTTATTAGAAATCAAATAGGACTATTTGAATAGGAAGACTTCTTCATAGATTCCAAAGGATAATGAGTAGAAGCACCCATGATACTAGGAAGCCTAGTGAGATAATGAGTCTTTATATTTTTGAAAGAGAGAATTTACTTTTATTTAAGTTGGGATCTTATTTGAATGCTAGGGATTATAGTCCAACAACATAAGATTGTGGACACACATGAGGAGAGGACTTATACTCAACGAAGGAAATAAGTAGCTCATAATCTAAATCTAAAAAATCTTTAAAGCATGACCTAAGTCTAATTGAAAAAATGGGACATAATGGTTTACCTCCATAAGAGAGAAATGGACATCCGACTTTTCCGACTATAATAAGACCTAGCTTTAAAACCATGTAGGTTGGTCTTATATAGATGCAAGATAGTTAGGCTACTATTTAATTAGAAATGAATCAAGAATCCTAAACTACTCTCTAAGATAATATAATGCAAAATGAATTTGACAATTTAAGATTTATATTTTAAGATCATTTGACACATTTAGTTTTGGACCAAGGCTTAAGACGATTATGCCTATATGCATAATGAAATTAAGTCATGGGCTAAATTAATTAGTAGATGTGTTCTCCACTACAAGGGATTGCCTCAAAGCAACATCCCATATCATGCAAGAGTGGAGACCTCTATTAAGAGTGAAATAATATGATGCATGGTGTGATAACATAATCATAATGGTTGTTAAATCTTTTATTATCTTATTAATATCTTAAAATAAAGTTGGATTAAAATTTAGTTATGAGTTATTTAAAGATAGAAAATTTAATTTTATTCTATTGCCACACATCAAACATACACACTTTAAGAAATATATAAAAGTATTCCCTTTTATGGTGCAATCTAAATGTAATAATCAAATATTTAGAATTTACAAAAGATAAAAGGTCGGAATGGGTATCTAGACACCCTAAAAAAATTAGGCGAGCTCACCTTATATAACTCATTATAATTAAATATTATAATTGAAATAGATTTTATGAGGGTCTTTAATTCTTTGTTCTTCTTTATTTTCCTTGGATTTTTTTGCTCCAAGCTTCATAGGGTCTCCTAAGTCTTTGCCTTCTAGCCACTATTCATCTTAAACCCCATAAATCATAATCCTTAAACATTACATATTCATGAAAAATAAAGTCTAACTATACTTGCAAAATACATTCTAAACAAACATATCTAAGCAATTATATTTCACATATTTGACTTAATAACATATGCTTGCATTCTAATTGGATTATGCTTATGAATAAGTGGTACAAGTAAGAACATTTATATTTATTTATTATTTTAGTGTCCTTTAGCAATCCCATGACATTAATTTGACTACCAACAACCTAACATCTAAATGCATAAATAATATTAACATCTTAAAGATAAAAATATTACATCATAAAATAAAAACACATCATCATAAATATAATATAAGTAACAATAGAATTGGTGACTTAGCATTCTAATGTGTGTAAGGCTTAGTGTGTGTGTCTTAATTAGTTTAAGTAAGCATACTAAAGTTTTAGGATTATTTAAATAAGCCATTATGGTTGGTTTTACTTCAAATCTTTTAATGGATTGATTAATTTTAATTTATGCCTGCTATTCCATTTAATTCCTACTTATCATCTAATTACTATGAAGAGAAGAACAAGGTTCGACCCCCTTCATCCCTACCCTAAGTTATTTTCTAAAGGGTATATTACAATGACTTTAGTTTGGTTTCTTTAGTGAACCATTTATGAACATTTTATTAAGCCTAAGTTTAGATTAATTTTAAGGAATCTTATTCAAACATGAAAGGAATCTTATTCAAACATGAACATTTTATCAAACCATTTATGAACATTTTATTAAGCCTAGTATTTATAATGATTGAAAGAAGTAATTAAATATTATCACATAACATACTCAATTACATTAAGTCCTAAGGACAATCAAGCCAAATAAATATTCCTTAAGACTATCCAAAGTTCTTATATAATTTGACTTTGATATTTGAGTTGTTAAAACCCAATGGGAGATGAGATTTAGGAGTTACCTCATCTCATTTTGGTGATTTGATATATTTAAAGAAAGAAATTAAATGGATTTTATGATGATTAGGTTCAAGCACATCAATTTAATTACCCTTCCAAAACTTCTTTATTTTAATTAACTATTTGATCATGAGCTTTTAATGATATGCTTTTTGGAAAGTAAAATCTGGAATGCACTTAAAGTAATCTAATATAATTAAGATACTTAAGAGTATTAAAGAAAGAAATAATCTAAGTTAAATACTCTTATGATTTTTCTAATACCAATGGGTTAATCATAATTTCTTTAATGACTTTATGTTATTAAACATATAAAAGGAAATTAATGGATTATATTTAAATTATCTAAATCAATTATTAATTTTGTTTAATTTGTATTTTATCATTAACTTTACTAATTATTCCCTAATTATTACATATTTTAAGGAAATACTTTTATAAAAATAATTAGGGAAGAGGGGCCTAATTATTTCTCATCACTATTCCCATTTTCCACAATGATTAATTATCATTAATTATTTAATTTTTAATGTTCATCAATTTTAATAATTATTCAATTGATTTAAGAGGGTAATTAAAATTTAAAATTTTTTTAAATTATATGGAAAATAATTTCAAAAAAATTATGGGAGGTAGATGACATCCCATGGAATCATCCCACCAAATTTGGAATTAATTAGCTAGGTAATTTAACATTAATTAAGATAATTATCCCCTTAATTAAGCACTATTCACTTGGTAGAAATTAGGGATTATTTTTCATAAATTCTCCTCTGTATAACCTTTTTAAAATGGATTTATTTGTATTTTTTAGATTTTTCTATAATTAGTTATAATTTTTTGAATTTTTGGTAATTTAATTGCATTTTTAAAGCCTAATTAACTCTTTAAACCTATGGCAGTGACATGTGAATGTGAGACACTTTCCACATGGCACTATAAGATTAATTTGATAATTTGAAAGGAATTAAATTAGAATTTCTAATGTGATTAATCATGGCAATCCATTCTAATCACATGAAATGGATAGCTAGTGCCATCCCACAAGCGTAAGACAGATCGCCCACTTTCTTCCACTTAATTCAAGCTCACCAGAGCTTTTTCAATAGTGAAATAAACTCCAAAATGATTAAAGAATAAATATAAGATGATTTTCTAATAAAAATCACACAAAAATACGATTCACTTCAAAAAAGATCAACACTTAGGGGCTAAAGCTACGGTTGCCATATTTTTTTTCATAAGCTAAAGACTGGTAGTCCATCATTAAAGGTAGCTTCATCTTGAAGAGATGAAGCATACTGAGAAGATTATAAACTGCCTCCCTGTCAATCACTCTATAGATCAAATGTTGTCGTAAAGCTCGCCAGAGTTGGTCTTAGGACATCTTCCGGTGGTCAAATTGCTCAGAAATGAATCATTTTGGCTCACCAGAGTGAGGTGAAGGTGTGGGAAGAGTTAATTTGAGTTTGGTGTGGGTTTAGAAAGTTTGGATAGATAGGGATCTTGAGTTCAATCGGGAGTTGGTATCGCCGGTGGTGGGGTGCACGAGGAGCTCAGGAAAAGGTATGAGACTGTGTGAAATTCCCAAGGGAAGCTTTCCATTCTATTTGAAAGGATGGGGAGGAGTATACTCTCCTCCTTAGTTGAACCAAGGGTTGAGATTAGTTCAACCTTTGGGTAAAATGGGCTTAACTTAGGATGGGCACATTCCTTTGGTTCAATTAGCATGATTGCGAGTGATGGAGTGGATAAGAATGATCTAATGAAAAATTGAAGTGATTGAGAAAATCATATTTTCTTAAATGGGTTCATAGGATTATAGTGTATTAACTTAGGTTAAGGTCCAAGTTAATTTGGCTTGGAGCTTGGATTGGGAAACCGAATTCAATTAAGATCAACTGAATAGATTTGAGGTTGGTTTATCTCCATCTTCATGAGGTTATGCTTGGATGAGTCAATAGGTATGAGTTTTGGTTTGGGCCATAGGATAGGTGGAACTTATTTGTCCTAAGGTGGAGTATAAGCTTAGGGTTATGCCCTCTAGATCTCTATGCTTAAGTTTAGTGTTCCCTTAATCACTAGAAGTGTCCTAGCACTAATAAAATCCAAGTGTCTATAAAGTTTCCTAGACCTAAGATGACAAAGATTAATCCTCACTCTAAAAGTGAGGTCAAAGAAATAAAACATTGCTTAATGATAAGCAATCACTTCGAATTAGATATACCATTTGAAATTCTTTCTAACTCTTTAGAGGGATTATCCATAGAAACAACAAATGAATATAATGATTGCTTGCTTCAAAATGTTCTTCTTGAGTTTGGGGAAGAAATCAAATCTACTATTGATGAGTTAAAAGAGGTTAACCTAGGAACTGTTGAAAACCCAAAGTTAACTTTTATTAGTACTTTGCTGGGTCTAGAAGATTTTAAAGAGTTGATCAATTTACTTCTTGAATATAAAGGCTGCTTTGCTTAGAGTTATGATGAAATGTTAGTTTTATCCCTAGATGTCGTACACAAATTAGAAATTAAACCTGATGTCATCCTAGTAAAACAAGCTCCTAGACGAATGCCCCTAAAACAACAAGTAATTGCTAAAGTAAAGATATTAATTAAAGCTCTTGTATTGTATGAGAAGAACAATATCTCATTGCCTAAAGATAGTGAAGAAAAAAGATTGGTCAAATACGCATTTGCGTTGACTTTAGAGGCTTGAATAAAGCTTGTCCCAAAGATGAGTTCCTGTTACCAATACCATAACTTATGGTTGATATAGCCTCTTTGCATGAAATGTTTTTATTCATGGATGGATCATCTAGATATAACTAGGTTAAGATGTCTTCAGAGGATCAAAAGCATACAAAATTCAAAACTCCAATAAAAAATTTTTTATTACAAGGTCATGTCATTCGCCTCAAAATACATATGATAGAACTATGACTAGAATACTGATGACTTGATTGATAATCAAGTAAAATGCTATATAGATGGTCTAGTCATCAAATGTAAAATAAAATAAGATCATTTATATGATTTATGGATCATTTTTGAATAGTTGCTACTATAACAAAAAATGTATCAAAGTGTGCTTTTGAGTAACTGAAAATTCTTAGGGTTCGTAGTGCAACACCGTGGGATTGAAATCAATCTAGAGAAAGTAAAATCCATTATTGAAATGCCATCACCTAGAAGTATTACACAATTAAGGTCATTTCAGGGAAGGCTTACATATTTAAAGAGATTCATATCAAATTTATCAGGAAGGTGTTAACCATTTATGACATTAACAAAGAAAGATTCCAAATTCATTTAGGATGTAAACCAAAATATGTTTGAAAGCCTAAAATAATACTTAATGAATCCTCTTATTTTAGCTACTTTAACTTTAGGAAAGCCACTAATTTTATACACTATAGCATTGGATGAATCACTTAGGGTTTTATTAGCCCAAGCAAATGAAGAAGGGAAAGAAAATTCCCTTTATTATCTAAGCCATAGATTTATCCCAGCAGAAATGAATTATCTGCCTATTGAGAAGCACTATTTAACCTTAATATTCACCACTCAAAACTAATACATTACATGCTTTCTCATAGAGTTAATCTAATCTCAAAAGTGAATCCATTGTAACACCTTATGACCCGTCTGACATTGTCTAGATGTATAACATGTTGATTAATGATTCTAATATAATTTGAGATCACTTACATTCCTCTTCGTGCTGTAAAAATATAAGTAATATTTCTTAGCAACACATCCCATACCGAGTTCTTCTTTGAATGATGATCTTCCAGGCAAGAAAATCATGACACTAGAAGATGAACCTAATTCCACTTGGGAGTTGTATTTTGATTGTGCATCATCCTAAAAAAATAAAGAATTAAATTCATTTATCTTAGGGAAGGCAATAATTGGGTTAATTTTTGTAAACCCAGAGAAAGGAATGATATAATATTCCTATCATCTGGTTGAGCCTTGCATAAATTATGAAGCTGAATATGAGCCTCTTATCACTGGATTAGAGCTGGCAATCCTTATGGTTATAAAAAATATAAAGTTCTTTGGAGACTCTCAAGGGTTATAAACCAGGAGTCTATTAGGTTTCATCCAAAGCCCTTTAGTTATTATCAATATATGATGAAAATATTTGAGAAAATTCCATATATAACTTTGTATAGAATATCACGTAAAGATAATTCTATAGCAGATGCTTTTCTAAGCTTTCCAAAGAAATCATATGCCTTGAGAAAGAATCTATTTCTATAGTGGTTCAAAATCAACAAGTTCTATCTCTATAGATTTAGATTACATGAATAAGAAAGGACAAATACAAAGGATAGGCACTCTTTTCAAAGGTAATGTGATTGGAAGCGACCATTCATGACTAAGGAGAGGCTAATTGTGATCAAATAACCAAATCAAATAAAGAAATGTGCCTTATCATATGCATTAATTAATTATATATTATATCATAAGTAAGTCATTCAATCAAATGTGGCTCGATTTAGATAAGGAAGCTCATAAGATTGTGACTAAAGTACACTCTAGATTATGGGGTCACCAATCTAGACCCAAGATGAAATTGAAAATCAAAAGACTTGTTATTGTCCATTGATGTTAAATGACCATAAATTGCATTGCCATCAATGTCATAACATGGTGTAGTTTTACATCGCCTCCTAATGTACTACACCCTACGATTGCCTCTTGGCCCTTCGAGAGTTGGGTACTGATAGCATAGAGCCTATTGACCCTCTTTCATCAAATAGGCATCATTTTATATTAGTTGCTACAGATGACTTCTCTAAATGAGGTAAATCGATACCAAAGAAATAAAGGCATATCATGTGTTAAAATTCTTTCCGGGAAATGTTGTATATTGTTCCTTGAATCATATCCGACAATGGTTTGTCATTTAAGTCTGTAAAATTAAATTATTTTGTGGCTAGACACAATATTGATTAGAGATATTTAATCATCTATTATCCCATCGTAAATGGATTGGCCAAAGCATTCAATAAAACTTTAGTAAGAAACTTGAAAAAAGTACTTGATGAAAATAAATGCCAATGGCATGAAAAGTTGGTTGAAGCCTTATGAGCCTACCAGATCACATACAAGACACCAACTTAGTATACGCCGTTTATGGAACTAAAGAAAGTATTTCATTAGAAGTGCAGTTTCCTTCATTAAGAATAGTGGTCAATAAAAGCATTATAATAGACAAAAATCATAAAATCTATTTTGAAGAACTTGAAAACCTTAAAGGAAGATGCTTAAAAGCTCAATAAGACATTGAACTGTACCAGTCACATATGGTTCAAGCACATGATAAATTGGTCCATCCTAGAAATTTCCAAGTAAGAGACTTGTTCTTGGTTCTTAAATGACCAATTTTAACTCATCGCAAGATCAGCAATAAGTTCGAGCCAACCTAAGAAGGACCATTCATAGTGGAAAAAGTAAATGAAGGAGGTTCACACCAACTAATTACTTGTAATGGTGAACATCCAATGCCACTAATCAATGGACGCTACCTAAAGAAATACTATGTGTAACTTGTATTCTATTTTGAAAGGATGATGATTGATAAAATAAAATTTTATTTCTCTTTATTTCTTTATAAGTTTGTTCAAATTTAAGTGTTATGTTTCTTAAATTATCTGCAAAGACTTGAAATCATATTTACCTTATGTGAAAACATTAAATGCAATCATTTTAGGGTAGGAATAAACCTTTGTAAGGCACCTTTCCTACATTTACTTTGAACTAGAATAAAGCTTTTCACCACACCTTTCTTATATATATCATAGGTTTGGAGTAAACATTTTATGGAACCACTCCTATTATCTATAGGTTAGGATGAAGTCATTGAAGACCCCTTTCCTATTAAATTGTCCATTGAGACTAGGATTAAGCCATAAAGGCTCTTTTTTTATTGGTCAAAATATTGAGGATTGGATTAAGTTATCAAAACCCCATTCCTATCTTTTAGCTATTTAAGTTGGATTAAGCCATCGAAGGACCCATCTTAATAGCCAATCATATAGGTGTAAGTCCCATAGAAGGCATCCTTTCATATAACATGATAAAGATAAAAGTCATCAAAGACTTTTTTTGTTATCTAGATTTTCTAGGTTAGGGAATAATTCATGGAGACCCTGTTTCCAATTAGTCAAAATTTGAGGACTAGATCAAGTCATTAAGGCCTTTGTCCTTTTCTTTAGCTAGCTAAGTTGGATTAAGCCACTAAAGTCCACATCTTAATAGTAATTTACATAGGTATAAGTCCCATAGCAAGCATCCTATAAAATGATAAAGTTAGAATAAAGTCATTAAGACCGCTTTCTTTATCATATAAACTATTTAGATTAGGACAAAGTCATTAAGACCCCTACTCTATTAGTCCAAAATTTGAGGAATAGGATAAAGTCATTATGACCCCTTTTCTTTCATGCTACCAAAGTTGGAATTAAGCCATTGAAATCCCCTTTCTATTATCTGATCTTCATTAGCATAAGATCTAAGTTTTTGTGATGCCTTTTCTAAATAAAACTAAGAAATGAAAAAAAAACCATTGAAGGCTCCATGCATATAGACTACTTAAACTAGGATTAAGTCCACATGAACCCTATTTAATTGTCAAAATATTGAGGATTATGATTATGCTAGTCAAACCCCTTCTCCCCAGCTTAACTATAAAGGTTTGAATCAAGTCTCCAAAGACCCCCTCCTGGTAGCTAACCAATTAAGAAAACATTTCTTAGTGGTATCTTTCCTTAGTTAAAACATCATATAATATGGATCAAGAGTAAATGTCAATATTGGCATCTTCTCCAACTACTATTCTTAGACAAGAGTAAATCCCTTGAAGGCATCTTCTTTGAGTATAATGAATGCATTATGACTAGGCCATTCTTTGAGTTTATTTCTAATGACATCTTTATTCATCTTAGAACTTAATAAATTTAAGTTCCTAAGAGTGAACAAAACTAAAATAAGCATAGACATTTATATGCCTATCTTTCATAGTCAATTGAAAATAAAAGTTTAAACTAATAATCAAAAGTGAAACCTTGATAAGTTTCTGCTTATAATGTTGATTAGTTCGGGCAACACCAATATGTGTAGTGTAATTTGAATTGTCCACTACACATATTGGGGGTCCAATTGTTGACCTCATTTTTGGATAAGGCTAACATTTCTTTTAAAGGAATTCATTAGGACTCCTAATCCTAAATTATAATACTTTTAACTGGGCACCTAGGTCATCACACTTAGAGACCTAGTGCACTCTCCTTGGATTAATCTAACTTAATGGGTTTAGTTAGATTCAACCCAAAACTTTAATTGAAACATAAACAACTCTAAATTTGACATTAATTAAGCCAAAATTAAGGTTTAATTAGAAAATTAAACCTAATTACCTTAATTAAGCTATTAACCATACAAATCTAAGGAAATTAAAATTAAATCCAAGACAAACCTGATGGTGGCAGTCTTCCAAAATTGGTAGTGTTTGCAATGATCCTCTCTCTATTACTTTAATCATTTAATGTAAGAAAAAAGAGTGGAGAGAGAGAGAGAGAGGATGTATGTATAGTGAAGAGAGTAAAGGGGAAGAATGCAAAAAAGTGCAGCATCTTGAGTAGGGAGTGAGAGTCCAAAAAGGGATAGAAAGAAAAGTGTCTAGGCATCCTTTCATAAAGAGTAACTCCTCTTAATCACTCTCACTCTCATAACCATTCTCACACCCCTCTGAGTATTATTGATGGGGATAGTCATGGCAAGAGTGGTAGTATTTTTCTAGATTTTTTAAACCGAGGGACGATAGAGCCTAGTCTGGGATTATGGTGTCATAAGTCGATGTCTTATTTATTTCATTTTTACACAAACAAAATTGCCTCTAATGAATGTCAGTCAACTGACATGTTATATTTATTGCTTTCTCATTTATTAATTATTTTAACACTATGTTTTCCAATCCCAAGTCTAGATGTTAAAAGTGGAGGGTTGCGATAGGCAATCGATAGCCGGCATAAAACTTGTCAAAATAATCATGACATGAATCCTTTAAAATATTGTGTTAATACTAGGGCATCCCCTAGAAGCGATGCAATGTATGGCTTAAATACAATGAAAAGTGTGCAAGGGCCATTGTATCTACATCCGGGTGCATTGTTAAATAAGCAAGGGTTCCACATTATGGATGATGAGGAAAAAAGTTAGTCCATGAAACTAGAATTAGGTTAGGGAATTTGGAATATAGGTACTCTTACAAGTAAACTAATGGAATTAATAGATATTTTGGTTTATAGGAAGATAAATATTTTATGTGAAGAAACTAAATGGGTTGGGGGAGAAGGCCAAGGAGATTGATAGTTTAGATTTTAAACTTTGGTATTCAGGTAGAAGTCAAATTAGAAATGTATAAGTGTGATTATAGATAAAAGTTTGAAAGATAATGTTATAAATATTAATAGATGTGAAGAAAGAATTATAGCTTTGAGGATTATTATTGATACTAAGATTATTATATAAGTGTTTATGCTTCTTAAGTAGGTTTGGATGTAGGCTTAAAAAGAAAATTTTGATTGAATTAGAGGTTAATATAAAAGATACCTCTTGAAGAAAAAGTATTTATTAGAGGAGATTTAGACATGGTAGAGTGATAGAAGATTTTAAAATTATTCATGGTGGTTATGGATTTGGAGTTACTAATATAGAAGGTAGGACTATATTAGGTTTTTCTTAAGCCTATGATTTTGTAGTTGCTAATACTTTATTTAAGAAAAGAGATGAGCATATTACTTATAAAAAGGGATCTAGTAAAATATAGATTGATTATTTTTTGATAAGAAAAATAGATCTTTTAGATTGTAAATATTGTATGATCATTCCAAGTGAAAGTTTAAGTACCCAAAATTGATTGTTAATTTTAGATTTTAAGATGAAAGATTAGATGATGAATGATAAATCAAATTATTATCCTAGGATTAGATGTGGGTACTTAAAGAACACTAATAAAAATATTTTTAAGAGCAAGCTACAAGAGCTTAGAATTTGGGATGTTCATAAGGATGCTAATGTTATGTGAGAAAAAGTAGCAAGTGAAATTAAGCAAGTTGCTAAAAATGTGCTAGGAGAATCAAAAGGAAAAGCTTCTTTTAATAAACATAGTTGGTGATGAAGTTAGAATGTGCAAGAAATGATAAGAAATAAGAAGCATTGTTATAAAACTTGGTTTAGATGTAAAAACTCAGAGAATTGGGAAAGATATAAAGTGGCTGTAGAGATTCTAAGAAAGCAATATATGATGGAAAAATTTAGCTTTTAGTAATTTATACAATAGATTATATACTAAAGAAGGTGAAAGATGTATGTATAAGTTAGACAACTAAAGAGATAGAAGAATGTGGAAAATCTAGTACAAGTGAGGGGTATTAAGGATGAAAATCATAAAGTACTTTTCTTAGAAAAGGATATTGAAAATAGGTGGATGATGTATTTTGATAAACTTTTCAATGAAGGATCTAAAAATATGATTCTTAGCAACCTTAACACCTTAAATAGAAATAGATACTTTTATTTTTATCATCGTATTAGTAAATCTGAAGTAAGCTTTTAAGAAAATGGAATGTGGAAAAATAGTAGGACCTGATGATTTCAATAGAAGTGTGGAAATGTTTAGGAGATCAAGGAATTTCTTAGCTTACAAATCATTTTAATGTTATTTTAAAGACTAAAAAGATGTAAGATGAGTGGAAAAAGAGTTTGTTGGTTCCTATATTTAAGAATAAAGGTGATGCATTAGAGTGCAAGTTATAGAGGAATTAAGTTAATGTGTGTTGACCTCACTTTTGGAGTGAGCTTTTAACTTCTCCATCTTAAACATAGGACTCCTCTAGACACTAAGAATTCCTTAGTCTTAAGACACTTCTAGTGATTAGGTGATAACCAAACCCTGGATACTTAGAAGAGTTATCCATAGGAACAGGTTATGCCTTATGGGTATTAGGAGGACTTGCCTACCCTATAGCTTGAACCAAATCCTTGCTTCCTTCTTTCAAGTCAAACTTCAAATTCAAATCAATTCCAAATTCAAATCAATTCTAAATCTCATATCAATTCCATCTCAATGGATTTTGTCAATTCATAAATCAATTCCAACTCAAAAGATTTTCTCATAGCCCATTTAAATTCTCATTTATATTCACAAATATAAATGAAATATAAATTCAAATAACCAAAATCAATTCAAAACTCAAGTCCAAATCTAACCAAAATCCAACTTATACTCTTTCAAGTCAAATCCTTGAACTCCTTCAAACCAATCATAAATCAATTCCAACTCAAAATATTTTTTATAACCCATTTATATTCACAAATATAAATGAAATATAAATTCAAATAACTAAAATCAATTCAAAACTCAAGTCCAAATCTAACCAAAATCCAACTTGTACTTTTTCTAGTCAAATCCTTAACTTAGCCAAATCATTCTCAAATTAATCCAAACCCTTGGATTTTCTCTTCAAACAATCATTCCTTCAATCACATGTCCAAATATAAACATAAACTACAATCACCAAACCAAAATCAAACTAACCCAAGTCAAAACCATGTTGCCCTTTTTTTACTTAAAATTATCAAATGAACCAAAACCCATTTGACCCCAAATCACTTGCAATTGGATTTATATTTCTATCATAAGTCCATATGTGAGTTCAACCAAACTTAAATCAAGGCTTGATCAAGCCAACATTTAGGCTCACTTGACCCAAAGTGACCTAAAGAATTTTTTTTAACCAAATTCAAATCCAACCCAAATTGGATTGAACTAAGCCCATCTAAGCCTTACATTGTGAGCAACAATCATCCTAAAATGATCAATCACTCAAATTGGGTCAAACCAAGTCAAACCTAACCTTTGATTAAGTCAACACTTAGCCCAAATGAAACTTAAACAAGCCAAAATTCACTATAAGCCAAATTGATTGAGATCATTGATCTAAACCAATCCATAATCAATGATTAAACATGATCAAGCCATCAATTGAGCCAAACCAAGCCTAATTAACCATTTGGCCCAAGTTGACTCAAATTGACCTAAAAATCCAAAATGGGTCAAATCTTGATCTAAGCCAAATCAATTGCAACCAATGGGTCAAATTCATTCTAAATTGATTGTTGAACTTGACCAAAGCTTCAATTGACCAATTGGACCCAACCAAGCCCAATTGACCATGAACCCAACTTGACCTAAAAGGTCAGATCAACTTGAAATCAAACCAAATCAAAATTAACTGAAACCAAAGCTTGCAATACATTTCAAATGATCAACCAAGCCTAAACCAACCCATGACCTAACCCAATTGGGTCAAATGGATCAAATTGGTGAACTTGATCCATTTGACCTAAATGAACCTAAGTGAACCAAAATAAAATATAAATCAAATTGAACCAAACCAATGATAAGGCTCCAAATGATCATTTGAACTTGACCTAACCCATAGTTTGAGCCAGTTTGACCAATTGGTCAACCAATTTGACCCAACTTAACCTAAATGGGTCAAATTAAACCAATTCAAAGAAAATGAACTCCAAATCACTTGAAATTTGGCCCAACCCATTTTTGGATCATTTCAAATCTGTCCAAATCAAAATCATGGCCAAATGACCACTTTGCCTTAGGTTAAAGGGCATCCTATGGCCAAATTCACTTAGAATTTGGCCAATTCTTTCTCAAGGCCGTTGACATCCTCCTAGTGGTCCACATGGACACTAAGGAGGGTGGTAAACATGACCCAATGAGCATGGGTTGGCCATGACCTAACCCAAGGCTAAACTGACCCCTCCAATGGGAATTGAACACTTGGATCACCCAATGCACTCACCTAGCACATGGGCATCCACTCTCCTTCCCTCCACTACCTAAAATGACTCACATGAGATGGTTGGCAGCCCAAACTGATCAACCAATCTCACCCATTAATAAATAATGTCAAAACTACTCTTCACTATTTGATAAGGAGGGGAGTTATACTCCCCTTCATTCCCACTAGACCACAAGCACTCAATTCGACAGAGCCAAGGAGAGTGAGTCGAAGCTCCCCAAGCTCTTTCAAGCCCTTCCCAAGCTCCATTGATTTCTCCTTCTCAGTTTTGCTCAAAGTTGAAATAGGGGAGCTCAATCTGACTGTCAACTCACTCAATTCTCCATCAAAACCAAATTAATCTTGCAAGCACCATTAGTGGACTTCGTCAAGCTCAACCAAGTCATTTCTCAAGCCTCCAAGCCATGAGAAGCACTACTTCAATCAAGCATGATCGCCATTGAAGGGGAGCCTGGTCAACCTAGTCATCCACTTCAAATCAAGATCTAATACCTTCAACAGGGCTTCGTCTCTACTAGAAGAAGCTACCTCCTCTGTTGGAAGCATCGATGATAGCCTCTAGAGAGGTAATATGTAGCCATAGGAAAAATTGCTTGGTATTTTTTGAAGGAAAGTGTCAACCCTTGAGATATTGACCATTGGATGTGCATCCCCCCTTATTCTGAAGGTGTGGGATCATTTTGATCCCAATCTGAGCTCGAGTGAGTTTGAATTGAACGGGGAGAGATGAATGGTGTTCGTCTCCCGTTGCTCATGAAGGAGAAGGATCATCATTTGTTTCATGCGGATTAATGGATGGCTGTGATTAGATCATGATAGATCCCCCTTTGATTTAATCCTAAATCACGAGATTAATCCTAGCCATCCGATCAGATGGCCCGTGGATAAAGCGCATCCACCGTGAATTCAGGTGGATGTGATAACTTAGATAGCATATCCCATCATGCCACATAGAAAGAGCATCGCGTCAGTCTCCACATGGCCTGATGGGATTAGGGGTTAATTAAGCCTAATTAATCCATTTTAATGCTAAATCCTCCAAAATTCATAACTAATAGAAAATCCAAATAATTTTAAAGATAATTTTGAGATGAATAATAGAAAGTTAAAATTAATTAATTTTGAATAGTGATTTTAACTCCATTTAATTTTATTAAATATAATTAAGATAATTACTCTTAATTAATTAATTCCAAATACTTTTAAGGTTGATTAGTGGGATGATCTGCCTCCCATGATTTTCTTGGAATTTATTATTGGAATAATTAGAATTGCTTATTTCACCCCTAATCACTTTGTTAATTAATTAAATGATTAATTAATATATTAAATAGTGATAAATTCATTAATTAAGCTTGCTAATCATCATGAAACAGAGAATGAGATTAGGATTTATTTTCCAATCTTTTCCCCTAAGTTTATTTCATTTAGATAAACACTTAATTAATTTAAAAATTAATTAACTACTTAATCACTTCATTAATTAGATCAATTAATCAAATTCAAAGCCAAATGATTCTAGAACTTAAATCACTTAATTCTTGGGTAGATTCTTAGGTGTTCAATAACCTAAAAAGTTTCCAAAGGAAATTATAACCAAAGTACATATGTAGGAGGGTTATAAAAGTACTTAATTAAACCCTTTTAAATTAACCAATGAGCCAACCGCATTAGGCCCCTTTATTTCTTAGGTGCATTGCTGATTTAATTTCCATGTGGTTGCATATCATATGTTGGATCATAATTGTTTGGATAATTATGTTAAAGTGATATAGGTAATGGGCAATTAATGGATTTAATTCATACCTTAACCTAATCAAAACGTAAAATCAACCTAATTGTTCTAAAATTAAACTAAATTGATTCACAAATGGGGGAAACGGATTAGGACCAGCAAACTCTTTCTCACATTTTCTAAGTTAAATTAGATCCAAAAATAAAAAATCTCCTTATAGAATTTTTTTATTCATTTAAATGATATTATTTCATAGGATTGTCCTTAGGAAGTAATTAGGGTGAATGAAGTCATGTTCTTACATCCCTTTATTCCTTTCCTAGCATGTTAAATATTATTTGAAATATGAAATCATGCATTAATTTCTTCTAAAAAATCTATTAAATAAAATGTTTCCTTTTATGTCAAATTGCATGTTTTGGCTGAAGTTAAGAATTTGAGTGGTTATTATCACTATTAAATCAAAAACTATTTTCAAAACCTATTAATCAAATTTTATAAATAAAGTCATGCTACTTATAAGTACTTATAAGCTTGCATGTGATTATAGCATAAGATGTGTATTATGTGATGTTCTTTTCTTCTCTTGACATGGATTTGAATAGGATTTGCAAAGTGTATAGTTCATTTGAAAAGAACACAACACTTGCTTAAATATATTCCTATGCATTTCTATGTTATGACTTAAGAAGGATCCTCACATTACACATGTAAATTGTACAACCAAATCAAACATAATCTTTTTCATGATTCTTCATCCATTTATTTCTTTTTGTACATTTACATGTATTTAAGAAAAGAGATATATTAGTCTTGACATCTTGGGATTGCAAGGCTTTAAGTAGCCCCAAGTAGGTCTTGTACCTTACACCCCTGGTGTAGAAAATAATTGTGTCGTACTCACTTATATTTTTTATACATATAGATGTGCATTTAATTAATGGACAGGAAATCCCTCTTTTCTACATAATAAAGACATGCATCGATAGAACATCCAAATTTTTAAATCATATCTCTTAGCATTTATCATCAAGGTATGCAAAATTTGCATTGTATGTATAACTATGCTTAAGATTATTCATATGCATGTTATACATGGTGGAAAGAAATGAATGGATGTGTGTTATGTGATAGCAATTCACCCTAACTAATCCTAAGATGCCTTTCTTGTTGAATAGGACTATTTAGAGTAAATCTAAACTTAGGAATAATAAAAACACATAATAAGACATTCACTAAAGAAAAATCATTAATTAATCTACCTTAGAAATGTTTTAACATAGGGATGAAAGAGAAGTTCTCTTATCTCTTCTTGTCTTCACAACATTTTGTAACTAAGCGTAGGTTCATTCAAACCAAATCAAATGATCAACTAAAAATTGATAAATCAACTAAATCACTTGAAATGAAACCACCCTTCTAAATTAAATCTTTCACACTTAGAAAATTCCAACCTTAAAGCCTAGCTAAGACATGCCACACAAGCCTTAAATGGCACACACATTAGGCTAAGTCACCATTTCTAGCTCTATGTTAGGGCGATGCATGGTTTGATGCTTGATTTTATTTTATGATGTAATATTTTTAGATTGCATGTTAGTGTGTATGTGCGTAGACTAGATGATAGGACAATCTTAGCCTAACCATGTCTTCTGCAGGGGATTGTGCTTAAGGGGTGTTATAATAAAAATATAAATGTTTTTCCTATGTAGGTTGCTTATACCCCTAAGCATAATTCAAACTAAGACCGGTGGGCTTAGTTACCCATGTATGGGATGCTAAGTCTAACTTATTTATATAACTGCTTGGGTTGTGTGATATGTTTAGCCTTTGTTTTTGGTTTAGTTAGATTTACCTTTCCCATTTTGATGTACTTTTTGCAATTAAGATTTGGAATGAATGCTATGGAGGGATTAGGATGAACATTGGTCATAAGATCAAGTCTTATGCACCATGTGACTCCTTTGGAGCAATCATATCCCAACCAAGCCAAAAAGAAGAAAGAAAAGAAGCAAATCAAAATGAAGAATGAAGACCCCCATAACATGAATTCCTTTTAATTATAATTATTCATTTGTAATCCAGATTGAATAAGGGTAGAGCTGAGCTACCCACTTTCCTTTTCAGGTTTGTGTGGTGGAGCCCGACCACATCAGCCTCTTATTCTTTCATGCTAATTTTATAAATTGATTGATGTTTTGTTTATGACTGCACAATAAGGATGCCATAATTTTCCTTATTTTTTCATTATTTCATGATTGGCCTGGATGCGATTAGGCTCTTAGGAAAAATAAAATTTGCTATGCAACTAATTAACTCAAAAATTAAATTAAATAACTCATAACCTCACCTAAAGCCTAGGACATAAATCAAGGCAATAAAAGATTTAACAACCCTTAGCTATGTTGTATATCTCACATCATGTAAATCATATCTTTCACTCTTGCTAATGGAAGGCTTCCACCTTTGCTAGAGAAAATGGTTTGACCTCTGAGAGCCATGGCAGAAACACACCTCCTTCTTTCTGATTTTGACCCATAACTAATCTTCTCATGCATTAGGAATATAAAATCCCATAGCCTATGTCAAATAATAATGTCCAAAAATCAAAAATAAAATTTAATAAAATTTGCACTATATTAGGTCATTATCTTTATAATATAGTCTCTTAGGGAATATTTTTAAGGACTTAGTCTCCTTTCTAAATAAATAGCAATCTAGCTATCTTACAAAGAATAAGACTTGCCTACATATGTTTTAAATCATAGGAGAAGTTAGTTGGCGGCTACCCACAGGCGGTTGTAAGTCCAATAGTCGGATAGTTTATTCTCTCTTGTGGAGGTAAATCAAATACCCATTTTTGCCTTAGATTTAGGCTATACTTTAGTCCTTTCTAAAGCTCTCTAGATTTAGGATCTAAGGTTGTTATTTCCCTTTGTGGGTTACAAGCATAAATCCTCACCTTTTAGGCATTTCTATAATCTTATGTTGTGGAATTGTAAGCCCTAGATTTTTAATAAAAATTCAACTCAAACACATAATTCACCTCAAATTTCAAAAATGTAAAGCCTAACAATATGATAGTTTAGGATACTCACTTGGATTCCTAGTATCATGAGCATCCCCTACTCATCTCCCTTTGGTTTCAATAATAACTCTTTCCTTTTGCTCAAATCTCACTTTATTTTCTAAAAATAACCAATTGATTGATAGTCCTATCTTTGAAATCTTTGGAGACAATGATCTTTTACCTTAATCGAGAGTATTCCTAAAGAATCTCATTCTTAGAATGTAATTAACTATGGGGGCTTTCCTCTATAGGGAACTTAAGAAACCCGGTTTAAAAGAAACCCTACTTTACTTTTCCATATAAAGTAGGGGAAAGATCTTTGGTACATTCGAAGACCCATTGTCCTTAGGAGTCCTTATTAGATGATTAATTCCATTGTAGGATGGTGACTTTTATCTCTCAAGATATTACATCATTCCTCAATATCATACCCAATCACCCTAATAAGTACATTTGTAGATCTGTGTATCCCTTCTCATTCTAATATAAAACACCACAAATTTTTTTGGCAACTCCACTGGGGATGATTCCTCTCTCCATCTTTGGTAAATAATCATTGTCTCCAAGTATCAATACTAGATTTATATTTCTAATGAGTCTGAGACTATCCTTCTTTTTCATTGGCACTTAGCTCATTTCATTCTTAAGCTAAGTTAGCCAACATCCTTTAGGTTTTAGACCTCACTCCTTATAGGTCTTAAAACCCCCGTTGGGTCTCCCAATAGGTGAAAATAAAATTTAATAAAGAGATGATTAAAGACCTTTTATTAGCATCTCTATGGTAAGGTAAACCTCATTCCAAAAATATAGAAAAAAAATCCTTTTTAAAAATATAACTTTTTAAAAGCACTTTTCCAAAATTCTCACAATAAAATATTTGCACAAAAATTTTCACAAAATATATATAACTTAACCTCATCTAACAATCTTTTCAAAATCAAAAAAAAATCATCTTTCAAAAATCACATATGAACATCCTCATTCGATATACCCAAATTTATTGAATGAAGATTTCATTTTTAAATAAAATCAAAATCATCTTTCAAAAAGCACATATGAACATCCTCATTCAATATACCCAAATTTATTGAATGGAGATTTTATTTCCAAATAAATTAAAACAAAAATCATCTTTCAAAAAGCACATATGAACATCCTCATTCAATATACCCAAATTTATTGAATGAAGATTTCATTTCCAAATAAAATGAAATAAAAATCATCTTTCAAAAATCACATATGAACATCCTCATTTAATATACCCAAACTTATTGAATGAAGATTTTATTTCTAAATAAAATCAAAATCATCTTTCAAAAAGCACATATGAACATCCTCATTCAATATACTCAAATTTATTAAGTGAATATTTCATTTCCAAATAAAATTAAAATCATCTCTCAAAAAGCACATATGAACATCCACATTCAATATACCCAAATTTATTGATTGAAGATTTTATTTCCAAATAAAATAAAATAAAAATCATTTTTTTTAAAAAGCACATATGAACATCCTCAATCAATATACCCAAATTTATTGAATAAAGATTTCATTTCCAAATAAAATCAAGAAAAATCATCTTTTCTTACATATATTGAAGTTGGAGTTTCTTCCTTTGCAAAAATTACAAATTTGAAGATAAGCCTATTCATTCAATATATCCAAACTTGTTGAATGGAGGCTTTGTCTTCAAACAAAATCACACCATTTGAAACTCTGCTCAACACATTCCATATGTGTTAAGTTGGGATTTCCTTCTTTTAAAAAAAGCAATAATCACACACACAAAATTCATCTTTGAAAAATAAAAATAAAAATTGACTTCCATTTTACATACCCAAATTTATTAAATGGAAATCTATTTTGAAAATTCATGAGAATCAAAAACATTAGAATTCAATTTGGCATACCCAAATTTTTCAAATGAGAGTTTCAATTTTTAAAAAGAAAAAATAAATTGGGTTCCATTTAACATGCCATATTTGTTAAATAGAAATCCCTCCTTTCAAAGATAACACAAAATCAAAACAACAATCAAATACTTTTGGATTTTACTTAGCATACACAAGTTTTCTAAGTAGAGATCCCATTTTTCAAATCAAAATAAAAATCAAACACATTTGGACTTTACTTAGCATACACAAATTTTCTCAGTAAAGATCCCATTTTTCAAATCAAAATAAAAATCAAACACATTTGGACTTTACTTAGCATACACAAATTTGCTAAGTAAAGATCCTATTTTCAAATTAAAACACAAAAATCAAATACACTTGGACTTTACCTAGCATACACAAATTTGCTAAGTAAATATCTCATTTTTTAAATCAAAATAAAAATCAAACACATTTGGACTTTACTTAGCATACACAAATTTGCTAAGTAAAGATCCCATTTTCAAATTAAAACAAAATCAAACACATTTGGACTTTGCTTATCATACACAAATTTGCTAAGTGAAGATCTTATTTTCAAAATTAAAACACAAAAATCAAACACACTTGGACTTTATTTAGTATACACAAATTTGCTAAGTAAAGATCCCATTTTCAAAAACACAAAAAATCAAACACATTTGGGCTTTATTTAACATACACAAATTTGCTGAGTAAAGATCCCATTTCCAAAATCAAAATCAAAATTAGATTTTGGCTTTATTTAGCATGCACAAATTTGCTAAGTAAAGATTCTATTTCTAAATTCACACATGATACACATCATGGGCAAACAAGCAAAAGAAGAAAATTATTTTCAAGCACCTCATTTAGCATACACAAATTTGCTAATTGAGTAAATCCCAAAATCAAAAACAAAATCAATTGACCTTCTATTTAACATACTCAATTTTTTTTTAAATAAAGGGTCCCCAAACATAAAAATTAAATTCAAATATGAACTAATGGAAACATCAAAAATCTCTTCAAAATATTTGAACCCATTTTCAACATACACAAATTTATTGAAAATGGATTCTAAACTCAAAAATCTCTTCTCCAATTCAATCAAAATCTCTCTCCTAAATTCAATGAGCCCCACTTAACATTTTCAAATTATTGAGTGTGGGTTCAAACTCTAAACCAAAATTCAAAAAGTTAATAGAACACCAAAGCAAAAAATCTGATTCGAGATTATTTTCAAAAATTATAGAATTTCAACTCATTTTCAGTCAGCTCTTATCAAGTTCAGTACAATGCAAATGGATTCTCAAAAATATGTGTTCACTTTTCCCTTTGGGATGGATTTGGCCTTGGATTGGGCCAGCCTCCCCCAAACTAACACTTTGGCCGAGGATTTGAGGAGGCTGGGATCACTTGTGAGGGGGCAACCCTCACAACTATCAGTAGGAATGTGGTGACTGGGCAGAAGCTAGTCATCCATATTGAAATGCCTTCAGATTCTGAATTTCTCTCATAGAAGTGAAGGTGATAGAAGTTCCCACCATAGCTGCAGCTCCAATGCTCATACATTTAATTGTCCCCATCACTGCTCCAGTGTGGGCTAGTACCCAATCGTTGGCTTCTTCCAAGGGGAAGGCTACCTTAGCTTCAGAGATAGTATCCCCTACCTATTAGATAGGGTCTAGCTCTCATACTGCTCCACCCAATAGAACTCGGCATCATAATATGACCCGCATGATCAAGTGGCATCATGTGCGTATTGCCAAGGAGATGGAGACATTGTCCCACATTGCGGTAGAGGAGCCACCCAGATTAGTCTCCCCTTTGCCCACTCATAACAAGTTCCATCCTCTTTTAGGTTAAGATGGAGAGGAAGATGTTAAGAGGATTACAGTGTCACCTCCACCTGTAGTTCATTATGAGGCACCTTCCAGAGATAAGAGGAGGTCATATGCTGGCCTCAGGACAGTTCTACGCCAAGTTGGCAGGGCTTCTAGATGATCAGAGTTCAAACCCTAGTTTGATCTATGATCAGTCATTCCTCATAGTGTAGGCGAGCATATCCATCAAGAGAGGGCTAGAGAGGCCAATGTATTAGTTCATGCTACTAGCAAAGAGAGGTGAAGGTATGCCAGGCAATCAGCAGCCTCCACCCTCATATATTTCTTCGATCGGTGGGCTACCTACACTGGTCATACTGATAATATTATATTGACCAGTACTATCCATCATGGGAGGAGGGCCCCTACACAAAGGGAGTCTATGGTGCCTCCATCACACCGCTCTACTCTATGTTTGCCATCGCCAGTGCAAGTTCCATCTTCTACAGTTCCATCTAAAGCCATGAAGGCAACATCAGAGGAAAAGAAAGCCCCATTGGTGATCCGGCTATGGCCAAGGGATCCCATTTCAACTACGCCATCAATTGAGGTGAGGCCAAGCTCTCATGCTCAACCTCCTACTTCAGTTGTGGTGAAGAGGGAGTGGCAACTTTGTAACATCACAGTCATTCCATCACCACCACCATCACAGCAGATCATGGATATAGCAGTAGCAGAGGGAGAAGGAGACAGTTTTATTATCCCCATGGAGATAGATCCTCCCAGGAGCAGCACTCCACCCACATCAGGTGACAATCATGAGCATGTATCTTCCATTGAGCGTAGCCCTTGCAAGGTTAGCACTTCAGTGGCAGGGGAGGTCAAATGTATCTTCTTTCATGAATATGATCCCACCACAGGTCAGCCACGATCATTCATGCACAGTTGGATAGCTCCTTAGATGATATCGTAATGTAGTATCTCACTTGGAAGAAAGAAATCCTTGGGTATGCCTTGTCTGACCTCAAAGAGAAGATGGTTAGCTTTGACCCCAATGAAGATGATTTGTTGGAAGACTCAGTAGAGGTTCATATGATTGATACTAGAGGTTCTGCCCTTCGGGATCACCAGAGTTTGGAAGGTTCCAGAATAGGATGACCCCAACACCCCTTCAACAACAAACAAAGGATGCATTGATAAGATGGGAAAGATACTTGAAGATTTGTTAGTGATAGTTCTAGCACCTCAGAATCAAGCCCCAGCAGTGCATCCTACCATTATGGAGACTAGTCAGCTTAAGTTATTGCATATCTTGGATCAAGCCAAGAGTTCACCTCCAGTAGAGCAGGGTAGCACTAGCTTGTATCGGAAGGTAGTGGACAGTACCTCCATACAAGAAAAAGATATTAAACACATGGTTGAAAAATAAGAGAGAAGAACCAGTGCAAGCTCGAGGTGGTTCATCAATTCCAAAGGGTAGACCCTACCTAGAGGAATTTGATGTTATCCAATATCCTAAAGGTTTTGTGCCTCCTTCTTTCAAGAGTTTTCATGGTAGTGGGAACCCTCGCCAACATATAGCACACTTCAAGGCCAGCTATGGCAATGCTGGTGGCAATGATGCACTATTGTTCCATCTCTTAGTCAGTAGTTTAGTGGGCATAGCCTTTGATTGGTACACTGAACTCCCCAATGATTCAGTGAAGACTTTTGCTGAGTTGGAGCTTTATTAAAAGGTTTACCGGAGCTCAGCAAAGGGTAACTGTGGGTGATTGCATTGTAGCACAACAACACCCCGGTGAGTCTCTCATTGATTATATTCTTAGATGGCATAATTTGAGTATGAAATGTAAACCACAACTGTTTGAACAGCATGCTATTAAAAATCTATTAAAGAATATTCATGGCCCGATCACCTTCATGCTTAAAGGTTTCACCATAGTTGGCCGAAAGCCTTCTTTGTGGGATTTTTTGCGGCCACAATCTATCCACTGGTGGTAGCAAGGTCAGCCAAGGGGTGGATTCAATCCTCCTTGGCCTTGTGAGTGAGCTTGGATGTGGATTGGGTGAAAAGGATGGACTTAGGCTTATTTTCTACCTTGGTCGAGCCTCCTCCCTTTCTTCTTCCTTCTTCTTCTTTTTTTCTCTCCTTGGCTTCTCCTTGGAGAAAGCAAATTCTCTCTTTACTTTTTTCGTGTCAGCATCTTGTTGATGGCAGCCTTCTCCCTCTCTCTCTCTCTCTCTCTCTCTCTCTCTCTCTCTCTCTTGGACAAGAGGTGGGATGAGATAAGAAGAAGGGAATTGGAATTCCCTTCTTCCTTTGCATTTTCAAATTTTACTTTTGTTTTTTATTTATAATATTTTTTTATGATTTATGGCATCTTCACCATAGTCCCTAGACTAATGCATGGCTGCCCATTTCAAACTCAAATGGATTTGAGTTCAAGTTTAAATATATTTTGACTTGGATTGGAAAATTAAATCCAAACAAATTATTTGAATTCAAATTGTTTTCATTTTAATTTAATTCTCTTTAATTTTGGATTTAATCATCTTCAATTGATGATTGATTGAGTTTTTATTTCATTAATCCATTCAATTTTGAATTAATTTTTGAATTTCATTTTAACCCATTTAGCCTAAATGGGTTAAGTTTGGTTCAATTGATTCAAATTACCAATTTGACTCAATTGGGTTTGGACTAATCATGCTTGATCACATGTTTAAGATGATTTGGAGTGATTGATTTTATTTAATTTCAATTTGAACCCATTTGACCCAAAGTGGGCTTAATGGATTAAGCTTAGATTTTGTTTGGGTCAAATGACCAATTTGACCAAATTAGACTCAATGGTGGGTTGGATTATGTTTGATTATTATTTCCAAATAATTTTGAATAATCAAATTGAATTAATTTCAATTTGATTTGGGTTCCAATAGGGACCATTTAAGGTTATTTTAGACTAAGTGGTCTAATTAACCCAATTAAGCCTGAGTTATTACATATTTTTTATTTTCATTTGATCAAATTCTTGGTGGATTGACCTTTGATTAAGTGGGACCCACTTAAGTCAAACCTATGCCAAATGAGTTGACTAGTTTTGACTTTGGATTTGATTTTCTTGTTTTAATTTGATTTCATTTTGATTTATTTGGATTTAATTTGAGTTCATCTAAATTTAAAATTTGGGTTGATTCCACCTAAGCCAATTAGGTTAGATCAAACCGAGGGAAGGTGCACTAGGTCACTAAGTATAATGTCCCAAGCATTGAGGAGGTTCTTATTTGAGATTAGAATATCTTAATTACTGATTTTAGAGTTCAAATTAACATCATCCAAAAATTAGGTCAACAAAAGGACACCCAATATGTGTAGTGGATCGGCCAGAGTACACTGCACATATTGGCATTGATAGAATTGATCAACATTACATAAGATTGGAAGGGTTCAAATGCAAATTTTTTATTTTAATTTCAATTTATGTTTTGATTGGACTTTATTGTGAAAGATAGGTGTATGTATTCCTATACTTGTTTGAATTTGATTCACTCTTAGGAAATTAAATTCACTAAGTTCTAAGATGAATAGGGATGTCATTAGAAATGGACCCGAAGGATGGTCTAATCCTAATGCAATAACTATGTTCAAAGAAGATGCCTTCAAGGGACTTACTCTTATCAAAGAATAGTAGTTGGAAAGGATGCCGATGTGGACACTTAATCCTATTCCAAACTACATGATAAATTAACCAGGAAAAGATATCAATAGAGGATTTACTCTTATCTAGTTAGCTATTAGAAAGGGGGTCTTTGGAGACTTGATTCTAACCTAAATAGCTAAGCTGGGGAAAAGGGTCTTGAATAGCGTAATCCTAATCCTCAATACTTTGACTACCACGCAGGGGTCACATGGACTTAATTCATGTTTTAGTAGTTCAAAAAAAAGGAGTGTTTAATGGCTTAATTCCATTTCTTTTAGTTTCTTTTGTTTTTATTAGAAAAGGAATCACAAATATTTGGATCCTATTCTAATGAAGTAAGCTAACATGATGGGGCCTTTAATTGCTTAATTCTAACCTTGGTAACTTTAGAAAGAAAAGGGATTGTAATGACTTTATCCTATCTTATAAGGATGCCTATTGAGGGACTTACTCCTTCATGATTGGCTAATAAGAAGGGGTATTCATGACGTCATTCTTTCTTGAGTAACCATAATGAGGAAGAGGGGTCTTAATGACTTATTCCTAAACCTCAAATTTTGGCTAATAGGAAAGGGGTCTTCATGACTTATTTAACCTAGGTAGCTTTTTTGACAAGAAAGGGGTATTCATCACTTGTTCCTATTCTTGTCTTTTAGAAAGAATGCCTACTAAGGAACTTATTTCTTTCTAGCTAGCTTTTAGGACGGGGCCTTTAATGGCTTAATCCAACCTAAATAGCTTGGGTGGAGGAAAAGGGGTCTTTGACGACTTGATCCTAAACTTCACATTTTGTTTTGATTTAAGGAAAGGGGTCTTAATGACTTTATCCTAACCTTAGTTATTTTAATAGGATGCATACTAAAGTACTTATTCATTTATGATTAGCTATTAAGATGGGTCCTTCAATGGCTTAATCCATTCTAAATAACTAATAAGAGGAAAGGGGACTTCTTGACTTTAACCTATCCTCAAAAGTTTGGCTAATAGGAAAGGGGTCTTCTTGACTTATTCCTATCCTAAATAGCCTGTGTGACATGAAAGGGGTCTTAGTGACTTAATCTTGTCATGCAGATAATAGGAATGGTTCCATGAAATGCTTGCTCCATACCTATGGGAAGTTATAAGAAAGGTTCCACAAATGGGCTTACTTCCATCTTACTGAAAGAAAGAGTTGTGCCATAAAATGCCTACTATAAATTTATGAGAATGGTGCACAAAGCTTACTCCAAACTCATAAAGAAAGACATGAGAAAGGTGCCACAAAGGGCCTGCTCCCAACTTAAGATATGTTATAGGAAAGGTGCCATAAATGGGCTTACTCCTAACCCATAGAAAGAAAGACTTATGCCATAAAAAGTTTACTCTAAGCTTATGACAATGGTGCACGAAGGCTTTCTCCAAACTCATAAGGAAAACATGAGAAAGGTGTCATAAAAGGATTGCTCCCAACTCAAGGTATGTATAGGAAAGGTGCCATAAACGTCTTGCTCCTTACTTATAGATGATATGGGTGAGGAAAGGGGTCAAAGTGACTTAATTCATAATCCACAAATCTTTTGACTGATAAGCAAGAGTCTCATGGTCTTAATCCTTACTTGATTAGTCTAACTAGTGAAAGGTGTTGAAAGGTTTATTTTCATTTCTTTATTGCGCTAATACTCGTTGCACACGAAGATGTTTAGTGAAAAATATTTCAAAGAGTGGAAATTTATTTTTGAAGGAGAATTTGGGTATATTTCAGACCCAATGCGTTACTATGCCATGATCATAGAAGTTCATCATTTTGCATTCTTTCTTTTTATCTCAAAGTTATATATAACCATGTTATATGTCTAATTCACTTTAGGCAAAACATCATAGGGTACTAACCTTAGAATCCTACCTTTTTGAGCTTGCATGTGACTATGTAGTTCTTTAGGCAGTAAGAACCAAAGTCAACTAGTGCTTCTCAAATGAAATTTATTTTTTCTTTTGTTGGACATGTATTTCATTTTTGTTTTGTTGATATGAATCAACAACTTATAAGGCTTTCTCTTGAATTCAATAAAGATCAAGAGATTCCTTTGAAGTTTTCTAAAGTGGATGAGAACAAGATAAGAAAACTCTTCGATTCTGATGGAGACATTTTTGTATTTTATTCATTTTTCCCTAATCAATAAGGGAATTGAAAGGATTAACTTAGAAATTAAGATTCTCCTAATAAGTTTGAAATTGAATATCTTAAGTTGATTTATTATTCTTTTAAAGGATTTATAAAATAATATTTCATAAATGGCTTTGATTAATTTATTGTTTTTGTATTTTTGATCTTTCTAAATTTACTACGAGGTCCTTGAAATTACTTTAAAGGTATATTTCAAGACTCTATACATAGTGATATGATTATTTTTTACATCATATTGAAGTTTCTTTCATTTTCTTTTCCTCTTTACATTTATTCATCATGGTAAAATTTTCAATATAACTCTCCACTTAATTGAAAGTGAGATTATAAGAAATCTTGATAATGACCTTCTGTTAAATTGTCCTAATCTTTTGTAGATCGAATGATATGACTATGTAACATAACATTTTTGCAAGTATTTTGGATGTCATATCCTATGCTTTCAATTCTTCTTTTCTAGAATTGTTTTGAATTGATAATTTTTAGATAAGTTATCCTTAAGGAGGATAATCTTATGCATGAAAGCCTTTTTGAGTTTGAAATGAAATATGGGTAATATGAACCCATCTTCAAGGTAAAGATTTTATCCTAGTCCCAAAATGTGGGTCACATGGATTTGATCTCTTTATTTACTTTTCTTTTTCTTTTCTTTTTTTTATTTTTATATGATATTAGCTAACCAGGAAGAATATTTATCTTCTCACGTAAAGCCATCATTTTCAAGCTTTTAATTTAGCAAAATTTTGACCGTAGTCATTAAGGAACTTAGTTTATTAAAATGGCCTCAAGCTCAAGTTTATAGACTGCTACATCTAGATATCATTTCAATTTATTTTCAGATAAAGTAGTCTTTAATCTCGATGGATAGCTTGATCAAGTTATCAATATCTGACTCATTAAAGAGTTAGACTATTGATATCAGTTGTGGGTCAATTTCTCTTATTATTATTATTATTTATTTATTTCTTTTGGCTTGTCAATTATGGATTTAGATTTTTCTTCAAATTCTAAGGGTGCATCCTGAACTTGAAGATTATATAGATCTCCAAATACATCTAAACAACATTCATTCAATATGTTAGAGTGCCTTTGAAGAGAAAGTCAGGACTCTAACTACTTAACAATTTTCAACATACAATGGCTCTATTGTTTCATAACTTTTTTTGTTTATGGTTATTGGCCACTTGCAATGGAATCAGAATATACTCAATTGAGTCTTTGACATACAAAGGATATGGACCCCTAAAAAAGAAGATCCATTATCTCTTTTAATCTGCCACGTGAGTTCACCCAACATGGCGAAGGATGTGATGAGAAAGTATGAGATATCTGATTATTTTTGTTTTAGTTAAGGACATTTCTTGACTTCTAACCCTTCCACTTTATTTTGATGTTGAGGAGTTTAAAGTCAAAATGTCCACATGCTTAGAAATTTTAGACTTCATCATTTTTCTCTTGGATATAGTCCTTCCACCACTTTAACTTTCTTTCTTTATTTATTTTATCAACATTTTGATAGCATTTCAATTCTTTATGAAATGTCACATCTGACATTTTTCTTAGTTACAGCATTTACTAAGAGATTGGATGTATTCAACTTATTTCCATAACATTTCATTCTTTGTGAAATATTACATTAAGCATCTTTCCTAGTTACAAGATTTACTAACAAATTAGATGTATTTGACTTTTTATCCAAATACAACATTCGATATAATTGACTTTTTGATATGATTCAAATCTTTGTTTTGATTGACTGATCATATTACTTAATATGATCCATTTTAATTTCTTGATTGAACAAAATATTTAGTGAGGTAATTTAGAATTAGCATAATGATATTCCTAAAGAATCAACACTTTCAATTTATGATGAATATGAGCATCCTTCCATAATCAATATTTTTCTTTTTTTTTTTCATTACATTTCATTCAATTATATATTTGGACTGGATAGGACAATCTAAGAGTATTAAAGATGTTCCTGAATTCCTAAGTTTCTTTTTTAATGTTTGAGTTTTTATCTTCAACCAACTATGTGATTGAGATTAAGGTTTTCTTTGAAGTTGAATTTTCAAGATTAATTTTTTATGAATTGAAAACTCCTTTCTTTATTTGATTGCAAAGCTCAATTAGAATTAGGCTTATATAAATTTACTTTCATGTTTATAATTGATGTTGACCGATGCATCCGGATCAACAAGTATTTTTAAGATTTTCTTCTTTTGAATTATCCACATCAACCAAGATGTTAATAAGTTCTTAGTAGTCTATCTTCATCGTAGATAACCTTAGAACCTATTTATAGTGGAATGCCACATCTAGAAGTTGTTTATACTTAAAGAAGGCAAATTACATGATTATGTAATGCCTTACTTAATGGTAATTTCTTTTTCATTTTTATATTTCTTTTACTTCATTTCATTTTGTTTGATCTTTTTTTCTTTTTTAACAGAGTATTATGATGCTTGATTTTGCAAGCAACTTCTCTAAGATGGGCAAGACATCATATTTTGAAGATGACTTATTTACCATTTCTTTTCAATGTCAATTGAGGTGGTATGACTCTACCATTTTGAATTTGGTTTCAAGAATTTCCCTTTTTGATATAGAGAGAAGGTATGTCTAAATCTATCATCAATAGATCAATAGACTTCATGATTTATTCATTTGGAGGATCATCATTTAAAAGAGGACCCTCTAGGATAGATGATGTGCTATTAGAAAGTCAAGTTTGACTTGTATTTTTTATAGCACATACAAGATTAAAGATAATCTTAGCTTGCAATGGAATCTTTGACCACCATACTAAACATTAGGACAATGTCAAGCTATTCATAAGACATTGCAAAGGATTTACTTTAGATTCACTTTGTATTGAAAGCATATAATGCCTTAGTATTTAAATGGAGAAAACTAAGGTTTTTTTCATTCATTTGGATTGACAAAGTCCTAAGTGATTTATCTATCAACTTACTAAAGATAGAACTTTCATATTTTCACTCTGAGAGATAAAAATATCACCCTTAGGACCCAATCCTAAGGTCATGATTTCTTTAGAAAGATTAAAGTCTTCATTTATTTTCTTTTTTTTTTGTATTTGTCCATAAAATTAATTAAGGATATTCATGAAATATCATTTCATTTAATGGGACAAAACTCCCATTAAGAAAGTTGATTTAAATTTATTTAGTTTAAATTTCATTCATTTCAACTTTATTAGAGAATCAAAATTCTTTGTCGCTAACCTATATTTTCTTGTATTGATTAGGAGCAAAAATGAATCCTATCACCTTTTTTATTTATTTCATGTCATCTTCCTCTGTTGACTCTCTCTTTTATTCGTAATAATCCAAAGTTATGAGAGGTCTAAAATAGGGTTACCTCTAAGTCACTTCCTAGAAATGGCCAATCAGCTTGAACAATTGATTTTCTAATATTCTAGTGGATTGAGATGAATTAAGGTTAAAGCTAATTTGCATTTATGTAAAAATTTCTTCTATAAATATATAAGGTTACATTTAGTTCCTTGATCAACCCCTACCCAAGGTCAATAAGGCATTCTTTTGGGATGATTTTTATTTTTGTCCCTCATTTTATTTTATTTTATTTTATTTTTTAGTTGATTCTTCTTTAAATGAAATTCAAGCTTTAGTCATAGTGGTAAAGGGCAATAGACACAACTATGCCTCCTTCCTTTGATTTAAATTTTCTCAGGATTTGAAGGAACTCCTTCATTCCAATATACATCCTTAGGTATTTGTTACCTTTGAATGTAGTAGAACAAAGGGTATCAACTTAAGACCCTGTCCTCATTCTCTCTAGCTTTAGTACAAAGCTGAAGTAAGATCAAAGACAAATTAAACTTTAATATTTTATTCTTGAGTTTTACTTTTCAAATTTTGAAGTAATCTTCACTTTTTTTCCATATTGGAATGGTTTTAAATCCATCTTGGCCAGCTTTAGATCTAACAAAAACAAATTGGCTTTCATTTATTTCTCTCACCTTTTTTATTTTAGGATTTGGTTCTAGGACTCAATCATTTAACTATGGCAAACAAAGAGTTCTACAACCTTAGTTTAAGATGTTGGATAGGCTCAACCAAGAACGAAATGTAGAGGCATCCAATAGAACAAAATGCAGTCTTGACTAGTGAGTGGCACTAGTACATGGCCATTATATAGAAATAACAACTTATTTCTAAAGATGGAGAGAGGAACCATTCCCCAATGGAGTTGCCAAAAAATATCTCTTTGGACAAAATTTATGACACCACATAGAGTTTAAGAAATTTTTATTTGGATGATCTAATGCTTCATTAAGAAATAAACATATAATCTTGGAAGATAAACATATTTTCCTATAATGGATTCGATCATTTAATCAAAGACTCCTAAGGCTAATGGGTCTTTTGTGTACCAAAGATTTTTCCCCTAAACTATATGGAAGGTAGAATAGAGTTTAATTTAAATTGGGTTCATCGTTCCCTGTAAAGGCAAGCATCTATAGTTAATTGCATTTTTAGAAGGGTCTCTTCCTAAGAATACTCTCGATTAAAGAAATGAATTGTTATTTCTTAGGATTGGATTGAATTTGAGAATTTCAATTGGGATTGATCCAAATTAGAAAGAGTTTCTTTGGAGGCCAAATGGGATGAAGTGGGAAATGACTATAGATACTAGGATGCCAAGTAGGCATTTCAACTATCTTATAATTGGGCTTTAAATTTTAGAATTTAATTTAGATTTTGAGTTGACATTTTTTTTGAAGTCAAGTACTTAGATTCTAGCAACACAAGACTATAGAAACTTTTAAGGTTGAAGAGTTATTCCTAAGAAGGATGCTTCAGAACCTAGTCTATAGATGCTTCTAACACATGTCAGATGCTCGATCTAATTTTATTTTGGGAATTATTGGTCATTTATCTCACTTGAGGTAATTAACCTATCTCTGACTCTTCAAGACTTACAACCTACCTAAAGAGGGCTACCAACCAACACCACCTAAGCACATTTTAAATTCATGATGCTAAGTCTAATAAAAGCAACATGGCTATGCTGTTGCATTTTTATGAAAGGAATCTATGAACCTAGACTCACTCCTTAATTCTTAGAATCGTATAGGGTATGAAATGCATCTAACTAATGCACATTTTTTAGATTTTAAATTATTTTGATTCAAGATTTATTTGAGGTCTTGGGTATGCATTTTTATACCTAATGTCATGCAATTAGAAATGGTTATGGGCTAAATCAATAATAGAAGATAGGCTTCCCCAAGAAAGTGGTCATCCTCATAGGTCAAATGCCCGCATGTGCAATGGGCGAAGTTGCCCAATTCAAGGATTGGAATAATATGATTTCATGGTTTCATAACCTGATTGTTTCTAATTGATTTTATGTCTTGCTTTAAGGCTTTCGTTTATTTAAATTTTCAAGTTTTTTTTTATTTTGTTTTAGTTGTTTAGATTTAAGTTGGGTATAAAATTTATTCTTTTCTATAAGCCTAACCGACCAAGCATTCAATCATAGGAAAGCACAATACTGAAAGAAACCTAAAAAAAGTAGGTTTAATCTATTGTGTACCCAAAATAAATCAAGCTAATTTAATTTAAGAAAAACTCCAATACGGCAGGGTACCACTATACACCCTGGAAGAAAAGGCAAATGGGTAGCCAAGCTCTATCCTTATAGAGCCCAGTCTAGAACTACAAGTCTAGATCTATGGGTCTAACCTTTCTAGGATAGTCTCCTTCCTTGGGGAGCTCTATTAGGCTTCACAGGGGATCACTGCACCTATCTTCTAGTAGGGTAGCTTATGCTAATCCTAGATCCCATAGATCCTAACCTAATTCTAAGCTCAATTTTACATTTTGATTTCAAAATTAATTCTAAGCCCTGCAAAATAAATGTTAAGAAATACAAATAGCACACAACACTTATATTTCAGAAACATACGGGCTTAGCATTAGTTACTTGTCAAACCCACCTGTCATATGGGCTATGCTTAAGGATTTAAGCATGCCCACAAGAAATTGCATTTTTATTTTTATTTATAATAGCAATCATTTTTAGCATAGCCCCCTGTAGAAGATAATGTTAGATCTAGAAAGAACATCCTACCATCCAGTCTAATGGGAAAATAATCTTGGACATGCAGCCTAAAATAGTACACCACATAGACATGTGAAGCACATCATATCAAAACACATCACAAGGAATCATAAAGAATTACCGAATGACCTAACCTAAGTATAGGGTCTGTGATCTAACGATCTAGTGTGTGAAGAGAATAGGCTTGTGTACCAAGACTTTGCTAGGCCTCTTTAATTTAAGTTTCAATTTGGATTTTGAGCTTGTCTCAATTTTACCTTTGGGTGATTTCAATTTAAATGATTTAGTTATTAATTTTCATTTTTATCACTTCATTTGGTTAAAGTGATGTTTAGGTTTTCAATAATGAATAGTAGAATGGATTCCATTTCTAGATGAAACTCATCTTATTCAACATCCTAACTCTTAATGAAATAAATTCTTCACTTTAAGATGAAGATCCATCTCAAAGATCTAACTAAGATCCTTAAGTATCTTAATTAATCCTTTTGATTTCATTTAGTTTGTTTGAATTTGGATTGATTCTTTTCTTTGAAAATTTAATTTGATTTTTATTCTTGGTTTAGCTTTTAGTTTAGTTTGGTTTAACTTATTTCAATTGATTTTATTTTATTTTGGTTCATTTCATTTAATTTATTTAATTTATTTAATTTATTTAATTTATTTAATTTATTTAATTTATTTACTTTATTTCATTTGATTTAGTTTGATTTGGTGTTTTGACTTTAGTTTGTTTCATTTGATTTGTATTAATGTTTTGGATATAAGTTATGTTGGTTTCATTTAGTTTGATTCACATTAACTTAAAGTATTTAGATTAAGGTTTGATTTCATTTGATTTAGATTGTTTAATTATGAATTTCATAGATTAATGAATTTTCTTTATTCATTATTTGATTAATATTGATATAAGAATTTGGAAATTCAACAATTCCCAATCCAAATATCAATTGGGTTTGAAATTTTTATGAAAAATGGCGTTACATGCTAATTTCATGTTTCCAAAGTTTTATCTTGATTAGATTCATAATTAAGGTCTAATTAAGGTTTTAATCATTTCATTAAAACCCAAATTAAGCCTAATTTAATTAAGATCATTTAGATATTTCATTTTTCATTGATTCCTCTCTGAAAAGTGTTTGCAAAGAGGATTCATTCATAATTTGTAGATATTTTATTGATTTATTATGATTTAATTAAATTTTGGTTAATTATTTAATTTATTTAATTTATTTAATTGTTTATTTGAGCTAATTTGAGTTTGGATGAGTTTCATTAGTGTTTTACTATTCATTAAGGTTCATTGAGTTGATTTAAAGTGATTCTATTCATTTTCATTACTTAATTCATTTTCTCTAAATTTATTTAATTAAAATGGAGGTTTAGGATTTGAAATTTCATTTCTCATGAATTACATTGCAATAATTCAAGAAACATTTTCTTAAGGTGTGTTTTAACATCAATTTTAGTTCCCTAAAGTTTCATTTGAATTGGATTAATGATTTAAGATTAATTAAGGTTTAATTGATTTTAATTAAACCCAAATTAAGGATCCAATACCCAAAATTAATTGAGGTTTTTATTTTTATGGATTCCTCTCATCAAGATGAATCCATATAGCCTAAGTTTACTTTTTTTGGATTTCTATTTAATTTTCTATAAATTTTTTAAATTTTTTATGATTTTTAATTAATTTTCAAAAAGGATTAGCCATTTAGTAATGGTGCGCTGACATGGCAGCCCTTGTGGTGCCATCGCCATGTGGTGTAGTGCGAGTGGGCCATGCGAAGCCCGTGTTGCATTTGCATCAAAAGTGGTGCCACGTGGGATGATCCTAGATCGTTCAATCAAAGATCGGAGTTTCCAGATCAATTCCATGGTTTCTTAGAGATTTAAATCAAGTAGTACACCTAGATCAAGACCGTCCATTCCTAATAGAAGGATTGTCTGGTCCATATTTAATTCTACAGCTCACCATCGAGAGAAGGATGTCATCCATATTTTTTGCCTAATCGTCAGTGATTTTCAGCAATCGCTGGTGATTTACATCACAATTTTGATCCCAAATCGATGAGTGATCAATTTAGGACCCATCCATATGGTTATATCCAATTGGGGATCAAATTCCTTTCAAAAAAGCCTAAAATTGATGGCCTAGAGGATTGGTGGTGGGAGCATACATGGATTCTAGCGATCATTGGCAGTGATATCGACTACATTAGCTTCGTCTCGACCCAATGAATGTGTGGGCAAAGTTTGGTGATTTTGTAGGATTTTTTTGTGGCCAAAATCTGGCCACTGGCGGTGGCAAGACCGGCTAAGTAGAGGATTCAATCCCTCTTGGCCTTATGAGTAAGCTTGGATGTGGATTGGTGAAAAGGATGGCCTTAGGCTTGTTTCCTACCTTGGTTGAGCCTCCTCCATTTCTTCTTCCTTCTTCTTCTTTTTCTTCTTTTTTTTTCTTTCTTTGGCTTCTCCTTGGAGAAGCAAAGTCTCTATTTGCTTTTTTTTCTTGGCAACCTTTTACTGATGGCAGCCTTCTCCCTCTCTCTTGGATAAGAGGCAGGATGAGATAAGCGAGTGGAATTGGAATTTCACTTCTTCCTTTGCATTTTCAAATTTTTTTTTATTTTTTGAATTCCTTTTTTTTTATTTTTTTATGGCATCATCACCATAGTTCCTAGACAAATGCATGGCTGCCCATTTCAAACTCAAATGAATTTGAGTTCAAGTTTAAATCTAATTTGACCTGGATTACAAAATTAAATCCAAACCAAGTATTTGAATTCAAATTGTTTTGATTTTATTTTAGTTCTCTTTATTTTGGATTTAATCATCTTCAATTGATGATTGATTGAGTTTTTATTTGATTAATTCATTTAATTTTGAATTAACTTTTGATTTTTATTTCATTTTAACCCATTTAGCCTAAATGGGATAAGTTTGGTTCCAATTGGGTTCAAATGACTAATTTGACACAATTGGATTTGGTTTGGACTCCAATCATGCTTGATCACATGTGTGAGATGATTTAGAGTGATTAATTTTATTTAATTTCAATTGGATTTCAATTTGAACCAAATTGACCCAAAGTGGGCTTAATGGGTTAAACTTAGGTTTCATTTGAGTCAAATGACCAATTTAGACCCAATGGTGGGTTGGATTATATTTGATTATCATTTCAAAATGATTTTGAATAATCAAATTAAATTAATTTCAATTTGATTTGGGTTTGAACCCAATAGGACCCATTTAAGGTTATTTTAGACTAAGTGGTATAATTAACCCAATAAAGGCCTAAATGAATTTGAATTTCTTTATTTTATGATCAAACATGTTTATTTCATTATTTGAGACATTTGGAATGATTTCATTTAGTCAAATTCTCGGTGGGTTGACCTATGACTAGGTGGGACCCACTTAAGTCAAACTTATGCCAAATGAGTTGACTAGATTTGACTTTGAATTTGATTTTCTTATTTTAATTTGATTTTATTTTTATTTTTTTGGATTTGATTAGAGTTAATCCAAATTTAAAGTTTGGGTTGATTCCACCTAAGCCAATTAGGTTAGATCAAACCCAAGGAAGGTGCACTAAGTCACTAAGTATAGTGTCCTAAGCACTGAGTTAGGAGGTTCCTATTTAAGATTAGGATATCCTAATTATTCATTTTAGAGTTCAAATTAACCTCATCCAAAAATGAGGTCAACACTCCATATAAGGAATGCTTTTCTCTGGATCATAAGCTTTTCGGTACCAGCCAGCTGATCAATGCAGGAGCGGTAGTTACATATACTCTTCAAGCCTTCATCATGCTTTAGCTCACTATAGAGGCTACATGTGGAGTGGAAATCAGGTTGTAGATGATGACACATGATCACTTTAGATATGTGATATGAGAGTTTCCTATGGCTAGCAATATGCTTGTCTCATTTTGCACCCTAAGAGCCTACTATATACAGGCCACACCTTAAAGCATCAATTTAAACAAATCACTAATTAATATTATAACTACCATAAAAGAATAAGAGATCAGTGCGAACGGGTTCCATCGTACAACTCAAAAAGAGAAAAGATGAGTAGCCTAGCTCTACCCTTATACAACTCGAAATATGAAAGAATAATTACAATTAAAATGAATACATGCTATGGGGGTCTTCATTCTTCATTGTCAGCTGAAATCAATCAACTTTTATCCAGGGGTGAAAATTTTAGGGGTTACAGATCTTTGATACTACCATCGATCCAACAAAGTAGAATGACTTCCATCTTCCTCCTTGTTTGATCTAGATGTGCTTGCTTCAAAGGCTTCATAGGGCACCCCAAGATAAAGCCTTCTGGCTACTGCTCATCTTAATCCCCCATAGCACTAATCCTAGTTCCTATTGCAAAATTCATTTAGAAAAAGTAAATCTAACTACACCTAGAAAATAGAGGTTAGCTAAACATACATACAATCCCAAGTATGTATAATTTGGACTTAGCACCCTGCACATGGGTAACCAAGCCCACCTGTCCTAACTTGGATTATGCTTAGAGATTTAAGCAACCTGTAAAGAGAGCATTTATATTTATTTTTGAGCATCTCATTAAGCATAATCCCTTACTGAAGATATGATTAGGCTAATAGCGGCCTAACATCCAGTCTATAAAGCATACACCCTAACATCTAGTCTAAAATAATATATCATAAAACAAAATATACATCACATAATACACCATTCTAACATAGAGTTAGAAGTGGTGACTTAATTCTAATATGTGTGTTTACTCTTTGTGTGGTGTGTCTTAACTAAGTATTAGAGTTATGATTTGCTAAGGTTGGAAGTTGTCCAAGTCAACATGATGATGGGTTTCATTTGAAGTTGTATTACTGATTTGTGAATTATAATTTGTATTTTATTTTGTTTTATATGATTTACACTTAACAACTAAGTGTTATAAAGAGAAGGAAGAGGATTACCCTCTTTCATCCCTACCATAAGCCACTTTCTAAAGCATATTGATTTGATTTAATTCTCTTTAATGAATGGCTTATTAAATAATTTTTAATTAATCCTAAGTTTAGGTTCACCTTAAATGATCTTATCCAATATGGAAGGCTTATTAAGGTTAACATAATTGAATTACTATCACATGATATATATTAAATCATTCCCTTCCACCACATGTAACATGCATATGATCCAATCATAAGTGTATCTATACATACAACATGTTTTATCAAACTTGAATGATGAATGTATGTGTATGTTTAAAGCTTATGTATTCATTTTGATTGAATTATATGAATAGATAAATTAAAGCTCTATCTAAATTCGAATACCAAAATACATAAAGATGGAATCACATAAGTATGTGTCATTGTTGACTAAGGAAGTGAGGTAATTAAATGACCTCCTTGAGGCTAGCTAAAGCCTCATATTCTTGAGATGTCCAAACTTTATACTTATTAACATTCCAAACCTATGTAAATCTATACATGAATAAGGAAAAGAGAGCACTAATCTATAAATAACATATGTTAATAACTAAGGTGAATATGAATGCATGCATTTTTAGTAAAAAAAAAAGGGATCTTCAACTTTTAATTAAGCACACATACACATTCATAAAAGATGTAAGCAAGTACATATCATTATTAACTAAAGAAGTGAGGTAATCAAATGACCTCCTTGGGGCTAACTAAAGCCTCATATTCTCGAGATGTCCAAACTAAGCACTTGCTATCTTAAATACATATGAATGTATACACAACTAAAAAAATGAAAACCATGCAAAGATTGCATTTTTTTTAATCAAATCATTTAGGCATATGAATTAAAGCTTTATCTAAATTATAATATTAAAATACATAAAAATAAAACTAAATGAGTATGTGCCATTATTAAACCAGAGAAGCGAGGTAATCAAATGACCTCATTGGGGATACTTAAAGTATCGTATTCTCGAGATGTTCAGTCTATACACGAATTATAAGAAAGAGTGTTTTATTTAATATGCTTAAGCTATAAACAGATGCAAATCTTATGTATATTCATAACTACCAACACTCTAAGTATTATAATTTATTTATAAGCTTTGAAAAATAATTTTTAATTTATTTGTGATAATATCCACACATATATTTAAGTTAATCCAACACATGCAAGCTTACATAAAGGAAATTCATTTGATTTATTTGAATTTTGAAAGCATGAGTACATGAATTCAAATGGTATACAACATTTAATGTACTTAGAAAGAAATAACTAAACATAACCATATGATTTCATTCAATTACACTAATCCTAAAGACAAGCATATCAAATAAAAATTGCTTAAAGAAAGCCAAAGCTTCTTAACACCATTTTCAACTTTATGCTTTGATTAAATTTGAGGATGTGAGGAATAGTTTGTTGATCTTAACCCATTCCCATTTTTGTGAATTAATTTGATTTAGTACAATTTAATTAGGTTAATTTTACATGTTAATTAAGTTGTATTGTATAACAAATACATTAATTACCCCTTTCCTAAGTTACCTTAATGTAGTTAACTAAATAATCATGTGCCAACATGATATGCATATGGATGGAAAGTAAATTGGTAACAATTTTAGAAAATAAAAGCACCCTAATGCAATTGGCTCACAATTAATAGTTAATTAGATTAAGAAACTTAATTAAGTACTCTTATAGTTTCCCCACACATAAGGGTTGACCATAATTTCCCTAAGTGCATTTAGCTTATTAAACAACTAAAGATCTACCATTGATTTAATTAATTAAGATCTGATGTAATTCATTTTATTTTGATTTTTGATTAATTAAATAAACTTAATTAATTCTTAATATTAATTAGATCCAATTTAAATGGGATGAATTTAGAGAAATGATTAGAGGAAAGGCCTTGTCATTTTCTCATATTCATTAACTGTTGATTAATGATATATGAGCTTTAAAATTAATTAATCTTACTATTTAATTTATTTATTTATTTATTAAGCACACTAAGAAGTAATTAAGCTCACAAATGTTGATTACACTCCTTACCTAAGCAATAATTTCCAAGAAAGTTATGGGAGGCGGAGGTCATCCCATTATATCACCCTATCAAATTTGGAAGCAATTGCTTAAGTAATTAAGGCTTAATTAAGCTAATTAAATTTTTAGCCAAACCTTAATTAATACTTAACCACTATTCAAACATAATTAGAAGTATTTTTAAAATAAATCTCCTCTATTTTCCCTTTAAAATGACTATTAATTTGTAATTTTTAGATTTTTCTATAATTTGTTATGAATTTTTAAAGTTTCAACCATTAAATCAAGTAATTAATCCTAATCCCATCGCAACACGCAGTGTCATGCTTTCCACATGGCACCACAAGATTGGTCACTTAAACCCATCTGACTCGGTGCTAATGAAGCTGGCGGCAGATGCGCTTTCATCTCTACCATCCGATCTAAGATCAAATAGCACAGATCAAACCTACAATTTTTAAGGGATTAAAATTGGATAAATCTAATGAATAATCATGAGCATCCATTCTGATAATGTGAAATGGATGGTGCATGATCCATCATCTCCCGAGTGATGAGAGACAGACATTGTTCACCTTCCATCTCTTTATTCGAGCTCACCTGACCTCGAATCAAGTCGGGATTCAACCCACACCATCATGGGATAGATCTAAAGGGATCTACTAGTAGGATTTGCACGACATACAACTTTTCTTCAAAAAGGCCCAAACATTTTTTACCAAAAGCTCAGTTTAATGGAATTACCTCATTGGAGCTCAAGACCAGTGGAACAATCGATTGAGGAAACTTCTTCTAGTAGAGATGAACCCCTACTGATCAGCATGCACAAGGATTCCTTATCATTCACTCAAAGGGCCATGAACCAATGAAATGCAAGTGGACACTAATCTAAGTTGTACCTCTGGTGGTCAAAGAGCTTGGAAGCCTATTCATTCTTACTCGAAGAGGTGTGGGGAAGGTATGTGTGAAGTTAAATTGAATTTGATGGAGGTTTGAGGGATTTGGGTCAGAAATGAGGTTTCCCTATATCAGTTTGGAGTTTTTCAGCAATGGGAAAGCTTGGGAGGCTTAGGAAGAGCTCTAGGGATTTTGAAATGACCTCTAGAAGCTCTCTGAGTGTGAATGGTATTGAATTTGATCGAAATGAGGAGGGTATATCCCCCTCCCTTAGATTAGATAGATCAAATCATCTCTTCAATTTTGGCTGATCAACCGCCGTCCGAGCGCCAAAGTGGTCGGTGTCAACTCCACGTGGCTCAGTTTGATTGGTGGCTCAAGGTAGCAGCCCTCTTCTTTGGGTCCAATGGTTTTGGCTAATGTGGGGAGGTGAGTTAACTCACCTCCCCTTAGTCCATGGCTAACCTAGCCCACTTGGGTTGGGCTAGGTGAGTAGGTCAGGTTCCATTCTTAGGTGTTTGAGTGGCTACTAACGAGAGAGGGTAAGAGTTGACTTGCCAAAAATGAGTTTGATCCCATGTGGGGAGAAAAATCCAATGGGCAAGGCCTTAGAATGGACCCAATTTGGGTTGGGCTAATTTAGGGCTGACCCAAGGTTTGTTTATGATGGGTTGGGTTAGGTCTCATTGGGTATTGGCTTGGTTTAAGTGGGTTTGGCTCAATTTGACCCTTATAGGTCAAATTGAGCTTCGATGGGTTCGATTGACCAATTGGTCAAATTGGGTTAAACCAAGACTTGTGCCATATTCAAATGCGATTCGGGGTATTTTGGTTCAATTGGTTTGAGTCAATTTGGCTTGAATTTGATTTTGGCTCATTTGGATTCATGCAGGTCAAATGGGTCAAGTTGACCAATTTGACCAAATTGGCCAAATTAGCTTGGGTTAAGGGTTGATTCATGTTCAATTGGTTAATTGAAGAGGATTGTAGCTTGGTTTGAATTAATTTTGATCTAGTTTAGATTTAGGCCAATTTGACCCTTTAGGTCAACTTGGGCTAAATGGGTTAGGTTGACTAATTAGTCAAATTGGGTTCAATTATGGCTTTGGTCAAGTTCAATAATCAATTTGAAATTAAACTTGAGTCATTGGTTGCAATAAATTTGGGTTAGATCATGATTTGACCCAATTTGATCTTGAGGTCAAATTGGGTTTACTTGGTCAAAGGGCCAATTGTCTTAGGTTTGGAATAATTGATTATCAAGTCATGTTCAATAATTGATCATAGGTTGATGTGAATCAATGGTTTCAATTAATTTGGCTTGGTTGAGATTTGGCTAGTTTAGTTCATGTAGGTTAAGAGTGTTGACTTGGTCAAATGATTAAGTTGGCTTGGTTTGACCCAATTGATGACAATTGATCAACCCATGGTGATCAATAATCATCATAGGAGGTGTTGGTAGGCTTGGTTCAATCCAATTTAGGTAGGATTGGAACTTGGTTTATATAGGTCAAATTGGCCACCTTGGGTCAAGTGGACCAATTGGGTTTAGTTGAATCAGTTTTGGGTTGAATTGAATTTAGTTGAGTTTATATATGGATTTAAGATTGGTTTAAATGGTTTGGGAGAGATTTGACTTAATTTAATTTTTGTTTTTATTATTTGAATGTAGGTTAAATTTATATTTGAAAAGATAATTGAAGGAATAATTGCTTCATGAGAAAATCAATTGAGATTAGTTTGGCTTGAATTTGTCTTGGATAAGTCCATAAGATTGACATATATGGTTTTGAATAAGTTTGAATTTGATTTGATATTTGGTTTGGTTTGGTTGATTTAGATTAGGTATGTGAATTTCAATGAATTGAATCTAAGGTTTGGTTTAGGCCAAAGAGGTAGCCATAGATTGGTTTTAGGCTATAGGGTAGGTAAATCTCCCAAAGTCCTAAGGCATATCCTAATCCTATGATTAACCCTTCTAAGTATCTAGACTTAGGTTAAGTATTCATCTAATTGCTAGAAGTGTCTTATGACTAAGAAAGTTTTAGTATCTAGAAGATTCATAAATCTAACAAGAGGAGATTGAGTCCTCACTCCAAAAGTGAGGTCAACAAAAGGACCCCCAATATGTGTGGTGTAATTGACAAGGCACACCGCACGTGTTTGCGTTATTCGAGGTAATCAACAATGTCTAGAAGATTGCAAGTGCTAACGGAAATGATATATACCTAAACCCGAGAGGTATATAGAATCACGATCTTAGTGCAATATAACTCACCTCGTGCCAAGGGCATAAGGGAGAAATCCGCTGGGGATGAAGATTTGATTTAATTTGTTTGGTAGGCATCTCCTGTGGATGAAGATTTGATTTAATTTATTTTAATTTATTTGATTTAATTTATGGTGGGGAGTCCACTAGGGATACAAGTTTGAGTTTGTTTTGATTTATTTATGTTTGATTTGAGGGCATATCCATTGGGATATGAGCTTGAATTCATTGGGGATCAAGATTAAATTTGACAGATGCAATTTGTTTAAATGTGGTACATATTCTTTGGGGATAGGGGCTTGAATCCATTGGGGATCAAGATTGGGTTTAATTTATTTTAATTGGTTATGGCTCCACTAGGGAGATTAGTTTTGAATTTGATTTGGATTGTTTGATTTGTTTGTATGATTTGGGTTCCACTAGGGAGAAATGTGTGATTTAACTCCATTGGGAAGAATTGGGTTGGATTTAATTTGATTTAGATTGAGGACATATCATCGGGACTATGAGCTCATTGGGATTTAAATGATTTAATTTGGATTTATTTAATTTATGGACCCTGTCGGTGTGTGATGGACCCACTGAGAAGGGTCTATATTATCCTTGACCTATCTCAGATTTACAAATCCAAAGGGGTAGTCTACTAGCCGAGGGGTGAGACTAACCAACCTAAAGGTTTCCTTTCAGTGTGCAGTGGCCATGCTAGGTAGAAAGTGTAGCAGACATACATCTTCCAAAGTAGGGAACAGGCACTAGGGCGATCGATTGGATGCATAGTAAATCGAACCCGATCTAAGGCGACTACTGAGTGAGTGCCACTGGGGACTTACGTCAACTCAAGAGTAGTTAGAATTAATTTCATTTGATTTGATATGGTTTATTTGAATTTGTTTTAGTTTGATTTAATTTATGGACCCTACCGGTGTGTGATGGACCCACTAAGAAGGGGCTATATCAGCCTAGACCTATCTTAGATTTACAAATCCAAAGGGGAAGTCTACTAACTGAAGGGTGAAACTAACCAACCTAAAGGTTGCCTTTCGGTGTGTAATAGTCATGCTAGGAAGAAAGAGTAGCAGACTTACATCTTCCAAATCGAGGAACAATCGTTGGGGTGACCTGTTGGTAGCACAACAAATCGAACCCAACCTAGGGTGACTACTGAGTGAGTGTCATTTGAGACTTATCTCAACTCAAGAGTAGTCAAGCAATTCCTATAGGGAGTCTTGCTGACACTACCCTAAAGATAAGATGTCTGCTTGGGAAAAGGTAACATTGGGGGTGTCCTCCTAATCCACAAGTGAATATATATTTTGTTTGTTTATATGTTTATGTGGACCCTATTGGTATGCGAGGGACCACACTAAAAGGGGCTATATCGACCTTGACCTATCTTAGAATTATTAGACCAAGGGAGAATTTGCACATCCACATTATGGGTTCTCCAACCACATGGGTGATTACTAGGAAAGGGGAACTGTTCAATTCGATAGGAACCCAGGTAGTGTCTAGATGGGGTCGTAAGGACATGAGCCAAATAGAGTTCCCATTGGGGAGGTGTTGCTAGGGGTGTTATCTTGATCCCTAAAAGAAAGCCTATAGGTGTACAGTGGCCAACTCAAGGAGAAAGCATAGCAGACTTGCATCTGCCATGAGTGGTGTATCAACCAGTTAGGTTGTTGTCAGCATAGTGAACACCAACCAACCTAAGGTGCCTGTTGGTGTGCGATGATTAATCTAAGAAGAATGTGTAAAAAACTTACATATTCACAGATAAAAATGATCATCAGGATAGTCTATCATCGGTGGGATAGACGTTATCTGACCTAGGGTGACTACTAAGCTAGGGAGTCTCGAAGAAGGATTAGACCAATACTTGATGTAGTTAGGGGGAAAGGAGCCATTAGAGGACATAACCTAAACCTCAAATATACTCAACTCAGTCAGTGCATGAGGTAGCTTAACGGCTACACAGTAAGGCCTACCATACTAACAAGGTGCTCGTCGGTATACAGTGGTTAAGCCAGGAAGAAAGTGCAGTAGAGTTACATCTTCCAAAGCAGAAAGACCATTGGGGTGACACACTAAACAAGTAGTGAATCAACCTGGCCTATAGTAGCTACTGAGTGAGGGCCATTGGGGGCGTTATCTCAACTCAAAGCAGCCCGAGATAAAAGATATATTTTTTATGTGTTTTGTATGTAGTTTGTGTTGTGTTGATGAAGGATAGGATGTTGTTTGGGTTGCTTACACCTACCCTAAACACATCGTGTCGAATTCATAGATAAAAATGCTTTCAATTTAATGAGATTAAATTTGAAATGAAATTTTCATTGATAATTGTTTTTAAACATAATTTGATGGATGATATTTATTTAGGTAGAGCCCGTTGATTGGAAGCATTGGGTACTGCCCTTTATGATTAATAAGTTGATATAATCCTCCTTGGCAGGCTTTCTCTATGGCAAAAGACCATTCCCAAGTGGGTTCAAACTTGCCTCCCATCCTATGACAGACAATAATTGGTCTTCTTAGAACTAAAACAAGCCCTCCTACTTGAAAAGATCTAGGATAAATCAACTTGTTATGCTCTTGAATCATTTTGGTTTTGTAAAACTCAAGGTTTTAGCATGCCCATAGGCATCTCTCCTCCAAACCTTTGAGCTCTTCTAACGACAACTTGGTGTTTTGCTCCATTATAATCTTGCTACCCATAGTTATCCTTAGTGATGGGAGCTGGACTTCTAACGGTAGAATGGCTTTGGACCCATACACTAAGGAAAAAAGGAGTAGACTGAGTTGGAGCTCAGTAGGTAGTGCTGTAGGCCCACAAAACTTTAACTAACTGCTCATGCCACTATCATTTATTATCATCGAGCATCTTATTGAGTATTTGGATGAGAATTTTATTGAAGGCTTCTGCTAGGCCATTTTTCCTCGGATAATAGATTATGGAGTATCTCCAATCTATGTTATGTCTCTAGGCAAAGTTGATGATTTTGGTGCTTTTGAATGTTGTGCCATTATCAGATATGATTCAATGAGGTACTGTGAATCTATATACGATATGGTTCCTAAAAAATTAAATTACATGCTAAGATGTGGCATCCCTGAGTGAAATCACCTCCGCCCATTTAGGAAAAATAGTCGATGGTAGCTAGGATGAACTGATGACCCTTAGAAGAAAGAGGATCGATCAGACCCACTATGTTAGTACCCCAACACTTGAATGGCCATGAGGCCAATGTTGGGTGGTTAGTGTAGGATCACTCCATGTACTTGACATTGATGGCATCACCTAGCCACATCCATGCAATCTATGATCATCGACAGCCAGTATTATCCAAGTCTCTTCATTTTGGCTTTCATCTTGAGGTCCAGATTGGTGTGATCCACATAATTCTGAGTGCACCTTGATCATGATCTTATGGTCTTTGTGCTTATCTAAATAATGTAACCACATTTGATAGAAGGATTGTCGGTATAAGACACCATCCACAAGGGCATGGGAGAGTGCCCTTTGCTTTATTTGATGAGCTTGTGACTTCTCTTGAGGTAGTTTACCTTTATTTAGGTAATCCATGAATGGTTGCCTCCAATCCAGCTCCTCATCCTTCTTGACAACGATGACCTCCCCTTTAACATAGTGCTTTTTGATTAGTTTAACATTAATATGAGGTAAGACTTGCCTATTTTGGACTTCTATTGATATGGACTCATCTTCTAAACATGCCAACTTCTTAGAAAGCTTAGCTAAAGCATCTGCTATGGCATTTTCTTCTCGGGGAATCTTGTAGATGATAGCCTTCTGGATTTGGGCCAAAAACTCTAAGGTGTACTTGTGGTAGTGATGGAGTCTAGGCTTTAGAACTTTGTAGGACCCAGCAATTTGGTTGACCACTAATTGAGAATTCTCAAATATGTTGATGTTCTGAATGCTTCACAAAATGTCTAACTCAAGATCAACAATCAAAGCCTCATATTCAGTTTTCTTGTTCATGCACGAATCGGTTAGATGATATGAGAATCTCATCATATCGCAGTTTAGAGTTAAGAGAATTATTCCTACCCCTTCATTTCTTGAAATAGTGGATTGTGGCTCTTATCCTCTTTGAGAGGAAGCCACACCATCAAAGTACATTTCCCAGTGGTTAATACTAGTGTCCCCTAAGTTCATGATGTGTTCATCAAGGAGATCATCAGTGAGTGGAGAACCAGCAGGAAGTGGATGTGCTGTTAAGAAATCTATGAGTGCTTGTCCTTTCAACACACAGAGGGGTACGAAAGTGATATCAAACTATGATAGAATCATGGACCAACATGTCAACCATCCAAATAGTGTTAGTCATGTCATGAGATATTGTAGTGGATTGATTTTAGAAATCAAGTTCACTTTATGAGAAAGCATGTAATGTCATAGCTTTTGGGATGCAAAGATTAAAGTTAGGACATGCTTCTCAATAGGTGGATAGTTTACAACAGCATGGATTAGACGATGGTTGAGGTAGTTGAGTGCATTTTCCTTCCCTTCATCATTAGCTTGGTCTAACTAAGCTTCAAGAAAATCATCTAATGCGGTAGTTTAGAGTATCAAGGGCTTACCTAGGATAGGGGCTACTAGAACTGGCATCGTCATCAGGTACTGCTTGACATCTTCAAAGGCATGCTAGCACTTATCATCCCACTTAAACTTGGCATCCCTTTTGACAAGTGCTGAGAATGGCTGCCATTTTCTTGATATGTTGGATATAAAGCTCCTTAGATACGCCAACTGCCTTTGGAATAATTTAAGTTGAGTTAAACTTTTAGGGGGTGGCATTCCTAATATCAATTTAATCTTCTCCAGATCGATTTTGATTCCAGAGTGTCAACAGCAAACCCAAGAAATTTCCTTGAAGATACTCTGAATGCACACTTCAGGGGGTTCATTTTGAGGTTAAATTGTCTTAACCATTTGAAAACTACTCTCAAGTCAAAGAGGTAGTCTTCCTTTTCTTTACTCTTGACTACGAGATCATCAACATAGCATTAAACTTGATGATGAATGAGCTCATCAAAGATTTGAGCCATGGCCCACTGGTATGTGGCACCAATATTTTTAAGGCTGAAAGGCATTACCATATAGCATTAAATTTTGATTGGGGTTCTAAAGGCAGTGTTCATTTCACCTTCAAGAGCCATCTTTATTTGATTATATCTAGATGATTCATCTATGAAAGAGAAGACTGCATGAGATGAGGCAATATCCACCATCAGCTTTGGTATCAGTTGTGAAAATTCATCCTTTAGACATTCCTTATTTAGATCCCTAAAATTGATGCATATGTGAATTTGGTCATCCTTCTTCTTAACTAGAATGACACTGGCCAACAAGGTGGGGTATTTTTCCTATCAGATGAAACTAGCATTGATCAATTTCTTGACTTCAAAAATGACATGTTGTTTACTGTCTAATTGCATGTTTATGGACCGCTACGTCAGGAGCAAGTCCAAGCATCTCTTTATAACTCCATGCAAAGTAGTCCTTAAACTCAATGAGTAACTTAACTAAGTCATTGGTTTCAGTTTCATTTAACAAGGAACTGATATGTCAAACATTGATTTTCTTCAATTCCTAAGTTAGTTTCTTTCAGCTTGTCAATGGTTGACTTGATCTCTTCTTCAAACACTAGTGGTGCATCTTTAACTTGGAAATCATATGGGTCATCTAAAATTTCTAAGCACACATCATCATATGAGTTAATGTGATTTGAAAAGAACTTATCAGATTTCAAATGATTGCTGATGACCAGTAATCATCATCATCGATTGGACCTATTGTGCCAAAGCCTAGCCTTGGTCTTGATTGAGAGTTCTTGCATTTATTGTTCCACATTCTTTTGAAGTAGTCTGACCTATGTTTAGACTAAGTATGTGGGGATCAACCCTTTCTTTACTAAATTTAGAACACAAGGCAAGTACTAATCAAAAGGTAATTTTATTAAATCTTTATATAAATTAGCCTCAAGTTTTACATCAACTTCTAGACTTGAGGATGATGCTCCAAGAAAGAATCTCTAAGTCTTCACATTTATGGATGACATAGAGGCTTCCTTAACTACCAAACCCTCAACTTTTAATAAGAAAAGTGGGGTTAAAGCTAAGGTTCCTAACAGATTCCTAATAGTTTCACATAGAGACTTGGATACACATATTATTTGCTTTGGAGCCTGATCTTCATCGTTATCCAGCTCAAGTGTCACCTCCAAAGGAATCTACTGCCAAGAAGAGCTGGCTTGTGTGCTAACCACATAAGACTCATCCTCTAAACTATATTTTAAGTCTATATGGATAGCAAGTATACTTCTAGTAGTTGGGACATATCTTCTATTGGCTAATAAGGAGGTCTTCCACTCCTAGAACTGACTCTGGACTGGCCTCATCCTCATCCTTTTTAGAAGATGTGAGTCCCCAAGCTTTCTTCCTAACTTGACCATTGCAAACTAATGAGCACCTTGTTAGTATGGTAGTTTCCACTACCTAGCCAGTGAGCTACCTCATCTTGACTTTGCTTAAGAATATGTGAACCCCCGTGCTTTCTTCTTAAACTAGCCATCATGCACTAACTAGGTCGAGTATATTTGAGGTTTAGGATAAGTCCACCATAGGCTCTTTTCCTCTTGACTACATTTGAGTTGATATAAATCCCCTAGTGGCATTCACTCAGTAATCACCTTAGGTCAGAGAGCACCTGTCGAGCCGAAGATGGAGTATCCCAACAATTAGTTTCGCTTTAGGAGGATGTGAATCCCTGAGCTTTCTTCCTAGACTGATTATTGCAAATCGGTGGACACCTTAGGTTGGTAGATGTTTACTATGCTAATAGCGATTCACCCAGTGGATGCACCACTCTGGGGAGATGTGAGTCCCTGAGCTTTCTCCTTGAGTTGGATACTGAATACCTATTGGATATATGACTAGCCATGTCTTCTTCTCCAGGATTTTAGATTAAGCCTTAAAGGCCCCTCTTCCTACAGGCACTCTATCTGGACCACATCCTTTGTGACCCCATTTAGACACTACCCATGTTACTTTTGGAATGGGCAGTCCTCCTTTCCTAGTAGCCACTCCTGTGGTTGGAAAATTTATTCAGCGGATGCACAGATTCTCCCTTGGTTCAATAAATCTGAGATAGGTCTAGGCTGATATAATTTCCTTTTAGTTTAATCCCTCACAAACTAACAGGGTCCACGATAAACAAACTAAATCAAACAAACAAATATATTCGCTTGTGGATTAGGAATTCAAGCCACCAAAGGGCCCCTTTTCCAAGCTTGCATCCTATCTTTAGGGCAGTGTCAGCAGAACTCCCTATAGGAATTTTCTGACTACTTGAGTTGAGATAAGTCCCCAGGTCGGCACTCACTCCGTAGTTGCCCTTAGGCCGAGTTCAATCTATTTTTCAATAAGCAAGTTACCTCGGTGGTCATTCTGCTTTGGAAGATGTAAGACTACGATGCATTCTTTCTGGCATGATTGGCGCAAACCAACGGGCAGCCTTAGGTCGGGTTCGATTTATTGCCCAAAGCAATCGATCACCCCAGTGGTCTTTTTTAGTGGAAGATGTGAGTCCCCAAGCTTTCTTCCCTTCAATTGATCATTCCAAACTAAAAGCTGCTCCTTCTATCAGATAGTTCTCCCATCGGCCGGGAAGCTGCTCACTTTGGTTCAATAATTTTGAGTTAAGCCTAGGCTGATATCAGTGTGATCCATCGTAAATCGATGAAATCCATCAAAATAAATAAAACTAAAAATAAAATTAATCTTAACTATCTTTGAGTCAATCTAAGTCCTCTAGCGGCATTCACTCAATAGTCAGCCCTTGGTCGAGTTCAATTTATTGCCCAAAGCAACCAATCACCCTAGTGGTCTTTTATAGTGGAAGATGTGAGTCCCCGACCTTTCTTCCCTTCAATTGATCATTGCAAACCGAAAGGTAATTTTTTGGTTGGATAGTTCTCCCATCGGTCGGGAAGCTACTCCCTTTGGTTCAGTAAATTTGAGATAAATATGAGCTTCTTCTCAGTGTGACCCATCACAAAGAAATAGAATCCATCAAAATAAATAAATCTAAAAAAATAAAATTAATCTTGACTATCTTTGAGTTGATCTAAGTCCCCCAGCATCATTCACTCAATAGTCAACCCTATGTTGGGTTCAATCTGTTGTCTTGCCAATAGATTATCCTAGCAACTGGTTTCTACTTTATGTAAGTCTACTACACTTTCTTCCTAATGCATTGCGCATAGGCATCCCTTTGGTTGGCTAGTCCTACTATGTGTTTAGTAGACTACCCCTTTGGATTAATAAATCTGAGTTAGGTCTTGGCCTCCATGGCTACTACTTAGTGCAGTCATTTGCAAACCAACAGGGTTCATCTCAAAAATTCAAACCTAACAAAATTGAAATAAATTCAACCCTCTTCCTTAGTGGAAATTTCTCACCGGCGAGACTCAAATCAAATCAAACCTCGCATCCCCTTTGTGGATGACTTGAACCTGCTTCCCTAGTGGAAGGTTCACACTCTATCCCTTAGTGGATTTCTTCCCTCTCTTATGTCCTTGACATAAGTAGAGCCACATTGAACTAAGCTCTGGATTCTCTCTACACCTTGGGTTAAGGATAGATTGTTTTTGTTAGTGCTTGCGATCTTTCGGTGTTGTTGATCATTTCGGTCAACACCAATATGTATGGTCTTCCTTGTCAGTCAAACCACACCTATTGGGCGCCCTTTGTTTACCTCATTTTTAGAATGAGCTCTCAACCCCTCCATCTTAGACATAGGACTACTCTTGGACTTTAAGGGATCCTTAGTCTTAAGACACATCTAGTGATTAGGTAGACACTCAACCTAGCCCTAGAGACTTAGAAGAGTTAGCCATAAGAATAGGTCATGCCTTAGGGGTGTTAGGAAAATTTTCCTACCCTTGGCTTGAACCATTCCTCACCTTCCTTCCTTCAAGTCAAACCCCATGAATGAAATTCCTAAGTTCAAATTTTCCTAAGTCCTTTAAGTTTTCCTTCATGGACTTAGCCAAAATCATGATCAAACCAAATCCAAATCCTTGAAATTTTCTCATGATTCATTTATATTCTCATTTATATTCACATATATAAATGAAATATAAATTCAAAGCAATTAAATTAAACTCAAAATTAAAAATCAATTCATCAAATTTCGCAAGTCCCTTAATTTCCTTCTTAAAGACTTATCCAAAATCATGATCAAATCAATTCAAATTCATAGGATTTTCTCATAACTTATTTATATTCTCATTTATATTCACATATATAAATGAAATATAAATATAAATTAATCAAATCAAATCCAAAAATTAAATTCTAAATTTAAAATCCTTCTTAAGTCCTTAATTTTCCTCTTAAGGACTTATCCAAAATTATGATCAAACCAATTAAAATTCATGGGATTTTCTCATAAATCATTTATATTCTCATTTATATTCATATATATAAATGAAATATAAATTTAAATCAATCAAACCAAATTCAAAATTCAAGCCCAAAACTCCAAAATTTCCTAAGTCCTTTAAATTCCCTCTTAAAGGATTTAGCCTAAATCATGATCAAATCACTTCAAACCCTTGAAATGTTCTCATGACTAATTTATATTCTCATTTATATTAACATATATAAATGAAATATAAATTCAAACAATCAAAACCAATTCCAAAAATCAAACTCAAATTCATTCAAAATCCAACCTAAGCCTTTCAAGTCAAAATCTTGAACTTAGCCAAATCAACTTCAAATCAAGCCAAACTTTTGATTTTCCTTCATGATTCAATCAACCCTACAATCATGAATCCAAATATAAATACAAACTTCAATCACTTAATCAAAATCCAATTCCAAAATCAAACCCCAAATCCATTCATATTCTTCCTTTGAATATGGAATTGTCAAATGAATCAAAACCCATTTGACTTCAAACCACTTGGAAATGGATTTATATTTCAATCATAAGTCCATATACAAGTTCAATCAAACTCAAATCAAGCTTTGACCCAGCCATTTGACCCACTTAGGCTCACTTGACCCAAAGTGACCTAAAGTACTCTTATGAGCCAAATTCTAATCCTAACCAAATTGGATTGAATCAAACTCATTTATGCCTCTCAACATGATCAACAATCATCATGGGATGATCATTCAATCAAATTGGGCCAAACCAAGTCAAACCTAAGGGTTGACCAAGTCAACACTTAGCCAAAATAAAACCTCACATAGCCAAAATCCACCTTAGGCCAAATTGGTTGAAACTAACAATCTAAGTTCATTCATGAACTATGTTTGAACTTGACCAAGTCAACATTTGAGCCTAACCTAGCCCAATTGGCAACTTGACCCAAGTTGATCCAACTTGAGCTAAAAAGTCAAAATGTATCAAAACTTGATATAAGATAAATTGATTGAAACCAATGGGTTAAGTTCAGTCCAAATCATTTGTTGAACTTGACCAAAGCCTCAATTGGCCAACTAGACCTAACCTAGCCCAATTGACCTTGAACCCAACTTGACCTAAAGGGGTCATGTTGAGCCAAATTCAAACTTAACCAAAATTGATTGGAAACAAAGATACCAATCCACTTCATATAACTAACCAAATCTAAACCTACCCATGACCTAGCTTAAACAGGTCAAATGGGTCAAATTGGTCTACTTGACCCATTTGACCTAAATGAAGTCATATGAACCAAATTCAAACCTAAATCAAATTGAATCAAACTAAAGCCACCAAAACATTTCAAATGGTTATATGAACTTGACCCAACCCTTGGTTTGATCCAATTTGACCAATTGGTTAACTTGACCCAAGTTGACCCATTTTGACCTAAATGGGTCAACATGAGCCAAACCATATCAAATAAACTCCAAATCCATTGAAATTTGGCCAAACCCATTTTCTCAACATATCCAACATATTCAAATTCAAAAATCAGCCAAATGGCCATTCTACCCCTAGGCCATAGAACAATGTTTTTATCAAATCCATGGGGAATTTAGTCAAGCCCTCTTCATATCTACTTGATACCTTCCTAATAGGTCAAGTGAACCTTATGGAGGGTGGTGCACCCTACCCAATGGGTTTGGGTCAGCCCAAATGGACCCAAGGTAAAAACTGATCCCATAGCTCAAATTGGCCAATTTGAAAACCTCCCTCTACTCAATTTGAAGCAATGGGACGTTACTAATCCACTCCTTTGCTCAAACCAACCATGTGCCAAATTCAAATAGCCAAAACAACCCTTTATATATGGCCAATTGGATCAAAATGGTAACCATAGCTTCGGCCATCTGATTGCCATAGGGGGGATATACTCCCCCTAATTCAATTCAATTCACACATCCTCATTGTCGATTGAGAAAGAGAGAGTGTTAGGAGCCATTAGAAAGTGTTCCTAAGCTTCATAGGAGGGAATTGAAATCAGCATTCTCAATTTTCATTCTTTGAAAATAGGGGAGCTCCACTCAATTCCTAAGTTCCTCCACACTACAATCCAATCCAATTGGCTTTGCACACTCCCTCAGGGGACCAAATCAAGCTTTCCTAAGTGCTCCCTCAAGTTTCAAAGGCAAGCAGAAGTCCAATTCAATCAAAGCTGCAAGCAAGAGCAAGGGGAGTTGGTCCATAGAGAAAACTACCCAACCTCAGGAGCTAATTCTTTCACCACAACTTCGTCTCAACCAAACGAAGCTCCTCCAAGGGAATCGAGTGTCGGTGATCACCTCCGATGAGGTATGCCATTTTTTGACCATTAGATTTAAGAGGTGTTGTTCCTTTATGAAGAAAGTGTCATGGCATGAAAATTCAATTGTTGGATAGGATTACCATTAGTGTATGATGGCATGTGCAAAATTTTATCCTAATCCGAGCTTGATCCAGCTCAGATCTTCCCTTTAACCATGGATAGTTTCTATGATCCTCAGGGAAGAACAGGGATAATCTCGGTCGTCCATCCGTGCATTTTGGATGGACGACCGAGATTAAATGCACATTTTAAAATCTATTTATCCTTTTAAAACCCACAAGGTGTTTCATGGCCGTTCGATGCTTGACCGAACGGAGTATCAAACCACATCCCGTTGTCGCAGAGATGGGACATTTAAGTGGCTTCTTCCCATGCGATGCGTGGAGAGCGCACTGAGCACCGCCGCCGCGTGTCGTGCTCTAGAAAAAAGGGATTAATTAGGTTTTTAATTAATTCTAATTAATCCTCTAAGCTTTAAAAATTCATATCTCCCAAAATAAAATTTAAAAAAAATATGAGGTAAATTTCTATTGAAAGATAATTCAATCTAGAATATTCTAAAAATAGTTTTAATAGATTTTAAATTGTATCTTTCTCTGATTTTGCTTTTTTATAGAAATATTAATTTTCTAATTACTCCTTAATTAATCTTCTGATTAATCCCAAACTTCTTGGGTATGTTTTAAAGGTTGTCCTCTACCTCCCTTAATTTTCTTGGGATTTATTGATGGCTTAATTGGAGGAATTACAAATGTATTTCCTAATTACTCCCTTAATGTAATTAAGGATAATTAAGGCTTTGATTAGTGTTTTAATCCTTTATTGAAGTTGATTAAGGTTTTATCCAGTGAATAGAAGGTTTAGAAAATAATTTTAGGGTATTTCCCCTAAGTTATTCCCTAAACCCTCTTTTCTTTTCTTAATCCTCTCTTACTTAAGAGTTAATTCAATAATTATCATATTAATTAATTTCTTAAAATTTATAAAAGTTTCAAAACTTAATTGATCTACTTTGGGTAGATGCTTAGGTTTTTAAGAGTCTAAGTTCAATTAAGGAAATCAAAACTCAACTCACATGTGTGAGGGGTGTTTTGAAATTACTTAAGTTAAACCTCTAAGCTTAATTAACCATTAATCATGAGCCAAATTGCATTAGGCCATTTTCTTCCTAGGTGCATTACAATTTTAAATTCCTTATGAGGTTTTATGTCATCTCATTGGCTCATAATTATTTGGTTAACTATGCTAAGGTGGTATAGGTAAGGGTTAATTAACTTATTTAATTCATACCTTAACCTAATCAAAATATAAAATGAATCTAATCATCTAAAAATTAAACAAAAATGTCAAACATATGTGGGAATGGGTTAGGAACAGAAAACTCAACTCATATTTTCAAAATTAAATCAAATTCAAAATCAAACAAAAATCATACTAAATGAACTTTGATTTATTTTAAACTTTTTTATTTCATAATATTGTCTTTAGGATTTAAGTAAAGTGAATATGTTTACATACTTTCATTGGTTTAATTCTTCCCCAACATGTTAAATATGTGTTTCATGTGGTTTCATGGATCCATACTTTCCAAAATTCAAATTTAAAATGAAAATGTTTACTTTATGTCAAATTTGCATGTGTTGGCTAAAGTAAGAATATAAGTGGCTATTATCACTATTAAATTCAAATTATTTTCCAAATATATGAATCAATTATCAAAACTAAAAGTGTGTTAGTTATATTTTAATTATAAGTTTACATGTGAATAAGATATAAAGATGTGCTTAATATAGGTTTTCCTTCTCTTTTCTTTTAGTATGGTTTTGAATAAGATTGGGTAAGATGTATGGTTCATTTTAAAAGAACCTAACACTTGCCTAATTCCATATCCTATTCATTCCTTTGCTATCACTTAATAAGGATACTTATGCTTGCACATATAAATTGCATAAACAAAATAAATCAACTAAAATAAATTTTTGCATTATTTCCTTTCCATTTCATTTCTTTTGTACACATGTTTGTATTTAAGGAAAGTGATATATTAGTCTGGACAACCCCGAAGTTGTGATGCTTTAAGTAGTCCTAAGTAGGTCTTGTACCTTACACCTCTAGTTAACAATGGCGTTGTACTCACTTATGCCTTTCTTACTTTCATGTGTGCATGTGAAAATTGGATAAGAAATCTCTTTTCTACTAAATGAAAATTATACTTCATAAGCTTTCAAATTTTCTTAAATGAATTACTTAGCATGCATCATAAAGTGTGTTAAACATTCTCATTTCTATGTATAGATATGTTTAGGACTCATTCATATGCATGTTATACATGTTGGGAAGGAAATGAAGTTATGTATGTTTTGTGAATTTAGTTCATTTTATTTAATCTTAAAATGCCTTTCTTTTTGAATGGGTTTGTTTAGAGTTCATCTAAATGTAGGATTAATTAAAACACTTAATCAAAACAATCACTAAACAAAAATAAAAAAATGAATCTACTTTAGAAATTACTTTGGTTAGGGAAGGAAAGAGAAGTTCTCTTCTCTTTCCCTCTCTTTATAACTTAGTAATTAATTGTAGAATTCATTTGAACCTAATCAAAACATGAAATAAAATCAGCCCAAATTAATTAAATCATTTAAATGAAACCCTCCTCTAAGTTTGAACATGCTTCACACTTCAAAAATTCTAACTTACAGTCATAGCTAAGCATACAAAACAAACCTCCAAAGCACACACATTAGCCTAAGTCACCACTTCTAGCTTTAGGTTAGGGCGATGCATGGTTTGATGCTTGCTTTTATTTTGTGATATATGTTTTATACTGGATGTGTGGATGTATGTGTGTAGAATAAATGGTAGGGAAATCTTAGTCTAACCATTATCTTCTACAGGGGATTATGCTTAAGGGGCGCTGTAATAAATAAAAATATAAATTCTTTTGCTATGCAGGTGCTTATACCCCTAAGCATAATCCAATAGATCAGGTGGACTTAGTTACCCATGTGTGAGGTGATAAGTCCAATATACATGCTTAGGATTTGGTGGTTTGTTTAGCCAACCTTTGTTTTGTAGGTGTTAGTTAGATTTACTTTTCCTTTTCTTGTAAATTTTGCAATTATGATTTCAGAATGATTGTTATGGTGATTAGACTGAACATTGGTCATAATATCTCATCTTATGTACCATGTGAAGCCTTTGGAGCATCTACCTTCCAATCATCCAAAAGGAGGAACCAAAGAAGAAAGAAGAAAAGAAGAAGAAAGAAGAAAAAAAGAATGAAGAAATGAAGCTTGAAGACCCCCATAACAATGAATTCCTTGCTTAATTATATTTAATTCATTTATAATCCAGGTTGTATAAGGGTAGAGCTCAGCTACTCCATTTGTTTTCAAGTTTGTGCAGTGGTACTCGACCACAACGGCCTCTTATTCTTTTTGCAATTAGCTTTACAAATTGATTGATGGTTTATTTAGCTTGTGCATTAAGTGGCATCTTTTTTCTAGTTTCTTTCTTGCTTTATGTATGGCCTGGATGTAGATTAGGCTCTTAGAAAAAAAATCTTTTACCAAACTTAATAACACAGAACTAAAAATAAAGAACTCATAATCTCACCTAAAGCTTTGGTTTAAAATCAAGATAAAATAATTAGCAACCCCTTAGCTGAATGAGTACTTCTTTTATAACATCATGCACAAATGCATCTTGCTTCACTCTTGATTAGAGGGCTTCCACCTTTGCCAGAGAAACTTGGCTTGACCTTTGAGAGCCATGGTGGAAACTCACCTCCTCCCTTCTCACTGATTATGGCCAATAACTTTATTTCTCATGCATTAGGCACATGAATCCTATGAGCCTGAGTTAAATAATTGTCCAAAAATGAAAATAAAAATGAAATCTAAATTGCATTAGATTTAGGTCATTTGAAGCATGTCCTTACATGATCTAGTCTTTTTAGAGAGTGAGTTTAAAGACTTAGTCTCTTTCTAAATAAATAACAGCCTAGCTATCTTGCATAAGCATATGACTTGCCTACATAAATTTAAAACCATAGGAGGAATTAGTTGGCAGCTACCCTGAGGTGATTGTAAGTCCAAGTAGTCAGGTGATTTTTCCTCTCTTGTGAAGGCAAATCAAATACCCATTTTCTCCTTTGATTTAGGTTGTTCTTTCGGTCCTCACTAAAGTTCCCTAGATTTAAGGTCTAAGGTTGCTTCTCCCCTTTGTAGGCCATAAGCTTAAATCTTCACCTCTTAGGCATTTTCTTTAATCTTGTGTTATGGAATCATAAGTCCTAAATTTTTAATGAAAAATTCAACTCAAACAAATTAAATCAATTTCAAAAATGTAAAGCCCAACCATAGGATAGTTTGAGATGCTCGCTAGCTTTCCTAGCATCGTGAGCATCTCCTACTTATCTTTCTTTTGGCTTTGATAATAACTCCCTCTCTTTGATCAAACCCATTTGATCTTCAAAAATGAACCAATCGATTGATAGTCCTTTCCTATTAAAATCTTTAATGACAATAAACATTTACCTTAATCGAGAGTATTCCTAAGAGATCTCGTCCCTTGGATGTAATTAACTATAGGGGCTTGCCCCTGTAGGGAACTTAATGAACCTAGTTTAAAATAAACCCTACTTTACTTTTCCATATAAAGTAGGGGAAGAATTTCTAGTACATATGCAGACCAATTATCCTTAGGAGTCCTTATTGAGGTAATTAGATCCATTGTAGGGTGGAGACTTCTATCTTTCAAGATAGTACACCTCTTTTTAATGTCATACCCGATCACCCTAATAAGAATATCCGTGAATCTACGTGGTGTCCCAACTAACATGCGTATATATTTTTGTTTTTATTTATCCTCTTCAAAAAAGGATATATGAGGGTGGAGATATATTTTTACCACAGTCCCTCATGGGGATTTTGACTAAGTTCACGAGAATAAACTTTTGGGTTTTGTGGGAGGTAGTAAGTTGCATCCTCATATATCCCAATCTTAAGAACTGTCAATGGTTTGAGATCTCCTTTGACACAGTATTAAATCCCACCTCTCATTAACTTCATGCATTGATGTAGAGAGGATGGAATTGTGTTGTTCTTGTATCCATGGTCTCCCAAGCAAAGCATTGAAGGATGTATCTGAGTCTATTATAAGAAACTTGGCTTCAATTTTCCAATCATCTATCTCAAGTGAAAACACTAAGGAGCCTAAGGACCTCTCATCTTATACATTAAATCCATCTAACATCATCCTCTCCTTTTGGAGTTTAAAGATGTCAATCCTCAAGTAGGCAAGAGTTCTTTGACTCATAATGTTGACTGATGCACCCGGGTCAACCAAAACTTTGGATAGCCTATATCTACCAACATCCATTGTAATATAAACAGGAAGGTTGTTCTTGATCATCCCTAGAAGTAAGTCTTCATCACTGAATATGACTCCTAAGATGTCCTTTGAGTAGTGTGCCTCCAGTAGTGTTCAGCTGCGCTAAGCATATCTATGGATCAAGTAAAGCCTTGATTAGAGATTCCCTCATATTTTTAGAAAAGATAAGGGTGTCATATATGCTTATATTAGCTGCCAACTTTCTAAAATGAGATAGGACATTGTAACCAACAATGGGTTAGTCCTCCATAAGCATATCCATAGGTGGAACATCCTGTGGAGGGGCTATCTACTCACTGGAACCAATGACTTGTTTACCCTTATCCTAAGGTGCTATCTTAGGAGGTAGAACTTTGTCACTGCATAGGTTGACTTCAGTGACTTCTTTGACTAATGAGTTTGTGGAAAGTTCTACCTTCTCATCAGGAACAACTACAGCTTCTCCTATAGGATCCTCAAAGTCAGATGAATCCAAGCCAATCTCAAGAGCTGAACTCAATTGATTCAAAAAAGGAAAAATCCAACTATGAATCAGAAAGGAATAGATCAAAGCTATTTAAGCTATCATTATTATTTTTACTCGGAGAGCTTTCTATAAGAATAAAATCAAGAGCATCATAAGTAGACAGAATATAAGTGGAATCGGCTTTTCATTGATTTCTTTAATTTTGGTGGAGGTATATGATAGAAATCAAGTAAAGTAAGTGGAGTATGGGATTTGGTGCCTTTATCCATAGATTCAAAGCACTTGCTAGTAGAAGAGGAGCTAGCATAATTAGTGGCTGCAACAGTGGAGGGAGAGCTAGACTCAAATAATGGTTGTGCTATTATACTATCTCGGGCATGTGTGGTTGGCTACTTCTATTGTTGACAGGCTTCCACCCTCCTTGAGTTGTCATTGGCAACTAACAAATCTTTTTTTGGCATTGGAGGTTCGAGCTACTTCAAGCACCTACAAGGAAAGGTTCTTAATCTTAAAAATGATTTTCTTAGAGATACAAAATAAGATAATATCTCAACCTTCTTTGGTCTTAAGAGGATCAAGAGTATCCCCAAGGATTACTCTAACAGAACTAGATGGTTGTTCTAATAAGTATTCCTTAGAGATAACTATGGCTCTCGACTTATAGCTACTAAGCTAGTCCTTAAATGTGTGACAATCCTCTAAGACATGGCCTAACATGCGATGGTAAGGGCAATAGCTAGGATCATCGCTCTTGCCCACTTCCTCTGGCCTCTTAGAATCTAGTAGCTAAAAATCACATTTCTTCAAGAGATTCTTGCAAATTTTCTTGACTACCTCCCTCTTAAATGAATATGTTTTGTTTAATTTATCAGCAAGAGTAGGTGGAAATTAGCTACCTGGTGGTGGATATGAATACTGTTGTTGGGTAGGGTGTTGTGGCGATGATGGTGGCCATTGTGGTGACTGTGGTGGTCGGTATGACGGCCGAGGTGGTGAAAGAGGATGTGGAAAAGGAGGTTATTGAGGTTGTGGTCTCTCTTATTGAACTCTGGCTAGTAGCTTCCCTTTGTCTACTGACATAGCTATCCCTAGCATCTTCTCGAATGCCTTATATGGCTTAGGACTAAATGATTGGTCTCAGAAGGGCAACTTTTTGGCTTCCACTTAAAGGCTAGCCACCTTATTGATTAATTTCTTGAATGCATTGATGGTAAATCTCTTAAGCATGATGGCGACTAGGCCATGGATATTCTTGAGTAGAATCTCAATGGCATGTTATTTAGAAAGCTATGGTTTACATTTCATACTCAAGTTGTGCCACATGAGAATGTAATCAACAAGGGACTCGTTCAGTTTCTATTTTTCTAGAATGAGGTCACCTACAGTCAACCTCTGTTGAGCTCCTATGAATCTCTTGATGAAGAGAAGCTCCAACTCAACAAAGATCTTCACCGAACTGTTGGAAAATTCAATGTACCAATCAATGCAATCCCTACTAAGTTACTGACAAAAAGTATGAATAGGAGTGCATCACTGCCACCGGCATTGTAGTAACTAGCTCTGAAGTGTGCAATGTGTTATTGTGGGTTCCCACTCTTGAAGGATGGTGGAACAAAACCATTCTACATTGAATTCCTCTGAGTAGGGCCTACCATTTGGAATAGATGAGCTCCCCCTGGCTTGCGCTAATACTTCCTTCACTTGCTATTTCACCATGTGCTTGATATCCTTCTTATGCATGGAGGAGTTATCTGTGACCTTCCTATGCAAACTACCAGCATCATCATCCACGGGAGTGCACCTAGGATGTTCTAAGGTATGAACCAACTCTGGCTGATCGGCCACCATAGGATAAGGCTGTGAGACTAGAGCTAGGTTCTGCAATGCTAAGACCACTGCCATCAACTCCTCTACCCTCTTCTTCATCCTGTCTATCTGGTCATCCATCTACTTGAGTTAGTGGTGGAGGTGCTGAGATGAGTGAGAGGTGTCGGCTTCCTCAACTACAACACCTTCCTAGCTATGTTGTTCCCTCTGTAGGGATCCTCAGATGTCGACCAAGTGGACTTTGGCTATGTTATCCAACATGCCATCCTCATCAGGGTCAAAGCTAACCACACCTTCCTCCTGATCTGAGTGATCACAGCCAACAATCTTCTTGACTATAGTGTGGTAGTCCTTTATGATGTCATCTAAGGAATGTTCATCTACCATGTGTGGCTCCACTGGAATGTAGGCTAGCTGATGACTAACCACTACAGTATGCTCTATAGATTGTATGCATTAGATGCTCTATGCTGATAGAGTCCACTCCTTGGCTGGCTCCACTGACATGGGGCCTATATCGGTATCCCCTATCCTCTCTTCCTCCAATAGCTGTGAAGGTGGCGCGACCATGATGCTTTTAGTCGCCACTTCTTCTTAACCATGGCTAAAGTGGAGGGGTCGAGCAGGAGAGCTTGATGTCACCTCAACGGGTGGAATATATGGAGCGGGATCCTTGGGTCATAACTAGATCACAAAAGGAGGGTCTCTCTTCAAACTGGGGCTTAAGCAGCTTAGTAGGGACTATGGATGCTACAATTTGGACTTCTGATGGTTGGTGGTGAGTGGAGCAATGTGATGGTAAGGACACTAACTGCCTCTCTACTAGAGATCTCCTCCTATGTCGAATGGCACTTGTGAGAACTATGTTATCATAATGATCAGCTCTAACAAGGTGTCGATCAGGAAAATCCATCAGGGCGGAGGCCGCCGACTATCTGGCATACCTCCTCCTCTCTCACTTTCCCACTTGGGCAGTGACTCTAGCCTCAGTGGCTCTCTCTCTCTATGAAATTGACCATTAATGCTCCTAGGGATCAGACTCCTCAAGTCATGAAGTAAGTCAGACTCTCAGCATCTATGTGCTCTGTCGACCCTATGAAGAATGGACCATAGACCGGCATAGGGCTTCCTTCTGTCTCTTGTCAGTGTCTCAAAATCTGCAGGTGGTGGGGGTGACATGGCAATCCAGTAGTAGTCCTCCTCTCCTTCTAAACCTGAGAGGGGGTGGAACCTACTGCCACTCAGGAGTGGAGAGGTCTCATGAGGGGAACCCTCCTCAGTGAAGTGAAAGGCATCATCAACCTGCCTCGCCTTGCACTCATAATGCTGCTTAATCTCATAGTTCTTATTACAGTGATGTGGCTTAGTGAACAGGATGGAGAGGAAGCTAGTACCAACCTTGAAGGTGGAAGATACTATCTTAGAAGCTAAGATAGTCTTCCCCTTCAAAGTAGGGGAAACAATAGAGGTGGTGCTAGCCCTCACTGGAACTGTAATAGGGGCAACAAAGTGTACTCACATTGACACTGAAACTATCATTGACACTAATGAGGGTGTAGATACCATAGCGACCTTCCTCTTCAGTAAGGGAAACTCAGAATCAGACTACACATCCAAATAAAGAAGTGACTTTTTGCCTGTCACCTCCTCCTTACTGACAGCGGTGAGGGCTGACCCCTCAAAATGTGACTTTGATGGTCTCAAAGCCACGTCCAAGCTGGATCATGTGGGTAGTAGTGTGAGTGTGGCCTGACCTAAGACCGAATTCACACCAGAAGGAAATGAAAAGCTCACTTTTCCTGGAGACATTGCGGAAGCCTGATCATAGGAAGGAGAAAAAGAACTGGGCTGGTATCTCTGTATTTATTGAAACATAATTGAATCAAACCCTTATTTTGAATACTCTCTTGAATTATTGATTTCTTGATTTAACTTCAGAATTTGAACCCACACTTAACAAATTTAGGTATGCTAAGTGGGGTTCATTGAACTTGAGAGATTTATGAATTTTAGGAGATACTTTGCCATATGATTTTGATTTTGATTTGGAACCCTCATTCAACAAATTTAGGTATGTTGAGTGGGGTTCAAATGTTTTGGAGAGACATTTGGAGATGTATTTGTAGTATATTTTTATTTAAAATTTAATTTTGGAAGTCTTTGCTTAGCAAATTTAGGTATGTTAAGTGGAGTTCGATTATATGTTTGAACATTTTTGAAAGCTTTATGTCTTAATGGTTTGATTATTGTTTGTTTTATATGATGATTTGATTTGAAAAAGAAGAACTCTCATTTAACAAATTTAAGTATATTAATTGGAGTTCAATTTTGTGTTTGATATTTTATTGATGATTTGATTTTTGAAAAGTGGAACTCTTATTTGACAAATTTAAGTATGTCAAATGGAGTTCAATTATATGTTTGATGTTTGTGGTTTTGATTTTATTTTGTTTCAAAAATAAGACCCACACTTAACAAATTTAGGTATGCTAACTGTAGCTCACTTATATGTTTATTCGTTTGTTGATATGTGGTTTTGTTTTGATTTTGGAGATTGAACTCTCATTTAACAAATATGGGTGTGGTAAATGGAGTTCAAAAATGTGTGTTGGATATTTTGATTTTTGTTTTGATTTTTGAAAATGGAACTCTCATTTAACAAAGATGGGTATATCAAATGGAGTTTAATTATATATTATTTATCTTAATTTTATTTTGATTTTGAAAAGGGGAACCTTCACTTACCAAATTTGGGTAGATTAAGTGAAGTAAAATTTGTATGTTGGTTGCTTTGGTTTTGGTTTGAAAAAAAAAAACTCTTATTTAACAAAATATGGATATGTTAAATGGAGTTCAATTATATATTGTTTATCTTGATTTTGTTTAATTTTGAAAATGAAACTTTTATTTAACAAATATGGGTATGTGTTGACCTCAATTTTGGGGTGAGGATTCAATCTCTACATCTTAGATCTAGGAGTCCTCTAGACACTAGATTCTCCTTAGTCATAGGACACTTTTAGTGAGTAAGTGAATACTTAACCCAAGCTTAGAAGACTTAGGAGGGGACTACTTTAGGCTTAGGCTCTGCCTTAGGACTAAGAATACCTACCCAACCCTATGGCCTAACCCTTGACTTGCACTCACCTTAAGTCCAAGAAAAAATTTAAATCAACACAAAATCAAACCTCAAATTCAATCAAACCAATACTAATTAAATCTCAATTCATGTTCAAATCCCAAATTGATACCAAAACTCAAATAGACTCAAATAGATCTCATTAAGCCAAATCCAAACCAAATTAAAAATTAACCTAAATCAAACATTCAAAACCAATTGAAAATCATAAATGAACATAATCCAACCTCTCCTTGGATTCAATTTAACTAATTTGATCATTTGACTTAAGTGAACCCATTAAGCTCAATTTAGGTCACAATGAATCAGAATCAAAATAACATGAAATTAAGTGAAATCAATTATTCTAAATCATCTTAAACATTAAATCAAATATGATTAGATCCTAAATACTTCTTGACTGGGTCAAATCAATCATTTGACTTAATCAAATACAACTCAACTCATTCAATTGAAAATGTATCAATTTAGGTGAAAATCAAAATATAATTCAAATGAAATGAAAATAAATAATAAATCATTATAGTAGTATTATATGATATTCAAGTATAATTAAATACAAATCCAAACATAAAGATGATCAAATAGGTTAATAAAATCAACTTGACTTACTTAAGTCAAATAGAATAAACTAGCCTAAATCAATTAAGCTTCAAATCACTCGAAAGATAATAATTTCAATCACCATCTAATGTTGATTGATCAAATGAAATTAACACAATGAAACCTAAGTTAAAACAAACTCAAATGAATCAAAGAAAACATTTAATTACAAACTTAACTCAAGTGAAATTAAGTTCAACTCTTAACTCACTTAGGACTTGGCTTGGGAAGCCAATCAGCATCATAAAAAGGTAAGGTGGCCATAATGAATGAGGTAGAATCCATATGTGGAGAGAATAAAAGATAAACCCATGCACATGAAGTCAAACCTCCTCCCCACTCCTTCATTAAATGAAGCTAATCCTACAACCCAAAAAAGGAGACTTTGGGAGCAAAAAATCAAAGGTTTCCAATCCCCCATGGCCAACGACCCCCACCTCCCATCACCATTAATGGTGACTTTTGGCCACCACTAAGAGGAGAGGAAAAGAGGCCTCAAATCTCATCTCCATTGCATTATTCATCCTCTAGAAGCTCCTCTGAAAAAAAGAACCCATTCCCACTCCTTTTTGATGTGAAAACACCCAAATCGAGCAGATTCCAATGAGGAGGCAGTAGCCATCGGTGGCTACCACATTTCAAGGGGAGCAAAGAGCCCATATTCATTTCAAAGCTTCATCTTGCATCCAAGAGCGTGTTCAAATGAACTCGGTCACCAGAAACCATCTCCAATAAGATAATTTTTGAATCCTAAAGCTAGCCATAGGATCTCCCATATATAACAATGCTTGCATGATTTTAGGAATTTTCATCAGATACCCCTTGTACTTTCCAGTTTGAATGATCCTAATGCAAGATTGGGGAGTTTTCCAGCATGATTCGCCAAAAAATTGAGCCCAAAATACCCCAGAAGTCAGTTTCCCATTTGCCAGTCTTGGGTTTATTATTCATGGGGAAGTGGACTAGCCAGCCGTCCGATTCCCTATTAATAGGGACGGACGGCAGAGATTACAAAGGATATGGCATTGATTTAAGCCCTTAGATATCACAGTTCAATCAAACGAGCAGTTTCCCGCTCATTTTCCATGTGGAATGTACAGCATCGAGACATGGATGCGTGGTCCACAGCTGGCGTTAGTTTAAAATAGGAAAATGGGAATTTTCCGAATAAAAAAATTACCTAAACTCACTAGAAACTTCAAAAATTCATAAGAAAAATAATAATAATAAATTTACAAATAAGGGCTCATTGGATTTGTCTTTTCTAGAGGAATCTAATAAGCCCAAAATCCCTTATTTCTTTTGGGCACTTTGAAATTAATTTAGGTTTTAGTAAAATCAAATTTTATTAATTAATCAAAAAATACATATCAGATTGATCTGAAATTTTTAGGATTGACACTAAGCTTAAAATATATCTACCATAAAAATTTCAAGTCAAAATAACTTCTAGATTGGGAGATATTAAATTTTGAAGTTTAAATTGTCTATTTAGTAAAATAAATTAATATACTTTATAAAAAATTATAAAAGTTTATAAAGATGGTTTAAAAACACTTCAATTGACATCATAGAACTAAAATAAAAATGGAACTCTTTGGATCCTAAAATAATTAATGTTTCATTCGATTTAATTTAATTAGGATTTAAGAGAAAATTAAAATCAACATTGATTAAACTTATCAAAGCTAAAACTCAATAAATATCAAACTAAATTTCAAGTCAGATCAAACAAGCATAAACTTAAGCAAATAAAGCAAAACTATATGATAATCCAATTATGAATGAAAAGTTAATCACTTAATATAATAAGCTATGAATTATATTGACTAAATCTTCATTAAATTAAACATTCAATGATGAAACTAAAAATCAATTAAATGAAGTAAACATCTATTTGAAATTAAACCAACCTAAAAGGACATCTAAATAAAAGGAAATAATCAATAATGAAGTTTAAACCTCACAAATAAATTAAGCATGAAACTTAATTAAACCACCAAAATAATTTTATAATCAAACTTTAATCAAATGACATATTTAACTAATGCTTATTTCTAAAGAATTTAGTCAATTATCAAATTAAATTATAATCATTCAATTAAGTCAATGGCCCAATTAATCATTAGTCCAATGTTAATTAAATCAATTATTCAAACAATTTAAACATAACCAATTCATCAACTTCTAACCTAAGACTAACCCATTAATCCATTTAAATGAAAACTCGAATTAAGCTAATCAATTACCTAATTAAACTAAAATTAAATTTAAATCAACTTCATAAAAATAATAATAATAATAATAATAATTTTTCAGTTAATCAAAATTGATTTGAGTAAAATCAATAACATATGAGTAATTAAGTCATTAACCGTTCAAATCTTTGATTAATATAATAATTTAAAAATAAATTACTCTTAATTAAACATCTAATCAATATGAACTTAATTTGGAAAAATTAACCCATCATTTAATAAATCAAATTGATTTGAACAAAACATATTAAAACTAAATCATAAATCAAGCTTAAATCAAACACTTAATTAAATTTATTATCAAGTTTTAATCAACATAATAATGATTAATCAGATCTTTAATTAATCTATAATTAATTTAAACACACATCTTAATTAAGTTAATTATATGATTAAGTTAATCACATTTAACCAAAATAAATTAAAACATCTAATAAATATTAACATAATTTGGATAAATTAACCCATCATTTAATAAATCAAATTGATTTAAATAAAACATATTAAAACTAAATCTTAAATTAAGCTTAAGTTAAACGCTCGATCAAATCCATAAACTAATAAAACTTAACAAATCAAACCAATTAAGTCAAATGAAAAGATCAAAATTAGATAATCATCAAACTAAAACCAACATATAAATCAAATCACCAAGTTCAATAAACCAAATGATCAAACCCTCAATTAGAATTTAAATAAGAAGTTACTTTGAACCTTAATCAAATAAACAACTTAATCAAGTAAAACTAAAGTAAATCCTTTCAATTGAATAATTTGATAGGTTAAATTATTTGAAAGAATTAAACAAATGATTGATGAACTTTAAATGAATGATAATTGCAATAAATATTAGATGAATAAATTACCAAATAAATAAATAACATCTCATAAACCTTAACCTTAAAACATTTAGCCAAATGATCTAAATTAAATAAAACTCTAATCAATTTGACAAGAAGGTTATGATCAACCCATGGCTAAATCTTAACTAAGCAAATCATAATGAAATAACTAAACTTTGATTAAAATACTCAGGTAATATTTACAAACAACAACAAGCCTTTATCCCACTAAGTGGGGTCGGCAACATGAATCCTTCATCTCCATTGTGTCCTATTATGTGTCAAATTCTCATTTAATTCAAGTATACTAAGGTCATTTTTTATACATCTTAACCAAGTCTTTTTAGGTTTATCTCTACCTTTCTTAACATAAGGTAAATCTAATGCATCTACTCTCCTAACCAGGTCATCGGACAACCAATGTTTTATGTGGCCAAACCATCTAAGGCTACTCTCTCTAATCTTACTTTCCACTAGAGCTACTCCAACTTTTTCCTGAACATTCTCATTTCGTATTTTATCTCTAAGAGTAAAGCCACTCATCCACCTGAGCATCCTCATCTCTGTAACACTTAATTTAGTTGTATGCTTATCTTTTATTGGCCAACATTATGCACCATAAGTCATTGCAGGTCTTACCACCATCTTATAAAATTTTCCCTTAAGTTTAAGTGGAACTTTTCTATCACACAACAAGCCAGATGCATTCCTCCACTTCAACCATCTAACTTGAATTCTACTAATAACATCTCCATCTATTTCACCATCATTTTGAACAATAGAGCCTAAATATCTGAATCGCTCACTCACATAAATGACTTATTCACCTAATGTCACAACACTACCACTAAAACTCGTACAACTAAAATTACACTCCATATATTCAGTTTTAGATCTACTTAAACGAAAACCTTTAGGCTCTAATGTGGACCTCCATAATTCAAGTTTCTCTTGGACTCCATCTCTAGTCTTATCAACAAGAAGAATGTCATCAGCAAAAAGCATACACCAAGGTATATCTTTTAGTAAATACCTAGTATGAACATCCATAACTAAAGCAAAGAGATAAGGGCTTAAAGCTGATATTTAATGTAATCCAACTAAAATAGGAAAATATTTTGTCAATCCTCCTTGTGTTTGGACACAAGTAACAGCTTTAGTATACATATCATTAATGACTTGAATATAACCAATATTAACTCCTTTCTATTCTAGAACTCTCCAAAGAACATCTCTTGAAACTTTATCATAAGCTTTCTCTAAATCAATAAATATCATATGTAGATCCTCCTTACTTTCTCTATACTTCTCCATCAAACCTCTTAACAAATGTATAGCATCCATAGTAGATCTACCTTGCATGAAACCAAACTGATTGTGAGAAACTTTTGTATCACATCATAACCTATGCTCAATTACTCTCTCCCATAATTTTAATGTATGACACATTAACTTAATTCCTCTATAATTTGCACACTCTTGTGCATCACCTTTATTCTTAAATATAGGAACCAACAAACTCTTTCTCCACTCATCTGGCATCCTTTTAGTCTTTAAAATAACATTAAAAAGATTTATTAGCCAATAAATTCCTTGATCTCCTAAACAATTATGCACTTCTATTGGAATATCAGTAGGTCCTACTATTTTTTCACATTTCATTTCCTTTAAAGCTTTCTAACTTCAGATTTACTAATACAATGAAAAAAATAAAATTAGATATTTTTATTTAGGTTATTAAGGTTGTTAAAATCAATCATACTTTCAGTTCCTTCATTGAAAAGTTTATCAAAATACCTCATCCACCTATTTTCAATATCCTTTTCTAAGAAAAGCATTTTATTATTTTCATCCTTAATACACCTCACTTGAACTAGGTCTTTACTTCTTCTATCTCTTTGGTTGGCTAACTTATGCATACATCTTTCACCTTCTTTGGTATCTAATCTATTGTATAAATCACTAAAAACTATATTTTTTGCATCATATATTGCTTTCTTAGAATCTCTACAGGCCACTTTATATCTTTCCCAATTCTTCGAGTTTTTACATATAAACCAAGTTTTATAACAATGTTTTTTATTTCTTATCTTTTCTTGCACACTCTGACTCCACCACCAACTATTTTTATTAAAAGAAGCTTTTTCTTTTGATTCTCCGAGCACATTTTTAGCAACTTGCTTAATTTCACTTGTTACTTTTTTCCACATAACATTAGCTTCATTATGAACATCCCAAATTCTAAGATCATATAGCTTGCTCTTATAGCTTGCTCTTAAAATTATTTTTATTTGTGTTCTTTAAGTGTCCCCATCCAATCCTAGGATAATAATTTGATTTATTTTCCTCTTACAATCTTTTATCTTAAATTCTAAAACTAACGATCGATGTTGGGTACTTAAACTTTTACTTGGAATGACCTTACAATCTTTACAATATAAAAGATTTATTTTTCTTATCATAAAATTATCAATCTGTATTTTACTAGATCCACTTTTATAAGTAATAATATGTTCATCTATTTTCTTAAATAAAGTATTAGCAACTACAAAATCATAAGTTAAGGAAAAATCTAATATAGTCCTACCTTCTTCATTAGTCACTCCAAATCCATAACCACCAGAATACTTTTAAAATCTTATACCACTCTACCAACATGTCCATTTAAATCTTCTTCAATAAATACTTTTTCTTCAAGAGGTATCTTTTGCATTAATCCCTCTAATTCATTCCAAAAATTTTCTTTTGAGCTTACATCCAAACCTACTTGAGGAGCACAAACACTTATAATATTGATAATCTTAATATCAACAATAATCTTTAAAGCTATAATTCTTCTCCACATCTATTAATATTTATAATATTATCCTTCAAATTTTTATCTATAATCACACCTACACCATTTCTAGTTCGACTTCTACCTAAATTCCAAAGTTTAAAACTTAAACTATCAATCTCCTTGGCCTTCTCCCCAACCCATTTAGTTTCTTGAACATAGAAAATATTTATCTTTCTAAGAACCATAATATCTATTAATTTTATTAATTTACCTATAAGAGTGCCTATATTCTAAGATCCTAACATAATTCTAGTTTCATGGACTAACTTCTTTGCCCGCATCCGTCCATAATGTGGGAACCCATGCTTATTTAACACTGCACCCGGGTGCCGATACAACGGCCTTTGCACATTTTTCACTGTATTCAAGCCATACAGTGCGTCGCTTCCAAGGGATTCCCTAGCATTAACACAATGATTTAAAGGATTCATGTCATGATTATTTTGACAAGTTTTACACTAGTTGTCGACTACGTATCATAACCCTCCACTCCGGTAATCTTTAACAAAGTTTAACATTTGTTGTCTAACTAAATTTAATCAATTAATTAGAAATCAAATTTGATTGATTATCTAATCTTTGTTAAATGGATAACTTAGAATATTGATTAACCAAGTCAATAAATTTTCAATTAACATGGAATGTAATCAACTTTTGAAAATCATATATAGGATAATGGTGAGGATTTAATCAAGCTAAATTAAATTGATCATCAAACCAAAATAAGCAATATATAAACTAAATGACGAAATTTAAGGAATTAAACCCATAATTGAAATTCAAATAAAAGAGCATGTTAAGCTTCAACTATATCATAAATTAATTGGAATATATTTACCAATCCAAATCAAGTTTAAGTGAAACGATAAGATTAATAAGCCTAAATAACATTAAAATAATCCAATTAATATTAATCATATGAAATTAAAATCTTAAATAGATACTCAAGAGAAAATAATTAAACATTAATTTATAGGATATTGAATTATCAAATTTTAATTAAATCAAAAAATCTAATCCAAAATTAATCAATCAAAAATACTTAAAATTAGACAAAATTAAACTTTATTAGATATTAATTCAATGAATATTGAATTATCAAAATTTAATCCAAAATTAATCAGTCAAAATACATGAAATTAAATAAACTTAAATTTTAGAATTTAAATCGAATCAAAAAACATTAATTAAATTACATAAATTTAAATGGGCTAATTAAAATACTTAAAGACCTTAGTCAGACTTTTTAGGATAAATCTTCATCTTTGAATGAATATTTCATTTCATTAAAAGTTAGGATGCAAAATAGGGTGAGTTCCATCCAAAAATGGAATTCATTCTACTCTTCATTCTTGAAAACCTAAACATCACTTTAACCAAATAAAAGCGAAGTAAAAAATGAAAAATATCTCACTAAATCATTTGAATCAAAACCATTCATTGGTTAAATTAAACAAAATATGAATTCAAATCAAACTTAAAATGAAACAAAGCCTAGAATAGACCTACCACACAAGCCTTCTTTTCAGACTAGAATTAGGCCTCCACTTCTAGTCCTAAGTTAGGATGGTGTTTGTGTGATGATATATTTTATTTTGTGAAGTAATATTTTAGAGTGCATGTTAGGGTGCAAGCTTCATAGACTGAATGTTGGGATGTTATTAGCTTAATGTTATTTTTTGTAGGGGATTGTGCTTAAAAGGGACCACTATAATAAATATAAAAATAAATGTTATTTGCTTGTAGGTGCTATTTAATTCCCTAAGCATAATCCAAGTTAGGATAGGTGGGCTTGGTTACCCATGTGTAGGGTGCTAAGTCCAAATTACAAATATAACTGCTTGTGATGTATGTGTGTTTGGCTAACCTCTATTTTGCATATATACTTAGGTTTACTTCTCTTATAGAAAATGTAATTTTGCAATTGGGGATTAGGATTAGTGCTATGGAGGATTAGAAAGAGCATTGGCTTGAAGGCTTTGTTATGGGGTGCCACGTGATGCCTTGAAGTAAAACCAAGTCAAAGGAGAAAAGATATGAAGATATGAATATATGAAAATATGAAGATATGAAGAAATGAAGAAATGAAGACCCCCATTATATGTATTCAATTCGAATTATAATTATTCTTTTATATTCTGGGTTGTATAAGGGTAGAGCTAGGCTACCCATCTTTTCTCTTTTTTGGGTGTACGGCAGTACCCGGCCGCACAGGCCTTTTATTCTTTTATGGTAGTCTATAAAATTGTTTGATGTTGTGTTTAGATTGTGCCCTAAAATTGCATGCTTTTCTTGATTTCTTCAAGTTTTTTGTTTGAATGTGTGGCCTAGATACAGTAGGATTTTAGGATAAAATTAACTTTTCTACCCCAACTAATCACTCACAATTAAATTTTAAAATAACTTTCAATTTCATCATAAAGCATAGGTTGTAATTAAAATAACTAAAAGATTTAGCAACCTCTTAGTTGTATGTTGTATGTCTCACATCATGCATGTCATATTCCTTTTTCCTTGAATATGGGGGATATCTATCCTTGCATGATAGAGGAATGCTTGACCTATGAGGTCCTCCCTTGTGGTGGAGAACACCCCCTTCTCATTGATTTAGCCAATAACTCTATTTCATCATGCATTTAGGCATAAATATTCCAAGCCTTTGTCTAAATGAATGTGTCAAAATGAAATAAAAGTTATAAATTTTGCATTTTAGATTAAGTCATATGCTCATACCACTCATGCTCTAGTCTCTTAAGGAGAGGGTTTAGGACTTTAGTTTCTTTCTAATTAAATAATAGCCCAACCATCTTGTATTTTTATAATACCAGGCTACATAGTTTTGAATCATAGGAGGTGTTAGTTGGTGGGCACTCCAAGTGGTTGTAAGTCCAAAAGTTGGATGAGTTTATCCTCTCTTGTGGAGATAATCCCTTATGTCCATCTTTCGATTTGATTTAGGTCGTGCTTTATCTTGTGCTAAAACTTTCTATATTCAAGATCTAAGGTAGCTGTTTCCTCAGAGCTACAACCATAAATCCTCACCTCTTATGAATTTCTACAATCTTATGTTGATGGATTATAAGCCCTAGAAATCTAATAAACTTCAACTTAAACAAAATAATTCTTTTCACTTTCAAACATATAAAGCCCAATCATAGGATAGATTGGAATGCTCACTAGATTTCATAGTATCATGAGCATTCCCTACTTGTTCTCATTTGGATTGTTAAATAAGTCTTTCCACTTGATCTATCTCACTTGATTTTTTAGGATAGCCAATTTGTTGATAGTCTTAACCTTGAAATCTTTGGAGAGAATAATCTCCTACTTTAATCGAGAGTTTTCTTAGGAAATTCCATTTTTTATGATGTAATTAACTATGGAGACTTGCCTCCATAAGAAACTTAAAGAACTCAGCATAATATAAACCCTGTTTTACTTTTTCATGTAAAGTAGGTGGAAGATCTCTAGTATATTCGAAGACCCATCTACTTTAGGAGTCCTTATTAGGTGATTAAATCCATTGTAGGGTAATGTTTCTATCTTTTGAGATAGTACATCATTCCTTAATGTCATACCCGATCACTTCAATAAGTACCCCCTAAGATCTGTGTGGTGTCCCCCGTAACCAAAAATAAACACCACAGTTGATTTCGATTAGGTACATGAATTTGGATGAATTAAATTTGAGGATTGGTTTAGGTCAAAGAGGTTGGCATAGGTTGGGTTTAGGCTATTGGGTAGGTAAATCTCCTTAAGTCCTAAGGCATATCCTAATCTTATGATTAATTGCAAGTCTCTAGGCTTAGGTTAAGTGTTCACCAAATTTCTAGAAGTGTCTTATGACTAAGGAAGTCTTAGTATCTAGAAGACTACTAAATCTAAGAAGAGAAGATTAAGTCCTCACTCCAAAAGTGAGGTCAACACTCACTTCCCTGGTTAACAATGGCATGTACTTATTTGATTTCATTCCTATGAATTTTTGTATAAGAATTTGGATAGAGCTTTAAATTTGCTTGTATTAAATAATTCAATAAAATGAAACATAATTTCTAAATGTATACATTCATCATTCCAGTGTGCTAAAACATGTTGGATGTATAGATACACTAAGGATTGAATCATGTGTATGTTACATGTGATGGAAAGGAATAGTTTGATAAATGAAATATGATAGTAATTCAAATTAATTAATCCTAAGATGCATTTCATATTGGATATGATTATTTAGAGTTAACCTAAACCTAGGATTAAGAAAACATTTAATAAGCCATTCACTAAAGAGAACTAAATCATAAAAAGGTGGTTTAGAAAGTGGCATAAGGTAGGGATGAAGGAGGGTAATCCTCTTTGCTCTCTTTATATCATTTAGTGCTAAGTGTAAATTAAATGAAACCAAATAAAGCATAAATAAATAAAAAATTTATAAATCAATTAGATAACTTAAAATGAAACCAACCTTTACGTTAAATTAAATCCTTCCACACTTAGAAAATCATAACTCTAATACTTAGCTAAGACATGCCATACAAAGCCTTAGCACACACATTAGGATTAAGCCACCACTTCTAGTTCTAAAGTTAGGACAGTGTATGTGTGGTGTTATAGACTGGATGTTATGGTGTATGCTTCGTAGATTGGACGTTCGGCCGCTCTTAGCCTAATCATATTTTATGTAGGGGATTATGCTTAAGGGGATGTTTAAAAATAAATATAAATGCTCTCTTTGTATGTTTTTAAACCCCTAAGCATAACTCAGATTAAGATAGGTGGCCTTTGCGACCCATGTGTAGGGTGCTAAGCCCAAATTATACTTATAACTGCTTGGGATTATGTATATGTCGAGCTAACCTTTATTCTGCAAGTGTAGTTAGATTTATTTTTTCCTATATAAATGCCATTTTTAATAGGAATTAGGATTAGTACTATGGGTAGATTAAGATGAGCAGTGGCTAGAAGGTCTTATCCTAGGATGCCCTATGATGCATTTGAAGCATAATCAAATCAAAGATGAAGAAATGAAGAAGTGAAGACCCCCATAGCATGTATTCATTTAATTTGTAATTATTCTTTTATATTACGGGTTGTATAAAGGTAGAGCTTGGCTACCCATCTTTTCTTTTTCTGGGTTTATGGCGGAACCCGACCACACTGGCCTGTTATTCATTTGTGTTAGTTTATAAAATTATTTGATGATATATTTAAAATTGTGCATTAGGATTGCATGATTTTCATAGTTTCTCTATGATCGATGCTTTAATGTATGGCCTGGATATGGTAGGCTCTTAGGATAAAAATAAGTTTCCTATCTAACTAATCACTCATAATTAAAGTCATAAACAACTCATAACCTCATCATAAAGCATAAACTATAATCAAGATAATTAAAAAATTTAGCAACCCCTTAGTTGTATGTTGTATGTCTCACATTATGCACATATCTTCTATCACTCTTGCTAAAAATGAGGGCCTCCGTCCTTACATAATAAGGATCACTTTACCTATGAGAGCAACCCTTGATAACGGAGCTTCACCCTCTCTCTTTTGATTTAGCCAATAACCTATTTCATCAAGAATTTAGGCATATATAAATCCTAAAATATTTGTCAAAAATGACTCATCTTGCACTTGTAGATTAAGTCATATGCTCATACCACTCATTCTAGTATTTTAGAGAGTGGATTTAAGGACTTTAGTCTGTTTCAAATTAAATAACTATCCTATCAATCTTGTAATTCATAAGATTGGACTACATGGTTTTAAATCATAGGAGAATATAGATGGTGGCTACTCCAGGCAGTTGTAAGTCTAGAAGTCAGATGGATTTATCCTCTCTTGTGGAGATAACCCCTTATGTCCACCCATCGCTTAGATTTGGGTCATGCTTTAACTCATGCTAAAGCTCCCTAGATTTAGGATCCGAGGTAGCTATTTTCTTAGGGCTAGAAGCATAAATCCTCACCTCTTAGATATTTCCACAACCTTTTGTTGGAAAATTATAAGCCCTAGCAATCAAATAAAAAAAATTCAACTAAAATGAATAAAACCTCTTCACTTTCAAATATATAATGCATCACCATATGATAGATTGGAATGCTCACTAGGATTCTTAGTATCATGAGCATTTCCTACTTATTTCTTGTGGATTCTAAAATAAGTCTTCTCCATTAACTCTCCCAACTGATCTCTCAAACATAACTCATCCCTTGATAGTCTAACCTCAAAATCTTTGAAGATAATAATTATTTACTTTAATCAAGAATATTCTTATAAAACCTCATTTCCTAAGATGTAATTAAATATAGAGGCTTGCCTCTATAGGAAACTTATGAACCCGACTTAATATAAACTATGTTTTAATCATCTATGTAAAGTGGGGGAAAAATCTCTAGTATATTTGAAGGACCATCATGCCTTAAGAGTCCTTATTAGGTGATTAGGTATATTATAAGGTGATGCCTCTACCTTTCGAGATAGTACATCATACCTCAATGTCATACCCGATCACTTCAATAAGTATCCCTTACGATTTTCATGGTGTCCTCCCCCTACATCCAAAAATAAATAACATAAATACCGTAAATAAGACTTATGGTGGAGAGAATTCTTGAATTTACACATGCCTCAAGTATGGTCTATATAAGAAATGTAATGATCATAATTCAAAAAAACATGAGGCTTTTTTTGAGAGATTAGAAAAGAAAGTGTGATTCTTTAAATTAAAAACTTTGATCTTGAATCTACTTCAACATATTTGTTTCTCTTTGAAATCTTTATCAATATCTATTTCCTTTCACTTACAGTTGTTGTAACAAGAAAATATTATCAAATCTTTATAATACAAGTATGACATGATCATCAAAGTACTTGTATCATGTATGATATCTCTCTATTGACCTCACTTTTTGGAGTGAGTTCTTAACTTCCTCATCATAGATCTAGGACTCTTATAGACACTAAGAGTTTCTTAGTCTTAAGACACTTCTAGTGATTAGGTGAACATTTAACCTAAGCCTAGAGACTTAAAAGGATTAGCCATGGGAATAGGTCATGCCTTAGGGATTTAGGAAAAACTTGCCTACCCTATAGCCTTAAACCCAATATATGCTTTCCTTCTAAAACCAAACCTCAAATTTAAATTCAAATTCCAAAACCAAATCATAAATCAGATTCCAAGCCAAATGATTAAAGCCCTTGACCAAACCCTTTCTAAGCCCTTTGATTTCATCTTATGGACTTAGCCTTAACCAAATCCAAATAAATCCAAATTCATTTAATTTTCTCAAATATCAATTTAATCTTTTAATCAAACTATCAAAATTCAATTCAAACCCAACTTAAAATGATTCAATCCCATGATCAAATCCAAATGCCAAGACTCTTCCTAAGCCCTTTGATTTCATCTTATGGACTTAGCCTTAATCAAATTCAAATCAACCCCAATTCAGTTAATTTTCTCAAATATCAATTCAATCTCAAATCAAATCCTAACTCATATTCCAACCCCAAATGATTGAAACCCAAAACCAAGTTAAAATTCCAAAATCTCTCTTAAGCCATATGAACCTACCTTCATATACTTAGCCAAATCTCATATAAATCAACCCAAACTCAATTGATTTCTTTATAAATCAATTATTCCTTCATTTATATTCATAAATATAAATAAAACCCACCTTCAAATGAGCCAAATCAAATCAAACTAAATTGGTTTTCCTTTTTATCCCTTTTGACCTTCCTCCATGAGCTTGGTCAAATTTGCTTCCAAATCACTCCAAACTCAAGTGATTTTCTCATCAATCATTTATATCTTCATCTATATTCCCAAATATAATTAAATATAAATCCAAATAGCCAAAATCGAACTCAAATCAAATCAAATTTCCAATTTACACCCTTTAAGCCAATTTCTTCAACTTGGCTAAATCATATCTAAATCAATTCAAAACCCATGGATTTCTTCATGATTCAATCAGTCCTTCAATCATTTAACTAAATATAAACATAAACTATAATTATCAAACCAAATCTAAATCAACTCAAGTCAAGCCCATGTTGACCCCTTTTGACTTGAAATTATCATATGAACCAAAATTCATTTGACTCCAAACCAATTGCAATTGAATTTATACTTCAATCTTAAGCTCATATGTGAGTTCAACTAAACTTGAATCAAGCCAGAACCAAACCAATTGACCCATTTAGGTCCACTTGACCCAAAGTGACCTAACGACTCTTTTTGAGCTAAGTTTTAGTCCAACCCAAGTTGGATTGAACTAAGCTCATCCAAACCTTATATCATGATCAATAATTATCCTAGGGTGATCAACTACCTTGAATTGGGTCAAACCAAGTCAACTTGGTCCTTTAACCAAGTCAACCTTTAGCCCAAATGAAACCTAAACTAGCCAAAACCCACCATATATCAAATTGATTGAAACTATTGATTCAAAACCAAATATAATCAATGATTGAACTTGACCAAACCCTCAATTGAGCTAAACCATGTCCAATTGGCCATTTGACCCAAGTTGATCCAAATTGGCCTAAAAGGCTAAAATAGGTCAAATCATGATTTGATCCAAATTGATTGCAACCAATGGCTCAAGTTCATTCCAAATTGATTATTGAACTTTACCAAAGTCATGATTGAGCCCAATTTGACCAATTGGTCAACTTGACCCAACCTAGCCCAGATTGACCTAAAAGGCCAAATTGGCCAAAATCTAAATTAAACTTAAATTATACCAAACCAAAGCCTAGAATCAATTTCAATCAACCAATTGAACATGAACCAACACCTAACCCAACCCACTCTGGTCAAATTGGTCAAATTAGTCAACTTGACCCATTTGACCTATATGAATCCAAAAGAGCCAAAATCAAATCCAAAGTAAATTGAACCAAACCAATGACACCAATACACTCCAAATAGTCATGTGAACTTGGCCCAACCCTTGATTTGACTCAATTTAACCAATTAGTCAACTTGACCCAACCTAACCCAATTTGATCTAAATAGGTCAAATTAAGCCAAATCAAACCAAATGAACATCAAATCACTTGAAACTAAGGCAAACTAACTTTTGAATCATTTCAAATCTACCCAAATCAAATCCATAGCCAAATGGCTACTTTTCCCTTAGATCTAGGGCATCCCATGAGATAAGACACTTGCACTTTTAGTCATTTCCTCCCCTTGGCCACTTGGCAGTCATTCATTAGTTCACTTAGGCTCCAAGGACTCTAGCTAACCTAACCCAAGGGTGGTTGGGTCGGCCATGACTCATGGGAAGGTGGAATCACCTTCCCATTCCCATTGGAGCACTTATCATCAAGGACAACCACTTCCTTTGCCATGGCAGCCACCTCCCACCCTTCCTCCACTCATGAGACGCCAAATTGAGTGATTCTCTACCAACCCTAACCTCCCCATCATGACCATTAATCCAAAAATCCAAAACATCCATTGACATTTGATCCAAAAGAATGAGGGGGTATACCCCCTCATTCTCATTCAAATAAACAGAGACACACTCGATTCAACCCTACCACACTGTTATCTCCTTTTTATAGCCATTTCCATTATTTCCTAAGCTCCCCACTATTCTCTCTCTCTATTTTATGTGAAACTGAAATAGGGGAGGATACCAATGATTTTCATTTCCTCATTTCATAATCAAAGTGCAATTAACTTTGCACACGCCATCCTTGGATCTAAACGAGCTGAAATGAATCGCCTCCCATCACTCTGATCATCGAAAGTGGGACTTCAACCAAGGCCAATCACTTACGTGTCATGAGTTGGTCTTCCGAGCAATCCATGCCAAATCAAAGCTCGTGCAGCTCAACAGAGGTTCATTTATACCAAACAAAGCTTCCTTAATCATTGGAACTACCGATCATAAGCTCTGGTGAGGTATGCCAATGAAATCGAGCTTAAGCTTAAAATAGGTTGGTCCTTTATAAAGAAAAGTTCTATGTCATGTGATTTCTTCCATTGGATGTGTTTGTTGCTTCCCTGAAGGTGTGGGATTGATTTAATCTCCATTCAAGCTCGGGTGAGCTCAAATCAAGCAACGATTAACGGACAGACTCTGTCTCTCGCCGCTTGGGAGAAGACAGATCACGGATCGTCCATTCTGTGTGATCAAAACAGACGGTCCTGATCTGATCATGCTTTGATCCATTGATTTAACCCTTTAATCTATGCGTTTAATCATGACCGTCTGATCTTAAATCAGGAATCCGTATCAAAATTTGATGTGATAACTTAAAAAAACAATCTCGTCACTCCGCATGGAAAGCGCATCACGTTTGCATGCTGTATCAGTAGCCACATGGCGACGACGAGATTACAGAGTTAATTAGGCTTAATTAATTCTATTTTAAGGCTAAAACTTCTAAAATTCATAAATAATCCTAGAAAAATCCAAAAAGCTATAAATTAGGGCTCATTTTAAAGATATTTTAGAGTGGAATCTAGGAAAATTATCATTAATTAATTTTGAACAATGATTTTTGCTTAATTAAGGTTTAATTAAAAATTTAATAAGCTTAATTACTTTCTGATTATTATTCAATTAATTTCAAACTTTCCAAAGATGTTTAGGGGGATGACCTCCACCTCCCCTATTTTTCTTGGAATTTATTCGATAGTTAATTAGAGAAATTGATTGATTAAGCCTTAATTACTCTTTTAGCTTAATTAGTGATAATTAATCAAATGAACAGTGAATTGACCCATTAATTAAGTTCATTAGCCTTTGTTAATAGTGGAGAAACTTAGGGAAATGGATTGGGACCCCTCTTCCAATATTTTTCTTATGTCCTCTTTATTCCCTCTTTAAAATTAATTGATTAAGACTCATTAATTAATTAATTAAATCAATCAAAACTTAAATCATATCTGAACTTTAATTAACTAATTGAAAAAGATTTAGGGATTGAGACTTAGACTTCCCTCTTTGTCTTTTTCTCTAAGTCCATATCATATCATTGATTAAGGATAATTAGGATTCAATTAGAAAATTAATGAACTTAATTAACTTGATTAAACCTACCTTCCCTAATTAACTCTTGGGTAGCTCTTTGGGTGTTCAATAACCTAAAGAGAGAGCTAATAAAATTATTGTTAGCTCACATGTGTGAGAAAACCATGAAAGTAATTAAGTGAGTCCCTTAAGCTTAATTAATTATTAATTATGAGGCAATTACATTAGGAGCATTGCTAATGTATGTTTCATTTCTTAAGAGAATTGCTCATTTACTTTTCATGTGATTGCATCTCATGTTGGCTCATCATTATTTAGTTAATTAACTTAAGCTGATGTAGGTAAGAGTTAATTAATTGATTTACTTTATACCTCAACCTAATTAAGCCATAATATCAACCTAATTTCTTTTCATTAAATCAAATTAACTCACACATGGATAACGTGATTAGGATTAGCAAACCTCTTTCACATTTCTTAAATCAAATCAAACATAAAGATTAAAAGGCTTTAAGAAACTTTGGTTTATTTTAAATAAGCTTGTTCAATGTGATTGTCTTTAGGAATTAGTTGGATTGAATAAAATTACATGCTTGTGTTGCTTCATTTCTTTCCAATCATATCAAAATGTTGTATGTCACTTGATTCATGCATTCATTTCTTCAAAAATTAAGTAAGTAAAAATGATTTCCTTTATTTCAAATTTGCATGTGTGGATTTAATTAAGAATATGTGTGGCTATTATCACTATTAAATCCCAAACATATTTTCAAAAGCTTCTTAATGAATAAGAATATGCGTTGTGACTTTAGTTATACATATATAAGAAGTGTGTGTGAATATAAACTTAGTGTATGAGGTAAAGTTTCCTTCTTATATTCATATGTTGATTTGCATAAGTTTGAATGTTAAGGGTATATTAGTCTGGACATTCCGGGGATGCACGGCTTTAAGTAGCCCTAAGAAAGTTCCCACCTCACTCCCCTAGTGCAAAATAATGGTGACGTACTAGTTTGATTTCATTCTTATGCATTTTAACATTAGAATTTAGATAGTTGTTGACTTCATTTTTAGGATGAGCTCTCAAACCCTCCATCTTAGACATAGGACTTCTCTTAGATCTTTAAGAGTTCCTTAGTCCTAAGACACATCTAGTGATTAGGTGGACATTCAACCTAGCCTTAGAGACTTAGAAGAGTTAGTCATAAAAATAGGTCATGCCTCAGGGGTGTTAGGAAAATTTGCCTACCCTATAACTTGACCCAAATTCCTCTCTTCCTTCCTTCAAGTCAAACTTAAATAAATTCCAACTTAATTGATGTTCTCCAAACTCAAATCAATTCCAAATGATTGAAATCTATGATCAATCTCAAATTATTGAAGCTTATGATTGAAATTCTAAGTTCAAAATAATTCTTGAGTCCTTTGATTCCCTCTTAAGGACTTAGCCCAAATCAAATCTAAATCAATTCAAATTCATGAAATTTTCTCACGCCCCATTTATATTTTTCATTTATATTCACATATATAAATGAAATATAAATTCGAACAACCAAAACCAACTCCAAAAATTAAACTCAAATTCAATCAAAATCCAACTTAAGCCTTTCAAGTCAAAATCTTAAACTTAGCCAATCAATTTCAAATCAAACCAAACTCTTGATTTTTTTCATGAGTCAATCAATCCTTTAATCATGAATCTAAATATAAACACAAACTTAAATCATCAAACCAAAACTAGATTCAAAAAATCAAACCCAAGTCAAACTCATGTTCACCCTTTGAACTTAAAATTATCAAATGAATCAAAACCCATTTGACTTCAAACGACATGTAAATGGATTTATATTTCAATCATAAGTCCATATGTGAGTTCAATCAAACTCAAATCAAGCTTTGACCAAGCCATTTGACCTACTTAGGCTCACTTGACCCAAAGTGATCTAAAGTACTCTTATGAGCCAAATTCTAATCCTAACCAAATTGGATTGAACTAAGCCCACCCAAGCCTCTCATCATGATCAACAATCATCATGAGATGATCAATCACTCAAATTAGGTCAAACCAAGTCAAACCAAGTCAACACTTAGCCCAAATGAAACCTAAACTAGCCAAAATCCACCATAGGCTAAATTCATTAAAATTATTGATCAAAACTCATTCATGATCAATGTTTGAACTTGACCAAATCAACATTTGAGCCCAACCTAGCCCAATTGACCACTTGACCCAAGTTAATCCAACTTGACCTAAAAAGTTAAAATATGTCAGAACTTGATCTAAGCCAAATTGATTGAAATCAATGGGTCAAATTTATTCCAAAATTATTGTTGAACTTGACCAAAGCCTCAATTGGTCAACTAGATCTAACCTAGCCCAATTGACCATGAACCCAACTTGACCTAAAAGGTCAAATTGAGCCAAACTCAAATATAAATCAAATTGATTGGAAACAAAGATGAATCCATTTCATATGACTAATGAAAACCTAAGCCAACCCATGACCTAACCCAAATAGGTCAAATGGGTCAATTTGGTCAACTTAACCCATTTGACCTAAATGAACTCAATTGAACCAAAACTAAATATAAACCAAATTGAATCAAACTAAAGCCACCAAAACATTTCAAACAGTCATATGAACTTGACCCAACCCTTGGTTTGTCCCAATTTGACCATTTGGCCAACTTGACCCAAGTTGACCCAACTTGAGCCAAATCATATTAAACCAACTCTAAATTCAATGAAACTTGGCCTAACCCATTTTTCAATCATACCAAACATATTCAAATTAAAATCCAAGCCAATTGACCATTTTACTCCTAGGCCATAAGGTAAATTTTGGCTAAATTCACATGGAACTTGGTCAAATTCTCTTCATGACCACTTGGCACCCTCTTAGTGGACCAAGTGGACACTACTGAGTGTGGTGCACCTAGCCCAATGGGTTTGGGTCAGCCCAACCTAGCCTAAGATCAAAATCGACCACTTGCTTGAACATGGCCACATGGGAATCATTCCTCCACCCATTTCAAGCACATGGCACTCTTCCATTACCTCCCTCTGGCCAAACTGAATGCAATGACACATCAAATGACCTAATAAACTCACTCAAGGAGCTCAATTGGATCAAAATGGCATCTCCTTGCTAGACCGTCTGATTGCTCTAGAGGGAGATATACTCCCCCTAATTTCACTTTAATTTCATTCTGCCCTATTTGATTGAAGCATAGAAACTCAGAGCAAGCCATTACTAGTATTCCCAAGCTTCCTAGAGTGAGTTAGAATTTCCATTTTCTCAATTTTCCTAAACTAAAAATAAGGGTGCTCAAGTCAAAATCCAACTTAGTCAATACTCCATACCAAGCTAATTTCTCTTGCAAGCTTCATCAAAGGATCAAATTGAACTTGCCTAGACCTTTTCCCAAGCTTCAAAGACAAGGGAGGAGTGCTCTTGACCAAGATCAAGCTCAATTAAAGGGTGACTTGGCCTCTAAGAAGATCAACCTAATTTCAAAGCCTCTGAACTTCAAAAAAGCTTCGTCTCCACTAGATGAAGCTTCTCTAAGGGAATCGAGCATCGGTGATAGCCTTCAACGACGTAAGCCATTAAACTGAGCTTAGATTAGATGTGGTGTGATCCTTTGTGAAAGGAATTTCTACTTCATAAAAATCTAGCTGTTGAATGTGATCTCCCTTGCATGTGATGGTGTGGGTTAATTTTGAGATCAATCGGAGCTCAATCGAGCTCGGATCATACCATGGAAGATGGACGGTGGCCATCTCCCACAGGAAATCTCAAGGAAGAATCATGGGCCATCCATCCACGCATTTTGGATGGAGGCCATGATTAAAACATGTAGGATCCATCATTTAATCCTTTAGAATTGCGGATCAATCTTAGTCATCCGATCCTTAATCAGACGGACGGGGAGAAAGCACGTAGCACCACCACTGACGCGGCACTATGATGTGACAACTTAAATAGCAAATCTCATCTCGCCACATGGAAAGCGCATGCCACGTCAGCCTCCACATGGCACCAACTAGATTAACTATATAATTAGGGATTTAAATTACCTAATTAAGCTTGGAAACTTCATAAATTCATATCTAAGTGTAGAAAAAATAGAAAAATGTGAAATAAATTGCATATGAAAGGTATTTAAATCTAGAATATTATAAAATTAATTTTAATGAATTTTCGACTGTGTTATTTTCTATATTTAGGTTTTATTGGGAATTTGATTTTGCTAATTTCTCTCTAATTACCCCATTAATTAATTCCAAACTTCTTGTGTATGATTAGTGGGATGACTTCTGCCTCCCCTAATTTTCTTGGGATCTATTGATGGTTTAATTAGAGGAATTGTTAGATTAATTTCTAATTACCCTCTTAATGTAATTAAGCTTAATTAAGTGAGTAATTAGTGATTTAACCCCTTGATTGAGTTAATTAAGGTTTGTTTAAGTGAACAGGAGGTTTAGGGAATTATTTTGGGATGTTTTCTTAAGCTATTCCTTAAACTCCCTCTTTCTTTCTTAATCTAAACTTAATTAAGGATTAATCCACTAATTACCTACTTAATTTGATAAAATTCTAAAACCTTCCAGAACTTAACTAATTCATCTTGAGTAGATGCTTAGGTGTTCAATAATCTAAGTACACTAAGAAAATCAAGATCTAACTCACATGTGTGAGAGGGGTTATGAAAGTACTTAAACTAAACTCTTTAGTTTAATTAATCATTAATCATGAGCCAAATGCATTAGGCCCTTTTCTTCCTAGGTGCATTGTTGATTTAAATTTCTTGTGTGGTTTTATGTCATATCATTGGCTCATAATTATTTGATTAAATATGCTAAGGTGGTATAGGTAAGGGGTAATTAACAAACTTAATTCATATCTTAACTTAATCAAAATATAAAAATCATCTAATCATCTAAAGATTAAACTAAAATTCTATACACATGGGGGGAAATGGGTTAGGACCAGCAAACATTCTTTCACATTTCCTAAATCAAATATAAAACAAATTCAAAACAAAAATCATATTAAATAAACTTTGATTCACTTTGAACTTTCCTATTTCATAGGATTATCTCTAGGAATTAAGTAGGGTGAATGAATTTATATTACTTTTATTACTTTATTACTTTCCTATCATCCTAAATGTGTATGTCATTTGAAATTCATGCATTCATACTTTTTTTTAAAATCAAATTGAAAATGAAATATTTTCTTTATATCAAATTGCATGTTTTGGCTAAAGTAAAAATAAGAGTGGTTATTATCACTACTAAATCCAAAACTATTTTCACAATCTATAAATCAAACACATAAAACTGAAACTGCGCTAGTTATAATTATTTATAAGCTTGCATGTGGATATAAATATGAAGATGTGCATAGTGTGGCTTTCCTTCTCTTTTCTTTAAGCATAGTTTTCAATAAGATTTGGTAAAGTGTGTAGTTCATTTGAAAAGAACACAACACTTATCTAACCATATTCCTATTCATTCCTATGCTAATATCTAAGAAGGACATCCACACTTGTACATATAAATTGCATAAACAAAACAAACAAACAAATACAAACTTTTTGCATCTTTCTTTTTCCATTCATTTCTTTTATAAATGTTTTTGTATTTAAAGAAAGTGATATATTAGTCTGGACAACCCCGAGGTTGCGAGGCTTTAAGTAGCCCATAAGTAGGTCTTGTACTTTACACCTTAGTGCTAACAATGGCGTTGTTCTCACTTATGCCTTTCATACATACACATGTGTATGTGAATAATGGATAAAAGAAACCCCTCTTTTCTACTTAATGAAAATCATGCATCATAAAGCATTCCAATTTTCTTTAGTAACATTTTTTAGCATTCATCATAAAGTGTGCTAAATATTTTTATTTGTATGTATAGATATGCTTAGGATGCATCCATATGCATGTCATACATGCTGGGAAAGAAATGAAGTGATGTGTGTTTTGTGATATTAATTCACTTTACTTAATCTTAAAATACCTTTCTTTTTGAATAGGTTTGTTTAGGTAAAATCTAAACTTAGGATTAATTCAAATGCATAATAAAACATTCACTAAACAAAATCAAATATGAATCCACTTTAGAAATTATTTAGGGTAGGGAAGGAAAGAGAATTTCTCTTCTCTTTTCCCTCTATTTACAACCTCTAGTAATTAAGTAGGTTCATTTAAACCAAACAAAAATTATCAAATAAAATTAACCCAAAAACATATTGTTTCACTCTTGATTAGAGGGATTCCACCTTTACCAGAGAACTTGGCTTAACCTTTGAGAGCCATGGTAGAAACACACCTCCCCTTCTTGCTGATTTTGGCCCAAAATCTTATTTCTCATGCATTAGGCATATAAATCATATAAGCCTGAGTCAAATGATTGTCCAAAAATAAAAGTAAAATTTAATATAGTTTGCATTATATTTAGGTCATTTTACATGCCCTTAAATGATCTAGTCTCTTAGGAAGTGAGTTTAAGGACTTAGTCTATTTCTAAAGTAAATAATAGCATAACTATCTTGCATAAAGCATATGACTAGCCTACATGAATTTAAAATCATAGAAGTTAGTTGGCGGCCACCCGCAAGCGGTTGTAAGTCCAAGCAGTCAGGTGGTTTGTCCTATCTTGTGAAGGCAAACCAAACACCTTAGATTTAGGTCATGCTTTTGGCCCTCACCAAAGCTCCTTAGATTTAGGTTCTAAGATTACTTCTCCCTTCTATGGGCCATAAGCATAAATCCTCATCTCTTAGGTATTTTCATAACCTTGTATTGTTTAATTATAAGCCCTGAACTACTAATAAAAATTTAACTCAACTAAATAATTCAATTTCAAAAATGTAAAGCCCAACCATAGGATAGTTTGGGATGTTTACTAAGCTTCTTAGTATCCTAAACATCCCCTACTCATCTTTATTTGTCTTTGATAAGAACTCCCTCCTCTTGATCGATCCCACTTGATTTGCTAAAAATAAACTAATTGATTGATAGTCCTACCTATTAAAATCTTTGGAGACAACGATCATTTATCGTAATCAAAAGTATTCTTGAGAAATCACCTTCCTTGGGATGTAATTAACTATGGGAGCTTGCCCCTATAGGGAACTTAACGAACCTGATTTAAAATAAACCCTACTTTACTCTTTCATGTAAAGTAGGGGAAGAATCTCTCGTATATATGCAGACCCATTGTCCTTAGGGTCCTTATTGAGGTGATTAGGTCCATTGTAGGGTGGTGACTTCTATCTTTCGAGATAGTACACCTATCCTCAATGTTGTACCCGATCACCCTAATAAGAACTATGCAGATCTATGTGGTGTCCAAATGCATATAAGAGTATATTTTTATCTTCATTTTATTCTACATAAATTGAAGATGGAAGTATAAATCTTAGAAAAAATATGAATATTTTTCACCACAATAGTGCTTTAATTCATTTACATAAATAAATCAATTCAATTAAAATCTACTTGTGCATGGCTTTTTATTCTTATAATTATTTATACATCCATATATATTTAAGAATAGTAGGTATATTAGTCTGGACATTCTAGGGATGCACGACTTTAAGTAGCCTAGGAGGTTCCTACCTCACTCCCTTGGTACAGAACAATGGCGTCGTACTTGCTTAAAACTTTTATACATTTCAATGTGTATTTGATTAATGAATAAAAACCTTATTTTTCTATTAAAAATACATGCATTCATATTTTGTTCAAGTGATGCATGGTTTTCTATTCTTATAGTTGCTTATACATCCATATGTATTTAAGAATAGCGGGTATATTAGTCTGGACATTCTGGGGATGCACGGCTTTAAGTAGCCCTAAGGAGGTTCCTACCTCACTCCCCTGGTGCAGAACAATGGCGTCGTACTAGCTTAAAACTTTTATACATTTGAATGTGTATTTGGCTAATGAATGAAAACCCTATTTTTCTATTAAAAATACATGCATTCATATTTTGTTCAAGTGGTTGGATTGATTAGTCATGTGATTTAGAGTTCTTCTCATATACTTTTATATAAGAATTTAGATAAAGCTTTAAATTAATATGACAAAATGATTTAACCAAATGAAACATCAATTCTAAGTACATTTGCTTACATTCAACATTTAAGTGTGCTAAGATGCAAATTGCATGTATATGTATGTTTAGGACTTAATCATATGCATGTCATATATATGATGGAAACAAATGAACAAACATGTGTTATGTGATAGTAATTAATTCAAATTAATCTTAAGATGCCTTTCTTAGTGAATGAGAATATTTAAAGTGAACCTAAACCTATGATTAATTAAAATATATAATAAGTCATTCACTAAAGGGAATTGATTAATTAATTTGCTTTAGATATGACTTAAGGTAGGGATGAAAGAGAGTGATCCTCTCTTTTCCTCTCTTTATAACATTTAGTTGTTAAGTGTAAGCCAAAGGAAATAAAGGAAAACACTAAGTAAAATTTCCAAAATCAACTAAACCACTTAAAAAGAAATCAATCCTTCATAAATTAAACCCATCACACTTAGAAAATATTAACTCTAAAAGCTAGTTAGAACATACCACACAAGCCTTAATACACACACATGAGATTAAATCACCACTTCTAGCTTTATGTTAGGGTGGTGCATGATTTGATGTATGTTTATTTTGTGATGTATTATTATAAACTGGATGTTAGGGTGTATACTTCATAAACTAGATGTTAGGCTGTGATTAGCCTAATCATATTTTTTGCAAAAGATTATGCTTAAGGAGTGCTTAAAATAAATATAAATGCTCTCTTTTTCAAGTTTCTTAACCCCTAAGTATAATCTAGATTAGGATAGGTGGACTTGGTTACCCATGTCCAAGGTACTAAGTCCAAACTATACATATAACTACTTGGGTTATATGGTATGTTTAGCTAACACTTGTTTTGCAGGTGTAGTTAAATTTATTTTTCTTATTTTTAATGTAATTGTGCATTAGGAATTAGGATTAGTGTTATGGGGGATTAGGATGAGCGGTGGCTAGAAGGCTTTGTCCTGGAAGGCCCTGTGATACCTTTGGAGCAAGTAAATCCAAATGAAGAAATGGAGTAAAGAAATGAAGACATGTAGATATGAAGAATGAAGACCCCATACCATTTATTTGTAAAATTGTATTTATTCTTTTGTAGGAATGTATAAGGGTAGAGCTTCGGATACTCATTTCTCTCTTTTTTAGGGTTTATGCGGCATGCACCGCCTAATAATCTTTTCATGTTTATAAAATGTTTGATGTTTTGCATTAAAATTACATTCTTTCATATTTTAAAATTACATAATATGTTTCTTTTTATGATTGGTGATTTAATGTGTGACCTAAATCGATTAAAATTATTAAAAAAATTAAATTTATAACAACTCATAATTAAATTTCTAATAACTCATAACCTCGCTTAGGTATTAATAGATCAGATAAAAGATTTAGGATCCTATTGCATTTCACTATAGCACTAAATCTTGACATTTTTACAATCTTGTGTATAATTATAAGCCTAGCAATAAATTTCCTTCAATAAACAATTTTCTCCAATTTCAAACATATAAAAACGGGCTTCATCCTTTTCTTTGTTAATTTGGCCCATAACTTACTTCAACATTCATTTAGCCATACAAAATCCTATGGCCTTTGTTAAAATGAAGTGTCAAAATCAAATAAAATTTGATAAAATTTGCATTTGATTAAGCCATTATTCATACCACCCATGCTCTAGTCTCTTAGGGAGTGGGTTTGAGAACTTTAGTCTCTTTCTAGATAATAACAACCTAACTATCTTGCAAAATCATAAAACTTATCTACGGTTTTAAAGCATAGGAGGAGTTAGCTGGCTACCACTCCAAGCGGTTATAAGTCCAACAGTCAGGTGATTTATCCTCTCTTATGGAGGTAAATCATATACCCATCTTTGCTTAGATTTAAGTTGCACTTTGGTTCTTATCAAAGCTCCAAAGATTTAGGATCCGAGGTAGTTATTTTCGTTAGGCTACTAAAATCTTAGGTATTTCCACAATCTTGTGTTGTGGGATTATGTCCTAGTTTTCTAATAAAATATCAACTTTAATAAAATCAATTTTCTCAATTTCAAACATATAAAGTTCAACCATGGGATAGATTAGAATGATCACTAAGTTTTCTAGTATCATGAGCATTCCCTACTCATCTCCTTTGGCTTCGATAATAAGTATCTCCTTTTGATAATAAGTATCTCCTTTTGATCTATCCAGATTGATTTTCTAAACATAACTAATTTATTGATAGTCCTATCTTTAAAATCTTTGGAGGCAACAATTGTCTACTTTAATCGAGAGTATTCCTAAGGAACTCACCTTCCATAGGATGTAATTAACTATGGGGGCTTGCCCCCATAGGGAGCTTTACAACCTAGTTTAAATAAACCCTGTTATATTCATCCATGTAAAGTAGGGGGGAAATCTCAAGTATATTTGAAGACCCATCATGCCTTAGGAGTCCTTATTAGGTAATTAGGTCCATTATAGGGTGGTGATTTCTATCTTTCGAGATTGTGAACCATTCCTTGATGTCGTACCTGATCACCTCAATAAGTACACCCTCAGATCTGCATGGTGTCCCCCCATATACATATAAAAAATAAAAATCACCCTCTTTATATCTTCTTTTTCTTTTCTACTCTTAAGTTCATTCTCACTAATCCAAGCAAGCTAGTTTTAAGACTCACTTCTTCTTTGATCCCCTTGAGTTATGAGAGAACCTAAATTTAAATTTATATTGAGGTTGCATTATAAACTTTCACATATTAACATTTCTAATGTTGATAATCGATAAATATTGATGCTCATAATCACCACTACTAGACAACATCAATTGATTAACATTGGCAACCATCATAATCACTAATCAATGTTATTGTTCACAAGGTCTGACATTTATTAGCCATCACAATTTAACACAATCTTTTCTAATCACACACTCTCAATCCCTTCTTATAAAAAGAACAACTAAGTCAAATTACTAGGCATCATTTGACTTTTTGATATTTTTCATCGATCATCACTCAATGTATTCAAAAGACCAATATCCACTAGCCATAGTATGATACGCATCTTTTTAGTTGTCATATCTCCTCACTTAGAAAGAGAATGATATAGTCAATTGCTCAACATGGTAGCTTGCTAAATGTTACTAGATATGGATCAATTTTTGCTACATAATGCCCAGCATCATCTTCTTGGTTGTCTAATATCCTCTTTTATAAGGAAAATAATTGATTTGACCACATAGAACCCCACAATGGCAACTTATATGCCCCAAGAGTATTTATATTATTTCTATAGGATATCTTCTATGATTTATATCCCTTACATTATATTAATACCTTATTCATATGGGAGAATGGGCCTCCTTAAAATATTCAACTCATACTAATATAATAATTTAAATAGGCTCTTTTAATTTGTCTTCTTCTCTAATTTTTCATAAAAAAACCAACATATCATTATCAAGAAATCACTTATTTAGGAACTCATAATGAACTATTATTAATATCAATTGCTAATATAAGTTATATTAGCTAAAAAAAGCTATATCACAATAGAAAATGCAACAATAGATATTTAATAATGAAAACTACAGGAAAAGATTTAGCAAAAACTTTACAAATATATAAGAAAACCTTCATGATTAATAGATAAAATAACATAGTAATGACATCATAAAAAACATATTATTAACTTTAATGAATTTTATAGGAAAAACATATTATTTCAATCAAAAATAAAGGGGAAACATTGAAGAGTAATATTGTAAGTTGATTATGATCTCATAGAATACATTTATTAATTTAGAGTATGTTATTGTAATTTCTTCACCAGAGGTAGCACAAAACTTTTGAACCTAAAAATTTTGAAACTAATTTTAAATTATTTTTGCTATCGTATTATCATTAATGAAGACGCCAAACACTTTTTAAGAAAAAAAATACTACATTGTTTTCAATATTAATTGGATTAAATGCTTCCACAACTATAAAAAAGGTCAAGACAATTATAGGTCAATCATTATTATGAGAAATATTACGTTCATAATTAAGAATAATAATGAAACTATGATGGTATAATAAGCTATACATAACTAGTGGAAAGGTTAATGACATTTTCATAGACTATTGTTAAGATAAAATTATTTTTATTGACAAGATAATACATCTACAAATATTTTTTTTTTAAATAAATTAAGGATATTTAGATGAAAAAATAGTAAAAAAAAGTATGTACCACTAGTTATATATAGATTATACTTATTTTATAAAAATATTTAATGATTTGTTTTTTCTTCACATTATTTCTATGTTGCTTACTTATGCATATTTATTTTGCTTATTTCTATCATAAAATTGCTGCCTTCAAGATATATTTTATCGTAAATATGAAGAGAGTGAAGTCCCACATTACTCATCTTTAACCCCAAGAACTACTTGTTGGTAACTAAGCAAGCATGGTCAATGCCTCGTTAGGGATATAAACCATCAGTAAAGACATTAGACACAAAATTATTATGTTTGAGATCATTTTTATAGTTTTCTTTTTTTTCACTAATTATAAATTTATTTAAATATTATTTTGTAGCATTTTTAAGAAAATGTATATCATAAAAAATTTTACTCAAATATATGAAAGTGTAGTTGCTTTTAGGAAGCTCATTTGACTTATTTTAGAGAGCAAATTTATAATAGTTAAATAATTTTCAAAAAAAATTCTTCAATGTTGATTAGTATTCATTTATTTTTTAAAAAAGAAAATCTATGAATAGTTATCAAGGTTGTAAGAGAAGCATGGATGAGTTTATTCAAAAGTTGGGGAAGACAAAATTATATAAAATCAATTCCTCTCCAAATGACTCTCAGCCACTAAGTTAAAGATGGATATGTTTCACCAAATACTTCTAAATTCCTTTTTCAATATTTGTTATTTCTTTCTTACATTCCAAAGTGCATTATATATTCATCTCTTATAAGTTAGAGGATGACAAATTCATATTCCTATAGTGGAGTTTGGATCCACCAACATGGCTAATAAATGAAATGTTCTTGAGTTATAAATGATATGGCCACTTATTTGATGGCTAATACCATAATAAACTATGTATCTCTTTAAAAGAAAGTGGAAGTTGAGGAAAAACCCATCAACATCTCTTTCCACATTGATGGAGGGAAATGAGCAATTTGTGTCATTTGTCTTTATTGAAATGCAAAAGAGCTTCTTTGGATGGTCACCTCCTAATTCCTTTATGACTATTGCTTGGTAAATATCCCTTGTTGTTGTAATGATGAGAATGGTTTATGATTATTCTTGGATAAACCATGACGTTACTAAAGGATTTTAAAAGCATCATGTTAGTCTCCATTAAATTACATACCAAAAGGAAAACCCTTGGCCAACTACATTCATACTTGACCATACTTTATGCTTTCAATATTCCTTTTTATTCTTTATGGTGAAATGATACACCCTTGATAAATGAAGAACTTACGAGACAACTTTACATTCCTTAAATGGCTTAGTTTACAATATCATAAATTAAAAAATAAGCATGCCTAGTACAACATCACAAACGATAATAATTATCTTGACACATATTAATAAAAACAAAATTAGAAAATAATCACAAACATTATTATAGTGATATAAAGGAATAATAAACTATAATTGAAGTCCTCGCATCTAATCTTATGGTGTAGCATATCCATCCAAACTTAGTAGTCTAAAGTTCTTTTGATCCTTACACTTTATGAGAACACCTTGGTTCTGCATCACTTAGGGTAGATTCTAGTAGCCATTCTCTAAAATCAAGTCTTTGAAGAAGGAGGAAAATAAGTCCAAAGATCAATAATGAGATTAATGAGATAAAAGTAAATAGTTAGAATGGGAGCTTCATGAATAATAACAATATGTTATTTGTCTAAAACTTCCCAATGAAATTAGTAGGTACCCCCTAGTGGTCTAGATAAATTGGTGTTGCATGAGTCACCTTATAGAGTTGTCCAAAGAGTTTCCTATGATTTTTGTATACATATCGATAAATTTAAGATGGAAACTTCTTCGTATAAAGAAAGTTTTTGAGACTTTTGAGAAATGGGCCAATTTGAAACTAGGATGAGTTTGTTCTTCATTAGCTCATTTAAGTAAAACTTACTCATGAGGTTACACTTTAACCACAAAATCCACTGTGTTAGGAGGAGCTTCATTGTCCCTACAAGATGAGTTCAATGGTATGAATTATAGAGGAGCAGTATGCGCAAAGGGAGAAGATGTTGAATCATACTAAACCGTAGGATAAAAATGATTCTATAGTTTATTTTTAATATAAGAATAAAATAAAGATAAAATAAGAAGAAACTAGCTCCCCAAGATTTCCTCGAAGTAACATAAGAACTTGAAGAGAGTTTAAGAAAATAATGGAAATTTAATTCCCATAAGTACAAACCATCATAATTAAATTTTGAGGGAGCCACCAAAGAAAATTTTTGATTAAGAATGTTTATTTATGTTCTTAGATTTAGATAAGAGAATTGGGTGATTATTAGAACTAATTAAAATTGACTAAAATCACAATCATGCATGTGGTATTTATTTTTGGATGTGGGGGGACACCACGCAGATCATAGGGGGTGTGATCGGGTATGACATTAAGGTATGATATACTATCTCGAAAGATATGGACATCACCTTTCAATGGACCTAATCACCTAATAAGGACTCTTAAGGCATGATGGGTCTTCAAATATACTAGAAATTTTTTTCCCCTATTTTACATGGATGAATAAAGCAGGATTTATATTAAATCATATTCTTAAGTTCCCTATAGAGGCAAGCCTCAATAGTTAATTATTTATTAGAGAATAAAATTTCCTAAGAATACCCTCGATTAAAGTAGAAAATTATCATCTTCAAAGATTTCAAGGTTAGACTATCAAAATATTGGTTGTATTTGCAAAGTCAATTGGGAAAGTTCAAGGAGAAGATTTATTTTTGGAATCCAATAGGAATGGGTAAGGAATGCTCATAATACTAAGAAGCCTAGTGAATATTTCAATCTATCCTATGATTAGGCTTTATATATTTGAAAGTGAAGAGACTTATTTATTTGAGTTAAATTTGTATTAGATTATAAGGGCTTATAATCCGCCAACACAAGGTTGTGGAAAGACCTAAGAGGTGAGGATTTATATTTGTAGCCTAAGGGAAACAGCTACCTCAGATCTTAAGTCTGGTGAGCTTTATCATAAGCTAAAGCGTGACCTAAATTTAAGCGACCGGTGGACATAAGGGTTTATCTCCATAAGAGAGAGTAAACTCGTCCGACTTCTAGAATTGAAACTACCTGGAGTGGCCGCTAGCTAACTCCTCCTACGATTTTAAAATCATGTAGTCTGGTCTTATGAATTACAAGATAGCTAGGGTAGTTATTTAATTTGAAAGAGACAAAAGTCTTACACCCACTCCCTAAGAGACTAGAGCATAAGTGGTATGAGCATATGCCTTAATCTACAAAATGCAAAAGATATGTTTAAATTTTATTCCATTTTTGACACATCATTTTAACAAAGGCTTTAAGATTTTTATATGCCTAATTGCAAGATGAAGTAAGTTATTGGCTAAATCAGAAGAGAAAGAAGATGAAGCTCCATCATCAGGGGTTGCTCTCATAGGTTAAGCGATCCCTATGTGTATGGATGAAGGCCCTCATTTTGGACAAGTGACTCAAGATAATATGCATAATGTGGGGCATACAACCATACAGCTAAAGAGTTACTAAATCTTTTAATTATTTTGATTATAGCTTAGACTTTATGGTGAAGCTATGAGTTATTTAAATTTTAGTTATGAGTGATTAGTTGGGTAGAAATTTTATTTTTATTCTAAGAGTCTACCGTATCCAGGTGACACATTAAAGAATCAATCATAAGTGACTATGAAAAAACATGCCATCCTAATGCACAATTAAACATAACATCAATCAATTTTATAATTATCATAAAAGAATAAGAGATCGGTGCAGTTAGGTACCATCATGCAACCTGAAAAGTAAAGATAGGTAGCCAAGCTCTACTTTTATACAACCTAGAATATGAAAGAATAATTATAATTATAATTAATTAAATACTATGGGGGGTCTTTATTTCTTCATATCTTCCTTCTTCTTTCAATCTTTGATTTGGATGTGCTTGCTTCAAAGGTATCACAGGGCACCCAAGGACAAAGCCTTCTGGGCACTGCTCATCCTAGTCCCCTCTAGCACTAATCCTATTTTCTATTGCAAAATTACATTCATATATGAAACATAAATCTAACTACACCTGCAAAATAAGTGTTAGCTAAACACACATACAATCCCAAGCAGTTATATGTATAATTTGGACTTAACACCCTACACATAGGTAACCAAGCCCACCTGTCCTAACTTGAATTATGCTTAAGGGTTTAGGTAACCTCTAAAGAGACCATTCTATTTTTTCTAAGCATCCCTTAAGCACAATCCCTTACAGAAAATATGATTAGGCTAAGAATATCCTAACATCCAGTCTACGAAGTATACACCCTAACATCCAGTCTAAAATATTACATCATAAAATAAAATATACACTAAACATATAACATCCTAACTTAGAGTTAGAAGTGGTGACTTAGTTCTAATTTGTGTGTTAAGGCTTATGTGGTGTGTATTAACTAAGCATTAAGGTTATATTTTTCTAATTTTGGAGAGATTCAATTTAACATAAAGGGTTGATTTCACTTGAAGTTATTTATTTATTTTGAAAATTTTAATTTGTATTTTCTTTTATTTCATATGATTTACACTTAACAACTAAGTGTTATAAGAGAAGGAAGAGGATTGCCCTATTTCATCCCTACCTTAATCCACTTTCTAAAGCATATTAATTTGATTTAGTTCTCTTTAGTGAATAGCTTATTACACATTTTAATTAATTCTAAGGTTAGGTTCACTTTAAATAATTTTGTTTAATATGAAAAGCATCTTAAGATTAATCTAATTGAATCACTATCACATGACATGTATCAAATCATTCATTTCCATCACATGTAACATGCATATGATTGGATCCTAAGTGTACCTATACATGCAACATGTTGTAGCATAAATGATGAATGTATATTTTTGAAATTTATATTTTATTTGATTAAATTATTTAATACATACTAATTAAAGCTCTATCTAAATTCTTATACAAAAATACATAGGGATGAAATTGAATGGGTACATGTCATTGTTATCCAGGGAAGTGAGATAATCAAATGACCTCCTTGGGGATAGCTAAAGCCTTGTATTCTCAAGATGTCCATACTATATGCTCATTTGCATTCAAACATATGTAAATTTGCATACATGAACATAAGAAAGGGAGCTACAAATCACATGATTAATCAATTCAATAACTTAAACAATTATGAATGCATGTTTTTTCAATAGAAAAGAGGATTATCATTCTCTAATTAAATATACGCATACATGTATGAAAGACATAAGCAAATACATGTCATTATTAAACTAGGGAAGTGAGGTAATCGAATTACCTCCTTGGGGATAGCTAAAGCCTCATATTCCGAGGATGTCTAAACTATATACTTGCTTTTCTTAAATACATACACATGTATTTATAATTAAAAGAATAAAAATCATGCAAAGATTTTATTTTTCTTAATTGAATTGTTTATGTATATGAATTAAAGCTCTATCCAAATTCTAATGTCAAAATGCATAAGAATGGAATCAAATGGATACATGGCTTTGTTAACCACGGAAGTGAGATAATCAAGTGACCTCCTTAAGGCTAACAAAAGCCTCGTATTCCCGGGATGTCCAGAATATATACCCATTACCATTCAAACTTATATAAATCAACATATGAATAAAGGAAAGAAGCTCCACTTCGTATACATAAGCTATAAGCACATGCACTTCTTATGTATTTTTAATCATCATCACTACACATGTTGTTATTCATTTATAAATTTTAGAAATCATGTTTGGACTTAATAATGATAGTAATCACACATATGTAAAGTTAAATCAACACATGCAAGCTTACATATAGGAATTTCATTAGAATTAATTACTTTTGAATGATATGGATGCATGAAATCAAATGACATGCAAAATTTAGCATGATTAGAAAGAAATAATCAAATATAAGCATGTGATTCATTCAATCAAGTTAATTCCTAAGGACAATCATCCCAAATATGACCATTTAAATAAACCAAAGTTCTTTTATTAATTTATGATTTAAGTTTGAATTTTATTTTAAAGAGAAGAAAAATATTTTTTTTATCTTAACCCATTCCCAATCTTGTGGATTAATTTGGTTTAATGAAAAGGTGATTAAGTAGATTTTATGAATTAATTAAATTGGATTTTTAATTAATTCAATTAACCCTTGCCTATATTACCTTAATGTAATTAACCAAATAATTATGAGCTAACATGTTATGCACATGAATGGAAAGTAAATTTGCAATGATCCTAAGAAATGAAAGGGTATAATGCAATTGGCATGATTAATAGTTAATTTGATTAAGAACTTAATTAAGCACTCTTATGATTTTCCCACACATGTGGGTTAACCATAATTTCCCTAAATACCTTTAGGTTATTATACACCAAATGATCTACCCTTGATTTTATTAATTAAGACTTGTTGTGATTATGATTTTACTTTTGATTAAAGAAAGTTATTTAATTTACCAATTAAGCCTTTAATTAATTCCAAATCAATTAATTTCTATTAAAGTGAAATGGACTTAGGAAAAAGATTAGGAAAGAGGTCCCCATCTCATTTCTCTTTCCTATTCACTGTTCAACAGAGATTAACATGCCCAATAAATTAATTTGATTATTGATTATGGGGCTAATTAATTATTTAATTGATTAAGAGAGTAATTAGGGCTTGAATGAGTAATTTCTCTAAATGCCTGAGCAATAAATCCCAAGAAAATTATGAAAGATAAAGGTCAACCCATTAAAATACCATAGAAAGTTTGAGATTAATTACTTTAGTAATTAAGGAGTAATTAAGCTAATTAAGTTTTCAATCAAACCCAAATTGACTTTAATTATTTTTCAACATTAATTAGAATTAATTTTAAATGATTCTCTTCTGAAATACCTTTAAAATAGAATTTATTTGTATTTTCTAATTTTTTCATGTTTTGTTATGAATTTTAATAACTTTGGCCATTAAAAGTACTTAATTAAGCCTAAGTAAGCCTAATCTCGTCGATGCCATGTGGACTACTAACGTGGCATGCTTTCTATGTGGCATCATGGGATTGGTCACTGAAACGTGTTTGACTCAGCGCTGACGTGGCTGGCGGCGGATGTGCTTTCTTATCCATCATCCGATCTAAGATTGGATGACTAGAATTAACCCCGCAGTTTTGATAGGATTTAATCGGATAATCTAACAGATTTAATCATCACTATCCGTTCCAATCATATGAAATGGATAGTGTGTGATCAATCATCCCCCGAGCGATGAGAGACAAACATCGTCTATTTTTCATCACTCAATCCGTGAGCTCGAATCGATTGGAGAACAATCCCACACCTTTGCATGAAGGATCCAAGGGGATCCAATTGTCAAGATCACGCGGCATTCACATTTTCTTCTCAAAGCTCCAACAAAAATTTGCCAAATCTTAATTTTAATTGAATTATCTCACTGGAGCTCAAGACCGAGGGTGAATTCGATTGAGGAAGCTTCGTCTAGTGGAAATGAAGCCATATTAAGAACCATGTAAGTCAATTCCTTCCCGTTAGCTTAGGACCAAGATCCATCAATTTGGAGCTCGGTGTTGATCAAACTCCTACCTCTGATGCTCGAGAATCTTGGGAAGTGATTCATTCTTGCTCAACTACTTGTGGAGATGGTGTGCGTGAAGTTAATTTGGATTTAGTTGAGTATTGGTGGAGTTGGATCAGAAATGAGGGTGTCATAGTTCGGCTTTGAGAATTTTGGCAATGGGGGAGCTTGGTTTGCTTCGGGCAGGGCTCTAAGACTCTCGAAAATGCCTTAGGAAGCTTGTTGAGGGTGTGAGCGTATGTTTTAGATCGAATTGAGGGGGGTTTATCCCCCCTCCTTTTGATTAGACGGACGACAATGTCCCCTCAATTTCGGTCGGCCAGCCACCGCTAGGGTGCCGGAGTGGTCAATGTCACCTCCATGAGGCTCGATTGGGTTGGTGGGAGGCTTGGTTGGTGGCTCAAGGTGGTTGCCTTCTCCTTTGGGTCCATTGGGTTTGGCTAGTGAGGGAGGTGAGTTACCTCACCTCCCTTTAGCTCAAGGCTGACCTAGCCCACATGGGTTGGGCTAGGTGAGTATGTTAGACCCTCTTTGGGGTGCTTAATGGCTGCCAAAGAGAGAAAGAAGAGTGAACTTTGCCAATTTAGGAAAAATCCCATGTGATGAGGAGAATCCAAGGGGGATTTGCCTTAGGTTGAACCTAATTCGGGTTGGGCTTGGTTTTGGGCTGACCTAGGTGGGTTTGGGTTGGGTTGATTAGGTTTCAATGGGTCTTGGCTTGGTTCAAGTGGGTTTGGCTCAATTTGACTCTTATAGATCAAATTGAGCTAGGTTGGGTTAGGTTGACCAATCGGTCAAATTGGATCAAACCAAAGCTTTGATTAAGTTCAAATGATGATTTGAAGTATTTTGGTTTAATTGGTTTAAATCAATTTGGCTTAGGTTTGATTTTGGCTCATTTGGGTTCATGTAAGTTAAATGGATCAAGTTGACCAATTTGATCAAATTGACCAAATTGGCTTGGGTTAGGGGTTGATTCATGTTCAATTGGCTAATTGAAAATGATTGTAGGCTTTGATTTCAATCAATTTGGATTTGGTTTTGATTTAGGCCAAATTGACCCTTTAGATCAATTTGGGCTAAATGGGTTAGGTTGACCAATTTGGTCAAACTAGGTCCAATTATGGCTTTGGTCAAGTTCAATAATCAATTTGGAATGAACTTGAGCCATTGGTTGCAATTAATTTGGGTTAGATCATGATTTGGCCCCATTTGGTCATTTAGGTCAACTTGGGTCAACTTGGGTCAATTTGGGTCAACTTGAGTCAAAGGGCCAATTGGGTTAGGTTTGACTCAATTGATAGTCAAGTCATGTTCAATCATTGATCATTGGTTTTAATTATTTTGGTGTGGGATGAATTTTAGCTAGTTTGGGTTCATATGGGTTAAAAGGATTGACTTGGTCAAATAACCAAGTTGGCTTGGTTTGACCCAATTTATGATAATTGATCATCCTAGGGTGATCATCAATCATCCTAGGAGATTTTGGTTTTGTTGATTCAATTTAATTTGGGTTAGATTGACACTTGGCTTAAATAAGTCAAATTGATCACTTTGGATCAAGTGTATCAATTGGGCTTAGTTGAGTTGATTTTGGGTTGAGTTTAGTTAAATTTATATATGAGTTTATGACTGATTTATAAATTCAATTTCAATGGGTTTGGGTTCAAATGGGTTTTGGTTCATTTGAATATTTGAAGTCAAAGGGGTTAGGTTGGGTTTGACTTGGGTTGATTTTGGTTTGGCTTGATGATTGTAGATTTCATTTATATTTGTAAACATGATTGAAGATATGATTGATTCATAAGAAAATCAATTGAATTTGATGTTTAGATTAAGAGAATTTGGCTAGGTCAATGGGATAGGGTCATAGGACTTAGAGAAGAGTTTGGTTTAGTTTGATTTAATTTTGATGATTTGAATGTATATTTCATTTATATTTGTGAAGATGATAGAAGATATGATTGATTCATGAGAAAACTAATTGAATCTGAAGTGATTTGAAGACCAATTGGCTAAGTCGATGGAGTAGGGTCATAGGACTTAGAGAAGAGTTTGGTTTAGTTTGATTTAGTTTTGATGATTTGAATATATATTTCATTTATATTTGTGAAGATGATTGAAGATATGATTGATTCATGATAAAATTAATTGAGTTGAGTTTGAATTGGGTGGAGATTTGGCTAAGTTCATGAAATTAGATTGATATGACCCAAATCCTCTAAATTGCCAAATTATAACATACAACAATAAGAATTATAATGATAACAGACTCAGTACAATAAAGAAGACCAAATCTGATCACAAAAATTGAGAATCAATATACAGAGGACAATTATGATGACTACAGGGGAGAAAAAAGATAATCAGACAAATAAAGAATAGAAATAAGCTACAAAGATTACAAAATTACAGAGAAATAAGACCAGAATAACAGATTAACAATAGAGGACCCATGTGACAAATACACATCAGAAACCAAAGATGAGCAACAGAAGTATAACAAGAGTGAAGCCAAATCAACTTTCGGAAAGAATCCTACATCAACACCTAAAATAGGAGACAAAACAAAAGAAATCAACAGATACTATTTATAGAGCTTCCCTGAAAATAAAATAAACCCATAACAGAATTAACTGCCAAAAGGGACAGAAGACAGAAAATCAAGAAACCAAGAAGTATAGTAACAACAGATTGCACGTACCTCAACCTCCAGAATGACAGAAGCAAAAACTCATAACAGATTATAATAGAAAACCATTAGCATATATAGAAGGTCTAGATCTAGGATAGAGGAAGAAAAGAAAACTATAAATAGAAGGAAGAAATCCCAACAGATGGTAATCAAATATTTTGAAAGCAAACTTTCCTTCTCTTCTGTATCTTCTCTTCTCCTTCTTCTCCTAAGCTCTTTCCAAGTTTTCCTCACCGGAAACTGCCACTCATCTTCCCTCGGCAAAAACCTAGGGTATCTCCTCCACTCCCAGCCGCTCCCCCCTCTTTCTCTTTGGAGTGATTTGACGACTCGAACTGTTGAAGGAAACAAAATAAAAGAAGGGGTTAAAACAAGCGTATCAAGGAAGCACCATCACACAGCCAAGAAATAGCCAGGTAAACCCAATTCGAAGGCGCAGATTCATTCCAAGGAGCACAGATCAAGACCAGAGATCGCACCGCACAAAAAGACACGCGTGGAATCCATTATCGGAAGAAGGCAATCAATGGCACCCAATCGGGGTTAAACAGCTAATTGCAAGTGCTAGATCCAGCGGCAAAGGGAATACCGTGCGATCCAACGGCTCAGGAGATAGCCGCTGAACCAAACATTTGACCATTCTTCAACCGGGTTCATGCCACTCAAAATAAACCCATAAACCAAAATAAGACACTTATCATTGGTGCTCTTGTTGAGAGCCACAACTCAGAACAATGGTAGAAGGCACAAGACATATAGCAAAAACACTAGAGGAATGTGTAGAAAGACTAAATAAAACTGATGAATAAATGTCCTCTATCACTACCATACTAAATGAAGTATCAAAAAGACTTTTAGCAATTGAAGACAAACTAAACAAATCTAGTCAAGAACAGCAGAAATCAGAGGTATGTAACTCAACTCCTGTAGAATTTATTCCTCAAAATAGAACAAATACACAAAATACAAGACCAGTTAAAGTAGACATGCCCCGGTTTAATGGAGAAAACCCAAGGGGATGGCAGTTCAAAGCAGATCAATTCTTCCAATATTATAGCTTATCAGAGGACCAGAAATTCTTAATTGCCTCAGTTTACATGGATGGACCTGCACTAAGCTGGTATCAGTGGATGCACTTAAATAAACAGTTGCACTCATGGACACAATTCCAAGAACAGGTCATTCAGAGGTTTGGACCTTCCCTCTACAGAGATCTAAGAGGAGAATTAACCAAACTACAACAGAAAATAATAGTACAAGACTTCTACAATGAATTTGAAGAATTAGCTAATCAGATTTCAAGAATTCTTCCTGAATTCCTACAAAGTTGTTTTGAATCTGGATTGAGACATGACATAAAAAAGAGAAGTCAGGGCATTGCAGCCAAATTCTTTGCAATAAGTCTTTCAATTAGTAAAATTAATGGAGACAGATTAGCAGATGAGGTTTATGCAACAAGAACCTAAAAATTTACTTCCCCTATAGCAATGAAATAACAACCATCACTACTTCCTAAACTAGTCATGTCAAATAATACCAGCAACAATCTGAACAAACCACAGATTCCAATTCAAACCTTAACAGCAGCACAATTAGAAAACAAAAAAAGGCTTATGCTTCAACTGTGATGAAAAATATCATAGAGGACATCTATGTCAATCCAAATTATTTACCTTAATGATGGTCAATGATGACCAAGAGTATCAACTACAGCAAGATACTCAACCAGAAAAATAGTGGGTATAAGAAGAACTATCAGAAATAAGCTTCAATTATCAGCCATTCAATCCAAGCTAAGAAAGATTATCTAAAGTATGCATAATTATCAGCCATCCAGCTAAATTACAGCCACCTACATAGTCATATTGTTTCTCTTTTTATATAAAAAAATTACATAGAATACCATAGAGCATAGCTACAAATAAGATAGTCCATAGTAATAAGTCAGTTTGGCACAACAGTCCTTTCCAGCCTCAAATAGATGGACAAATAGAGAAGTATCATATAACACAACACAAATAAGGGATCATTTTCAGATAGGTTGGTCAGACCCATATCATTTACAGGAAGCTCAAAACAGAATAAAGCAAATGGCTGATAAACATAGAAGAGAGCTTCAATTTCAAGACTTAAGCAATACAGACAGGATTCTACACTACACCCAGCAGAATTACCAACTCATATCATAGACGGGTAGATAGTAGTCAAGCCTGTTAAAGTTTTAGATCACAAAACATTACTACAAGGAGATCAACAAATTAAAGAAATCTTAATACAATGGGAAGGACTTCTAACCACAGATTCTTCTTGGGTGTCAAGTAAAGAAATACATAAAGCATTTCCAGAATTTGACCTTAGGGACAAGGTCAAGGTGGGGGGGAGTAATGATATGACCCAAATCCTCTAAATTACCAAATTATAACATACAACAATAAGAATTATAATGATAATAGACTCAGTACAGTAAAGAAGACCAAATACAGTCACAAAAATTCAGAGAATCAATATACAGAGGACAATTATGATGACTACAGGGAGAAAGAAGATAATCAGACAAATAAAGAATAGAAATAAGCTACAAAGATTACAAAATTACAGAGGAACAAAACCAGAATAACATATTAACAACAGAGGACCCATGTGACAAATACACATCAGAAACCAAAGATGAGCAACAGAAGTATAATAAGAGTGAAGCCAAATCAACTTCCGGAAAGAATCCTGCATCAACACCTAAAACAGGAGACAAAACAAAAGAAATCAACAGATACTATTTACAGAGCTTCCCAGAAAGTAAAATAAACCCATAACAGAATTAACTGTCAAAAGGATAGAAGACAAAAAATCAAGAAGCCAAGAAGTATAGTAGCAGTTGCGTACCTCAACCTCCGTGTGACGAAGCAAAACTCATAACATGTAAGAAAACCGTTAACATATATAGAAGGTCTAGATCTAGGATAGAGGAAGAAAAGAAAACTATAAATAGAAGGAAGAAATCCCAATAGAGGGTAATCAAATATTTTGAAAGCAAACTTTCCTTCTCTTCTGTATCTTCTCTTCTTCTTCTTCTCCTAAGCTCTTTCTAGGTTTTCCTCACCGGAAATCGCCTCTCATCTTCCCTCGGCAAAAACCAAGGGTTTCTCCTCCGCTCCCAGCCGCTCCCCCCTCTTTCTTTCTGGAGTGATTCGACGACACGAACTGTCGAAGGAAACAAAACAAAAGAAAGGGTTAAAACAAGCGTATCAAGGAAGCACCATCACACGGCCAAGAAACAGCCAGGTAAACCCAATTCATTCAAGGAGAACCTGATCAAGACCGAGATGATGCGCACAAAAGACAGCGTGGAATCCATTATCGGAAGAAGGCAATCAATGGCACCCAATCGGGTTAAGCAGTAATTTCAAGTGCTAGATCCGGCGAAATCTGCGATCCAACGCTTCGAGAGGCTAGTTGAACCATACATTTGACCATCCTTCAACCGGGTTCATGCCACTCAAAATAAACCCATAAACCAAAATAAGACACTTATCATAGATCATATGGCTTAAGAGGGATCTCAGGTTTGAATTTGATCTTGGGTTTCAATCATTTGATTTAAGAAGGTGGACATTGATTGGGTTTGAGTCATGGGGTAGGTAGATCATCCTAATCCTATGGTTAACCCTTCTAAATCTCTAGGTTTAGGTTAAGTATTTACTTAATTGCTAGAAGTGTCTTATGACTAAAGAAGTCTTAGTATCTAGAAGACTCTTAAATCTAAGATCTAAAAATTGAATCCTCCCTCCAAAAGTGAGGTCAACAATGCACTTGGGCCCATGATGAGGCAAATAAGAAAATAAAAGATAGCTAGATGATGTCAACATAGGCATGTATATGTGGGGCTTATAATCCATAAAAAGATGTTTTCCTTAGCCTTAATAATAAAATTGAACTACTCATCAATTACCTTATGAAAGGGAGACTAGTTTTGGCAAAGAGATTGGGCATATTTTTTAAGAAAATAAAGGAAATTTATTAAAATGGTAGAAAAGGACCTTATATTAGATAAAATAAATGGATGCTTACAACTCCTCCAAAAGAGATTTAAGCCCATGACTTTAAGGCTCAATAATGCAAGATATGCTGACTAATATAGAAGGAAAGATACAATGATAACCTATAATGCAACATAAAATATAATAATTATGGATTTACATGCTGACATAAACTCATCTAATACAATATTTGTGTATCAAATAGGCTCTATCAATTATGTCCGAAACATATAACATATATGTATCCATAAATGTAGGGTGATGTTCATTTAATATTTTTTTATAAAAAAAATAATTTTTCAAATAATTAATAAATCATGTTTTTATAGATCAAACTTTTAAAATATTTTTAATAGCCTAAATATATTGTTAAAAGGAAGAGAAATTGTGCAGACAAGTTATAGTAAAATATTATAATTTTGTAGCTAATCATAAGAAAAACAATAAATTTAAGATATGTGATGTTAGAAAAAAAGAAGGTTTTATTTTAGCATTCAAGTCTTCGCCCCCTTGGTTTCTTTTTATACTCTCTCAAATATAAACAAAAACATATTAAATACATGTATTATTATAATATGATGTCCTGATCGATTGAAATTCACATATAGAGTTTTTGCCTTGTGGGGAAGAGCAATCCAATTCTGACAAACAGCGAAATTCCCCTTGTAGCAGTCCCCACTGCTGTTAAATCAACGGAGAACTCTCCCTTTATGGCCACACAGAACTCCAGTAAGCAACTTTCCCATCAAGTTAATATATGTTCAGTCGTCTTCTTCAAAGGTATAATGTAGTGTTTGTTGGGCGAATAGACTGCCACAGACTTCTCTCATTCTCTTTCCTCCTCCAACACCGTTAAACAGCGATATGGTCACCGAAGCTGGGGCCATATCAGTTCCTAATAAACCAATATTTTACATTTCAAAGATAACGAAAGCTGTTGATTCTTGTTCCCTTTTTTGTCGTATTTGTTGATGATGATCCTTTTGAAGTGCCAGTAAATTCTAGCTGGAGGTATCTTCTTTGGTTCTTATAGAGATAATAAGTTTATGAAGAATGAATTTGTCTTCTGCTGCTCAAAGCTTCATCTTACGATGAAAGAGGGTTTGAGAGTATGGATTATTCACTCTAAATGGTTATGATTAAATTTGTTTGATATCTCAAATATATATATATATATATATATATTTGATTTTTTATATATATTTTATAGTTTAGTCTTATATCTTATTTTTAATAAAATATATTAAAAAAAAGATGAATCGTTTAAGTGGTTGCATTCTAATTGTTTGAAGAAAAAAGTCATTAAAGATACACAGTGTGCAAAACAGTTCTGGATGTTTTATAAGATAATAATTAAAAATAGTTTTTAAATATTTATAATTGCCATGTAAAAAGCTAAAAATTTCGTATGTGTACGGTGAAACTAATATATATATATATAGAGAGAGAGAGAGAGAGAGAGAGAGAGAGAAAAAGAGAGATAGGATTTGAAGGAGTTGGAATACAAGAAATGAAAAAACAAATGAAATTTTCAAAAAGAAACGGAAGATGAAAAAAATAAAGGAATCGAAATGAAATTAATTTCTATCAACTTATTTAGTTGAGAAAAATTATGTGCTGCAATTTCTTTGAAAGAAATTAAATTTTTATTTCTTATGGAAAGATATATAAATTTCAGTGATGAATTTGATGATTTTTTTAATTATATTAGAAAAATTATTATTAAAATAAATTATTTAGTAAAAAGTTTTACATAATTTAATTATTTTTAAAAAATAATAACATAAAATTAACTTTAATCCTATCCGACAAATATAGCGATAATATAAAATTGTATTATTTTTGAATTTTGAGTACCTTAGTGTATAAAATTATGCTATTATTGTTTGGATGTGTACTCATCAACAAATAAATAGTGAATAGAATTTAAAAAATTCTTCATTCTTTCTTTCTCTGAGTGGCTATCATGACAGACATTCTTCTTGTTGTTGATGCTTTGACGGGATGTAAATCATGGTTGTCCTTTACCAGGATCTATGCTCAAATCAATAATCCTCTCCCTCAAATTGCTTCAGCAAGTTTAAAATGACTAAAAATCAAATGCTTACATATTGGTTGAGGTTATGTTTAACCAATATTTGAAATTTGTTAACCAATTCACTCAACATTATTCTCGCTATAATGCAATGATTCAACTAATAATATATATTTAGACCTGGATATAATATCATAATCAATTTTGCATTCAACTTTCAATTCTAAACCTTGTTCAATTATAAGTTTAATTTTATGAACAAGATTTAATATAAATATAAATTTAGACTCCACAATATCAAGAGCTGTACATTATGATTTTTCAACCTCTTTTTTAGAATAAGGCCCCGTTTGGGGCAGCGTTTCATCCGTGGCGTGGTACCAATCGCGCCGGTGGACCATTTATTTTTGCAAAATTCCGAGAAGCTATCGCGAAGCTCGAATGTGTTATGCCCTCGGCGGTCCGCTGCGGGTGAAACGATCTTATCCAAATTATCCCTCCGTGGGATTGTTCTACTCGTGACAAGAAGGTTATCCCGTGCCCAAAGCTTTTTCTGGTCGACGCAGCCGTGCTCTACAGATCTCGGCTTGTTCGTTCGATCTCCTCATTCTATTTCCAATTGTGGACATCGACGAATCTGAGAGTCCACAAGACTCTTCTGTTTTCGGCTTGTGTTTCCCACCTCTTTTTTGCCATCTTCATTCATCTTCCGTAAGATTTGTTGTGAAAGTAAGCATCATCTTCATTCGGATTGTTCATCTTCAGTCGTCTTCTAAAGAAACAATGAAACTTCTAGCCCAAATAAGAGCTTCATTAATGCATGCTAAAAGAGCATCAAGTGTGGCTAGTGTATAAAGGCTCCTAACTCCTACATAGATCTATTATCTAAATATGGAGTGTCGCATTTTAGGAGATTGTTACCTTATTAGAGGTCAAGATAAGTCACCCAACTCAAAAAAGCTAACACTTATGAAGCCTTCAAATGCTTTTTTTTATTTTCATCTTTGTTGGAAATGCTTTTTTTCATCTTTGTTGCAAACTCTACTTACTTACCTTAGACAATGCTCATAAAAGCTATCACACAACTAAATCAAGAGACGTTGAAGTAACATCTAATGGGATGATGGACAATCAGGAAAGTCAAGATGGAATGAGAGACTACAAGGGAGGTCACAATATAAAGACAGACTCAATAGAAGTTATAATGTGACAACAATTCGCAAGTAAAGTCACAAGGAGCTGCAAGCAAAGGAATATAGGTCTACAAGTGGATACAACTTAAATGAGCAACTTACCCACACACACAAGTGGAGATGATAAGTTACTTGAGTAGCTCTACCACATCAATAAAAAGAAAGAAACGAACAGGAAAACACAAGTTGTCACATTAATTTTAATGAAACCCATACACACAAGTCATTTCATATATAATTTTATTTGTGTTACTTAGTTCTAGATATTCATTTTGGCAAGGTGATACCATGACAATTGATACCGACTTAAAAGCAACTCTTTGAGCAAATTATATGCATAAATACAATGTTTCCATAAATTGCAAGCATCCATTCTAAATATAATCTTTTCGTACATACAATCTTTCCATCATTGCAAAAATCCATTTTAAATACAATCTGTCCAGAAATTCTGTTTGGTATAAGAGATCAAAAAGGATGAACCCAATTAATTTTGGCAAGGTGATACCATAGCAAGTGATACCCACTTAAAAGCAACTCTTTGAGCAAATTATATGCATAAATACAATGTTATCATAAATTGCAAGCATCCATTCAGAAAAAAGCACAAGCATAAATACAATGTTTTCATAAATTGCAAGCATCCATTCAAGCTCTGAAATCCACAAATCAAAACCCATACTAGAAATAACTTGCAAGCCACATTGAAGGATGAAGAATATCAAACGACCCGAGACATCTTCAACCATGCAAAAAAAAAACAAAAATAACTTGATGTGATAGAAATGGCTATGATGGCATTGGTGTTATTCTTTAATCGTTAAAGCTGGTAGCATTTTATGTGATTGTAACCCTTCTTTTTGAAGTTTGGATGTTCAAATACAATGTTGCTCCTTGAGATAGACTGACTGAGCCTAAGCCGTTATAATTTTACTTTAATGTATCTTTCTACATTTTGCTTATGTCTTTTTTGAGCTTCATGCAGGTATTTGTATACGACGGAGCCTTGTAGTGGTTATGTACTTTTAGTTAGCTAAATTTCTTTCTTTTTTGTTAATAATTGTAACCCTTCTATTTTTGTTAATGAAATATCTATCAGTTTTTGAAGAAATAAATATTTTATCGTTTCATTTTCATTTTAAAAATATTTTGTAATGTTACTAGTCCTCATATTAATATTTTTATTGGTTACACAATTTACTTTATTAGGAAATATGAGTTCAAGGAGCTCTAGTGAGTCTAGAGTTGTGTATTGTAACTGTGGTTTGCAATGTTATATATTCACTTCACACAAGAAAAGAATTAAGGGAAAAGATTTTTTAGGTGTCCAAGAAATAGAACAGGAGATGATTGCAATTATTTCAGGTGGGTTGATAAATTTGATGGTGACACATCAAGCAGTGATCATGCTAGGAGGGTAGCAATGGAAAAAAAATTTAAAAAGATTAGATCAACAGGAGGGTAGGCTAAATATTTTGATCACACTAGTTGTTGTGCTTATAAATTTAATATTTGTCTCATTTATTAAGTAGTGTTATTTATTAAGTGACGTGTAATCTGTCAATGTAATATAGTTGACTTCTAGTTATGTATAAGTATTGGTTATCTTTTTTTCATTCTATTTAAATATATTCAACCCATATACTCATAGGGACATTTTAGTCATTTCTGCACAAATAGCTACAGCATAGTAGATTTAGAACTGAGTTTTTCAAATAGAATCATACATTCGAAAAAAGCCTTCCCCGCAACTTCACAGTTTTGCAGTTGCCCCAAATGGACCCTAAGTCAATTCTAAATCTATAAATTAAACTTAATCCAATATATTCTAACTAACCTTAAAACCTAGCCAATAGTTGCATTAGGCAAACTCAAATTATGCTAAACATAATCAAACTCAATTAATCTTTAAATCCATAGACTTAATCCCACGTTGAGCCTTAAAGTCTAAGTATTAACTTTGTAAGCCCAATGAGGATCTTTGGATGCCTTAGGTGACCCAAAAGCAAGCTTATTTACCCATCTTGACCCAAAATATAACATGGATAATCCATAGACCATGTGTTAATTAAGTCAACCTAGACCCATCATATGTCAATATGGGCCATTAAGGTCAACATGATCAAACTAGTCAAATCCCAATTTTAAATAAACCATACTTAGATGGATCTAAATGGATGTATAAATCCACATAGTCATGAGCCTTTTTAAATCAAACTAGGTCAAGATGGTCAACCAAAGACTATAAATTAACCTATAAGGAGGCTGATTGACTTAACCTTAGTTAAACTTAACTATAAATTTGCCAAACATTAGTTAAACATGACCTCATCCTATACTAGACATAATCTTGTTCAAACTTAACCAAATCGAATCTAATTGAACCCAAACTAAATATAGTTGACACAATGGAATCCAACTGCACATTGGTTCACTCTTATACACCTCTTAGTTCACTTAAAAATCTAAACTAAGCTAATCTAGCCTTTATAAGCTTGAGCCATGCTAACCTAAATGCACTTAAATTTTATTGAAGTCCTATTAGGATTGAGTAGCCCAAGACACACCAAGTTTGGTTCCTAGCTCACCTCACCTTCCATTATATGACCCTATTAAACATCTCAAGTCAATCCAAAGGGGTTATAAGACAAAAATAAACCAACTAGTCTTAAATATTGTGGGATTTTTTTTGCCTTGTTATAAATTATGATCCATTCATGTGGCACATGTCAATGCCATATACTAGTATCACACCTTAATGATTGAATAACACTAAACTTGATTGAAAATATCTTTAAGAATGTGACATCGCAAAGTTTGACTAGCCTAGAACTTACTTTTAAACACAATATAATTTAACCACATGATCAAGTTATCAAGCATTATCGATCATTACTATTACCTAGCTTATCCCTTATTAGGAGACATTAATGGCCACATTAATAGGGGATGATATCATATTTTGATAAGTTCAAAACAACCATAATCCATTTCATTTATAATAACACAATCCTCACGCATAGAGCCAGTAATGTTATAATGTTAAAGCATGTTGCCAATGATGTTACCATATTATTACCCAATTAATTGCCAAAATTTCTATATATTATCTAACATTTTATAGTAGAATTTTTTTGATTGAGAATATTTAATTTTTAGCTTGTGCAAATATTCAAAATCTATATTATAAAGAGAATAAAAGAGTTTGAGAGATTGCAAATATTTTTTCTGCCTAGTTTAATGGAATTGTTCTTTCTCTCAATAGTGGAGGCATATTTATGCAACCAAAACACTTGCTTTATTGTGTAGCCATAATTTTCCCTTTTTCAGGTTCTTTTTGCTCATTATTAGTTGATCCCAAATGATTCCAAACCTTTTGTCAGTATCATAAATCTATCTAATTTTTTGTTTTACATTTACCTACAAAATCCTAAAAAAAATAATGTTCTAGAATAATCCTAGCTATTTATAGTCATATCCCACATTCAATTGTTCACATCCTTTAACATTTTTGTTGAGAAATAATTGTATTGGCTAAAAAAGCATGGTGAAAGATTGCATGGGACTCAATGAAGATTTTTCACCCTTTCTACTTTAGCACTTGGCATTGGAAATGACATGGAAGTTTCTTCTTATAAAAATGTATTTTTCTTGTAATCATGATGTATTTAGAAGAGCTATTTGAAAAACATATATTTTGTTAGAGTTGGCTCTTTGATTGACTACACTTGTTGGCATTATTGCAATCTTTATAATGTTGACACATCATATTAGAATGTTAAGCCTAATGCCACATTCTTGCCACCTCTCGTTAGCCAAGACCTCTTGTATAGTCAATTATTGGGGCAAACCTCTCATATATGAGTCTTATAGTTACCACTCTATCATTGAGTATGAGACTTATGATCGATTGAAGTTTTGAAAAAAATTTCTTAGGCTCAAATAAACATTGCATCACTACAAGAACCATAATAACCCCATCAAATATTTGGGGCATTTTAATGATGTCATGGCTCTAGAAACTACCTCCAAAAATCTACATTATAAGATCTTCATCACTACTCTTAGGGATGTCACATGGAAATAATTATCAAACTTCCTCTAGGTAGCATCACCTTCTTAGACAAACTATACAACAAATTGTTGATGAATTTGTCATCTTTAAAAGGCTTTTGAAGTTTGAATTCTCACACCCTTATAAGAATCTAACAAAGAGGATAGGAGTTCCTTAGTGATTATATCTATAGGTTCATCAAAACTTATCAAGAGGTTACTAACTTTAAACAATCCATAAAAAATATGGCTTTCACCTTGGACCTCCAAAACTCTCTCTTCAAACACTTAGGCTTCGTTTGACTAAGATTTTTTAGTGCGTTTTGCTTTTGAGAGCGTGAATTTTTAATTTTAATACCCGTTTGAATAGTGTGCTTTTTGAAACTTCATTTTAGCTCCATTTCATCAAAGTCTGCTTTTTCATTTTCAAAAAAGCAATAAATTTTTCGGAATACTTTTAAAGCAGCCTTTTCGTGAACCAAGTTTTGACAAACGAAGTCTTAATCACATAGAAACGAGCTATCATTAGGAAAATGTTGGTAAGATATTCTAATTTATGGATATAATAAGCATTTTTAAGGCACATTAGATATTTTAAAATATAAATACAACTAATTTGTATCAATAATTTACTTTGATTTTTTAATTTATTAGCCTTCACGTCAAAGACTTATTTTTAAAAATTGTAAATACAAAATATCCCAAATTTAAATATATTTTTATTTATTAAATAAGTACTCATAGATATATATATATATATATATATATATATATATATATATATATATGCGCTAAATTTTAAACTCAAGTGTCTAATAATTAAAAATAAAACACCCAATTATTAAATCACATAGGCCGCACATGATTCATTCATAAATCGCAGGAGAAAAAAACATTTGCTCTATTCCCGAAATACCCCCTTGGTGAAAAAAATCCAACTGGAAAAGAAAAACCATTCTCCCATTCAAATCACGAAGTAGCGGCGCGGAGCATCTCTCTGTCTACTCTGTCTACTTCGTCTCGAGGAGAAAACAATTCCTCTGCTGCGCGCACTGTAATGTTACCCTAACATCCCCAGTCTTCCTCCTCTTCCACAAATGACCCTGTCCCCATCCCGGAAACCCCGCTCCGGTGGCAACGACGACGACACCACCTCTCCATCGCTCTCCGACCTCGTTGTCGGCGGCGGCGGCGCGGCGATGAGGATAATCGTACCCTTACAAAGCATCGTACAAGGCCGCGGCGGCCTTGTGCTCGGCTCGGTCATCCCCTGCGCTCTGTTCTACCTCTTGCAGCTCTATCTTCGGCACAGAAGACTCTCTTCTTCCCCCCCTCCGTCCCCTTCTCCCTCGTCCGGCGACCTTCATGCGCTCCCTGGAATCTCAAGAGCTCCATCCCGCAATATTATTCCACCCCGCGCTAGCTCAGTTCCTGCTCAGTTATCTTCTCGCTCTACGGTTATCAACAAGTCGGATGCTTGCCGTTTTTCCGCCGGCCATCAGCGGTATCTCAATGATCGCTACCATCCGACCTTAAATCCTGATGGGGTCATCCAACTTGGCTTGGTTGAGAATCAGGTAGTGTATTTGGCTAGCATTTTTATCCCGCGAACCTATATCGAGGTTTGTGGTTTATTCATTATTTGGCGTTCAGGGTTTGCTATTTGTTTAGGACAGCTGTCACTGGATCTTGCATGGGGTTGTCTGGAGAGGAATGTTAAGGCATTGTTGCTGGAAGAAGTAAGGAGAAATTTGGGCTTAGGTGGTATGGAAACATATTTGCAGCATGATGGTTTGATTGATTTGAAGATTGTAAGTGGGCGGTTACCTCCAATTTTTACTTTTCTTTGGATTGGTTTATTTGCAAAATGCCTTTGAAGCATGTGTTTCCTTATCTCTGTTAATGGGTATGAGCACCGCCCACTGGTGGTAGATTTGATGCGTTCTTTTTTTATTGAATTGTGGACCAGCTCGATGAAAAAGCCTTATAAATTCAGCGGTATAGTATGATTTGAATCAGGGGTTCTTGTTTTAAAATGAAGGTTGCTGTTTTAATACCCAAAATCAAGAGAACCCTAGTTATGACTGATGATTTCAAGAAAAGTTTAATATGTTTTTATGGTTGTTGTTTGGGATGATGCTAGAATGATGGAAGAATATGCTATGAAAGATTTAGCTATTACTTCCTAATCAAGCATGATTGCCTTATTGCTATAATGATGGTGATTGACCCAAATGCTAGAATGCTGGTGATTGACCAAACTGCCTCCTAATCAAGTTTAATGCTAATTAAAAGAAAGGAATAACAATTTTAAAGTGTTCTATATGAAAATAATAAATTAAAGTTGAATATTCAAAATTTTTGGGCTAACATTTTGAATTTTAAGCTTGATTTTTTTAGAAGTTTTAAAAGTTTTATAATAATATTTTTTTATTGATGTTTTCTTAATGATGATATCGTAGCCTTTGATCTCTATTAAACACTTGATCTTGATCTTGTGGTGTTGCCTTCATAATTAACTTGACATGCTATATCCACTCCATTGAGATTATTAAAACTCTGCTTTACAAATATAAAATCAAAGTAGCAGGACCTAGTTTAAGTTTTTGTAAATTCTCTTTGGTGACCCATATGTCTTCAATGTGTTATTTATTCTTCCATTTAATTAATAACCGATGATTGCCTATCTTGTCTATGAGTACCTCCTTTGTAATGATTGAGTCTACTTCTAAGAAGTTAGTTGGTGAGGGTATGCACAAATGGCAAGATTAATCCCCTACCAAAGGGTTAGCTGCATCATTGGAGGAAAGTTAACTTCTTTATATAAAATAATATTTTTAATATTTAAAATTAGACTAATTAATATGTCAGATCACAAATCAAGATGGTACGCATTAGGGCCAAGTTCATTAAATGTTTGAATGGGCCATAAGACACAAATTTCAATTTCTTGTATTTTGAGGATATGTATCTCTCTGGTTGAATATGTGGCAATACATAACCCTCTTCTTCATATTTTTTAGAAGAAGGAATGAGATTTATTTTCTTAGTGTGCCCTCACATTAATATGAAGGATTTGTAAATGCTTAAAAAATGCAAAAGTAGTATTAGACAATGTATGATTGGTGATATTATCCATATCAATAGTTCTTTTTTTATCAATAACAATTATCTTCTTTGGTAGTAGGAGAATTAATTATCATCAGTTGAAGCTTAGATTTTTTTTTTTTTAATTTGGTTTTAGTTTGGTGGTAAGAATAGGATTATGGAGTACAATTGGAGGGTTCTTTTTTATGAGTTTGATAGATAAAACTACAATAGTTTTGTTATCATGAATGCATACGTCTATTTCTATTATAATGGATAACACTCATATTATATGATCATGTTGATCTAAAAGGATATGTGCTAAGTCTATAAGCATGACATCTCACTAGGTTCTATCATCATAGTTACTCAGCTGAAGGGGACTAAACATCTGCTAGTGATGGCGAGGATGGTATGGTTCACATAGCTCACATGGATAGAATCTAGTCTATGTTTAGTCCTTAGCAGTGCATGGGTGGATATCACATTCATGACACCCTTATCATCTAATGCAAGTCTATGTTTAGTCCTTACCAGTGCATGGGCCGATATCACATTTATGACACCCCTATCATCTAATGCAAGTCCACACTTTTTGATTACTTAACACATGCATTGAAAAAATATTCTTCTAATTCTCTATCTCACTTTTAGAAATTACTAGTTACCTCGTAACTCCAATATGGTCGACATTCTTTGGCTCAATCTCCACCATAAATAGGGGTGTCTTATCCAAAATTTTCTTAGTATCATCTAAAAATAAGATTGGACCTTGCACTAATGCTGCACATACTCCTTATGACACTTGAAACATGTGATCTCTCTAGTGTCTTTAAACTTTCTCTCAGTAGATGTCCTATTAGTTTGTCATTGTTGGTGATGTTTTGCTTAGCAAGAGGCCTTTGGGTAGGAGTGTTTTGATTTTAAGATCTAGATAAGGAGATAGTCTTCTACTGCTTTTCTATTATGACAACATAGTAAAAAACATCCTCTATTTTCTAGAGCCCAATCTATATCATTCCTATATTCATTATAAGATCAATTACAAATTTATTAGTCAGTTGCTAATCACGCATATTTGATTTTTGAGATTATGTCCTTAAAGGTGTTGAGATACTCTGTGACTTGTATAGAATTTCCTCTATTAGAGTCCATAGTTTCCCATGCAGTTTCTTATTATGGTATATTAAGCCAATTGGCTCAAGTATCTTCTTCATCTCTACCCATCGTGGGTTCTTTTTATTATTTTTTTTTAAGGTGTTGGTCCATTTTATCTTCGCATGATTTGTGAGTTTTTTATTAATACAAGTGGTCATTTATTAATCATCCATCCTTTATTGCTTAAAGAATTTATTCATTTGCACTATCCAATCTAAAATTTATTAAGATCAGATACATCTTTATAGGAAGGTAGCTTAACTTTCCATTCTTTTGATCATGTGGCCTCTTAAAGGGTTGATTATCTCCAAGATTTTGGTAGGGTTATTCTTTTGCATTAATGTGGGTGGATAGTGTTGGTGCAAGAATTGAGTGGGGTTCCTAAAGGTTAGGTTTTGTATCTATGCCATCAAAACAATCATTTGACTCAACTCATGAATCTGATCTCTATCTCAGGAAATTAGGTTCTAGACTTTGTGTTCTAGACTCAACAAATTTTTCGTGCCTCAAATTACTTTTATGTATAATAGTATCTATTGTATTTACCATCTTGGTTTTATCCTCAGTTTGATCTATCAAGATTGACTAGGGTGATATGATGTTTAAGGATAAGGTTCATGGATGTTATAAAATGTTTTAACCCCTTTTGAGGGGTCAGCCGTAATTTTTTTTTTAATGCCTGCAATGCTTTCTTTATGCAAAGGGATATATCATGCATGCATTTATAAAATTTAAACTTTTTGCACTATTTATGGGCAACCATATTTTTGCAAATTATGCCTTTGTTCGAAGCAATATAAAATTGACTTTTATTTGTGGTTTGCATTCTAGATAGTTTGGTGATTTGTATGTAGATTGTAGAGCACTCTCTAGTAACGGAATTCACTCAATATTGGGTTAAAAAGGGTATTATGTAGGAAAAGATTATGCCCTGTAGGTGGAGACAATTAGTTGGAGAATATCCTAGATTTGCCGCATGTAATATCCTTTAAATTTTTTTCTTAATTTTATTAAATCACAATAGGAGGATTTGACCAAGTTCAAGATCAAAGATTACTATTTGGTGAATGATTGATCCACTAATCATAGGTATCAAAGATTAATGCTTCAAAAGATCCAAATATATATATATATATATATCTGAATTTATAAGTCCAATCTTTGGCTTGATATCAATGTTGATGTAGCTTTGGGTGACAGTGATTCAAGCTTTCTTTTGTTGAGGTGAGAGGCTAAGGATGTGGGTGATATTTTTGAGTGGTTGAAATAATTTATTTAAATAGTGGTTGAATGGAAGAGATCGATCAAGAGGTTAGGCCATGGCCAACCCTAGTGCTCCCTTTAGAGATTTTGATATGGAGTTTTTATAGTAGAGGATCCATGACATGGAATCAGTTGAGAACATCAAGGTGATATCTTTAGAAATGATTTGGAGTGTTTATTGAAATTCTAGGTGGCTTATAGGTCAAAGAATGGAGAAAAATTAAGATTAGGTCAAGGTGACCTAGTTTGGATAGATTTGACTACTCTTGAAATGTTGAGTTAGTGGAGGGGCTTAAAAGTGTATTGAGGGGTTATAAAGGATATGGAATATTAGGCAAATATGTGAACATCGGATTTAAAGCAATCAATAGAGAGATTCAAGGTATTATAGGGATGATGGAAGGATTAGAGTTGGGTGAAGAACCCTAGTAGTTATAGTCAATGACTTTAAGAGATGTTTATGAAATTTTCATGTCTCTAGGTCATGGAAAAATGTTTTTGGATGAGGTGATAATATGGGATAATATGTGAAAGATTAATAGAGTGATCAACAAGTACAAGAAAAATACATAAGTTTGTCATCAAGAATAACTCAAAAGAAGGGAGGCAATCATCAACTTCTCAATTCTACAGGCTTCACTCTCTAATGTTTGTAAAAACTTCAAATTTTTTTTTCATTCATCTTCATTAATATTTAAACTATTAATTCAAATTCTACAGTTCAAAACTCAAAAAAAAGAGGGGAGAAAAAAATCAAATATAAGGAAACAAATAAGGATGTGGAGTGGACACTCTAATTGCACTCCAAGATTTTCTTCTCACATAGTGACTAGCCCTATTGCTTCTTAATCAAAGTCTAAAGCTAATTGAAAGGAAGAAAAATTATTTTAAAGTGTTATATATGAAAAATTATAAATTAATGATTGAAATTTTAAAATTTTGAGTTACAGGTTATAATTTTTATTATAATTTTTTTTTAGTTCTATATGTAAGTTCTTTATTAATGTTGTTGATGATATCATAGTTGTCGATCCCATCTTAATCACCTGATCTTGATCTTGCAGTGAACCTTTCAAATTTTGCTTATGTTTTTGCATCATTATAATACTTACGGCATGGTTTTGGCAAGATCAGCTAAAATTTAGGCTGAACTAACCTGGCTACTTGTTTATTTGCTTCTAAGGTTGTAGCTTAAGGGTGCATTTGACACAACTTTCTGGCTGCTTTATTTTTTAGAAAACAGCCAGAAAGCAATAGCAGATGTGTTGGCTATCAATTTTTTTGCTTCTTTTCAAAAAAATTTGTGGTAAAATCTGTTTTTGAGAATCAAGAAAGATAATACGTAAAAGTTATTGTTTGAATTTTTCAAAAGAAAAATATTCAGAACACACGAGATTTCAAAAGCGCTTTCTTTCACGAATTTTACAACTAGTTTTTTAAAAAGCTACAGCTGTCCCAAACAAACCCTAAGGCTACTCTGTGAGTTTTGTGGTGGAAGAGCCTTAGCATGTATGATCATTGTTTTTTAAAATGCAAACTGTTAATTTGTTGCCTAGTTTTATTTTGTGCAAGTGGAATTATGTAAATTGAGGATTATAGGCGCCTAATATTGTAAGGTTCACTAGGCTCTTTGTGAAGCTGTTTAAACTACATCCTAAATGACAACATAAATTATAAGCGTGGCTATTTTAATAGTGGTAGAATTAGTAAGGTTCATTTTGGTAAGAGCTTTATGAGATCAGAGGGCATGTTACTTAGCGTTTGATCTTGCCATCCCTTGGGTTTCTGGATAAGTTATGGCATGGACTTCTGTTAAGGTCACCAGACTATTTAGAGCTATATTAGAGCAGATTCCGCATTTCATATGTTTTTTGAGCTATATAAAATCACTGGCATTGCTATTTTTGTTGTTTATCTTTTCATTATTTTTCCATGTACTGCTTACATCATAGCTTATTGCTAATCATATTTAAATTTGTTCAAAATTGTTTCATACTTAATATTTGCAGGCTAGAGCAGTGTTTACATCATGTTCTCATTCATACAAAACATTTCATTGGCATTCTTGCATTCCTGCATGTTTGGATGGGCTATTTTACCTGAGTTCATGGTACTAACAAGAATAGTCTTACTAGTCCTTTGAAAGCAAAATTCTTTCATATGTTGGCAATTTGAAAGTCCTTGCTTATAATTATTTTGCACATAAAAGCTTGCATTATGTTTGCTAATATACATTTTTGTTGTTGACAGGCTGTAGCTGGTTTCATGGGACAAGTCCTTCAAGGATCTGTTTCATTTAGTCCATCACGTATGATATTAACATCTGGTGCTACTTCTGCTATTGAGATCCTCTGTTTCTGTTTGGCAGACCCAGGAAATGCAATTCTTGTTCCCTCTCCATACGATCCTGGGTAACATTTATAATTTATGTGTTTTTTTTCCCCTCCTTTTATCCGTTGCTTTTCACAGCATATACTACTTAGGTCTTTACCTATTTGCAATTGTGAATCAAACCCGCTGCATAAGTATTAAGAAACTGTTGATGGACTTAGAACTTGAATGAGAGATGATATGAGTTGAAATATCAGTTGCAATACACGTCAGAATACTTGGCACTAGATTAAGTATAAACGATCATTAAGAAAAATAAATATGATTTATAAAGTTGGCCCAACAAGTTGGGATTAGGCTAACAATGATGATGATGAACACCATTGCTTTTGGTATCTGTATATGCAACAACCAGTTCTTCGAATTAGATTGAAAACTTATTATATCAAGCCCATAATGAATCCATCCTTTTTCTCCCCAAAACCCTGCAAGGAGAGCAGTGAAAGATAAAATTATGTATCTGGACATGCACAATGAGGGTAGCAAATGAACTAGCGAAGATTTAAGTTTGTGGTAGAATTGGTAATGGAAGGGGTAGATAAAAGGTAGCATTGGTAGAAATTTTGCAAAAAGTTTTGCAAGATAAAGTTAACTCTGTATATAGCACTTAATGGAATGAATGGAGGCGGATGTATAAAGCTGTCCCAACACGTTGTTATCAGCCTATCAATTATGATGCTGTCTGTATGTGCGAGTAATACTTTTGTGAAAACTTTGGTACCATAATTATCATTCCAACTGCTTAGCATTAGGTAAAACTCTGTTATACAATCAATCCATCCTTTTTCTTCCCAAGACCCTGGCATGAGAGAGGTTGCAATGCCGTGCTGGTACAATGCGAGTGATAAATCAAAATTGCCTTCCTCATTTTTTATTTACAATGTGTTCTCCATCAGGTTTGTTTGTGAACCCCTGCATATTGACTGAAGTACATTTTCTACTCAAGAACCCCTTGAATGGCCGCATACAAAATGCTTCATTTTTTGAATTCTGATTATTGAGGCCGCTTATGTTATATGTTTTTCTTCTGATATTGTCTCCTGGATTCAATTTTGATTACCTTGAACATCAATATCTACAGGTATGACAGGAATCTGAAGTGGAGGACTGGTGTGGATCTAATCCCTGTTCCTTGTCGCAGCACAGACAACTTCAATGTAAGCATTGCTGCGCTAGAAAGAGCTTATAATCAAGCAAAGAAACGAGGTGTTAAGGTCTGTGCTGTCCTCATTTCGAATCCTTCAAATCCTGTGGGAAATCTATTAAGAAGGGATGCACTTTATGATTTGCTGGAATTCGCCACGGAGAAAAACATCCATTTGATTTCTGATGAACTGTTTGTTGGATCAGTCCATGAAGACAAAACATTCATGAGTGTTGCGGAGATTCTACATACAGAAGATTTTGACAAATGCAGGGTTCATATAATGTATAGGCTTTCTGAAGATCTCTCCCTTCCAGGTTTTGATGCAGGAGTCATTTACTCCTTTAACGATGATGTCTTAGCTGCTGCTGCAAGATTCGCAAGATACTCTTCCATCTCCATGCTTGACCAACGTGTGCTTGTATTAATGCTATCAGATATGCGGTTCATTTCAGAATTCCTTCAGGTAATTGGAACAAGACTTAAGAATGTTCATCATTTGTTTGTTGAAGGCTTAAAAAATCTGCATATTAACTGTGCTAATGGTGGTAGTGGGGGATTTAGTTGTTGGGTGGATATGAGCAAGTTTCTCCGGTCATACAATGAGAAAGGGGAGCTTGAAATCTGGGAGAAGCTACTGGATGTATGTAAGATTAACACAACACCTGGATCATCATGCCACTGCATTGAACCTGGATGGTTTCCAGTTTTGTTTTAAATCATTGTCTGAAAGTGATGTCGATGTAGTTATGGAAAGGATTAGGAGGGTCACTGAAGGTTATAAAGTTCATCATTGATCTGATTACTTCTTTGTCTCTGCAGTCTATCTGCAATCCCAACATTAGTTTATTCCCTCTTTCATCCCACAAATCTGTGTTACACGTCTTCCATGTGAAAAACAGCCACCTAATGGTTGTTGCAAGATTGCAAATGCAGTTGAGGAAAAATAATCAACATGTTGAGCTTTGGTTGATATTAAATTTATGATGACTGCTTAAAGCATCTACAGAGTTTCTGTGTGACGTATGAGAAGCTGATTGACCAAAATGTACTGCAAGTGACCTCTAAAGCCATTTGTCCAAAGCTCAGATGCAAGATGATGATTCGACTGCTCTATTTCTTTTGGTTCAACCGGGGATGTTGCTTTCAGGAGAACGATCGTAGGATATATTCAAGCTTATTTGGGCTTTGTTTAAGGAATAATAGCTACTTGGCGCATTATTTCTCTTGCCATTGGCCTACTTGAAGAAAGACAAGTGCTTCTTACCGGCAAACATCTTTTATTTTGTAATCCGTAGGCTGCGTCTAAATTAGGCAAGCGTGTGCTACAATTTTTATTTTATTAGATATTTGAGTAAATTTAATCTCAAGAACATTATAAGGGCATCAAGGACTTCAACTTAGGACTTTTTATTTGAAAATTTGAATTTCTCAATCATTACGTTATGATACTGACAGAAACTAAAATAGAAGATCAAATTAAGTTTTGCGTCCTTATGATAAGATTATTATTGCTTTGAAGGAGCTAGTATTTTTTGTGAAAGTTAGTACTAAAAATATTGTTATTAATTTGTATGCATATAGCTTTTTGGGGAAAATGTACCTGCAAAATAAATTGTAATTTTATGATGACCAATATTTATAAAAATATATACTCTTTGCATTTGTATTTTTTTAATATATTTGATTAATAAGCATGTATTTTCAAAGATGTTTTTGGCATTCTCTCACCATTTGTGTATATTCTTGTCAAAATTTCACCCATATTCGATCGGTCTTATAATGATTGGTTTTGATGCTGTCATGTTAAAGGGGCTGTTTGGTAGCAGGATTTATAAATCCTATAGAATCTTAAATCCCATTTCGCCACCATTTTGCGTCAAATTCTGGATTCAGGAAATCCGATTACAAGGCGGATTTATGGAATGTGGAGAAATTGAAGTGCGCGAAGGAGGGTAGCGGAGATACAGAGAGTTTACCTTCGATTCTTCTTCGCACGTCGCTACTCCCGTTAATGTCGTCTCTAGTTTGCTACGGTAGCATTTTGTTCTAAAGGAGCTGAGAGGGTTTCAAGGAGCGAGGGAGAGGCCAGTTATCGGTGTTTTTATTTTGGGATTTTTACGAATCAACTATCCAATATATATTGTATTTATAATTTAATAATTCTAATTATTATTTTTAAACTATCCGATTTATATATTTATATGTCATTGAAAATTTTATAAAAATTTAAAAATATAAATTAGACCTTTTTTTATGAATTTTAATATTTGATTGTCAATCTGAAAAATTAAGATTGAATTTGTTTTATTTATAAATATAGAAGAAGAGAGTGAGTGTATGTGATAGCCTCTTTTATTTATTATTTTTTTTTTGAAGATTTTTACAACATAATTGTTGTGTAGTTATACATTTAATACAAAAATTTTAATATTTATATGAATAATATTTAATTTTTAATATTATTATTATTATTATTATTATTATTATTATTTAATCAAATATATTTTTCATTCATAGAAAAGTGTTATATAAGTCACATATAAGTGTTAGATACATAAATACATAAGAATTATGTGATATATATGTAAACTTTTTTTATTTTTATAATTTTTATTAAATTTTGAATTATGAATAATAATAAATATTAATTTGATTTTTAATTGTGCCAGAATTTGCAGCCTAATGATTGAAAATGAAATGGAGACTCAAATGGGGATTGATTTGAGCACTTAATCTATCCAAAAAAATTTTCTTTAATTAATTTTTAAAATTAATATTAATTTATTTAAAGTACTTATAATTTTAATAAGTCCTTAATTAATACTATTTATGATTAAATTTTATTAATGAAGATTTTATTTTATAAAAGATATATTAATGATTAGATAATATATTCTCTTATGCTAATTATATATATTCAATTAACTTAATATAATAAATTAGGCTAAATGATAGTTAACTTAATTAATATTATTTTATGTAAATTGACTAAATAAAAATTATCATTTAATTAGTAAAATACATTATTAATTAATTATTAACAAAGTTAATGCAACTATAATTAGTGATATTCTTCTAAATAAATTAGACAGAAAAATATAATTTAAAAAATTAATTAAAATATTTAATATTATTTAAATATAATTATTAACCTAAGTAAATATGATCATACACATTATTATTTTAAATAGCTTGATACTTAAATATTAATTAAAATGTTATTTATAATAATTATAATTTAATTGATTCAACTAAAATTAAAATACCCTAAATAAATATAATAAGATATAATTTTCATATGATCATTAAGAAAATTTTATTCAACCTAATCTAACTTTTTAAATAAATAATAAATTGATTTAATTAAATTAAATTTTTATTTTTATCATACTAAATAATTTCAGCATTTAAAAAAAAATTCTACAAATAATTATAGGGGGATTTACATACATATCACCTAAAACATATTAAATTATCTATCTAACTCTTTAAACTTTAATATTACATACAAACTACTCAAAAAAATTTAATCAATCAAGCCTACTACTCTATCATCTCTGTTGTTACTCTGTTAATCCGCACTACTACCTCTCCTTAGCATTGCCGTCTTCTTCCTCAGTGCTTTGTACTTCATCATTTAATTTCATCAATTTTGTTCGAAATCAAAGCTGATCGAACTGAAAATTCATTTGATCTCATTTTTCTGCTTTGGAGGGTGTGTTATTGATTCAGAGCTTTCAACATAGATAATAGAGCTTGAACAACTTCCACTTCAGATTCTACTTTAAAGACTCATCTTGATAAAATGTGTACTCATTTCATGGATGTGTAACTTTCTGATAATTACATTAAATACAAAAAAAAAAGTTTATTTATATCTAAAGCACAAGCTAGAAGAATAGTTCTATTTTGTGCAAGGCATCTTAATCTATTGGCTGAGAGCTTTGACTTTCAAGCAAGAGGACTTCAGTTCAAATCTTTGCACATGTGTTATGAGTTTGCGATTAAATTCGCTTAAATGTTCCCAAAAAAAATTTCTATTTTTTGTTTTTATTACATGCTATAGTTTCAAACAAAAAAAAATCAATAAATTAAAATAAAGCTAAAAAGTTACCTCAAAGATATATATATTTTATCCCACGCCATCTTGCTCAAAATCTCTATCCACCTCTCTGTTGCTAGATTCATCCTGGAAATTGAACCGGCTGACCCGGACAGAGTTGACATTTGTATCCAAGGAAGAGTCCTTGCGCTGGTAGCGAAATACAAGGACATCTATATATTGAAGTTTTTTTTCTAATAAGTATTGTATTAATTTTAATTAATTGTTTAATTATTTTTTAAAAAAATTTAAAAATAGGTACTATTTAATGAGTGGCGCCACCTCATCGGTGGCTAACCGCCGAAAACCGGCTTCAGTAAATTGTTAAAACACTCGCCCCAAACCTTTCTCCGACCCAGAGACCCGCAGATTCTTCCTCCCTTTCTCCCTTTCTCTCGACCAGTTGACCACGCGACTGTGATTGTCTCCCGCAAGCATCCACACTCGCTCGCATTGGCAGCCGACTCCACCTCTCACACAATTGTGTCTCTCATACGATTCTCGACCTACCGACCGACCAACCAAGCATCCCCACCTCGACCTCAAGCCAACAACATTGTTGTATTCCCCACATTGAAGGCATATTTATGAGATTTATTTTGAACTTTATTATGAAGTTGTATGGATGTGTCGGGTTTAGGATTTGAGCCTAATTTGAGTTAAGTTTATTTGTATTCCCATTATTGTATTCTCGTATGATTCTCGATGTAGAGGTATGTGGGAAGCCATTTTGCCAATTTTAGGTTTGCATTTTGTGAAAGGGATTTGATATGCTTGACTTATAGAATTTGTGTATAATAGAAGCGCGCGAAGGAATGTTGAGATAGAATACTATGTAGGTTTTGTTAGATTTAGTTTATTCTATTTGAGGTAAATCCTATGTGCAGCGAAACAACCCCTTAATTATTTGTGTAATGAACATTGTTAAGCCGTAAATTATTTAGATTTAACTTTTTTATGAATGATTTGTGACCATCTAATACTATTGGTTGGTTGATAAGCATACTTTAGGATGAGTCAATAGCTCCTATCCCTGATCATTTTCTATAACCGGATGATCGCTTATTCCAAGTTATATCAGTGAAAGAAATCATTCTATACGAGTATCGCATCACACAAACTTAGAAGATTTAAAATAAAAAGTGTTGAGATCTCTGCGCTTTGATGTAGAAAACTTTACAGTGGATCTAACGTGTCGTTTCCATGTTGGTTCGAGATTCATAACATATATGGTTTCTAACGATGAAGTCTGCAATGTTATACAAAATGAAATTTTCCATCAAACATTGATTCTTTATGTGGAAGTGAAGCAATACTATAGTACTTCAGCTGCAAATGATATGGATGCCATGCAACATAATATTCCTTCTGAATGCACACATGACTTCACTTTGCCAACAACAACTATGCTACAACAAAGATGCGATGATGCAGAACCAATGTTAGTAGTTACTTTAAGAAAATATATCTTGATGATTTTAGGGTTCGATGCATCTCGAGTTTTCTTCACGTTAAAGGTCATTACACAACTCAAATGACTGATGAACCATAGTTGCATGAGCAACCTGCTGCATCAAGATTTCTGTCTAATGATGAGTATGAAACAATGAATAATGAATCAAGTAATGCATTTGAGGATAGTGATGATGAAGATGATATTTTTCTTGCAAACTAGTTTATGTGACTAATTCTAGTCACGCCTTGGTTAAAATCATTCCTTAAGGAGTTCTGCAAATGAAGATGATATACTCTGTAATAACGACTATGTCTATACATGTGAAATCACAAAAGATTGGGATGTAGATATTATATTTAATGGTTCATCTGATAACACAATTATCTCAAATGATATTAAAGTTCTAGTGGAATTACTTGGTATGTGCTTCTCAAACAAGAAGGAGCTTTAGTTTGCAATCACTAGTTGATCAATAAGAAATAATGTTCAATTCCTTGCTATTACTTCAAATTAAAAGAATTTTACTTGTCTATAAACGATAATAGATATCATGTCAATGTATGTATTGCAAGCGGTTGGAGAGGTGTTTGGAGAATAACAATATTAGGTGCTCCACATACATGCATCAGCATTATCATGGATGGTCATCGTCAATGTACATCTAAGTTCATTAGTTATTTCATAATACTTGTTATGAGAATCAAATGGACTTGAGACCGAAAAGATTATTGGTCGGATGGAATCAAAGTTCAATATTAAAGTGTTTTATATGAAGGCATTGGATGCATGACATATGAGTATTAGAGCAATATTTATGAGTTGGGAGGACTTGTACGGTTCTCTCAGTCTATTTATGGAGTCATTATGTTTGATTTTTCCAGGCACTATTTAAAGGCTTTAGTCAACAACTACACACATGTTTCAAAGATTATTTTGGACAATTGGACCATCAATAAGAGGTTGGGAATTCTGTTGTCCAATTTTGAGTATGGATGAGATATTTCTACCAGAAAAGTATCATAGCACGTTACTCATAGATATGGATTATTTTACTTGCTTTCTTGTGGTTGAATTAGAAAATAATGAGTCCTGACTTGGTTCATCATGTGCATACATGAGCTATTGCCAATTATTTCAGCAAAGAATGATTTATGTGTAATTTTAGATAAACACGTGCTTGGTACGTGGTTGTTGAGACATATTTCCTTGGGCTACTCATCATCATTGCTTAAGGACATCTAAGAGGAAACTTCAAAATAATAGTAAGATGAATGGGTATTGTAGATGTTTAATGTATGTGTAAAAAAATATACACAGCTGATAGTAAGGATGACATAGTCGTCTTTAATCAACATATGACTAACATAAAGAATGTTAAGGCAGAAGCATACCAATGGTTAGTAGAATGATGTTATTAAGTGGTCATTGGTTCATGATGGTGGTAGGCGATATGGTAATATGACGACTAACTCTTTTGAATGTTTCAATGGGTTATAAAGCATGCAAGGGGCTTACCAATTCAAGCCCTAATCACAGTTGTTTACTATAATATTGTCACTTTGTTTTTCAAAAGGGATGATAGTGTAGGCCCTGATGAAAGCACAGATGAATTTACTTTTTCTCGCGAGCATTGGCTGTGCTCAGTAGGTTTGAACGTGGGGTTATAAACTATCAACAACTATCTTTCAGAGTTGACTTTATTATTGATCTGTTATGTACATGTAGTTGTAACATGACACTAATTTATCATATGTAATGTGGTCATGCAATTGTTACTTTAGTACATCGAAGATTAAATTATTTCGCATGCGTGTCAAGATACTACACAATGACAACATATATGACTATATACTCAGTCAACTTCCACGCTTTGTTAGGTCGTGGTAATTGGCCAGATTTTGATGAAGAGGGGTGCATCGTTCGCCACTGAGATCGGAAGATCATACACAAGTTGATATAAAAATACTATGGACGAGAGTACATAACAAAGAAGCTGTATGTTCAGCTTATGTAAATTAGTTGGTCATTACCGGACATCATGCTTGCACATCCTGAGTAGTAGAAGGTTGGTACACATAATGTGTCACACTTGCATTTACATAAGTAGGAGAAAAATTCTTAATGCATATTTCCTTTGTCGCAATTGATCTTACTTATTTATGACATTGTAAATTTCTTTATGTTATTTTGTTCTACGATGGTAGAGAGCTACTGGTGGAGGCGTCAGAGGAGGAAGATTGGGGTGACCAACGATGCACTAAACCTTGCACCTACAGAGGTTCATCCTAACATTGTCTCCTTGTGTGGCCGACATAGGGCCGCACACTCATATTTGGTATGTATTTACTTGTTAATGTTTTTAGCATTTTATTTTTACTGCTAACAAGAATTTGACATTACAATTTTTTTTAGCAGTGTACTATTTTGGAAGCTGCATTGCATCTTCTTATGCTGAAGGAGTGACCCATCAGCTACCCGAGGTTTACATCTGCCCTACACGCAGTGGGGTTGTACTGTGTCAGTTACCTACGCTGCATTCGACTAGATCACCACTTATTGACTACATTGGTTGAGCGGTGGCCTCCTCAGACCAATACTTTATACTTAGCTGTCAGCGAAATGACCATTACATTACAGGACATCGTGATGGTTTTAGGATTGTGTATAGATGGACCTCTGATCATTGGCTATCGTAGTTGAAAAGGAGAAATGGTGGTAGAGTTCGCCTGATCATTGTGATGAGTTATTGGGTTAGCACCCTATCATAGGTATTATATATCATGATCCGAGCGACCCAGTAGTGACTTCATCATTCAAGATGGGTCAGGCACATGCAGAGCATGTATGCCATTAAGGTGGCTGTGATGGACATTTTATAGGGAGTCCTACATGGATTTGATTATTTTGGTGTTTAGTAGACACGTACGGGCATATGTACTATTCCTCTCGAGGAGTTCTTTTCTACCAGATACTTATGGATCAAAGGTACACTTGCAATATCTACAATTATTAGAAGATCTGACACATTCAACACTTTTTCAATTGGAGGAGCAGTGCTAGCCCATTTATATAGAGAGTTGCATGAGTCAACTAAGCCTAGGAGGGCCAACATGGTCGGTTCTATTTTAGATCTGGTCTTGGGAGCAACTTTATGTTGGGAGACCAACATTATATGTCTCTTATCCTCAGGATCTTGATGGGCTGAACATTGATTTTAAGTAAGATTCTTATTGTTTTTCTATTGGTTTAATATAATGATTCTATAAATAATTGATTAACATATGAAAGCTCATCATTAGATGGAATTAACATTATGTGTGCCAGATGCCTACTAACAATGTCAGGGTATATTGAGATGAGCTTGGTGGACTATTACTGAGCGAGATATTAATCATAAATTATAAAGTCTATATTTAAAAAATGTAAACTTAAGATTGACTAGTAGCTTCTTGTTCTTGTCGGTTATATGAGCCGTATGATATTTTGATAAGATCTCTCTTATCAGATATATGCCTTGCTGGTGAGGCCATATGGCTAGTATGCGTTCCATTATCAATTTGGAAGAGGGTGGAGTGGTACCTTCCTAATAAAGTTCTTCATCAGTTTGGACACCTCCCAGGCATAGATATAGAGCCGATGGATCTCAGCCTTAAAAGAGTGGATGACTGTGGAAAAGCTGATACTGATTGGATTCAGTACCATCACACACACATAGTTATTTGGGAGTGCAGGAGAGATCAGATTGTCCATGTTGATGATCGATGAGGATACAACAAACCATACCATGTTTATGGTTTATGTGGTGGGCTTTGTTGTACTTCTGAGCAATCAAATCTACTAACGACATACTATCCGAGCATCTTAGAAATGAGCCTATGTAATAGTAACTACTGCAAATTTTCTTAAGTACCTACATTTAAATATTTTGATTTTAACATCTACTCATTTGGTTAATATAGGTGGAGCATATCTTAGTGACTGAAGATATCTTCCAGCCTTTCTTTGGACTTCCTGGTGACTCAAACTTATAAATGTCTATAAATAGGTACGAGAAGATATGCCATGATTTGAGATTACGCATTACGCTACGCGATTTAGCGCATAGAGCATTTGCCACATGAATACGCTTCAGCTTCGACTACACAGGCATCAGACATGGGTGCAGGGCCATCTACTTATGCTGATCCAGGGCCTTCAACTTATCAGCAGAGCTCTCACTCTCAACACCATACAGAAATTGCACCTTCACCAGATTGGGTGCCTTTAGGAGAATCACAACCAAAGCTAGGTTCAGATGTTGGAGGCCAGGATCAGAGACCATATGGAGTCTCCCATCAGCTGTGTGATTGTCATTGCAGCCACCTATGCACTAGACTCCTGGTAGTACTGTGATAGTATATACATGTCATTGTAGGCAATTTTGGATGTATATTTATTTTGATATCTCTATTGTACTTGTAACCTTGATCTATTTATACATGAATGAAGATTCGTAGCTTGTTGTACTTTTAACTTTTCTTAAAATGTAGAATATTTCACTTAGCATGCTACTAATTATTAATAGAACTTCATCACTTGATTCACTTTTATAAACTATCTCCTTAAATCAACACAATGAAAATTTGCAATAGCAAGATATCTCCTACTAATTATCTTCTTCAATGCGCTAAAATAAATAAAGCGAGTTGCGTTTAACGGTGGCACTAGTTTAATTTTTTTTAGCCATACTTAAATGGTTAATTAACATTAATAAGATACTTAATTTTTTTTTAAAAAACCCTATATATTTTGGTGATGTGGGAGTGGTTTAGTTTGAGATGTTGAGAGAGATGTGGACGGTTGAACTTGTTGATGTCGAAGCAGAAGGAAAAAATTAAAGAGGATGCGAGTGATGAGAAAGGATTATGTTGTGGCAGTGCTCGATATAATGGGTGGTGTCTTCTTCTACGTCGACATGAGAGGTGATGGTGGCATGGTGTAATGGGGCAACGGAGAGGTGATTGAGTGATAAATTTGGTGAATTAAATTTTTTTGATTTATATATATTAATGTATATAATATTAGAGTTTAGAGTATCAGATAGATAATTTAATACATTTTAGATGATAAATATTTAAATCTCTCATATTTTTTTTTTCACAATGGAGCCAATTTAAATCACAAACTCATACATATAATTATATATGTAAGATTTAAATTCAAAATTTTTTAGTGAAAATATAAACTTTTAATCATTAAATTAAAATGTCTTGCACTAAATCCCCATAATTATACTTATACTGAACCTATGCTCCGTAAAAAAATTATTTCAAATTCTATTTTGGGTACAAATAATTCTCCTTTGTGGTAGGTGAACCCGGCGACTCCGCTGATACTGAAGCATGTCGTCTGCGGCAACCGCGATGGCGTTGAGCCCCTTTGTTATGCTTTCTGATAACCTTTTCCGTTCTTGTCCAGGGTTATCGGCGTCGTCATTTCTTCTATCTCGCTCTCTTCTTAGCTTGTCTTCTTCTACGAGGCCATCGCTGGTGCAACAGAGAGAGAAAGGGCTGACCTCTGTTGCCCTAATAGCTAGCGGCGCAGGCCTTGCCCTAGCTGCGGCCGCGTGCGCATTCCCCTCTGCAGCATGGGCGACCCTCGAGACGTTTAAAGAGCCCCAGAACGCTCTCTCCCTGCCGACTTGGGCTATTCATGTGTCCAGCGTTGTCGAGTGGTCTGTAGTGTTTGAACCATCGATAAGAATGTTTCCACTTTTAGATTCACTTTTCTCTCCAAATGCTTCCTTTCTACGAGTTTTTTTCTTCTCTGATAGTGGTTTGGTCTTGTTAATTTGTTGTTCTTTTCTGTAAAGGATTACTGCCATGGCGCTAGTTTGGGAATACGGGGAAAAATCGGGTTTTTCTGCTTGGAAAGGTCTTTCCTGGGGAATGGTGAGTGACAACTGGAATCACCATTTTCAGTGTCGGGTTTTCTTTTGCTAAGATGGTCTGCAGGCTAAAAAAAGTGGCTTTGAATGTTCCGAGCTAAATATAGTTAAGAATGTAAGACGTCAAGGCCATTCTTTTTGTTTTGTAAGATATTAATTTTTTTTCTTGTAAACAAGATTGGTTATAACTGTCTTGATTGTTATCTTGTAGTGAGGGATGCCTTAGCATGATGAAAATGCCTTCAGCTAAAAATAAATATTTCACATCTTGAATTAAATTTAGCAAAGATTATCCCAAGCCATGTTTTCTCAGTTAACCCATCATTTATGCTACAGTTTCTTTTGCCATGCAGAACTTTGGAATTTCTTAATGTATATTTTCAAGATCTACTTAGATAAATTCTTTTACTTGTTAAATCTCATATTTACTTTTTTTTTCTCCAAGATAGAAAATTTGGTTGTTAATGAGTTGATAAAATTAGTGCTAAACAATTAATGGGAAAAATTTGTAGACCTAAGATTACATGAATAATCTTTGTTCAAAATTATTTGCAAAGTATAGGATTAACACCTTAGAGAACACTCAATAGGAATGAATAAAAAAATGAGGATTGATAATGCTGTATCCAAATGATTGGGATAAAACTAAGTATGATAGAATCATCCTTATCATTTTGTCAAGTAACTCATATTTTTTTTAACATTCTTTAATTTGCAATTGAAGTTTCATGTGAAAGTAGAAGAGAATGATTTTTTGCTTGTTTTACTATGGACCAAAAGTATCATTGTTGTGTTCTAGTGATAATAGTGATGATTTAACATCTCAGAATTGTGCAAATATCTCGTCCTCATAGAAATAAATTGAAAACAACACACAATAAATGATATTTTTTTGTGAAAAATATAGAAATAAAAAAATTCATGAGGGCTATCCTTGTTGAAACACTTCCACTAATATAAATAAATGATTAGAAAGGGCACATTCCTCATAACTAGAGAAAGGATTAATATAATGTAATGGATTTGAATCATATGAGACATCTCTTATGGTGGTCGTAAGTCTTTAAGTTTCAGAGTTTTCATTGGGCGATACTTGTTAAACAATTGTTGAAGGTGAACTTTAGAAGTTAAGCGATGAAGGGTGATCAGCTTGTCTGTTGATAGGAGATGAGACTGCACAACCTGAAAGATGGACATTCAATGTCATATATCAATTATTTGTAGGCGTTAGACAATGATTAATGAGTAATGTTGAACGTCGAACAATGGTGTGCTGTTGTTTTGGCCTTTCTTTTGATAAAAGGGGGAGATGGATGATGAGAAGATGGGCGTTTGATGAAAATAAAAAAGTTATGGAAAATTAAGCAACCATAATGATGGACATTGAATTTCAATCATTGGGAGACATTTGATAATGGTCAATGTGTTATGCTAGAAGTTGGGCAATGATGGGTGATCAACTTTGTTGACTTTTGATAAATGAGAAGAATGGGTGACTGATAAGTCCATTGTTAAAGACATATGTGGTTGAGGAACAACAAGATCAATCATTCAAAGGTTTGTAGTGATGATAGGGATGTGTAGTCCTTAGGAAATCGTCAATAGTGGACATTAGAAGTTGGTTGATGATAATGGACGATCAAACTAATCATTTTCTTAATTGAAGAGGGAATTAAGCAATGAATAAGTCATGCGATGTTTGATGTATTGTGTTGACAATTGATAGATGCCAAATATTGGTTGTTGGTAGATGTTGGGCGATATTTGATTGTGATAGAAAAATTCAAGAGATTGTAGGCAATCAACTTCGTTTCTCCCTTCATAGGAGGGGATACTAAATAACCAAGAAGATGGGTGACATATGCTGGACATTGATTGTTAATATGCATTGGGTGACAATCAATGGTAAATATTAGAAATCGGAAACAATGGACAATCAGCTTAGTCATTCTTCATTTCTTCTAATATGACCATTAATCTAATGGTTGATGAACATTGGATGTCAATAATTGGAAGGCTTTAGACAATAATCAATATGTTATATAGGAAGCCATGCGATGGTAGGTGCTTGGCTTAGTAGTTCTTTGAATAAGAGGGGAAATAGTCTAATCATGAAGATAGGCTTTAAATGTTAGTGGTTGATACTTGCTAGACATTTGTTGTTAATAGGTGTTGGGAGATGATTGGCTTTTATATAAAAAAATGGATGATGATGATGGAAGTTAGTTATTCTCTTGATAGGAGAGAATATTAGGTGAACGAGAAGATTATTAGACATTGGTGTGTGTGTGTATGTGTTGGGTAATAATAGGTTGTCAGCTTTATCATTATTCTGATAATAGGGGTGACCAATAATTGGGAAGACTTATGTCAAATGTTAGTTATTCATGGACATTGAACATCAATTATTGGTCGATAATTGATAGAGAATGTCAGAAGTTGGCTTAGTTGTTTTATTATTAGGAGGGGGATCGAATGGCCGAGAAGATAGTTGTTATTATACATTGGTGACTGATGGGCGTCAGGCATTGGTTGTTGGATAGCATCGGGTGATGTTTAATAATTTATTTTGGAAGTTGGGCAATGATGGGCACTCAACTTGATCATTGTCTTAATAGAAGAGATTAAGTGTATGGGGAGATTGTCAGAGGCCAATATAAGATGTCCATCAATACTATATAAAAATTCGATGCTTGGGTGATGATGGGTGTGAGAAAAATTCTACCCTCATGATGAAGAAAGTGATTTATGTGTCGGTGAAATTTTCAGAAGACAGATAAAATAGTGGATAAGACACTACCTAGAGATTTTACCCTTATTTTGCGAGGACTTTAAATCTGGTTCCAGGTTTCCTATAAGCGCAAACACCTATAGTTAATTACCCCTCCCAATACTGAGAGAGCATTTTCGATTAAGGCTAGTCGATGAATCGCTAAATAATGAGTGAATAATAGCAGTGAGTGGAGTTTGAATATTATGAGATTTATTATCTTAATTTAAATCTTTTGTTTGGGGAACAATGTGGCCCGTCGAATCGTATTGTCATGGGTTGTGTGTCCAGTTCACTTGGTTAAAGGAGATGATCACTTAACCAATGATTAACAACCACAATGGGTTCGTCGTTCAAGGTGTCCTTGTACCAGGGTGGAGTTTGTTTAAGGGGACAATATATACATTGATAGAGAACTTTTGTTCAATTAAATACATTCATGTTCATTTAAACAAAGTGTGGGAACATAGTTGTGTACATATATAATTTAATAATATCTGCGCCAACCACGGAAATGAGTAAAGCATTTATGATCTTAATGCTCGCGCAAGTCAGCATGAAACAGGACCACATCCTTATCGACTTAAGATTATTTGTGTATGAAAATAACTATGTATTTGATTTGACATTAGCTCTTTGTGAGCAAAAATATTTTTAATTTGTCACCCTCGACAAATAGTTGCGGATGTGTGTGGTATTTTTTTTAAGATGTGGGGGTGGACACCACGCAGATCGCAGGGGACACTTATTGAAGTGATCTGGTACAACATTGTGGTATGATGTACTATCTTGAAAGATAGAGACATCACCCTATAATAGACCTAATTACCTAATTAGGACTCTTAAAACATGATGAGTTTTCGCATATACTAGAGATTTATCTCCTACTTTACATGTGAAAGTAAATCAGGGTTTATATCAAGCCGAATTTTTTAAGTTCCCTGTGGAGGCAAGCCTCCACATTTAATTACATCTCAGAAAATGAAATTTTCTAAGAATACTCTCGATTAAAGTAAATAATTATTATCTTCAAAGATTTCAAGATTGGACTACTAAAGGATTGGTTATGTTTGAAAAATCAAGTGGGAGAGATCAAGTGGAAGGCTTATTTTTAGAATACAAAGTGAGGAATAAGAAATGCTCATGATATTAAGAAATTTAGTGAGCATTTCAACCTATCCTATGGTGGGGCTTTATACATTTAAAAGTGAAGAGATTTATTTATTTAAGTTGAATTTTTATTAGATCGTTATGGCTTATAATCCATCAACACGAAAAGGTGAGGACTTATGCTTGTGACCCTAAGGAAACAACGACCGCATATCCTAAATTTTGGGAGCTTTAATATAATCTAAAGCGCGACCTAAATCTAAGCTACAAGTGGACATAAGGGTTCATCTCCACAAGAGAGAATAAATCGATTTACGGACTTATAACTGCACTGGTGGTCTACACTTCCTAGATTTAAAATCATGTCGTCCAATCTTATGAATTTGCAAGATAGTTAGGCTTTGTTGTTTAACTTAGAAAGAGACTAAAGTTCTACACCATTCCTTAAAAGAGTAGAGCATGAATGGTAGGAGCATATGGCTTAATCTATAAATGCAAAATATTTTCATATTTTATTTCATTTTGACATGGCATTTTAGACAAAGGCTAAGAGATTTTTGTTTGCCTAAATGCATGATGAAGGTTGATTGTTAGCTAAATCAAAATAGAGGGGGTGAAGCTCTGCCAGGAGGGGTTGCTCTCATGGGTTAAGCAATCCCTATAGTGTAAGGACGAAGACCCTCATTTTTAGCAAGAGTAATTCAAGATGATATGCATGATGTGAGACATATAATCATATAGCTAAGGGGTTGTTAAATCTTTTAATTATCTTGATTACAACCTAGGTTTCATAGCGAGGTTTTGAGTTGTTTAAAACTTTAATTATGAGTTATTAGTTGGATAGAAAATTTATTTTATCCTAAGAGCCTACTGCATCTAGGTCACACATTAAAGTATTAAACATTAAGAAACTATGAAAAGGAGGCAATCTTATTGCGCAAGCTAAACTTAACATCAAACAATTTTTATAAACTAAAGAATTAAAGAGGCGGTGCGATGGGTTCTACCAAAAGAAAAGGTGAGTAATCCTACCTACCCAACCGAATATAAAGAATAATTACAATTAGAATTGAATATATGCTATGAGTGTGTTCATTCTTCATTTCTTCTTCTTTTTCTTTCATTTTGATTTGATTGTGCTTCAAAGGCATCACAGGGCCTCTCAAGACAAATGCTTCTAGCCACTACTCATCCTAATACCGCATAACACTAATCCTAATTCCTATTGTAAAATTATATTTATATATGGAAAGTAAATCTAACTATATCTACAAAATAGAAGTTTGCTAAACACATATACATTCTCGAGCAGTTATCTTTATAATTTAGACTTAACATCCGCATGGGTAACCAAGCTGCATCTTAATTTGGATTATGCTTAAGCAGGATCTTACAAGAAGCATTCATATTTATTTTTTTACCCTTTAAGTATAATCCCTGCAAACATGATTAAATAGCAATTACATCCACCTACACATACATACATTTAAAAAATATTACATCACAAAATAAAACATATATCACATATACACTGTCCTAATTTAGAACTAGAAGTTGTTGCTTAATTCTAATATGTGTGCTAAAGTTTTGTGCGGTATGTCTTAGCCAAATATTTGGGTTATGATTTTTAAGTTTAGAAATTGTTTAACTTAACATGAATGTTGATTTCATTTTAAGTTGTTTAGTTAATTTGCATATTTTAATTCATATTTTATTTTTTTTCATTTGATTTACACTTAGTATCTAAGTGTTATAAAGAGAAGAAAGAGGTTTAACCTCCTTCATCCCTATCTTAAGTCACTTTTTAAAGTATATTTATATGATTTAGTTTTCTTTAGTGAATGACTTATTATATGTTTTTATTAATCATAAATTTGGGCTAACTTTAAATAATCTTATTTAACATGAAAGACATCTTAAGATTAATATAGTTGAACTACTATCACATGAAACATATTGAGTCATTCATTTCCATCAAATATAATATGCATATGGCCTAATGCTTAACATATCCATACATACAAGATATTTTAGCATACTTGAATGATGAATGCAAATATTTAGAACATATATTTTATTTGATTGAATTATTCAATACATGTAAATTAAAGCTCTATCTAAATTCTTATACAAAGATACATAGGAATGAAATCAAATAAGTACGTGCCTTTGTTAATCCGGGAAGTGAGGTAATCAAATGACCTCCTTAGGGCTACTTAAAGCCTCATATTCCCGGGATGTCCAGATTATATACTTATTAACATTCAAATACATGTACATTCATATATGAATCATAAACAAGAGAGCACCATCTTTACATGTAATATACTTTAGTGACTTAGATGATCTTAGATGTATGCATTTTTGGTAGAAAAAGAGGATTATCATTCTCTAATCAAATACACATACACATGTATAAAAGATGTTAGCAAGTACATGTCATTGTTTAAATCAGGAAAGTGAGGTAATCAAATGACATCTTTGGGGCTACTTAAAGCCTCGTATTCCTGGGATATTCTGACTAAATACTTGTCATCTTAAGTACATATGAATATATAAATAATTATAATAATAGAAAATCATGCAAAATTGTATTTTATTTAGTTGAGTTATTTATGTATATGAATTAAAGTTCTTCCAAATTCTAATACAAAAATACATAGATATGAAATTAAATAAGTACGTGTCATTATTAACCAGGGAAGTGAGGTAATCAAATGACCTCCTTACTAAAGCCCTTATTAGAGATGTCAGTATATATTTATTAACATTTAAATCTATATAATTCTATAGATAAACATAGGAAATAGAGTTTCATTTCACATATTTAAGCTATAAATACATGCAAATCCTATATGTATTCATAACTATTATCACTATATATATTTTCATCGATTTATAAATTTTGGAAAGTAGATTTGAATTCATTAGTGATAATAGCCACACATATAATTAAGTTAAACCAACACATGCAAGCTTACATAACTAACCTTCATTTGATTCACTTAATTTAAAAAAATGAATGCATGAGATCACATGACATACAATATTTAAAGTGATTAGAAAGGAACAACTAAATATAAATATATGATTCATTCTATTAAATTAATTCCTAAGGACAATCACATTAAACAAAATCTTTTAAAGAAAACCAAAGCTTCTTAGTAATTTAATTTTGGATTTTGATTAAGTTAAATATGGGAGAAATTACTTGTTGTTTTAATCCTATTCCTATGTCGGTAATCTTAATTAGTTCAAGGCAAGATAATTAAATGAATTTTTATGAATTAATTAAGTTGAAATATTAATTAAACTACTTAATTATCCATTCCTATGCTTCTTTAATTTGATTAACTATTTAATTATGAGCCATAAATGAAATGAACATGTGAGGAAATAAAATTATAATACTCCTAAAGAACCTAATGCAATTGTCTTATAATTAAGTATTAATTAAATCAATAAATCTAATTAAGTACTTTTATGATTTTTCCACACTTATGGGTTAATAATAATTTTTTTAAAGGTCTTTATGTTTTTAAACACATAAAAAGGAATCGTTAATTTCATTGTTAATTATTTGATGTGATTTGCATTCTAATTTGATTTAATTTAGTCAATTAATCAATTAATCACTTAACTAATTTCTACCTTAATTAATTCCTTTAAAATGAAATGGATTTAAGAAGGAGATCAGGAAAGAAGTCCTAAACTCACTCTCTTATCCATTCACTTGTCAATTAGAGATTAATGAGTTTTAATTAGCTAAATTTCAATGTTTTAGGTGTTAATTAATCATTTAATTAATCATCACTTAATTAATTTCCATATTAATTAACCCCCTTAATAAAATGAATTTGGAAAATGATTGAGAGGTCTTACTTACCTTCATCATCTCATCTGATTAATAATGTATCATTAATTTTTTACTTATCATTAATTAATCATTAAGTTAATTAAAGGGGTAATTAAGATTTAAATGGTCAATTTTCTTAATTATCTAAGTAATAAATTTTAAGAAAATCGTGGGAGGCAGAGGTCATCCCATGAAATCATCTTGTCAAGTTTGGAAACAATTACCCAAGTAATCAGGGTTTAATTAAGCTAATTAAGTTCATATTTAAATTTTAATTAGGCCTTAATTATTGTTCAAAATTAATTATAATCATTTTTAATTAATTCTCCTCTAAATTATCTTTAAAATGAATATTTATTTATACTTTTTTTATTTTTCTATAATTATTTATGATTTTTCAAAGTTTCAGCCATTAAATGGATTAATTAAGCCTTAATTAAGCCTAATCCTGTCAGCGCCATGCGGATCGCTAAGGTGACACGCTTTCCACGTGGTGCGGCGGGATTAGTTATTTAAACGCGTTTGAGTTGGTGCTTACGTGGCTGGCGGCGGACGTGCTTTCGTCCCGCGGTCCGATAAAATCGGACGACGGAGATTAAACCTCTAGTCCTTAAGGGATTAAATCAAAATTAACTAACAGATTAATCACGACCGTTCGTTCCAATCACGTGGAACAGACGTCGCGTGATTCATCATCCCCCGACGACGGAAGACGGACACCGTCTGCCTTCCGCCACCCAATTAGAGCTCGTCGGAGCTTTGAATGGCTCGAGATTGATCCCACATCTTCACAAGGAGGATCCTAAGAGATCTAACGGTTGGATTTGTGCACCATCAACATTCACTTTAAAAAGGTCCAAAAAAATTTAAGAAATCTCGGTTTGAAGGAATAGTACCTCGTCGGAGCTCAAGATCGCGAAGAACCGACCGAAATAGCTTTGCCTTGATGAGACGAAGCTCTGTTGAGAAGATGGTGCGATGCCTCCTCGTCGGTTGCTCTGTTGACAGGAGGTACTTTCGGTGGTCAAATCGATTGGGGGAGAGTTCATTTTGACTCGCCAGAGTTCGGTGAATGTGTGAGAAGAGTTAATTTGAATAGGGTTGAGTTTCGGTGAAGTTGGACGGAGAGGGAGGCTGTCCTGTTTTGGGTTAGCTTGGTTTAGTGTTTTCCTGCAATGGAAAAGGGCTAGGGAACTCGAGAGGATGCTCTGGTGGCTCATATTGAGTAGCTAGGGCTCTGAGAATGCTTGGTGTCTCGGATTGAATCGAAATGAGAGTGTGGATCCGTTTGGCATTTTGTGGATCCGACGGTGTGGATCCATTTGGCATTTGTGGTCACCACAGTGGTCGTGGGTGAGGAGTCTTGAGAGCAGCTCGGCTGGTGAGTGAAGGGGTGGCTACCATGGGAGGAGAGTGGGTGCGCCCTTTGGTTGCCAAGTGTTCCAATCGTCTTGGAGGGGGGAACTCACCTCCACTTAGCTCAAACCCGACCCAATCACCTTTGGGTCAGGTAAGCCAGTGTCCTCCTTGCCTGGGTGGAGGTCTAGGAGGTTGCCAAGTGGATAAGGAGTGGGTTTGACCATTCAAATGGGGTATTTGTCCTATATGGTGGCCTTGACCCATTAGAATTTTGGTCAAATCGTGTAGGGTTTGGTTTGGGCTAACCTAAGATGAGCTAAGGATGGTTCATGTCAAATTTGAGTGAGTTTGGAGTTGATTTGAATGAGTTTGGCTCAATTTGACCTATGTAGGTCAAGTTGGGTTAGGTTGGGTCAAGTTGACCAATTGGTCAAACCAAGGATTGGGTTAAGTTCAAATGAGTATTTGTAATATTTTAGTGCAATTGGTTTGGTTTAATTTGGCTTGGATTTGGATTTCACTCATTTGAGTTCATTTGGGTCAAATGGGTCAAGTTGATCAAATTGACCAAATTTGCCAAATTGGCTTGGGTTGGACATTGATTCATATTCAATTGATCAATTGAAGATGATTATAGGCTTTAGTTTGAATCAATTTAGATTTCATTTTGATTTAGGCCAAATTGACCCAAAAGGGTTAATTTGGGATAAATAGGTCAATTGGGTTCAATTGGTCAAATTGGGGTCAACCAAGGTTTTGATCATATTCAATGATCAATTTGAAATGATTTTGAGTCATTGGTTACAATCAATTTGGATTAGATTTTGATTTGACCCATTTTGGTCTTTTCAATCAAATTGGTCAAGGGATTGGATTAGGTTTGGCTCAATTGATGGTCAAGTCATATTCAAGGATTAATCTTAAGTTGATGTGAATTATTTGTTTCAATTAATTTGGCTTATGATGAGATTTGATTCATTTGGCTCATGTAGGCTAAGTGGGTTGACTTGGTCTAATGACTAAATTGACTTGATTTGGCCCTAATTGATGACAATTGATCAATCAAGGATGACCAACAATTATCATAGGAGGTTTTGGATGGTTTGACTCAATCCAATTTGGGTTGGATTGAAGTTTTGCTTAAATAGATCCTTTAGGTCATTTTAGGTCAAGTGAGCTTAGATAGGTTAATTGACTTGATTTTGAGTTGAATTGAGTTGAGTTGAGTTCAAAATATGATTTGAAATTGATTTGAGGTTTTGATTGTAATTGATTTGGGTTCAAATGGATTTTGGCTTATTTGGGTATTTTGGGTCATATGAGTTAACTTGGTTGGATTGAATTGACTTTGGTTTGGCATAACTTAATTATAGATTGCGGATTTTGATTTGGAATGGTGATTGAAAGATTGAATTGATTCATGAGAAAATCAATTAAGTTTAGAATTCAGATTGAAGAGGATTTGACTAAGTCCATAGGATTAAGTCATGGGCTTAGATTTGGATTTGATTTGAGGATTTGGGTTTAATTATGAGTTTGGATTTGTTCATGGATTTGATTTAATTAGAGGATTGAGTTGATTTATGAGAAAGTCAATTTGGTTTGATTTGGATTGAAGGGCAATTTGGCTATATAAGTCCATATAGTTAAGTTATGGGCTTAAATTTGGTTTGATTGAATTGATTTGATTTTGGTTTGGTTTGAAATTTAGTTGTGGATTTGAGATTGAATTGAGTTTAGATAAATTGGATTTGAGGTTTGGTTTAGGCTAAAGAAGTGTGCATGGATTGGTTAGGTTATGGGGTGATGTTTCCCATACTAATCTTATGATCTTCTAAATCTTATGTTAAATGTTCATCTAATTAAGTATCTTAGAACCAAGGAACTCTTGGTTCGAAGACTCTTTAGTATGATGGGAAGATTGAATCCTCAGTCTAAAAGTGAGGTCAATAAGGTGGAAGGATTTAACGTTAAATTTAAATAATTAATTTCATTTAATTTATTTTTTTATTTGAATATTTGATCATTTTATAATTGATTTAGATTTAAATATGTAATGATTAATCATTTAAATCTTAAGAATGATAGCCTTTTGATTATATGATTGTTGTTGGTAATAGGCTATCCAACTTCCTTTGAATCTCAAATTCATTCCTTCCATTTATAGTTCTCCGTCTTATCAACTCAAAGTAGATCGGGTTTGACTTTCCTTTTTGAGAGCTTGAACTTGAGAAGTCATGTCAATAGATTTATCTTTAATAATTATATGACAAAATTAATTTATCAGATTTTATCAAATTAAAATTCTTATAATATTATAATCGTATTTTTAGGTTTTATCAACTCGGACCCGATCTAAAGACCCAACTGGGATTTGTGGGTATATGTTCGTTAATTTTTTTTTTTTTTGGCATAGGATTTGCACATTTCTCTAAGTGTTTGATCTAGTGAACACTTCAACATACATACAAGTATCTATTTTTTAAAATATTGTACGGATATTGAAATGTCTAAGTTAAAGTATTTATGTTTGGCATGACATAAATGTCAAATTGCAAGCATAAGTTTTGATAGCAAACATAAGTTTTGATACCTAAAATTATAAATCAAGTGTAGCTCTGTCTTGTAAAAAAAAAAAAGAGAATTTCAACTCATTTAAACGCTTGTTATAAATCAAGTGAAGATTTGATCTTTAAGAATGTGAGTTTAATTTTCTCAAATACTTGTTGGAAACCAAGTGAGTATCTATTCTTATTGATCAAGCATGTATCTGTGCTAGAGGATACAAAATATTTGTTTGGAAATCACGATTAGATATGTTCTGAAAGATGCAAGTTTAACCATTTCTAAGCTTATCATAAATTAAGTGTATATGTCTTAGAATATGTATATTCAATTCTTTTAAATACTTGCTAAATATCAAGTGTAGTATCTATCTTATTAGAATTTCAATAAAAATTCGAAGGCATGTCATGGATCAAGTATAGATCTATGTAATAGAATACAATGTCATATGACATATACAAGCTTGTTTCATTCAAACATTTACATATGAAGTCAAGTATATATTTTTTTATAGCACATGTCACATATTAACATCAAGAGAGGAATGGGATGTTATGATACACATGAGAGCTAAACATATCTAAATTCCTTCATACATATTAGGATTTGAAAGTATGAAAATTAGTCTAATTATAAGCTCACATATGGACTTGGGCCCAATGGGCTTTTAAATTTATGGTCTTAGAGATTTCATGAGATGGGCCTTTCTTTCTCTTTTATAAGCCCACTTATAGACTTGAGCCCAATGAGCCTCTTAGATTTAAAAGAATATCATGAGCTTAAAAGCTTAATAAGATGAGTCTTTTTTTTATTAACTCATTCATAGATTTGGGCCCAATGGGCCTCTTGAATTTAAAAGAATATCATGAGCTTAAAAGCTTAATGAGATGGACCTTTCTCTTTTTATCAACCCATTTATAGATTTGGGCCTAATGGTCCTCTTGAAATAAAAAGGGATGTAGGCTTAAGGATTTCAAATGAGCTAAACTATTTTTATAAGCCCATTTAAGATTTTCAAATGGCCATGAATGAGGAAAAGAAAATCTCAAATCATTATGACATTATTATCTCTCTTTTATCTATTTTTTTATTTATTTATTTAGTTATGACACGAGTATGTAAAGAGAGGGAGAAGCTTCTCCTTTTCTTTCTCTTTCTCCCTTTTTTTGTCATGACATGTCCAAGCTAATAGAGTGGGGGAGAAAGCTTCTCCTCTCTCTTTTTTTCTTTTTTAATAACATTTATTTATGATAATTTATTAAAAGGGGAAAAAAAATCCAAATTTCAATTGATTCTCTCTCAGACACCTCTCATTTTTCTTCTCTTTTTTTTATTTGCATGGCATAATCCCGTTGAGAAAGAGAACTCCCCATCGTTTTATTTTACTTTTCTTTCTTTCTCGTTAAATTCATGCCCATATCATGAGTTTTTTATTTTTTATTTTATTTATTTATTTATTATTTTTTTTTTCATGCCCATATCATGAGTAATTTAAAAAGGAATGATAAAAGAAATCAAGGGGGATGAACTTTCTCTCCCCAATTTTTTTGTCATTTATATATGCATTTTTTTTTTTGCATGCCATGATGTAATGAAGAGAAAGGAGAGGAGGAGAAATTCTCTTCCTTAATATTATGCAAAAAGTCATATGCATTAATGGGATCATATAAATTCCATTTATTTATTTTTGTCATCCATGCTTTTAAATATGTTTGATTTCTTGCAAAGGGGCTTAGATGACATTTTGCTTAGGGAAAAGGCTTAGGATTAAGCTAAAATTTATTATAATAGGAGAGCATTTTATTTTCATGAGGATTTGCTCTCCTCTCTTCTCATCCTCCCACACATTTTCAAAAGATGTTGTGGACTTAGGAGCATCAAGGAGTTCTTACATACACCTGGAATCAAATCCCAATTTTCATCTTTATCATCTTGTGAGCTATGATTGACTTGATATTTCTTCGTTTTTTTTTGTTAACATTGTCTCATTTAAAATCTTCTTTTCGCTATAGAGATGCTTTTAGATCCCTTCCTCTCTTAATGAATTATGCATGATGTTTTGAATATTCATTAGAGAGGAGAAAAGGAAAGAGAAAACCTATCCATATTTATCAGCAAATCAAATTGAATTGCTACTACAAACAATTGCATTTAGATAGGATTTGATTGAATAAAGCATCTAATAGCAATTTGTATAGCATATGACAACATTTTCTCAAAAATTAGCAACTGAATGGCCAAACATGGCTAAATTTCAACTTCTCATGACAAAAAGAAAGAAATTTTAAACTCTACAAAGGTAGGAATTTTATAAATATAAAATTTCACCTCTTTCTCAACTCACATAAGCTTAAGTAAGCATTTGAGTAAAACCAATAAACAAGAGTTATGCTTAAATGGAGTAAGACTGAAATTTCACTCTCTTTTAATCATCTCAAACTCAATAAATGAAATGAAACAATTGATCACAACATATAAGCAAATTTCACTTCATTCAAAGATATGAAAGAGGTTAAAGAAGAATAAAGAGGCTTTATGAAATATTTTACCTTCTCCTTCACTTTCTTTCAAATTGGACAAATGAAGTGGTGAATTCGATTTCATGTTAAACATTAGAGGGTAATAATGTTTGTACATCATGGAATCTAGAGTTTTATTGCAAGTCTATCTTATGATAACATAAAAGAAAAGAGAATTGACATTCAATAATGAAACTTAGATGATTTTGTCTCATGATTGCTTGTGGACAGCAAAATGAGAATTCTTAAAGTTCATAAGTCTTCGAATCACATTCATCATTTCTCTTATTTTGGTTTGATCAACAAAAGGGGATGTTGAAGGTGTAAAATTTAATGCAAGTTCATCAATCACAATAGAATTCCTAAACCAAAGAATTATGTTGAAATTAACCTCTAACTCACATTAATATCATAAGAGGAATAACTTATGAAAGTGATTTGGCCAACAAAATTACAAGATAAGAGAAACAAGAAATTTACATAAGAATGAGGGCTTTAGATCATTTTAAACTTCATGCACTTGCTAATTTTACTTTCATATCATAATGGTCATAACATTTAGGCAATAATTGATTAAGTAGAAACATCACATGGCAAGTTTGTTTAGCAAATGACAGCACCCTTCTCAAGAATTGGCAGATGACATGATTGGATGACCATACACCAGTAAACTCTCAATTCTAAACAGTAGGAGGAATGCAAGGTTAGATTTCCTTTCTTTTTTTTATTAAATTGAAACATTGTCATACCATGTAAAGAAGAACTTGATTTGATAAAAGAAAGAGAAGTCTGAATGAGACTTTGACTCACTTCACATAGAGCAACAAAGATTGCCTTACCAAATCACAAAGGGGTTCAAATCTTGTTACCTCACTTTCTTATCAAAATATTAAAGGTAGTATCTTGCATATTTCATGAATCCCATCATTATCATGTTTACCTTAATATAATGATGAGTTCACCATTTGACAGGACCCAAAATTAATTATCATGAGGCAATGAAACTTTGGCTTTTACAAGAGAATTAGTCAAAACTTATTTCATATAATATGGTGATTATTTAGAGGAAACACATAAGGCAAACATCATATGAAATTCTATGTCAATGCTAACCATTAATGAGAAAATATGAAATTGAACTTATGTGAGTTTTATGTCATGCTCCCTTTTCATTTTAAATTAATTTAAGCCTTAGGGAATTGGCTAGTAACATGCTTATAATATACTTAGCACAAAACCTACCCCAACTTTAGCTTGAAGCAATAAAAACAACAACTTTCAATTCTTGGAAACTTATTGAAAATTTGCAAACCAAACCCAACAATCTTTGGTTCCACACATCTGCAATTTCAAATATCATTTCCACTTTAAAGAGCATTAATTTGAAAATAAAAGAGCAAGCTTGAAGTCAAGACCTGAATTCACTTTCCCCTTTTCTATTTCTTTTCACAAAGAAAGTAAATAGAACAAGGCTATATGTAGAGCAAACATCCACACCAAATCTAATAATACATAAATCTAAAAATCTGGATTTAACCAAGTAATTGCTCACATGATATCAAGACTTAAGTAAGAATCAAGTTAAACATAGCTAAGTAGTGCAAGAGAACAAACCACCTTGTTGATTTTCGTTTTACCCTTACTCCATAACTTAGAGAAAGGCAAAATGGCATAGCGTGAATGTAAATTTGATATCAAGCCAAGATTTGAGTCATGCAACACATAGAGTTCCTCATTCCCACTTCCAATTCACTCATATAGCACATAAAGGAGAGAATTATCACAAAATAAGTAAAAAACTGGATTTAAACAAGTAATTGCCCACATGATATCAAGATTCAAGTAAGAATCAAGTTAAACATGGCCAAGTAATGCAAAAGAGCAAATCACTTTACTGATTTTTGTTTTAATCTTACTTCATAATTTTGACAAAGGCAAAACAACATAACATGAATGTAAATTTGATAACAAGGCAACATTTGAGCCATGCAACACATAGAGTTCCTCATTCCCACTTTCAATCCATTCATATAGCACATAAAAGAGAGGATTATCAAGTCATATTATTTAAGAGAAGCCTAAGGCATAAAAAATAAACAAATGCTTATATGCAACAAAAATCTTGGGCCATACATCATCCCAAGCTTCAAATAAAAATCCTTACTCACTTCTTAAGCACATAAAAGCGGGATTCATAAGATCATATCATCCTAAAGAAGTCAAAAGCATAAAAAATATGCAAATATCGCAAGCAATATGAATTATTGGTCTATACATCATCCCAAGTTTCAAATCAAGATCTTAATATCATTTTAAGCATATGAAAGATGAATCTAGCAAACCATATCATCGAAGGAAGCCCAAAATGCATAAAACTATGTTTAAGGTTAGATAGAGACAACCTGGAGCCTTTCGATTGCATGAAAAAAAGGAGGAGGAAAGGTTCTAGGTGGCTCTACCGACGGATGAAAGGACGGACCAGAAAGAGGGAAGATGCTTGTGGAGTTAAATTTCTATAGTCACCTTTCAAATCTGTTAGGTGAGAAAAGAGAGGCAAGACTATAAAAATTCATCTTTGGGACGCCATGCAACCAGATGTACTTATTCAGTGATCGCATGCCATCAAGGAATAATGTACTATCTCAAGAGTAAGTCACTACCCTTTAATGGACCTAATTACCTCAATAAGGACTCCTAAGGACAATGATTTGTATGTGAGATTCTCTTACTTTATATGAAAAGTAAAGGATTTATTTTAAACCGAAGTTATTAAGTTTCTACAAGGCAAGCCATAGTTATATCATGGAATGAGGATTCCTTAAAAAACTCGATTAAGGTAAATAATCGTTATTTTCAAAGATTTTAATATAAAAAGACTATCAATCGATTGGCTTATTTTTGAAGATCAAATGAGATTGATCAAAAGAGGGAGAGTTATTATCGAAGCCAAAAGAAAGATAAGTAGGGGATACTCATGATGCTAGGAAACTCAGCGAACATCTCAAACTATTCTATAATTGGGCTTTATATTTTAGAAATTGATTTAGTTTGTTTGAGTTGCAATTTTCATTAAAAATTTAGGACTTATGATTTCTTAACACAAGATTAAGGAAATGCCTAAGATGTGAGGATTTAAGCTTATGGCCCACGAATGGGAGAAGCAATCTCAGAACCTAAATATAGGGAGTTTTGACGAGGGCCGAAGACACAAACTAAATCTAAGGCAAAAATGAGTATTTGGTTTGTCTCCACAAGAGAGGACAAATCACCCGACTGTTTGGATTTACAATCGTCTGGGGGTGGCCGCCAACTAACTCCTATAATTTTAAATACATATAGGTAAGTCTTTATGCTTATGCAAGATAATTAGGCTGTTATTCATTTAGAAAGAGATTAAGTCTTTAAACTCATTCCCTAAAGAGATTAAATTATGTAAGGACATGTTTCAAATTACATAAATCTAATGCAATTCAAATTTCATTTTATTTTTATTTTGAATAATTATTTTGACTCAGTAGATTCATATGCCTAATGCATGAGAAATAAAATTATTGGCTAAAATCAATGAGAAGGATGGATTTCCACCATGGCTCTCAAAGGTCAAGCCAAGTTTCTTCGAAGCCTCCAATCAAGAGTGAAATAAAAGATGCATTTGTGCATGATATTATAAAAAATACTCATCCACCTAAGTTTAATTCTTTTATCTTGATTTTTAAGCTTGGTGAGGTTATGAGTTCTTTAATTTAGTTTTGAGTTATTAAGTTTGGTAAAAGATTTATTTTTTCATAGGGAGCCTAATCCATATCCAGGCCATACATAAAATAAGAAATAAACTAGAAAAATGATGCCACTTAATGCATAAGCTAAACAAATCATCAATCAATTTATAAAGCTATTCACAAAAAGAATAAAATGCCGTTGTGGTTGGGCACCATCGCACAAACTCGAAAAGATAAATATGAGTAGCCGAGCTCTACCCTTATACAACCCGGATTACAAATAAATTAAATTATAATTAAGCAATGAATTTATTGTTATGGAGGTCTTCAAATTCCATTCTTCTTTCTTCTTTCTTCTTCTTCTTCTTTTCTTTCTTTGGTTCATTCTTTTGGATGGTTGGAAGGTAGATGCTCCAAGGCTTCTCATGGTGCATAAGATAGGATCTTATGATTAATGCTCATCCTAATCCCCATAACAATCATTCCAAAATTCTAATTGCAAATTTACATGAAAAGGAAAAGAATGAAAATCTAACTAACACCGCAAAATAGAGATTAGAAACAAATCACATAAATCCCAAGCATATATTGGACTTATCACCCCACACATGGATGACTAAGTCCCATGACCTATTGGATTATGTAGGGTATAAAGCACCGCAAAGCAAAAGCATATTTATATTTTTATTTATGATACTCTTGCAATAATCCCCGCAGAAAATAATGATTAGACTAAGAGCCTACCATTCATTCTATGAGCATACATCCTAACATCCGCCTAAAACATATATCATAAAAAAAATAAAACATCAAATCATGCCTATCCTAAGTTAAAATAGTGACTTAAAGTGTGTGTGTTTGTGTGGTATGTGTGCTATTATGGCTTTAAGTTAAATTTTAAGAGAACATGTTCAACTTAGAGGATTTTATTTAAGTTGTTTAATTATTTTGGATTGATTTTATTTCATGTTTTGATTTGGTTTAAATGAATCTTACAATTAATTACTAAGTTATGAAGAGTCATATTTTTAGTTTTGTTTAGTGAAGGTTTTGATTAAAATTTTTAATTAATCCTAAGTTTAGATGAACTCTAAACAAACCTATTTAAAAAGAAAGATATTTTAAGATTAAATAAAATGAACTAAATTCATAAAACACACATTACTTCATTTCTTTCCCAACTTGCATAACATGCATATGAATGAGTCCTAAGCATATTTATACATACAAATGAGAATATTTAACACACTTTATGATGCATGCTAAGTAATCCATTTAAGGAAATTTGGAAGTTTAATATGTATGATTTTTCTTAAGTAGAAAAGGGTTTTTTTATCTAATTTTTCACATGTACACATGAAAGTAAGAAAGCAATAAATGAGTATAGCGCTATTGTTAACCAGAGGTGTAAAGTACAAGATCTACTTAGGGCTACTTAAAGCCTCACAACCTCGGGGTTGTTCAGACTAATATACCACTTTCCTTAAATATAAACATATGTACAAAACAAATAAATTGGAAAGGAAAGAATGTAAAAGTTGTATTAATTGATTCATTTTGTTTATGCAAGCATAAATAATCATTCTTAAGTGATGGCATAAGAATGAATAAGATATGAAATTTGACAAGTGTTAGGTTCTTTTTAAATGAATCATATATCTTACCAACTCCTATTCAAAACTATACTAAAAGAGAAGGGAAATCTATGCTAAGCACATCCTTATTTCACATGCAAGATTATAATTAAAATATAAGTACACTTTCATTTGATAATTGATTTATATGTTTTGAAAATAATTTGAATTTAGTAATAATATATTTCTACTTTAGCCAACACATGCAAATTTGACATAAAGTAAACTATTTTATTTTTAAATTTGAATTTGAAAAATATGGATGCATGAAATCATATGACAAACAAATTCAACATGTTGGGGAAAGAATCAACGCAATGAAAGCATGTAAACACATTCACTTTAATTAAATCCTAAAGACATTCTTATGGAATAAGAAGGCTTAAAATAAATCAAAATTAATTCAATGTGATTTTTTGTTTAATTTTAAGGATGATTTAATTTTGAAAAGATGAGTTGAGTTTGCTGTTCCTAACTCATTCCCAAATGCGTTTAATATTTTTGTTTAATTTTTAGATGATTAGATTCATTTTCATGTATTAATTAGGTTAATGTATGAATTAAGCAAGTTAATTAATCCTTACATACACCACTTTAGCATAGTTAACCAAGTAATCATGAGCCAATGAGATGACATAAAAAAACTCACAAGGAATTTAAATTTGCAATGCACCTAGAAAAGGGCTACACAATTTGACTCACATTAATTTTAAGTTTAAGTAATTTCAAAACACCCTTTCATATATATGAATTGGGTTTTGATTTCCTTAATTGAACTTAGGCTCTTAAATACCTAAGCATCTATCCAAAGTAGATTAATTAAGTTCTGGAAGTTTTTAGAATTTTTAAGAATTAATTAATGGGATAATTAATGAATCAACCCTTAATTAAGAGAGATTAAGGAAATAAAAGTGGGTTTAGGGAATAGCTTAGGGAAAATTTCTCAAAATTATTTCTTAAATCTCCTATCCACTGGATCTAACCTTAATCAACCTTAATAATGAATTAAAATACTAATCCAAATCCTAATTATCCTTAATTACATAAGGAGGGTAATTAGGAAACGCATTTGCAATTCTTCTAATTAGGCCTTCAATAAATCCCAAAAAAATTAGGGGAGGCAGAGGTCATCCTCTAAAACATACCCAAGAAATTTGGGATTAATCAGAGGATTAATTAATTAGTAATTAGTAATTAGCAAAATGAGATTTTCAATAAAACCTAAAATAGAGAAAAAGATAATTCAAAATCCATCGAAATTATTTTTAAAATATTCTAGGTTGAATTATCTTTCCATAGGATTTTAACTCATATTTTTCTGAATTTTATTGAGAGATGAATTTTTGAAGACCAGGAGATTAATTAATCATTAATTAAATTTTCTAGCTAATCTCATCACACGGCGACGGGGTCGACGCTTTACACGTCCGGTGAGCCCATTACTTAAACGTCCCCATCCAAATACGTATGACACGCTTTGATCCCCGGCGTTCGATCAAAGATCGGACGGCTAGGGATCATCCCGCGGTTTATAAAAGGATAAAGATTTTCTAAATGTGGGAATAATCATGGTCGTCCATCTAAAATGCACGGATGGACGGCTACGATCACCCGAGTTCTTCCCTTAGGATTAACAGAGGTCGTCCATGATCTTAGGGAAGATTCGAGCTCGATTGAGCTCGGATTGGAACAAGATTGTTCCCACACCATCTAAAGCTAATAAGGAGCATATCCAACGGTGGATTTTACATGACTTGAAAATTTCTTTTACAAAAGACCAACACCCCCTAAGCTAAGTGGTCGAAAAATTCCATACCTCGCCGGAGGTGATCACCGGCGCTCGAGCTCGATGAGGTAGCATCGTCTTGTGGAGACGAAATCCTGTCGAAATTTTCAGGCTTTGAGGTTGAGTGGATCTTCCTATGGACCAACACCACTTCACTTCCTTTGCGGCTTTGATCCAATTGAGGCTCTCCTTGCTTTGGGAACTCAAATGAGTGCTTGAGTGCACTTGGATTGATCCTCTGAAGGAGTGTGCAAGAGGAATTGGGATGGATTTGAGTATAGAGGAAGTTGAAGATTCAAAGGAGCTCCCCTATTTTTCAACGGTGAAAACCGAGAAGAAGCTATTTCAAATCCTCCTTAGAAAGCTTAGGATGACTCTTTGATCTTTCGTAATACTCTTTAGGCTTCAATCGAATGAGGGAATGATGAATTCAAATTGAATTGGGGAGTATATCTCCCCCTATGACAATCGGATGGCCGACACCTTCCTTGCCGTTTTGATCCAATTGACCATATTGGAGGGGTTGTTTAGGCTGTTAGATCTTTGCACATGGTCGGTTTGAGGTCTTGAGTGGATTGCCAACCTCTCATGTGCATCAAATTGAGTGGAAGAAGGATTCATAATGAGCCAATTTAGCCCATGGGGTCGGGTTTGACCTTGGGTCCATTTGGGCTGACCCAAACCCATTGGGTTGGGTGCACCACTTTTCATTAAGTCGACTTGAGTTATTAGGAAGGCATCAAGTTGATATGAAGAGGGCATGGCCAAATTACCCATGGATTAGGCAAAATTTGTTATATGGCCTAGGGGTAGAATGGTCATTTTGTTGATTTTTCAATTTGGATATGTTGAGTATGTGGAGAAACTAGGTTTGACCAAGTTTCATGAGATTTGAAATTCATTTGATAAGGTTTGACTCATGTTGACCCATTTAGATCAAAATGGGTCAACTTAGGTCAAGTTGACTAATTGGTCAAATTGGGTCAAACCAAGGGTTGGGTCAAGTTCATATGACAATTTGAAATATTTTGGTGACTCAATTGTCTAACACCCATAGGGTTTAGAGTTGATTTAGGTTTTGGTGGTAGAGCATGTCTAACTTTTGTCATTGTCAAGTTTTGAGCGGTTATTGAAGGGAATGTTGAAAGTATGATATTGGGTGGTAGACTTGCATGCATTATATAACATTTGGTGGGTTGTGTCAAAATTATAACAAAGGTGAGTGATTGATAGTCATTTTTCCTAATCGAAAGAGAAACTTCATGGTCAAGAAGGGGATTGGACTTCAATTGGCATGCATTAGTCGATTGTTGTTGTGTAATGGCAAAAATATTGTCAGCTTGGTCATTTTTTTTGATAGGAGGGAATCCGAACATTGTTCATTTGGCAAACATCAAGCAATGATTGATTGAGAAGGTTGGAAGTCACATGATGATTGGTAATCTACTTGGTATTTCTCTTGATAGAAGAAAAATTAGATATCGAAGAAGATGTGTGTTGGATGTTCGTTGTTGGCAAGTGCAGGATACCAACTGATAGGGATTGTCATAAGTTTTGTGATGTGGGCAGTCAATTTGGTTGTTTTACTAATAGGAGGTGAGAATAGATGACCCAAAAGATTGGCATCGAATATAGGTTAAACGTGGATGCCAATTAATGAATAGTGTCAATATCAATTGATAGTTAGTGTTGAGTGTTAGGCGATTACTGGTAGCTATGTTGATCAATGTGCGACAACGATTGACAAATAAATAATCGGTGATAAATAATTGTAAGCATTGGTGTCAACGAACAATTAATAGCAATCATCAAGCTGGGTTGATTGAGAGAATCAAACATAGTTTTGAAATTCTTTAAGATTTTTGTGTTTCTCTTTTCATTAAAAGTCTCTCATGATTATGTTGAAATATGATCTATCTATATATTTTAAGAGGAGGTTAAATTCCAAAATGGCCCCCCAACTATTTGTACGTGGACAATTTAGGTTCAAAATATCATACTTCTCTAATTTAATTTCTGAATTATATATAAGTGATCCAAAATAGTTTCTCAGGGACTAAATTATGATTAATTTTATATAGTTGATGGACTAAATTGGGATTAATTTTGCATCATAATTTTTATGTAAGAGACCAGTTTAGATCAATGTTGCATATTCAAGGGACTAAATTGGAGAAGTGTGATGCTATGAGACTATTTAGACATGCAAATAGTCGGGGGGCTATATTAGGATTTATCTCTTTTAGGTGAAGATATTTTTGCCCTTTCTTATTGAAATCTATCAAATTGGTGCCATTAAATTGGAAGACCCGCATCATCCCACTTTAAAAATTGACATTTTTGGACATTTTTGTGCCCATGCAAACTCAAATTTATATAATTTTGGTTCATGGAATCATCATGACGAAAGTGGCCTTTTTGATTGAAATATGCTGAAACTTAGATTTGTAAAATTTTGAACTCATGGAATCATCATGATGAAAGTAGTCTTTTTGATTGAAATATACTGAAATCAGAACTCGTTTGACACTCCAAATGATTTGTGAAAGTTTTTGGCTGAAATTTCTAGTGTTTTGAAGTCATTTTTTTTATTGAAATTCATGCACAATCTGATGAAGCTTTAGGGACTATACGAATAGTAATATTTTGGTCATATACGTTCTTTCATTTGTGAATTGTATACTTCTTTTAAAAATACGATGACTTGCTTTATTGTGAGGGATGAGCATGGTGCAGTCGTTAGTTTGTCTCCATAGTGATCTTGAGAGTATATGTTTGATTTATGGAAATAGTATATTTGCAATGTAAAGGTAAGAGCACATGCACATGAGCTTTATGCATCGTGTATGCCCTTTTTTGTGACTTAACGTAATTAAGTGATGTTTTTCCGTTTGCATGAGTTTGCATTTGGTGCTAGTTCCTTTCAATTTACTATATTTTGATATGCACTTTAATATGATCAACAATATTGTTATCATGCAGGTTCCACTACTTGGTGGAGCTATGTGTGCTTGCACCTGGCATTTCTTCTATAATTCAGAGTCGCTTGAGGTGATATAACTATTTTATTTAACTATATGGTTTATTTTTTCTTACACTATTTGGTAAGTAGACTTAGTGAGAGGTCTACTTTATAGCTTCAGATCCATTCATACCTTTTTTCTATCTTTTGAAGAAGAATTATTTGCATAGAACATAGTAGCTTTATTATGTTACATCTTCAAGATATACTATAATTTTATTGTTAAACCTTTTCTTTTGTGTTGGGATAAGGTCAATGATAATGATGATAGTAGTTGACCTTTCTTTGCTATAACAGGGTACTTTGTTTTTTTTTGGGGGGGATTTACATACATACCACACAATTCTTATGTATTTAGATATCTAACACCTAAAGTTAGATATTTACTTATCTAACACTTTTCTATGCTTAAAAAGGTGCATTTCACTTTTAAAAAGTGAATAAAGTGGTATTTTTGATGTGATATTGAAGATTAGGGTGTTATATATGTAAAAATTTAACTTTAGGTGTTAGATATGTAAATACATAAGAATTGTATGGTATGCATGTAAATCTCCTTTTTTTTTCTTTGATGAAATGTGAAAAAACAGTAGGACCTGATGATATTCCAATAGAAGTGTGAAAATGTTTAAGAGATCAAGGAATTTCTTGACTTACAAATCTTTTTAATGTTATTTTAAAGACTAAAAAATTGTCAGATGAGTGGAGAAAGAGTTTGTTGGTTCCTATATTTAAGAGTAAAGGTGATGCACAAGAGTGTACAAATTATAGAGGAATTCAGTTAATGTGTCATACATTAAAATTATGGGAGAGAGTAATTGAGTATAGGTTACGATGTGATACAAAAGTTTCTCACAATCAGTTTGGTTTTATGCCAGGTAGATCTACTATAGATGCTATACATTTGTTAAGAGGTTTGATGAAGAAGTATAGAGAAAGCAAGGAGGATCTACATATGATATTTATTGATTTAGAGAAAGCTTATGATAAAGTTTCAAGAGATGTTCTTTGAAGAGTTCTAGAAAAGAAAGGAGTTAATATTGATTATATTCAAGTCATTAAAGATTTGTATACTAGAGCTGTTACTTGTGTCCAAACACAAGGAGGATTGACAAAATATTTTCTTATTTCAGTTGGATTACATCAAGGATCAACTTTAAGCCCTTATCTTTTTTGCTTTAGTTATGGATGTTCTTACTATGCATTTAAGATGCATCTTGGTGTATGCTTTTTGCTGATGACATTCTTCTTGTTGATAAGACTAGAGAGGGAGTCCAAGAGAAACTTGAATTATGGAGGTCAACCTTAGAGTCTAAAGGTTTTCATTTAAGTAGATTTAAAACTGAATATATGGAATGTAATTTTAGTTGTAGAAGTTATAGTGGTAGTATTGTGATATTAGGTGAACAAGTCATTAAAAAGAGTGAGTGATTCAGATATTTAGGCTCTATTGTTTAAAATGATGGTGAAATAGATGGAGATGTTATTAGTAAGAATTCAAGTTGGATGGTTGAAGTGGAGGCATCGGCTTTATTGTGTGATAGAAAAGTTAAACTTAAGAGAAAATTTTATAAGATGGTGGTAAGACCGCAATGATTTATAGTAATGTTGGCCAATAAAAGAGAAGCATGAGACTAAGTTAAGTGTTGTAGAGATGAGATGCTCGTGATGAGTGGTTTTAATTTAGAGATAAAATGCTAAATGAGTATGTTCAGAAAAAGTTGGAGTAGCTCTAGTGGCGGATAAGATTAGAGAGTCGCCTTAGATGGTTTGGTCACATAAACATCGTCCACAATTAAGAGTAGATGCATTAGATTTGCCTTGTGTTAAGAAAGGTAGAGGTAGACCTAAAAAGATATGGTTAAGATGTATAAAAAGTGATCTTAGTATACTGAAATTAAATGAGAATTTGACACATAATAGGGCACAATGGAGACAAAAGATTCATATAGCCCACCCCATTTAGTGGGATAAAGGCTTGTTATTGTTGTTGATGAATAACTAGGGAATCTTTTCTCATGGCAATAACATGAAGTTAGCATTTACAAACTCAAAGAGAACAACAACAAAAAGATAAGGTTAGTAAGACTAATTAAAAGAAAAGATTTTTCTAGAAGATCCAATAATTTGCTTCATGTTCTGAATACATTTGATAGTAATTGTTTTTCCCTTTAGTATGTGAATCCAAATTATAGTGAGGATTATGTTGTTAAACCATAAGATATTCTCTTCCTTTTTCTTTAAAAAAAAAAATCCTAGTATTTCTTTCATTTCAAACAACAAATATGGTAGAAAAAAATAATATATTACAAGGTTTTTAGAAATCCTTTTTGATATGAACATATCTCTTAGATGAAAGAGCTGAATTCCAACTTATCAGTGGTGTTTTTATTCCAATAAGAAGATAACATTTCACCAAATATTTGAGATAGAATTTTAACTAAAGAAAATAAGAAAATCATCCTCAATTTTGTTTTAATACATGATATTCAAGTAGCATTATTAGTCCTCATTTATTAAGGAGATCTTACTAGGAATTATGTTCATAAAAATAAACCAAACAAGTATTGAGATTTTAAGAGGAATAGTTAGATTCTAGGTCCAAAAGCAAGCTTGAGTGCACACACCACCATCCAATAAAAAAGAATAAAAAGAACTTATTGAAAAAAATGTCTTCGTGATATAGAAGCCAATACAGGTTGTCTCAATTAAGTTTGAGATTAGGTCATCTAGTAATCGACAAAAAAATATTTCCTTACTGCCCTAAAGGTGTAAAGAGAAAATTATTCATTTCCAGAACCCATGTCATGTTTGGTCAAAGAAAGAAAAAAATTTACAATAATATTACTTTTTTTAGCTAAAGGGAGAGTTCATAAAATTGACAAGTGAAAGAGGAATTATTTATCAATTATTTTTTTTCTAAACTTGATACTTCTATCATTCTGAACTTTTCAAGGCTGCATTAAGAAAATGTGGTGAATCAACTTTAAAGATAATTTTAATAAAATTTGAACGATGATTTATACCACTTGATTGGAGATCCAAATGAGTAAGTTTAAAATATTACAAGTGAATTATAAATCTAGCAATATATCTATTGTTAGGAGTAATGGACTTTCATATCCACTTAGCAAGGAGGCACAAGTGCATCATACTCAGGCCTTTGATGGGAGCAATTATTTTTTTATCCACATGATGAGGCTAAGACGACCTTCTTCATCATTATCTTTCCAGAATTTTTTTTTTCTGGCACCATTAATATTGTTAACCTTAGCTGGATGTATCCCTTATGTATGGTTCCCTTCAAATGCACTTCAGTTATTCTTTCTGGGAGAATTTCTCTGTATAGAGGTACTCAATATTGCAAATTTAGTTTGAATATGTTTAAAGATTTACTTATGCATGTGAATGTTTTATGCTTTTTGTAGATTCTGGTTGCTGTGCAAGGTGCATTAACAGTTGTTGGTAATATGACAATGTGCATTGCTGCATTTCGCATATTTAAGGCATACCAGGGAAGCTCTGATAATTCATGATTATTGCTCCTTGTAATGTTAGCTTTTTTCTCTTCCCAAAGTTCAATTGGGTTTAACTTACTGGTATGCTATCCTGCCCTTCTAGCTGTACATAATGGTTTATAATCTCATTCAAATCTTAATGTGCTTTTGTGTAGACTTTTATGTGGCTGTGACCTCATTATTATTATTATTATCATTATTTTTGCTAGCTTCTGTCTCTTCTCAAGGTACAATTAGATTCAAGTTATTGGCTAGGCATTGTCCAAGAAGATTTGAAGGTGAAGATAACATATTATAATGATGAATTTCTTAGATCAACTATGGTTTGCTAGGGCGAGATATTTCATGGTTGCTAATTAAATCTTAGTTGGGTTGCATGGGCTGAAGTTTATGTTTTCCCTTGCAGGAAGGAAGCTGGTGGATCAAATCTCTGTAACTGAGAGCCCAAACTATTTTTTCACTTATTGACTTACTGTATTATGGAATGCTACGAAGGCAATTGCAAACTGCTAGCTTAGATTTTTCTTGATGCCATGAGGGTGGTTGTACTTAGTTCCTTTTTTTTCTTTAAAGATATGACATACTTCTTTGACAAATTGGTTTCGCTGTATTCGGGTGTCTGAGTTAGTAATGCTGCAATTTCCGAACTCTGGTTATTGATTTTTAGGCAATGATTAATAAGTTATATGTAATCTAGTGGTTTGAATTTGAGGCTGTAGAGTAGTAGTCTTGCACACTGAATGTTGCCCATGTAAAGAATCTTTATCCGACTTGCTCAATTAATTTTCTACACAGTCAAGAAAGAATAAGGTAAAGTTTTACATTGAGGTTCTCCCAAGATCATCTGGGGCCCTAGGCAGATCAATATTCTCTTGTGGAGACTGAAAAAACAAGTGAAAGCTTGAATGTGCTATTTAAATTATGACCACAACTTCAATTAATGAGAGAGAGCTTGGATAGTTTATAAAAAATACATGTACTAGTTTGATGGAGATGCCAATAAAATTGAAGAGGTATCAATTGATAGTGTTTGTATTTTAACCGTTGGAACGTTTAGGCATCTGAGATCATTTGTGAAAGTGCATGATTATATGGGAAGGAGTCATCTCATATCGCTTCTGAATGATGTGTAACAAGTGGTAATATCCAATATACCCTTGGCTAGGGGGAAACGAGGACTAGGTGCCACTTTACGATTGCAATTTGAACAGGCGCAAAAGATTTAGGAGATCTTTTTCTCAGCAAATATATGGGCTCTATTACAGATGTTTTAGAGATGGAGTTCTCATCAAGAAGTCACCCAATGGCTATACGGCATAATATTTTAACCTGGTAAGCATGGGACTTCATAACGGGTGCTCCCATTTCTAAAATTTTACATTTGGAGCTTCTGTATTAAGTAAAAGAAGTGTTTTTTGTTTTTTTAATTTAATTTCTTCCAAATATTGTTGTGTTGGACTCACATTATGGCGCACATCAAGATGAAGTTTGTATAACAAGTGTGCATAACGTTATATGGTTTGAAGCTCTTAGGTTGGGAAATGTGTTTACTGCTTTAAGCCTTATCCTTCATATTGTATAGTGAGGGTGCATGACATGTCTACGAGCAGACATGCATTTTATGTTGGGTTGTCTGTTTATGTGCTATCTACTCAAGAGTTGGGTGATGTCCCCAATTTAGAGAGATCAACTTCATGCGATCAACTAGAATTGTGACTCAGGGGAGTGACGGAGGCATACAACAGAAGGTGATGCAGATTGCTACGTGAACCTGTGGAGGCTGATGGATTTATTTAGCTAGTTGTGGGTTGAGGATGTGTAGGCTCGCCATGACAGGGACTGCAGGCAGATGCTACTCTCCTGCAGTTCTAAAAGAAGCAAAGCAAAATGGACAGCCATTCTATGATTTCAAGTGATATGATGTTAGATGTCATCAAAATATCAATTTACCTGGCTCGTGGTGGCTAAGGGTTCATAGCATGCAAGAGCAAATAATGAAATGATATGAAGAGAAACTGCTTGAAGATCCCCTTTTTCTAATTATTGAGAAGAGATGAAATAAAAAACTCTACTTGATCATTTTAAATCCACTAAAACCCTTGATTAAACATTATTAAACTAAGCTAGTCCAAGCTCCGCACAACCATTGAACGAGCTGATTTGTTCATGCTCGTATCAGTTTCAATGTCTGAAATTTCAGCCCATCAAATGGATCCGAAGAAGCTATTTTATCCAAGGAAGATTTTCAATGGTAATGAGTTCTCACTAATCAAGAGATAAATGAATTTACTATTAAAGAGTTAAATATGATCACTGACATGGTTATTGGCATTTATTCAATGAAATGAGAGGAGCTATAATTTAATCAATAGGGAGAATATTATAGAAATAGTTACCCTTTAATTCAAGAACCATGAATTTGTCATGGAAACCAATTTATTCATCTTTTGGATGAAAAATTAGTATTTACTATTTAGAATGCATTAATTATCTCACAATATTATGAGGAACCTTTAATAATGTGAATAAATCATTACAGTATTTTACTCATTGTCAGAGTAATGGATCTAACTGTTTGATTTCCTCTTGTTTTGACAGATGAGATCTTGAATATGAAGCACAGATTTGAAAGTTTTATCAACTATCGTGTAAAACACAACTATTTAATTAATTCAAATCTGATGCATTTGTACTATCAACTCTTATTTGTATTCATGCATAATTGGACCTTTTTTGTCACCATATTTAAGATTATTTGTAACATTTGTTACTGGTTTAATTTCAATTGAGGTTGGCAAGTCTGCTCATTGATCCAACCTAGTGGCTGCTCAGAGATGCAGCAGAAACATTTCAGCGGATATTAAAGTATCAGAAAGCACTAGCATGGGTGCTCTTCCTCCAACATAAAGCCATCATGACCTGCGTCTTCTTTTAGAACTATACAGATTTAAAGTCTACATTGTCCACCCTTTAATTCATCTCCAGAAGCACGAACGTTGATGCTACAGAATTTGTGGACTGATTAGCACTGTGATTCCATCCTTTGCTCTGTTCTCTACTTGTAAAAGCCTGACCGGATACCATTCTTTAAGATATTTCTCTAACACTGTCATTATGTCAAGTTGAGATTTTTATTCTTGAAAATTTTTAATTACTTATTGCTTAGGTCTCTGTCTACACAACAAAATTCTCTTCAAACATCTGAAATACTTACTGGATTTAGATTAGACTGTTCATGTTCGTGTTATACAACTGTTCTTTTGGTAGCCTCACCTACTTAATTTGTTCTTTTTAAACTCTGAAGTCTGACCCAATAAATGTATAGTACCTTAAAGACCTTCAGACTGAATCTTATGAAGTATGGTGTGCTTAATGATTAATAACTCATGCGGTATATAGCTAAATCTACTATATATATATATGTATGTATGTATGTATGTATGCATGCATATGGACCAGTGGAAGGATTATTATTCTGTAGACTTGAGCTGAGGGCCGGATAAATATTCTACGGTCGAGGAGTGTCATCGTGGATCATGCACAACTGGCCGTAGGCACTGAAAATCAGACTGGCGGATTTCTTTTATTATTTTTCCCCTCGTATACTTTTTCTCTCCTTTACTCTATTTGCATGCCTCTTTAACTGGAGTGGCAGTCCTAAACTATGGAATATTTTCCTCCGATGGATGCATGAAAGGCTTATTGTGGTTTAAAGACACGCATGAAATACAAGAAACTGCACGTGAAAAAGTATTGTGGGTGGGAAAAAGCTTTCATTTCTTACTTGACTAGTTGCCCTTTGGTCCATAAGAAAAGTTAAAAGTGGTCCTCTTCTTTGTTGTCGTTCTTGCCTTCGTTCAAATTATGCATGATTATGGTTTGCCGTCCAAGTCCCCTCATTTTGGCTCAATGGCTTTCAAAATGCTCATTGCAATATTGTAGTTATGGAGAAGTTATGAAGTGCGACATTTTAGCTCATTCGGATTATATACATGCTATATACATGTATACAGGTGAGCACATTAAATTGTGTTGTATATTCTTGTATACATAATAATGCAAAGTGTGTACACATCAATTCGAACCCATAAAATATCACATATAATAATTTCTCATAATTTTGTGTTGTGCAACTGACTTCTTGTTCTTGTCCTTTTACCTTTTGCTAGCAAGGTTTTGTTGTTGTTGTTGTTGTTGTTGAAGTTGAGCCATAATGACTATTAGATTAACAATTAGTATGTTAGTAGTTAATATGTGCTTTAAATGTAGGTCTCTTAGTTGGAAAGAAAGTATTCTATTAAAGAAAGAACTCTAGTAAGAATATTTATATGGTAGACTTGTCTTCCACAAAGATTACTCTCAAATGATTTCAAATAGCAAACCCTAAAGATATTTTTTTAAACAGAAGATGCATCTTTTTCTTTTCTTGTCTAAAAATGAAAGCTTTTATAGCGAAATTGTTTGGCAAGATATCTTTGTAACTGTTATCATGATTCTTAATATGCTAATCTCACGATTTAATTATGCATATTGGCTGAAAAAGGCAGCTAACGAATGTCAGTTACTGCGCTCATCCATCATTATTTCTGAATCAGAAAGTGGGAAGTCTTTTTCAGTATCATCATGAAACACTCCGTAGAAATTCGGCAACGCAACTGCTTCGAAATCAGTTTATTTAATTAACGCAATTTTACCGCTTTGCATGGTTGGTTTAAATCGAATAAAGAAGAAAAATGGCGGACCGTCTAAATTTGAATTAATGGCATAGATTGAGGCAATTGTATTATTGATCAAAAAATATTTTTGGCAGGCCTAAAAAAAATATTTTAGCTTACAAAATATTTTTTCTTAAGATCATAAGCCAGAACTTGCCAATCAGAAGTCGCCTGTATGGATGAAAAAATTTGACAGAATGCCTCTAGCTAAACTCTGCGCTTGATATAAGACACTGATTTTTGAATTATAAACCAATTCATTAAATACTATTATTACTACAACAATAATAACAACAATAAGCCTTAATCCCACTAGGTCGGCTACATGAATCCTTCGTCTCCATTGTGTCTTTATTATGTCAAATTTTCATTTAATTCAAGATACTAAGATCATTTTTTATACATCTTAACCAAGTCTTTTATATCTCTACCTTTCTTAAGATAAGGTAAATCTACTCCTCCTAATCCCATTCATCTGACCTACCGACGCTTTATGTACCAAACCATCTAAGGCGACTCTCCTAATCTTATCTATCACCTGAGCTACTCTAACTTTCTCCTAATATACTCATTTTGCATTCTATCTCTAAGAGTAAGCTACTCATCCACGAGCATCCTCATCTCTCAGAATATAATTTAGTCTTATGCTTCTTTATTGGCAACATTTGCATCATAAGTCATTGCACCACCATCTTATAAAATTTTCCTTAAGTTTAAATGAACTTTTCTATCACATAATGGCATTCTCCACTTCAACCATCCAACTTGAATTCTACTAATAACATCTCCATCTATTTCACCATTATTTTGAACAATAGCCTAAATATCAATTGCTCACTCTTATTAATGACTTGATCATCTAAAGTCACAACACTACCACTAAAACTTCTACAACTAAAATTACACTCCATATATTTTTTAGATTTACTTAAAACCTTTAAACTTAAAGTTGACCTCCATAATTCAAGTTTTGGACTCTCTCTAGTCTTATCAACAAGAAGAATGCCATCAAGAAAAGCATACACCAAGGTACATCTTCTTGTAAATGCCTTGTAAGAACATCCATAACTAAAGTAAAAAGATAAGGGCTTAATGTTGATCCTTGATGTAATCCAATTGAAATAGGAAAATATTTTGTCAATCCTCCTTGTGTTTGTATACAAGTAACAACTTTAGTATACATATCCTTAATGACTTGAATATAATCAATATTAACTCCTTTTTATTCTAGAACTCTCCAAAGAACATCTCTAGAGACTGTATCATAAACTTTCTTTAAATCAATAAATATCATATGTAGATCCTTCTTACTTTCTCTATGCTTCTCCATCAAATATCTTAACAAATGTATAGCATCCATAGTAGATCTACCTGGCATGAAACCAAACTGATTGTGAGAAACTTCTGTATCACATCGTAACCTATGCCCAATTACTCTCTCCCATAATTTTAATGTATGACACATTAACTTAATTCCTCTATAATTTGTACACTCTTGTGCATCACCTTTATTCTTAAATATAAGAATCCTTTAAATCATTACATACTACTAACAGACTTAAAAAAATAACTACTTAGAACTGTTTTGACCGTAGTCCTGCAAAATAGAAGACATGTTTAACGATCTAATGGCGATATCTTCATATTAAATTTAGCTTAGGATATCCTCACCCACATTTTTTTCACATTGGGCAATCTCCGCAAATTCACCCTTTTCGGTCAGTACAACTTTAACTTAAGCTTCCATCCCCATCTATATAAATACCAAAGGATAATAGTTATTCTTGTTCATCCCATCCATCTTCTTTCTTTCTTAACTAAACCTTCAACAGGAAAACAGCATGTCTTCTTCTCAGCTAATCTCCTTCAGATCAGTTCGCTCATCTTCTCTTCTGTTAAAGAAGGCTTACAAAAGCCACGTCTTGGATTACAAGGAGAAGGTAACCTGCCATTAATCCTCAACTTATGATTCAAAGAAATATATGAATATGTTTAAAGATTGATAAATTTCACAGGTTGAAGAGACGCCAAAGCTTTATGGGAGAGAAGATGAAGATGATGAACTTGAAGCTTTACTTGAAGAACAAATGCATCATGGAGGAGAACATGAAGCTCAGAAAGAAAGCTCTTCTGCTCAGACAAGAGAACAAAGCCCTCCTTTCTTACCTCCATGAATCCAACAAATCAAATCGCAAATTTCTTTGAGCTCATATATAGATCCGAATGGTTCTCTGTTTACCTTCTAACATGTTTGTACTGAAAAATGCTTGTGGCTTTGTGTAGTAGTAATTATAACTGCTTAATTTCCTTATGCAATATATTAACAGAAGGAACAAATCATATTAAAAACAAAAGTTTTTACATGTGCTGATTCTGTGATGCTAGCTTTTGTTTACTTATAAGGGTTGCATAACATTCCTAAACGCTAAGAGCTTTGATACCTACTCAATGCTATTGTTGTACTAAGAATCATATTAAAAGAACCAATTAATATATTTTCACTCCTTTGAATAATTACCCTAGTGATAAATAATCCCAACAGGAAACAAGGTGAATGGATTTTTTTTTTTAAAAAAATCAATTTTACATAGTTTTATATCTCATGGTCTAGTTTCTACCACTCGTACAAATAAGAGCAATCCATCATACAGTGGAGAATACTATTTTTCCTTAACAGTGTAGGACAACTTTTTCCAAGTTGAAGGGTCCATTTAGGATGACTATAATTCTTTTGTAAAGATAATTATAAAACTATTATGAAGCTTTTTTTAAAAATCTGTTATATCTATTATAATTTTAAAAAATAAAAAACAGATAATAGCCTTTTTACCGCCGGCAAACAAAGCCGACCTGGTTGTAAAAATAGCACCTCATCATAGAAATAATAGTATAAAAAGCAAAGAGTGAGAAAGCTGTTCTGAATAAACTATAATTTTTATTTACTTGAATTATTTTGGTCGAGTTGATTGGGAAAAGTAGCTTAATTTGTAATCTGTGTCACCACAATCTATAGCAGTATTGGTGAAACAGTTTTTTATGTTTGAGATCAAAAACACAAATTTTGTAATTCATTAAACATTCAATCTGGAAGCAGTCTATCACAAAACAAGAAGCCTAATCAAAAGATGCAAAATATAGAATTAGTCTGCTGCATTCTTAGCACTTTAATTGCTAAATAATAAAAATAAGGCTCCAACACAATCAAGCTCCATATTATAACAATCTTCATATATAATAAATGTATATTAATTAGCCTCCAATATTTAACACTTTTAATAATAAACATTACAAATAATGAAAATTTATATATATAATTGTGTTAAGAAATTTTTTTTATATTAATTATTTATATTGGTGTCAACTAACTTAGTTGTTAAGAATTTTAAAAGGTATCATCAATATCATTCGATCGAGTCCTGCCTACAGCTTTTTATGATTTAGCACTCAATATTTTTTAAAAAATATAACATTTATATTAAAAAAAAGCTATACACGGGGATTTGGATCTCCCCAATCATCAAATCTTGCAATTTTACTTAATCTTGATGCTATATTTAAAAATCCTACAAATCCAATTGAATTGGATGACTGGATTTGATTATCCTGATACCAATTCCCTATACATGGAGATACTCTTTCATATATATATAATGTTTTTTAAAAATTAAAGCAGTTAACAAACATTATGAAAAAGGTCTTAATCTCAATCGTAAAAATGACATGAATGACAATAATTAGCATATTTTTATAGTGAAAAATTAAAATTTTATATAGAGAAGTCCGGAGGACTCATTCATTAATTGCAAAGGAAGCATCATCATTCTCCTATGGACTCAAAAATAAAGTGAAAGAACAGATCCACGTGACCCCAGCACAGCAGCAATCTTTCCCCTTGTTTCCCTGTCCTCTGTAATTGATTGCTACATCTTCTCGTGGAGAAAAGGTTACAGTAAAAAAAAACATGATGAGATCCACCTCAGCATGATTTTCAAATGATCATGATATATTTGGGCTTCAAAAAATCACCACCAATCTCTTGACAATTGAAGAGAATTTGATTTGAAAGTGTCGGTGTAATTTTCATAAGACAAATAAGATAGTAGATAAGACATTACTCATAGTTTTGTCCTTATTTGGTGAGGGCTTTAGATCTGATTCTAGATTTCTTATAGGTGCAAGCCCCTATAGTTAATACCTCTCTCAATTATGAAGAGAGCTTTCATTAATGCTAGTCATTAGATCATTGAAATGCTTAGAGTATAGTAGCAGCATGTGGAGTTTTGAAATTTAGAATTTATGAAATTCATCATCATTAGCTTAAAGCAGATGGTTTGGGGAATGATGACGTTCCCAATATAGATCCCATAGTTTACGTCATCCGTCGTGGTTCCTGGTCTACTTAGTAAAGGAGTGTCGACGATTGAAGAATCCTTATCAACAATACATTGGTTACGTCATCCAAGAAATCCTTGTAGACCTAGGATGGTGTTTGTCCAAGGAGACATACTTAAATCTACCTTAGCTAACAGAGGGGTTTTATGCTTATCAAATATACCCTACGATTCATAACTCAAAGGGCTGAGCCATTGGGGAGCATACGGGCTACAGTCATGATCGTGATATAATGGTGTCATTTGGCGGCAAGCACCGTCGAGAACTCGGTCGTCGATCATATGGAGTCTAGAGCCACCGCGTGGATAGAGGATACGTGCCACGTCCTTACTCACACGAGATTATTGAGTTTGAATATGTGATTTATTTGACTTGACATTAGCTCCGTTGTGAGCTAGAGTTTTAATATCATCCCCAACAAATAATGGTGGATGAGTGGATGAGTTGTTTATTTTAAGTATTTAAATGATAAAGTTCATTTATTTCAGATATTTTCTTAGTTGAAATTTAATTTTAAGATGAATTAATTTAGAGCTCAAATATCTTTTAATGATAATATCCTCTCCAATTGAGATTTTCAGTCAACACGACCATGATCGGGGTAGACCTTATCAACTCTGCAACTTTGCTAGTAGAGGATTGGGTCTATGACTATGTGTAATTTAAATCCTTTAAAAAATTAATATCATAACAGACATTGTCAACTCTATTGTGAATATAGAGGATTTGGTCTTATAATCTATTGTAATTTAAGTTCCTTTAGAAGTTGATCATCATTTAGTTAACCTGGTCAACTCTATTTCAAGCATACAGGATTAGGCCTACTGTGATCACATTCTATAGAGTTGAATATTTATCTATTTCATTATTTTGAATTACCATATGAATACATTCATTAACTCGCATGCATATAGTTGTAAATGATTGAATTGATTTCATCATTCTTCCATTTTTTTTAACCCACACAGCATCCTCAGACACCAAGTTTATGTGTTTGGTATAAGTATCGGGGCCCATGCGGGTGTATTTAAGAATGCTCACATAATTTTAAAATATTGAATTTGAGTTTTAATCCTATTTCATAATATATACAATGGTTCAATTGAAGCTTTAACTAACGCTTTCTGTTCATTTATACAATATGTTGTGAATCCGGTGGCATTGCCTATTGAATTTTCAAATCTCATATATTATTTGGCTTGTAGTCTTTAATGAGCTTTAGTTATATTTGCCAACAAGTTGCTCTTCTTTAGTGAAAATCTCCTTTGAAATTCATTTGATTTTCACTTTAACTTGAAAATAGCCCTCAATAAATCTCATATGTATCAATTTTCATTTTAAACTCAAGGTCCAAATAGTTCTTTTAAAGGTTATATTCATGAGTGATTATGAATTGCCTAATTGAATCTGTGCTTATAAAAAAGCTACCAAATTTTATACTTCTCAATTTATAAATGGACTATTAGATTTGTCATCAACCATTTGTTATTTAATATTCAATTGAGATATTTACTTCATTTGATATTAAATATGATTTATTTATATAAAAAAGATCTAATATGAATTTATCTTACTCAAATCAAGTTTCCTATTTATTTAGTATTTGACTTCAAATTTATCTTAAGTTTATTGTGAGTTTCGGTTCATGTATATCAAAGAAATTCGAGTTTATTTCAAGTTTTAGAGGTTCATTTGAGTTTGATCCCTATTTTTTTATTTGAAATATGATTTTCAATTTTATTTGTACTAAAGTGTCTTTCAAATTAATTTTAAGTTTATTATATTTAATTTTTAATTCAATTCTTTAGGACTTTACATTTTATATTTAACATAATGTTAAATCATTTTTTTTAAGTCCTAAAAATTTGATAAAATTTTCACAAGATTTCGTCGTCATATAAATCAGCTATTTTGAGTTACCCTGCGTCTTCTGAGTAGAATGGTGTATTGCATCATCACAACCGAGTTTTCATACCCACTAAGCCCTATTGAGCACTAGTGAGGTCTTCGATGACCTGCATAAAACCAAATATATATGTAATTTCAAATCATTCAAATTTCATTTTAGATTTTATTTTCGATTTGCTTGATTTCTTTTTTAAATGAATCTTAATTCTTTTCCCTTTTTTTAAAGTCCAAAATTTTAATCAAAATTTTAATAGCATTTCGATAGTATTTTGGCGTCATCCGCGTAGGAACTACATGGGTATTTTTGGTTTACCGGTATCATGATTGAAGCGTGACGGTGTCTTGTGACCACATCGAAGTCTTCACCACTAAGCCCTATTAAGCGTTAGTGGGATCTTGATCACCGCATAAAAAGCAGATATATAATTTTCACACATTCAAAGTGCGATCTAACAATTTTTCTTTTCTGCACCATTGAGTGTATAAAGCGGTGTTTTCGCGACAACCGAATTCGTCTCTTCGTGCGATGAGCGTGATAAGCGCCTTGAACTTGCGTAAAGAAATAGCGTATCGTATATTTTTACATTTAAAGGAGGATCGTAACAATCTTGGACTGCTATGCATGCATGTGAAGTATCTTCTGACACCATCAAATTCATCTTCGCCGATGAGCGTAATGAGGCTTCAAACCGCATAAAGAGATCAAGCATATGCATATATTTTTCACATATTTTCATATATCTATAATCCACAATCACTAATGATTTTGCATGAGTTCGGCTAGCAGAGATTGAATGGGAGATATTGGAGTGTTGATTATTTGGATTGAATAGGTGAGGAAATGCTAGAAACCTGAAGAACCACGATGGCGGTGTCTCGGTTTATTGTTCTGAAAGGGTTGTTTATTGCGGGAATAATAAAACTAGGAAACTTAAAGGACCATACGATGTGTTGTTCTCGATTTTAAATCAACTGAGGAAAGAAAGAGGACTATTTGCGAATAATGAAATGTCACAGGAGAACCTCACGATGACCGTGCTTCGGTTTCGATAAAGGAGATGATCAAAATATAAAATTGTGAAAGATATGCCGAGAGGAAGGGAAATGAGGAGGAATTGAGAAGGACATACCGAGAGGAACCCGCCTGTTGATGGAGTTACCTCGGCTGCCAAAAAGGGGGGTTAAAACAGAGGCGTCGACTGTAGGCTTCAGAAGGGTGTGGCTGGACTGGGTTCGGTTCAAACAAGTGAATATACAGATTTGATTATATACATGAATTGGTAGACTACATCCACTGCAATTCAATTGGAAAACTTAAAATTAACGCCACGAGGTAGTAAGTTATTAAGAGATAGCATCTTCAACACTAAAATCTTAGTAGCGACATCTTCAACACTAAAATTTTGGTAGCGGTATCTTCAATATTCCAGTTCCAGGTTTCACTAATTGTTGGATTCTGAATGTATCCAATAGAACTCCGGTTCATGGATGCCGATTGAGGATATGGGAGAAGCATCAGGGACGGGATCTTAAAGGGGATCCTGCAATGAAGAGATCTGGAAATGATGGCTATGGATTTGGAATCCACACGCTGAGAGGGCGATGGGGTTACGAGTTCCTTTTCGGTGAAATCTGGGATCTAGAAGGATGTGGAGTCGGTGACGAGAGTTCATAAGTGATCTGGAAATAACGCTGTATGATTTGGCGGTTCCCGTGAAGATTTGGACGGATCTATGAACGGTGATATCTGGGACGGGGAGATTGCGATGAGAGAGGTTTGGTGTGATCAGGCAAAGGCTGAGGCGAGAGAAGTCAGGCTTTGGACGGCTTGATGCGAGGAATCGAGAATTGAGGTCGGCGAAGTTGGAAGACGGGAGAGAGCGGTAGATTTTGGGATAGCTTGATGCGAGGAATCGGGAATTGAGGTCAGCTGAGTTGGAAGACGGGAGAGTGCGGTAGATTTTGGGATCTAAGGAGAAGACGGGTTTACAGGATTTTAGCTTCTTGAGGACGAACCGAGACGGGGCTTCATTCGGCTTCAGCTGGGAGGAAGGAACCGCGGATGGGCGAACGGAAGGGATTAAAGGGGTTCGATCTTGTGCAGAAATTCTTTTTGTTGCCCCTTGTCTTGGGAGGGAAATAAAAAGGGAATTAAGACTCTTGATTGCATATTAGTTACTTTCTTTATAAGCTTAGGTGGGATTCTTTTTTTCCAAAAATATTTGAATAAGATTGGATCTATTTTGAAAATAATTTAAACCCAAAATTTTTTGAATTAATTCTGAAATAATTTGGATATTAAGAAATCATATTTGATCAAAATTAAAATAAATATCTGAATTTAGTTATTTTTTCTGTAGTCATATTTATGCAAAAAATTCATCAAAATTAATCTCATGCAATATGGATATCATTTTTAGGCAAATTTGATGTTCCAGATTCAACAACATAATCTGTTTCACAATTGGAGTTCATTGATTAAAATTGCTCTTAATTTGTTTTTTGGTTGAAGTTGCGTCGTTCCAATCGCCGATATTTGTGCTGAATTGAGTGTGAATACTCGCTTTGTTTCAATATTTTGACGCGTGATCAATTTATGAGCGGAGGTCATTTGCGTCGTCGCAGCTTTCTAACCTCGATATGCGATGCATCGTCGGTGGATGTCCTTTTGATTGGTCAAGCCAAAAATGCATATATTCTCAATTTTGACGTTCTGAATGTGATGGAAAAGTTCATTCATCGATCATAGATCATTTCAACTAGTTTTGATGACATCAAGTGTATTTCAACTTTGATTTGTGCATCGACATCCGAAGTTCGTCGAATTCGGCTCATGAGCTTGACTTGATTGAGGGAGCATACATGTAGGTCAACAAATGCCCCAAAAAATATGATGTGCATATGAAGCATACCAAGTTTGTTGCAAACTAGTTGACCATACAAGATTTGACCTGGTTTGTCTTTAGTGACTGATTAGGTAGGAAGCGAGATACCTCCGGCCATATGCTTAATACTTTGATAGGCTTGAAGAAGGTCTCATCTTAGTGGTTTATGTCTTTAATCCTTCTTTTGCCTTAGCTTCGTGCTTAGTAGTCTTGGTGAAGGAAGAATTTTATTTATTTTGTGATTTAGGTTCCTTCATCCTAACGAGCTTGGCAGACTTGATGAATTGACGATATCTAACTCGACTTGTCAGGAGGATGTGCATACCTTCGGTCCTTTGCTTATTGCTTTGGTGAACTTGTTGAAGGATTAACCTAATTTGTTGGAATTGACTTGTCAGGAGAATGTGCATACCTACGGTCCTTTGCTTATTGCTTTGGGGACTTGTTGAAGGATTAGCCTGATTTGTCGAAATTGACTTGTCAAGAGGATGTGCATACCTTTGGTCTCTTGCTTATTGCTTTTGGCATACTTGTTGAAGGATGCGAGCTGGTGACCTAGTCTTCAAGATGAGCATTAGGTCTATGGAAAGAAGTTGTCAATCCAACACTTGGTGTTTTAGTGGATTGGTTGACTATAAAGTTTTATTAGTTCATCTGTGAGCTTTTTATGAACTCTAAGATAGCTTCTTCGGGCCTATGCTTGCTACTTTGTTGGACTTGTTGAGAAAGTTATATAGGTTTATGCTTTGTGGTTATTTAGACCTCTCCTCAGATCCTCTCTTGATAACTTAATCAATTGGAAAAATTATCCAGATCTGGATCGCTTAAATTTATTGAGTTGGATCAGCTTTGGAGGATAGATAACTCTAGCCTTCGAAATTGTCTTCTACATGCTTTGAGTGAACGTGCTCTTTTCTATTATTCGCATAGCCACCTGTGACCTAAATAAATATAATTGTAAATGTTATTTGGGGATTTCAATACGAGTCATGATGTCAACCCAAAATAAACATAAGTACTTTTTTAATATAGAAATTTAAAAATGCCCCCTGTTTGACAGGGGGATTTTCGAGCTAAGATGAAGAGGTATTTATATCTCTTTTTATATCAATTATAAGAGTAAATGAGACTTATTGTCACTCACCACGTATGTATACTTTCATGTTGGGATATTCAGAAGACATGATATCAACCTAAATAAATATATAAAAAATTCCCCCTATCTTGCAGAGGGAATTTCATTTCATCGCAACTTGAAAATTCATTCTCGCAATGCAAGAGAATTTTTTAGTGCTATTTCATTATATATATATATATATATATATATATATATATATATATATATATATATATATATATATATATGAGTCATGAATATAATGTTTATCCAATCATGCAATCATGTGCACTCAGACATGTTACTTCTTGAGATAACGACCATTGCTGGGTGGCATAGGCTGTCGATCACTCGAATCAACAAGCTAGTAGGCTCCTCCTTCATATACCTTCTCTATGATGTAAGGGCCTTCCCAATTAGCTTCAAATTTACCATTGATTCTTTTGTGAGGGATTATCGGTCTTCTTAGCACTAAGACTAACTCTCCTCTTTGAAAAGTTCGAGGACACACTGCTACATCGAAAGCTTTAGACATTCTTGCTCGATGGATTTCTAAGCTTTGTTGGGCTTGAAGTCTAATTTCAGCCGAGCGTGTTAAGCTCTTCCATCCATAAATGTATGTTCTCCTCTTGAGTGAGATTATACTGGATAGCTATTCAAAGTGATGGTAGTTCGACTTCCAGTGACAAAACTACTTTGACTCCAAAAGTTAGAGCATAAGGAGTGGATATAGTTGGCATCTTGTAAGTAGTTCTATATGTCCATAACGCCTCGAGCATTTTGATGTGTCACTCTCTTTTATTCCTCATGAGGATTTTTTGATTATCTTGATCAGTGTTTTATTAAAAGCTTCTATCAAACCATTGGCTCTTGGATTATAAATTGATGAATATCGTCAATTGATTTTGTATATATCAGCAAATTTATAGATCTTTGCACTCTTGAATGCTGGGCCATTGTCTGAGATAACTCATCGCAGTATGCCAAATCTATAGACAATATTATGCATGAAGAAGTCGACGACTTGATCAGTAATAACCTTTTTAAATGAAGCTGCCTCGACCCACTTGGAAAAATAGTCAGCTGCTGCTAAGATAAATCGATGACTTGCCGACGATGGTGGATCAATAGGTCTGATTATATCTATTCTCCAACACTCAAATGACCAAGATGCGACCGTTGGATGCAGTGGATTCAGAGGTTGATGAAGGAGATTCCCGTGGACTTGGCATTCATGGCACTTTTGGCATAATCAATACAATCTTTCACCATCAATGGCCAATAATATCCCATTCTCTTGATTTTTGATACCATTTTAGGACCTGATTAATGTGCCCCACAAAGTCCTTCATGAATTTCAGACATAACTTTGTTGGCTTCATCCGTCCCTAAGCATTGCAACCACATTTGTTCAAAGGATCTATAGTATAATGTATCATTAACATAGATATATCGTAGGATCCTTTTCGTAATTTATGTGGCTAGTGATTTATTGCTCAACAATTTTCTTTTCCTTGAAATAATCAATGAAGGATTATCTCCAATCATTAGGCTCTTCCACTATGAAAGCTTCACAAGATTTCTTTATAGTACCTTTGAGTTTTTCTATCTCTTGTACTTGCTCTTTGGGAGAATAATGAGCAATTTGAATCGCTTCCTGTTGGCTTGAGTTTGATGTCCCCTCTACCTGCGGGGAATATGGATTTACTGGCTGTAGAACTCAATGGGTGAAGATTTTTATCAACATGTTGGTCGTTCATGCTTGTCATCTCTTTTGCTAGTTTTGCTAAGCAGTCTGCTTTGTTATTTTTGGATTGAGAGACTCGAGTCAATGTAATATTCATAATTTATGTCATTAGCTCGAGAACTCGCTTATGATAATACACTAACTCAAGCTTAGTGATCTTATAGGTTCTCAAAACTTGATTGATGATCAGCTGAGAGTCTCCAAAAACTTATAAATTTTGGTTACTTATGGCAATAGCTTTTTCAAGACCCGCTATCAAAGCCTCATACTCAGCTTCATTATTGGTTCGAGGTTCAATCAAGCCATATGAATATCTTATGATGCCTCTTTTAGTCAAGCAGATTAACCTTTGAGATTAGTGTGATTCTATGAGAAAGCATGTAATGAAGAAGCTTCTGAACTGCAAATATCAGTGCCAGACAATGCCTCTCTATTGGAAAGTTGCATACTTCAGCTCTGTGGTGAAATTTTATAGGAGAGAGAAATTTCTAAAGGATAAATATACTTCCATCTTCACTCTATGCGGGATAAAATGAAGGTAGAGATATACATCTCCTTTTTATGCATTTTTGACACCAAGCAGATTTGTAGATATTTTTATTGAGGATGATTGGGTACAACATTGAGGAGAGGTGTACTATCTCTAAAGATAGAAGTCATCACCCTACATGGACCTAATCACCTCAACAAAGACTCCTAAGGATAATGAGTTTGCATATGTACTAAAGATTCTTCCCCTACTTTACATGAAAAAGTAAAGTAAAGTTTATTTTAAACTGGGTTTATTAAGTTCTATAGGCAAGCTCCCATAGTTAATTACATCCTAAGGAATGAGATCCCTTAGGAATACTCTCGATGAAGGTAAACGATCATTGTCTCTAAAAATTTCAATAGGTGAGACTATCAAATAATTAGTTTGTTTTGGAAGATCAAATGAGCTTGATCAACGGGAGGGAGTTATTATCGAAGCCAAAGGAAGATAAGTAGAAGATGCTAACGATGCTAAGAAACCTAGTGAGCATCTCAAATTATCCTATGGTTGGGCTTTATATTTATAAAATTGAATTATTCATTTGAATTGATTTTTTATTAGAAGTTTGGGGCTTATGATTCCACAACACAAGATTATGGAAATGCCTATTAGGTGAAGATTTATGCTATGGCCTATAGAAGGGAGAAGCAACATCAGAAACTAAATATAGGGAGCTTTGGCGAGGGCTAAAAGCACGACCTAAATTTAAGATGAAAAAATGGGTATTTAGTTTGCCTCCACAAGAGAGGACAACCCACCCGAGGGCTTGGACTTACAACCACTTGGGGGTGGCTGCTAACTAACTCCTCCTATGATTTTAAATTCATGTAGGCAAGTCATATACTTTATGCAAGATATCTAGTCTGTTATTTATTTAGAAAGAGATTAAGTCCTTAAACTCACTCCCTAAAGATACTAGATCATATAAGGATATGCTTCAAATGACCTAAATCTAATCTAAATCATATTACATATTATTTTTATTTTTGGGTAATCATTTGACTCAAGCTTATAGGATTCATATGCCTAATGCATGAGAAGTAAGATTATTGGCCAAAATTAATAAGAAGGAAGGAGGTGTGTTTCCACCATGGCTCTCAAAGGTCAAGCCAAGTTTCTTTGGCAAAGGTGGAAGCCTCCAATCAAGAGTGAAAATAATATGCATTTATGGATGATGTTATTAAAGAAATACTCATCCAGCTAAGGGGTTGTTAATTCTTTTATCTTGATTTTAGCCTAAGCTTTAGGTGAAGTTATGAGTTCTTTATTTTAATTTTAAATTATTAAATTTGAAAGAAAATTTATTTTTTCCTAAGAGCCTAATCCACATCCAGGCCATACATCAAACAAGGAAGAAACTAGAAAAAGGATGCCATTTTAATGCACAAGCTAAACAAATCATCAATCAATTTATAAAACTAACGCAAAAGAATAAGAGGCCATTTGTGGTCGGGCACCACCACACAAACCCAAAAATAAATTGGGTAGCCGAGCTCTACGCTTATATAACCCGGTATATAAATGAATTAAGTACAATTAAGCAAGGAATTCATTATTATGAGGGTCTTCAAGCTTCATTTCTTCATTCTTCTTTTCTTCTTTCTTCTTATTTTCTTCTTTTCTTCTTTGGTTCCTTCTTTTGGATGGTTGGAAGGTGGTTGCTCCAAAGGCTTCACATGGTGCATAAGATGAGATTTGATGACAAATGCTCATCCTAATCCCCCATAATAATCATTCCAAAATCCTAATTGCAAAATACATGAAAAGGAAAAGTAAATCTAGCTAACACCTACAAAATATATATTAGCTAAACAAACCATACAAATCTCAAGCATGCATATTAGACTTAGCACTCCACACATGGGTAACCAAGTCCACTAGGCCTATTGGATTATGCTTGGGGGTATTAACACCTGCACAACAAAAATAATTATATTTTTATTACAACGCCCCCTTAAGCACAATCCCCTGTAGAAAATAATGATTAGACTAAATCATCCTACCATTCATTCTGCGCACATTCAACTAACATCTAGACTAAAATAAAATATCATAAAATAAAAAAACATCAAGCCATGCATCATCTTGACCTAAAGCTAGAAGTGGTGACTTAACCTAATGTGTGTGTTTTAAAAGGTTTGTGTTGTATGCTTAGCTATGGCTTTAAAGTTTGGATCTTCTAAGTGTGAAGATGCTCAACTTAGATGGTTTCATTTAATTATTTAGTTGATTTGGGTTGATTTTATTTGATGCTTTATTTAGGTTCGAGTGAATCCTACAATTAATTACTAAGTTTTAAAGAGAAGGAAGAGAACTTTTCTTTCCTTCCTTACCTTAAGTAATTTCTAAAGTGGATTCATATTTAGTTTTGTTTAGTGAATATTTTATTATGTGTTTTAATTAATCCTAAGTTTAGATTTTCCCTAAATAAACCTATTTAAAAAGAAAGACATTTTAATATTAAGTAAAGTGAACTAAATTCACAAAACACATCACTTCTTTTCCCAACATGTATAATATGCATATGAATGCATCCCAAGCATATATATATATATATATATGTATATATATATATATATATATATATATATATATATATATATATATATATATATATATATATATATATATTTGAGAATGTTTAGCACATTTCATAATGAATTCTAAGTAGTTTACTTAAGAAAATTTGAGTGCTTATGATGCATGATATTCATTAAGTAGAAAGGGCTTCTTATCCAATTTTCACATGCAGACATGAATGTATGAAAAATATAAGTGAGTACGATGCTATTGTTAACCAGGGGTGTAAGGTACAAGACATACTTAGGGTTACATAAAGCCTCGCAACCCCAGGTTTGTCCAAACTAATATACCATTTTCCTTAAATACAAGCATATGTACAAAAGAGATAAATGAAAAAGAAAAATGCAAAAGTTTGTGCTTGATTGTTTGTTTTGTTTATGTAATTTATATGTACAAGTGTAGGTAACCTTCTTAAGTAATAGCATAGGAATGAATAGGAAATAGAATTAGGTAAATGTAGGGTTCTTTTTAAATGAACTAAACACTTTACCAAATCATATTCAAAACTATGCTAAAAGAGGGGGAAGGAAAACTACATTAGGCACATCTTTATATTTCACTCACAAGCAAGCTTATAAATAAAATATAAGTAACACACTTTCAGTTTTTGTAATTGATTCATATATTTTGAAAATAATTTGGATTTAATAGTGATAATAGCCACTAATATTCCTATTTTAGCCAAAATATGCAATTTAACATAAAAGAAATATTTCACTTTCATTTTGATTTTTGAAAAGAATGAATGCATGAAATTCATATGACATACAAATTTAACATATTGGGAAGGAACTAAAATGTTGAAAGCATGTAAACACATTCACCCTAATTAATTCTAAAGACAATCTTATGAAGTAAGAAAGCTTAAAGCAAATTAAATTATTTTTAAAGAAGGCTTGGTTTTATTTTGAGTTTGATTTAATTTGAAAAATGTGAGGTGAGTTTGTTGTTTTTAACCCATTCTCACATGTGTATGATATTTAAGTTCAATTTTTAGATGATTAGATCCATTTTTATATTTTGATTAGGCTAAGGTATGAATTAAGTGTATTAATTACCCCTTTCCTATACCACCTTAGCATATTTAGTCAAGTAATCATGAGCCAATGAGATGACAAAACTTCACAAGGAATTTAAATTTTCAATGTACATAGGAAGAAAAGGCTTAATGTAATTTGGCTCGTGATTAATTAAACTAAGGGTTCCATAACCCCTCTCACATGTGAGTTGAATTTTGATTTCCTTAATGTACTTAGGCTATTAAACACCTAAGCATCTATCCAAGATAGATTAATTAAGTTTTAGAAGGTTTTAGAATTTTATGAAATTAATTAGGGGTAATTAGTGAATTAACCCTTAATTAAGGATGGATTAAGGAAGAAAAGGGGGTTTAGGAAATATTTCAAGGAAAGTATCCTAAATTATTCCCTAAACCTCACATTCACTTAATCAAAACTTAATTGACTCAATCAGAGGGTTAAACCACTAATTATGCCCTAAATTAAGCTTAATTATATTAAGAGAGTAATTACAAAATGAACTAGCAATTCCCCTAATTAAGCCACCGATAAATCCCAAGAAAATTAGAAAGGTAGGAGTCATCCACTAATTAAGCACAAAAAGTTTGGGATTAATCAGATGAGTAATTAAAGGGTAATTAACAAATTAACATTCCCAATAAAACTTAAATTTAGAGAAAAATACTATTCAAAATCCATTGAAATTAATTTTAGAATATTTTATGTTCAATTATCTTTCATATGCAATTTATTTCATATTTTTTTGATTTTCTACACTTAGATATGAATTTTAGAAGGTTTGGTGACTAATTAGGAATTATTTAATCCCTAATTATATTATTAATCCTGTCGGCGTCACGTGTGTCGCTGATGCGGCATGCGCTTTACATGTGGCATGATGGGATTGGGTATTTAACTCATCACATCGTAGTGCCGTGTGGCGGAGGTGTTACGTGCTTTCTCCTCAGCCGTTTGATCAAGGATGAGACGGCTGAGATTAAAGTCGAAGATATGAGGAAAGAAAATATGGATATTATGTATTTTAATCTCGGTTGTCCAACCAAAACACACGGATGGATATCTAAAGATCCATCTCTACTGCTCTCTGTGAGCCATGGAGACCGTCCATGTTTGAAGCCATGATCCGAGCTCGATTGAGCTCGGATTGGGATGAAACTCAACCCACACCATCAACATGCAACCTAGATCACATCTAACGGCTAAGATTCTATAAGATTAACATTCACTTCATAAAGGTCCAAACTATAGCTAGATTAAGCTCAAAAATGGCTAACCTCACCAGAAGTGATCACTGGCGCTCGATTCCTTTGGAGAAGCTTCATCTGGTTGAGACATAGCTTTGTTGAAGGTTTGACCTCTTGAAATTGAGTGAATGCTTCTATGGACCAACTCCCCTTTGCCTTGAGCTCAGTCTTGATCAAGATGGCTCCTCCCATGCCTTAGGAACTTAGGAAAGAACTTGGGTGAGTTGGGGTCCCTAGGAGTGTGCAAAGGGAATTGCACCGGTTTTGGGTGTGGAGTGAATTTGGTTTTCTGGAGCTCCCTATTTTAAGTTTAAGGAGGTTGAGGAATTGCTTCTCTAACTTCCCTAGGTTCAATCGAATTGAGGAATGTTAAGTTTGAATTCAATTAGGGGGAGTATATCTCCCCTTTTGGCATTCAGACGGTCGAACAAGAAATTGCCATTTTTGATCAATTGCCCTGATTTAGTGAGTTTGTTAGGCTATTAGATGAGTCATTGAATTCGGTTTGGCCAGAGGAGTGGAATGGTGAACTCCCCATGTGCTAAAAATAAGTGGAGGCATGATTCCCATGTGGCCATTTTAGGGCATGTGGTCAGTTTGGCCATTAAGATAGGTTGGGATGACCCAAACCCATTGGGTTGGGTGCACCACACTCCCTAGTGTTCACTTGATCCACTAAGAGAGTGCCAAGTGGGTATGAAGAGAATTTAACCAAATTCCAAGTGGAATTGGCCAAAATTTACCCTATGGCCTAAAGGTAAAATGGTCATTTGACCTTTATTTTAGTTTAGGTATATTTGGTATGATGAGAAAATAGGTTTGGCCAAGTTTCATTGAATTTGGAGTCGATTTGATGTGATTTGGCTCATGTTGACCCATTTAGGTCAAAATGGGTCAACTTGGGTCAAGTTGACCAAATGGTCAAATTGGGTCAAACCAAGGGTTGGGTCAAGTTCATATGACCATTTGAAATGCTTTGGTGCTTTGGTTTGATTCAATTTGGTTTAGGTTTGAATTTGGTTCATATGATTTCCTTTAGGTCAAATGGGTCAAGTTGACCAATTTGATCCATTTGACCTATTTGAGCTAGGTCATGGGTAGGTTTAGGTTTGGTTGGTCATATGAAATGGATTGGTATCTTTGTTTCCAATCAATTTTGGTTAAGTTTGAATTTGGCTCAATTTGACCCTTTATGTCAAGTTGGGTTCATGGTTAATTGGGCTAGGTTGGGTCTACTTAGCCAATTAGGAATTTGGTCAAGTTCAGCAATCATTTTGGAATGAACTTGACCCATTGGTTTTAATTAATTTTCCTTTGATCAAGTTTTGACACATTTTGATTTTTTAGGTCAGGTTGGGTCAACTTGGGTCAAGTGGCTAATTGGGCTAGGTTAGGCTCAAATATTGACTTAGTCAAGTTCAAACATTGGTCATGAATGAACTTAGATCAATGGTTTCAATCAATTTGGCCTATGGTGAATTTTGGCTATATTGGGTTTCATTTTGGCTAAGTGTTGACTTGGTCAACCCTTAGGTTTGACTTGGTTTGACCCAATTTGAGTGATTGATCATCTCATGATGATTGTTGATCATGATGAGAGACATAGATGGGCTTAGTTCAATCCATAAGGTACTTTAGGTCACTTTGGGTCAAGTGAGCCTAAGTAGGTCAAATGGCTTGGTCAAAGCTTGATTTGAGTTTGATTGAGCTCACATATGGACTTATGATTGAAATATAAATCCATTTGCAAGAGATTTGAAATCAAATGGTTTTTGATTCATTTGACAATTTCAAGTTCAAAGGGTGAACATGAGTTTGGTTTGGCTTGATTTTTTGAATTGAGTTTTGGTTAAATAATTGAAGTTTGTATTTATATTTGGATTCATGATTGAAGGATTGATTGAATCATGAAGAAAAATCAAGAGATTGGCTTGATTTGAAGTTGATTTGGCTAAGTTCAAGAATTTGACTTGAAAGGCTTAGGTTGGATTTTGAATGAATTTGAGTTTGAGTTTTGGTTGTTTGAATTTATATTTCATTTATATATGTGAATATAAATGAGAATATAAATGGGTTATGAGAAAATTTTATGAATTTGAATTGATTTGAATTTGATTTAGGCTAAGTCCATGAAGGGAAATCGAAGGACCTAGCAAGATTTGAGATTTGGAATTTGAATTTTGGATTTCAATCATGGGTTTCAATCATGTGACATTAATTTGAGTTTGGAGAAAATCAATTAAGCTAGAATTGATTTAAGTTTGATGTTGATTTGATTTGGAGTTTGACTTGAAGGAAGGAAGTGAGGAATGTGGTTCAAGCTATAGGGTAGGCAAATTTTCCTAACACCCCTAAGGCATGACCTATTCCTATGGCTAACTCTTCTAAGTCTCTAGGGCTAGGTTGAGTGTCCACCTAATCACTAGATGTGTCTTAAGACTAATGATATCTTAAAGTCTAAGAGGAGTCCTATATCTAAGATGGAGGAGTTGAGAGCTCATCCTAAAAATGAGGTCAACAAAGGGCACCCAATAGGTGTGGTGTCACTGACAAGGAACACCACATATATTGGTGTTGACCAAAACGATCAACAACACTGAACGATCACATGCACTAATAGAGACAATCTATTCCTAACCCAAGGTATAAAAGGAATCCAGATCTTAGTGCAATATGGCTCTACTTATGTTAAGGACATAAGAGAGGGAAGGAGGGATCCAAGAGGGATAGAGTATGAACCTTCCACTAGGGAAGCAGGTTCAAGTCATCCACAAAGAGATGAGAGGTTTGATTTGATTTAATTAAATTCTGGTAAGGAAGAGGGTTGAATTTATTTCAATTTTTAGATTTGGATTTTTGAGATGGACCCTGTTGGTTTGTGATGGACTGCACTGAGTAGGAGCTATGGAGGCCTAGACCTAATTCAGATTTATCAATCCTAAGGGGTAGTCTACTAAACACATAGTAGGACTAGCCAATCAAAGGGATGCCTTTCGGTATGCAGCAGGTGTACTAGGAAGAAGGCATAGTAGACTTACTTCCTCTAAAGTAGGGACCAATTTTTGGGATAATCTATTGACAAAGCAACATATTGAACCCAACCTAGGGCTATTGAGTGAATGCCACTGAGGGACTTAGATCAACTCAAAAATAATCAAGATTAATTTTATTTTTAGATTTGTTTTGATGGATTCTGTTGGTTTGTAATGGATCATACTGAGAAGGAGCTTATATCATCCTAGACCTATCTCAGATTTACTGAACCAAAGGGAATAGCTTCCCGGTCGATGGGAGAATTATCCGACTAAAGGAGTGTCTTTCAGTTTGCAATGATCAATTGAAGGCAAGAAAGCTCAAGGACTCACACCTTCGACTACAAAAGACCACTAGGTGATCGGTTGCTTTGGGCAAAAAATCAAACCAGACTTAAGGTACCAACCTGGGGATTTATCTCAACATAGGTAGTCAGGCAATTCCTATAGGGAGTTCTGCTAACAATGCCTTAAAGATATGACGCCTGCTTAGGAAAATGGGGCCCTTTGGGGGCTTGAATTCCTAATCCGCAAGTGAATTAAATTTGTTTATTTTATTTCGTTTATTTATCATGGACCCTGCTAGTTTGCAAGGGATCAAACTGAGAAGGAGCTTATATCAACCTAGACTTATCTCAGATTTATTGAACCAAAGGAGAATTTGCGTATCCGCTGAACAAATTCTCCAACCACAGGGGTGGTTACTTGAAAAGGGGGACTGTCTAATCCAAAAGTAACTCTAGTAGCGTCTAAATGGGATCACAAATGATGTAATCTAAATAGAGTGCCTAGAGGGGATGGGGCTGCTAAGGGCTTAATCCAAAACCCTGGAGAAGATGACATGGCTAGTCATATATCAAATAGGTATTCGGTGACCAACTCAAGGAGAAAGCGGGGACTCATCTCAAAGAGTGGTGTATCCTCGGGTGAGTTGTCGATAGCAAACATCAACCAATCTAAGGTGTCAATCGGCAACAATCGCCTAGGAAGAAAGCTCGGGACTCACATTTTTCTATCATAACCGACTTGGGATAATCTTTCGACGCCATCCGACCTAGGGCTACTACTGAGTGAATACCACTAGAGGACTTATATCGACTCAAAATTAGTCAAGAAGAAAGGAGCCTATGGGGGAGTTATCCTATACCTCAAATATACTCGACCTAGTTAGATCATGATGATTAGTTCAAGAAGAAAGCACGGGGACTTATATCTTCTTAAACAAAATTAACACGAGGTAGCTTACTAGTTGGGCAATGAAGTTTACCATACTAATAAGGCGCTCGTTGGTTTGCAATGGTCAAGATAGGAAGAAAGCGCAGGGACTCACATCCTCCAAACAAGTGACCACTAGGATGACATACTAGCGAGGTAGCATGTAGAATCGACTTAGAGCAGCTAATAAGTGAGTGCCATAGGGGGCTTGCTCCCATATCAAAATAGCTCGAGATAAAGATTTATTTATGTTTTTGTGCATGTGTTGAAAGGGAATAGGATGCCTCTAGGGAACTCTTACACCTACCTTAAAAACACTTGGGGAATTTGATGGAATGGTGCCACGGATGGCAACCGAGAATTTCCACTAAGAAAGGATGCCGTTCGGGTTTGCTTACACCTAACTCAGTTGTGATAATTGAAATAGGATGCCTCTCAGGTTCTCTTACACCTTCTAATAACACCGGAGATTGTGTTTATGTTGTGAAAGAGGAATAGGATGTCGCTGGGGGGCTCTTACACCTACCCTAAATGCATCATGGTGAATTCGTAAGACAAGCAAATAATGCCTCGAAAGAAGAGAAGATTTTGATGAAATGGAATCAAATTTTTGTTGATTGATAGAATTATCTTTGAACACAATTTTTATGTGTAATATTTCTTCAAATAGAGCACATTAATTGGAAGGATCGGGTGTTCCCCTTTACAATCAATAAGCTGATAAGATTCTTCTTGGTAGGCCTTCTCCATTACATAGGGGCCTTCCCAAGTGGGTTCAAACTTGCCTCCCATCTTTCTACGGGCAATAATTAGTCTCCTTAGGACTAACAAAAGTTCTTTTACTTGGAAAGACCTAGGGCGGACCAGCTTGTTGTGAGCTTGAATCTTTTTGATCTTGTATAACTCGAGGTTTTGGCATGCCCGTTGGAGACTCTCCTTCAAATCTTCAAGCTCTTCTAACCACAACTTTGCATTCTGCTCTGTAGTGATATTTCTACCCAATGCTATTCTTAGTGATGAGAGTTGAACTTCTAAAGGTAGAATGGCTTTGGACCCATACACTAAAGAAAATGGGATAGACTGAGTTAGAGTTTGGTATGTGATTCGGTAGGCCAACAAAGCTTCTACCAACTGCTCATTCCGCTGTCGCTTGTTGTCATCAAGAGTCTTCTTTAGTATATAGATGAGAGTTTTGTTGTATGCTTCTGATAAGCCATTTCCTATGGGGTAGTAGATGGTGGAGTATCTCCAATCTACACCGTGTCTTCTAGAAAAGTTGTTGATCTTGGTACTTTTGAATACAATACCATTATCGAATATAATTCATCGAGGGGTGAACCTATATACAATATGGTTCCTGAAAAATTGAAGCACATGCTGAGCTATGACCTCTTATAGTGGGATTACCTCCACCAACTTGGAAAAGTAGTCGGTGGCAACTAAGATGAACTGATGCCCTTAGAAGAAGGAGGATCAATCGGATCCATAATGTCAGTATCCCAATACTCAAATGGCCATGAGGCCAATATAAGATGTAGAATTTGGGTGGTTGGTGGAGGACCATCATGCACTTAATCGATGGCATCTTAGCTACGCCCATGTAGTGTAATCATCAAGGCCGAGTATCCTAGTATTTGATCTTCATTTTCTAACGGATTGATCCCGCATGACGAATGTACCTCAATTATGCCATGGGCTTCGTGTTTGTCTAAACAATGTAACCACATCGGTCAAAGAATCACATCAGAGTGCCATCAACATAGAGAGAGAGCTCTATTTTACCTGATGGGTTTGAATTTTCTTGAGGTAGTTTTCCAGTGTTCAAATAGTCTATGAACAATTACCTCCAATCCAGCTCCTTGTCCATTTTGGCAATGACAACCTCCTTCAAGAGAAAGTCTCTCAATGAGTTCAACATAAATAAGGGATATGACTTGTTTATTTTGGACTCTTATTGAAATGGACTCATCTTCCGGGCATGTCAATTCTTTAGCATGTTTGGCCAAAGCTTCTGCTATTGTGTTCTCTGCACGGGGAAACTTGTAGATGGTGACTTTAGGAATTTAGGCCAACAACTTCATGGTATACTCGTGATAATGATGAAGCATATATTTGATAACCTTGCAGGATCCGTCAATCTGGTTGATGACCAACTGAGAATACCCAAAGATGTTGATGCTCTTGACACTGATAGTGATGGCTAACTCTAGACCGACAATCAAATCCTCATACTAGGCTTCGTTGTTGGTGTAGGGGTTGGAAAGATAGTATGAGAATCTCATCACATCGTGGTTTGGAGTTAGGAGAACTATTACCTATCTTTCTTGGAAGAATAGATCGTGGTTCTTCCCCTTTATGAAAAGAAGCTGCACCATCAAAATACATCTCCCATCGATGGTTGTCAACCTCCCCTAAGTTCATGATTTGTTCATTGGGGAGATCGACACTAAGTAGAGAATCAGTAGGAAGTGGGTGTGCTGCTAAGAAATCCAATAGTGCTTATCCTTTTAATGCATGGAGGGGTATGAATATGATATCAAATTATGAGAGAATCATGGACCATCGTACCAAATGTCTCGATAACATTGGCCGTGTTATGAGATACTACAGTGGATTTGTTCTGGAGATTAAGTTCACCTTATGAGAAAGCATATCGTGTCATAGCTTTTGAGAGGCAAAGATCAAAGCTAGGCAATGTTTCTCAATAGGTGGATAGTTTGCTTCAGTAGAATCAGGTAACGACTGAGGTAGTAGAGAGCATTTTCCTTCTCTTTTTCATTGGCTTGGGCCAACAGAGCGCCAAGAGAGTTGTCCAATGTAGTAATGAGGATTAGTGACATGCCTGGGATAGGGGCTACTAGGATTGGTGGCTTCACCAAATACTGCTTGATGTCTTCAAAGCATGCCACACTTGTCACCCTACTTGAACTTGGCATCCTTTTGACAAGTGATGAGAATGGCTTGCATCTCCCTGATAGGTTGGAGATAAAGCATGTTAGATACACTAGCCATCCTTGGAAGGATCTGAGTTGAGTTAAACTCTTAGGAGCTGGCATTTCTAAGATGGCTTTGATCTTTTTGTATATATTTCTAATCTCTGGTGTCAAACAACAAACCCAAGGAATTTCTACATGCACACTGTGGGATTCATTTTGAGGTTATATTATCTTAACCGTTCAAAAACTACTCTCAATTCAAAGAGATGGTCTTCCTTTTCTCTATTTTTGACCACTAGATCATCAACATAGCACTCAACCTAATGATGGATGAGTTCTTTGATGATGTGAATCATGGCCCGTTGGTATGTAGCACTAGCATTTTTAAGGCCGAAAGGCATGACCCTATAACAGAAGATTCTGATCGGGGTTCAGAAAGCGGTGTTTCTTTCATCTTCAGAAGACATCTTGATTTGGTTGTAGCCAGATGACCCATCCATGAAAGAGAAAACTGCATGAGATGAGGCGATGTCCACCATTAGTTCTGGCATAGGAAGAGAAAACTCATCCTTAGGACATGCCTTATTTAGATCCCTAAAATCAACGCGCAATTTGGCCATTCTTCTTAACTGTATGACATTAACAAAGGATTTTTTTTTTTCCTGATAAAACTAGCATCGATCAATTTCTTGACTTAAAAAATGACCTATTTTTTAATTTCTAATTGCATGCGTCTAAGAGCTTGCTTGATCGGGGTAGCGTTAGGATCTATTTCTAGCTTACGAAATGCTACGTTAGGAGATAATCTGGGCATCTCTTCATAACTCCATGCAAAGCAGTCATTAAACACAGTCAATAGCCTAAGATGACTGAGATGACTACTAAACCTAAGCTAAACCTAAACTTAAAATCTAAACCTAAAACTAAACTAAAAAAATAAAAATAAACCTAAACTAAACTAAAAACCTAAACCAAAAAATAAAACCTTAATGTAAAATAAGAAATAAACCTAAACCTTAGCCTAAACCTAAACCTAAACCTAAATAAACCTAAACTAAAATAAACTACACTAAAAATAAAACCTAAACCTAAACCTAAATAAATAATAAATAAAAACCTAAACCTAAATAAAAATAAAACTAAATAAACTAAAAAATTAAACCTAAACCTAAAAGAAAAATAAACCTAAATTAAAATATAATAAATAAATAAACCTAAAGCTAAATAAACTAAAACTAAATAAACCTAAACCCAAACCCAAACCTAAACCTAAAAATAAAAACATTAAACTAAACCTAAACTAAAAATAAAACCTAAACCTAAATAAACTAAAAGCCTAAATAAACTAAATAAATAAACTAAATAAAACATTTTTCCTCTGATTGGTGGATTGGTGGTAGCTCCTTGGTTTTTATTGATTTTCTATTTTCTCCTTCGTGGAGATTGCTTGATCTATAGGGGTTGGAGGGGACTTTGCTTACCTCTGGCCTGTTTTCTCTCCTTCCTCATTTACTACTGGTGGTTGGGTGGTCCTCCTTGGTTTTTTCTCCTTTGGTTGTTTCTCTGGCTGGGTGGCTACCATTTATATCTTTTAGTTAAATTTAATAAAACCTTAAACCTATGCTAAGTTATATTATTATTAAATTAATTATGAATTATTTTAAGAGGAATGATAAATATTAAATGAAAGTAAAAAATTAAGTAAATTAAAGTATTTTAGATAAATATCGATCATTTAATAAGAATGAGAAATTATTTGAAAATTTTAATGTCTCTAATGAACTAGTAAAATTATAAATATTATAGCTATGGGTATTGATTAAGTTAATGTTTCTAATTATAGGAACTTCAATTAAAGGGAGAAGTATTAAAAGAGATTCAAAAAGATTCAAAATTAAAGTGGGTAATTATATTTTTACATTTATGATAAAAATATCTTTAATTTCCTATGATGAAATGCATGTTTATATGATTATGACTTTTTCCTATGCTGCAAGTTGTGATTTATTTTCTTGTTTCTTCATAAATTATAATGTAGTTTTCTCTATCTTCATATTGGATAATAACCGAATGCTAGATCATATTATCACTTCGTCATTTTATAAAGTTAATTGATTTACTGTTAGATATGAATTAATATACATAGTTGTATAATTGTATGCTATGAATGTGTATGTTGAAAGTGGAGTTCACCCCTCATAGTTAATTACATCCTAAGAGACGGGATCCCTTAGGAATACTCTCGATTAAGATAAATGATCGTTGTCTTCAAATATTTTAATAGGAAAGGACTATCAATCGATTAGTTTATTTTTGAAGATAAAATGAGATTGATCAAAGAGAGGGAGTTATTATCGAAGCCAAAAGAAAGATAAGTAGGAGATGCCCACGATGCTAGAAAACTTAGCAAGCATCTCAAACTATCTTATGATTGGACTTTTAGATTTTTGAGATTGATTTAATTTATTTGAGTTGAATTTTTCATTAGAAATTTAGAACTAATGATTCCATAACACAAGATTAAGAAAATACCTAAGTGGTGAGGATTTAAACTTATAGCCCATAAAGGGGAAAAGCAACCTCAAAACCTAAATCTAGGGAGTGTTGGCGAGGGCTGAAAGTATAACCTAAATCTAAGGCAAAAATGGGTATTTGGTTTGTCTCCACAAGAGAGGATAAACCACCCGACTGCTTGGACTTACAATCGCCTGGGGGTGGCTGCCAACTAATTCTTTCTATGATTTTAAATTCATGTAGGCAAGTCATATACTTTATGCAAGATAGCTAGATAGTTATTTATTTATAAAGAGACTAAGTCCTTAAACTCACTCCCTAAAGAGACTAGATCATGTAAGGACATACTTCAAATGACCTAAATCTAATGCAATTCAAATTTCATTTTATTTTTATTTTTGTACAATTATTTTTGACTTAGGCTAATAAGATTCATATGCCTAATGCATGAGAAATGAGATTATTGGCCAAAATTAACAAGAAGGGAGGAGGTGTGTTTCCACCATGGCTTCAAATGTCAAGCTAAGTTTCTCTGGAAAAGGTGGAAGCCCTCCAATCAAGAGTGAAACAAGATGCATTTGTGCATGGTGTTATGAAGGAAAGTACTCATTCAGCTAAAGGATTGCTAACTCTTTTATCTTGATTTTAAACCTAGGCTTTAGGTGAGGTTATGAGTTCTTTATTTTTAGTTTTGAGTTATTAGGTTTGGTAAAATATTTATTTATTTCCTAAGAGCCGAAACCACATCCAGGTTGTACATAAAGTAAGAAAGAAACTAGGAAAAGGATGACACTTAATGCACAAGCTAAACAAATCAACAATCAATTTATAAAGCTAATCGTAAAAGAATAAGAGGCCATTGTGGTCGGGTACCGCCGCACAAACCCGAAAAATAAATTGGGTAGCCGACCTCTACCCTTATACAACTCAAATTATAAATGAATTAAATATAATTAAACAAAGATTTCATTGTTATGTGTGTGATACATGTCAAATATATCATATACATACTCAATTAAAAAAACAATGAACATACATATTAGCATAAATATAATGAATAACAAATATTTAATTTTAAATATATTTTATAATTAATTTAATAGCAATTAAATCCTATTTTTCCTTTTGCACTATTTTGTATAATTTTTTATGATATTTACTTTTTTCCTTTTAAAAAAAATAATAATTTTCTCAATTTAAAGCTAGCAATCTATAATAAAATGTGACTATTCATTTTTCAATTAAATTTAGCTATTCAATAAATTTAAATATCTTTTTATTTTATTAATGATTGAAATGAATTTGCTATCATATAAATTTATTTTCTTTTTATATAATTTTTATATAGTTATTTTATAATAAATTTATTTATTTTGATGTATTTTAATAATATATTTGTGTCATATATATTTTCAATAATAGATATACTTTATCAATATTGTGTTATGTTTGTATCTCTATGTCTATGTTGGTGCATCATACTTATCTATATGCTAGTGATTATGATAAATATAAGGAAAAAAAAAATCATGAAAGGGGTAAATCGAGAGGGAGTGAAACAATCAAGAGAAGGATTTCATATTTCTATAGGAGAAAATTAGAGAGAATAGAAGCATGAGTTGGTTGCAATCACGTTCCTACTAATATATGAAGATGAATTTTCTTTATCTAATTCATGTCAATATCTACCTATATATTACTCTACATAAGTTCTATAAATTTTACCTATTATCATCCACTTAACATTTATATTATAATACTTATCACCGTCATTTTTATAGTGTTATGTTCTCTCAATCATCACATAAAAGGTAGTACCTCTTTATGTCCCAGGAATAATTGAAGAGATTTGCCCTATTTGAGAAGAAAGAATAAGATGAGAGTTTGATTCATCTTCAAATTCAGATAAAACAGACTTCTTATCGACTTATTTAGAGACGTCTCGAGAAACAAGATAAAAAAAGAATATCACTTGGTTGAACTTTGACCAATAAAGGGATGTAACATCATTTTAGGTAGAAAGTCTATGAATAAAATATTTGATGTGCTCTTCTTTTACAACTTGATATTTAATCTTCGCATATCTATAGCAATACGTAACTGAACGAAGTACAATATATAAACTTATGTGTCTTGTAATTATAATCTATAGTGTGTTTACTCTTTATCTTTAAATAATTTTGCTTTGAAAATTGTCACCATCATAACACTTCATTTAGGCTTGGAGGTTTATTGGAGGAAAAAGCCTATAGATGGATACTTATTAAGTGTTCTCAGAAGCTATTAAAAAATGAGACCAAACATTGATTATTTTAATCGAAGATGGAGTTGTCTTCTACCTCTCATCACTTAAATTAGGTATCCCACATAAGATAAGAAATATGCTAACTATGAGTTATTTGTTCAATCCCTTCTTCCATTTACATTTATTTTTTATTTGGATCAAGATTATAATGTGTGGAAATCAATGATAAAAAACTATGTTAGATTTACAAATCTTCTAAGAGATTGAAAATAGTAAATTTTTAAATCTTAATAAATAACTAAACTTATATCTCCTTTTTATTCACTTAAAGAATTGAAGCTACACCAATGAATTATTACAATGATATTGTTTAACATAAATTTATAATGAAATTATTAATATAATTGTCAGTATTATTTATGATATCACCTACACCTTCTATTTCCCCCAACTACCTCTTCCTTCCCTATTAATTCTTGCTTACTTCCACTTCCACCCCTCTCATTTCACATAATTATCTTTCTCACCATTTCCACCTCCATAATCCAACCCTCCCCACCACTTTTCACTCCCTATTCCCTCCTCTCTCTCTCTCTCTCTCTCTCTCACACACACACACACACACACACACACACACACACACTTATATGATTTCATATTCTCCAAAAGACAACAGAAGCAGAAGAAATAAAAAAACTCTATATTGGATGAAAGACTTCATTCAATAATGTAGAAAATGATAAAATAAGAATCAGTATAGGTCATTCTACTGCTAAAAAGATTTAGAAGAGTAAAGAAATGGGCCACATGCATCAATAAATTACAACAAAAGGGCTATAATACAAGAAGGGAATTATAGACTACAAATCAATATAAATCCAATAGAATACAACTCAATACAAGACCCTTACAGAGAATTAATACACATCAGAAACCAAAGCTGAGCAACAGAAAGTATAACAGAAGAGAAGCCAAATAACTTCCAGAAAGAACCCTGCATCAACACCCAAAATAGAGAGCTTCAGATGACAAAGAATAAATAAAGAAGCAATCAAGAAACCAAGAAGGGATGACAAATAAGCTTAACATAATAACCACCCAATATTCAGAAGCAAGATAAAAGAGAAGAAACTCACCAACCGTAATGTAAAAATAGTTACAAGTGTACAGAACTTCCAACCTTGTAAAAGAAAGCATAGATCTAGGCTATAGAAGAAAAACAGAAAGTATAAATAGGATAAAGAAACCAAACAGAGGGATATATGATATTCCGCGAAACACTTCCTTCTCTCGCATCTTCCTCTTCTTCTTCTTCCTCTTCCAATTTCCGTTAACTCAGGCAACTTCCTCCTCCGGCAAGAAGAACCCTAGCCGATCTCCTCTCCGCTTTCTCCTCACCTCTGAGTGTTCGAATTAACCGTCGAAAAGAGAAAACACATATAAGTTTAAACCAAGCGTCAAGGAAGATTCATCGACCAAAACCAACGCAATCGTCATCAACGGCTCAAAACCATTCCAAGGGAGTAATTATCCAGACGAACCGATCAATCCCTCAAGAAGGAGACACGTGGATTCCATTATCGGCAGAAGGGATCAGACGGCACAAATTCGAGGCTAAGAAGGTAAATCCAAGTGTTAGATCCAACAGTTAGAAGGAATACAACGCGATCCGACGGCTCAGGAGACAGCCGCTGAACCCAATCCTTATTCCCTATTCAAACCGGGTTCATTCCACTCAGATTGGCTCACTTAACCCAAACCAGACTCTTATCACACACACACACACACACACACAATTTAGCCCATTTCTCTCCCTTTCTTCATTTCAAGTCCCTATCACCCTTCTCTCTCTTTTTCCGTCATCCATGTAGTTGTTATCTCTTTCTCCCTAAATTTAAAATAAATATTTATTTATTTTTTTGCTTAGACTTTGAAAAGTACAAATGATATTTTTGTTTGATTTTATTTTTATGCTCTCTACCATGTCATATTTAGTCAAGTAATAATAAAGTGATCTCATTCACGAGAAAAAAATTTTCACTACTTAACTAAATATAAAATCAAAATGGTAATAAAAATAGAGACATGCAACCATACTAGTTGTACATTTAAAATTCAAAGTAGAAATACAATTGCATAATTATTATGTTCATAAAGAGGAAGAGAAGTAGCACTGCACTGACGAGGGGCAAATGGGAGGGAGGTGAGAGAGAGGTCTAAACTGTAGGGTGGAGCTAGAGGTGGGTCACTCTAAATTGAAAGAAAGAGAAAGATATGTAGTGATGGTGGTGGTGAGAGAAAGACAATCAAGAGGGAGGGAAAAGGAAGTGGGGGTAGTGGACCAAAAAATAGAAAAAGTTAGTGAGGGGGATTCTTCCCTCTCGAAATTCTCTTTGTTGCACTTCCACTATGCCCTCTTCTCCTCTCTCTCTCTCTCTCTCTTTCCACATATGCCACCTCCAAAATGAAGCAAAAGTTCAAGCAGTTAGTTAACTATAGATATAACAAACACTAATTTAAGATAGAAATTCACTATAATAACGATAAGGGAGATCGGGCACCAAATAACACTTAGATTGGTTCACTTTATAACATATCTAAATTCAAGCATCAATGTTTCACAGTAAATTTGACTGCTTAGAAATTCAATGATATTGCTCGGGTAGGCATGTCTTAATATTTTGTTTGATGTTTAATCAAAAATAACTTCTTTTGCAAATATTAATACATTTCTGTATAAGACAAATATTTAAATGTTAAAATTATAATTGTTTAAAGTAAATTGTTTTACCTTCGACAAAACTGAGGTTGCATAAATACATAAATAAAGACATCAGTTTTATTAAAATTTGCTGTATTTTTAAAAATAAAAAAATAAATAATACAATCAATAAATGTATTTTTAAAAATAATAAAAAATTAAAATTAAAAATACAAAATAAAATCCATCCCAGATAAGACTTGATATGTTCTCAAATCTAATATTTTTCAGTCTCAAGTAAGCGCCTGCTAACACTCGATGATAATATTGCTCCATGAAATTTTGAACTAAAAGGACGGCCCAAAGCACAAAGTGAACGTTGCTATGCGATATTTCAAGTTATGGACAATCCAGGCCCAAAGTACAAAACAGCAAATGTTTTTTTATTTTTTTAGTCGCATTCTTTTGTTTATCAAGAAACTAATGTCATATAAATATCAAGAAAACCCTCAATAAAGAAGAAGGGATGAAGTAGTGATTGAGGGTGCATTTAGATGATGATAGTGCGATCGCTTAATCGTTGTTAGTTCCACTAGTATTTTGAAAAATTTGTGATAAAAAAGTTGTAATTTTTAACTTGATTTGGCTACTTATTGTGGTGGCTACAAAGTTATAGTTTAACTATTTAAATAAATAAAACTATATGCCTCACCACAACATCTTAAACAGTAAATTCTTCTACATCACCTCTACTATTATTTTTTCAAACATCTGCAGCTATTCCAAACAAACCCTGAATCTCACTGGAAAAAAATATTGATGGGACCTTTGGTATCTAAATATTGAGAAGGTTAAAAAGTTTTAATGGGATATCGATGAGGAGATATATTGATGAAAATAATGATGTGTCTCGATGAAAAAATAATTGAGAGTAAATAGACAGCTTTAAGTTGAGGATAGCTTTAAGATTGATTTAAGAATTATGTTTGTAAGTCTCCAAATTTGATTAGACATAATTTAATGAAAATTTTGATAATAATTTTAAAAAAATAATTGATCATGATTAATGATTAATGCTCCATATATGCTAAAAGTGAAGGCAAAATGTGAGTTAGCCATTATGTGGTGTTTGGAAGTAAATATTGTAAATTGGATAATTATTTGATAAGAATGTTATTTAAATTGGTGTATATATTAATCAATTTTAATAATAAATTTTTAGAAACTAATATAAGTGATAAATGGCTAAATAAAAATAATAATAAATTATTATTATTATTATTATTTACTATTATAATATGATAAACCCTACATAAATAATACAAAAATTTATTAGTTAGTGAATTTATTTATTTATTTATAAGATAATAATAAAATTTCATGATAGAGTATTTTAAGAAACATATAAATCTTCAAGTTTATTTAGGGTAGTTGCAGTTGATTAAAATACAATGATATAGAGCTATTATAGAAAAAAAATTTGTTGTTTTAAAAATTAGGATGGATATTATAAATTTTTTATTTTAAAAAATTAGATTATAATTTTCTTATTTAAAATTATAAAACTTAATTTTCTCATAATAGATTCTTCAAAGTGTAATTTCTCAAAGAGCACATGAAGTTCATTTCCGCACTTCGTCTCAAACGCTTGCTACGTTTGGGATAGCTTTTTTAATGTTTTTTTTTTTTAAACAGTAATCTATAAAAAATTTTAATATTAGAAACTACTGTAAAAGTAATTTGAAGAAAAAAAATAAAAAAGTAAACCACCCAAACAAAACTAAGAAAGCCATTTCTAAACATTAATGGAATTAAGAATTTAATAAAACGTCATAAAACAGCTCTCATCGTTCAAAAAAAATTACTTATGGAAAGCAGAAATATTAACAATTTGTGCCAGGACAAAAATAATAATAAATTAACTTTTATAGTATTTAGTATTTACGACAAAATAATGACAATGTAAAAATTAAGAAAGAACAATTATTAGTTGACATTTTAAATTGAAATAAAAAATGTTTTTTCGACCTACTTTTGCAAAGGTCGTTGCAACCCATTCAAGCATGGTCACTAATTTGTTCTTCAGATATTTAAAACTATTTGTTTTTTTTTTTGGTTATGTAATCGAATAATTGCAATTATAGAAAGAAAATATCATTTTAATTTGTATGAAAAGCTTCTAAAAAATAGTGGTGTTACAAATGAAAAAAAGACAATCTTTTAATGAAAAAAATTTGAGAAGAAATAGTAGGATGCTTGAATAGTTTAACCTAATCATGCTAGTTCAAATCTAGAATGATAAAGAATTGACCTTCTTTCTGTTTGGATAAAGAATACTTATACTATGTGGGACTTGTCTTCCATTGCTGATGAATGGTGTTTAATGATGTCAAGTTTGAAGAAAAGTGATAAATATAAGTTGATTAGAGATATCAAACATCATAAGTACAAGAAAGATGTGAGTCGAACATCCATTTATGATAGGTGATAGGCCTTTATTATATAACAGGATTGTTTGATAGTGGGTGGTAGATGACAAGTGACAATAATATTATAATTTGACTAAGAGAAAATGATTGACACAATTATTTCATTAGGGAGGAGCATGTGATAAGGATGCATGCGAATTTGAATGATAAAAAAGCCATTTGTTAATGAGAATGATCAATGTTTTAGGATTCTTTGTTGAAAATAATTGAGAATATGAATAGATTAAATAAAATTTTATAGATTTATAGATAGGCTTTCCAACTTCTTTTACTAGATTCCTCTAAAATCATGCTTAAATAAGGACTAAATTACTCACTCTTAAGGGGGCTGTATTATGACTTTGTTTACGACCGCAGATTACAGTAGTGCTTTGGGTAGCGCTCGATTGCATTCTGAGAAATCTATGGTGAAGAAGTTGCATTTTAAAATCTGACCTAACTGTCTATAATAGCGGTCAGAAAGCTACAATTTGACTTTTGTAAATAAAAAAAGTTTGTATACACACCACAATTTTTTAAAACAACAGCTTCTTCTGCAACACTTCTAATACTATTTTTTCATATAGTTGTAGTTGTCTCAAATTGACTCTTAATATTAAAAAAACTGACTAAATGATCCCACGCATGACCTAGATTAATGGGTTTGCTTAGGCTAGGTTCAACATAGGAGATCAAGGATTGGTAACGATTCAATGATGATTGTCAATAATAAATTCTGACATCATTAATTTTAAAGTGTCAGGATTCAAAATATCAATAATTTGATCACCCAAAATGATTATTAAAAAATCTATTAATAAATTTTTTAATATCTAAAAAAATGACAAAAGATATCCAACTTTATATTAAAACAATAGTCTCATCAATAGAAAGCTAAAGACACCAACTAATCATTTGAAGCTTATAAAATCATAAAAAGTGCAAAGAGTTCTTTAAGAGGCTAAACTTTTAACTAAGCATGATTATAATCTTACTTACGCAATTAGGCACTTTTAAAAAAAATTTAAAATAGGCCCAATCGCTCGTTGAACGGGCGATCGACGTTGAAAGGCGACGCGATTCCCCCCGTGAATCGGCCGGCTTTGACACCTTTTAGGTCCACGCCAAGCCCGATCAGGAGATTAATCTCCTGATTTTCTCTTCCTCTTGCGACTGAGCCTTGCCCTTTCGCCGACCGATGTCACTGCTGCAGCTGACGCCACCACTGCTGCCGACGCCGTCACCGCCGGTGCCGGTGACCTCGTGGTGTTGGATCTACGGTTTAGTTTGTGATTTCAGAATTTTTGAGGTATTTTTACAAACATAGAGTTGAATGTTCAATTTGATTGTGAATATTGGGTGATTAAATGTGTTTTATTAGTTTAGTTGTGTGATTAGTGAATTTATTTGCTAGATCAATAAGATTGTATGATGTGTTTGTATTTTTTTATAGAAAAAATAGATCTTTAAGCGTGAAACCATATCTAATACAAAAAAACTCTTTTCATCTCCTTTAGCATTTTCCAATTCTTCTATTATATATGATGGTATTGAAAGGAATGTTTGTCTAGCTCTCCATCTAAAAGTTCATCTAAGGCTATTAGGGCATTTATTTGATCTGTGTTTGTTGAGCTCATTTTTGGAATGAGCACTCAACCCCTCCATCTTAGACATAGGACTTCTCTTAGACTTTAAGAGTTCCTTAATCTTAAGACACATCTAATTATTAGGTGGACACTCAACCTAGCCCTATAGACTTAGAAGAGTTATCCATAGGAATAGATCATGCCTTAGGGGTGTTAGGAAAATTTGCATATCCTATAACCCGAACTAAATTCTCACTTCCTTCTTTTAAGACAAACTCCAAACTTATATCAACTTCAACTCCAAATCAAACCTTGAATCAATTTCAATGGATTTTCTCAAATCATGAATCAATTCCAAATAATTGAAACCCATGATTGAAATCCAAATTCAAATTCCAAAAATCTTTCCTAAGCTCTTTGAGTCTATCTTATGAACTTAGCTCAAATCAAATCCAAATCAATTCAAAGTCAAGAAATTTTCTCACAACCCATTTATATTCTCATTTATATTCACATATATAAATGAAATATAAATTCAAATCAATTAAACTCAATCCAAAACTCAAATTCAAATTCCAAAAATCTTTCCTAAGACCTTTGATTCTATCTTATGGACTTAGCTCAAATCAAATCTAAATCAATTCAAATTCAAGAAATTTTCTCATAGCCCACTTATATTATCATGTATATTCACATATATAAATGAAATATAAATTCAAATAAATCAAACTAAATCCAAAATTCAATTCCAAGTTCAAAATCTTTCTTAAGTCCTTTAATTCCCTTTTAAGGACTTAGCTTAAATCATGTTCAAATCAATTCAAAATCATGAAATTTCCTCACAACCCATTTATATTCTCATTTATATTCACAAATTTAAATGAAAAATAAATTTAAATCAATCAAACTCAATCCAAAACTCAAATTCAAATTCCAAAAAATCTTTCCTAAGCCCTTTGATTCTATTTTTTGGACTTAGCTCAAATCAAATCCAAATCAATTCGAATCTTTGAAATTTTTTCATAACCCATTTATATTCACATCTATAAATGAAATATAAATTCAAACAACCAAAACCATCTTGAAAAATCAAACTCAAATTTAATCAAAATCCAACCTAAGCCTTTCAAGTCAAAATCTTGAACTTAGCCAAATTAAACTCAAATCAAGCCAAACTCTTGATTTTTCTTCATGATTTAATCAATCCTTCAATCATAAATCCAAATATAAACATAAACTTCAATCCTCAAACCAAAACTAAATTCAAAAATCAAACCCAAGTTAAACTCATGTTTATCCTTTAAACTTGAAATTGACAAATGAATCAAAACCCATTTGACTTCAAATCCCTTGCAAATGGATTTATATTTCAATCATAAATCCATATGTGAGTTCAACCAAACTTGAATAAAGCTTTGATCAAGCCAACTAAACCCAATTGGCTCACTTGACCCAAAGTGGTCAATTTGACCTACATGAATCAAAATCCAATTCAATTAAAATCAAAGTGAATTAAGTCAATCCAAACTTCATGTCATATTTATTGATCATCATACGTTAATCAATTATCATGAATTGGGTCAAATCAAGTCAACCTAGCCCGTTGACTAAGACCCATATGAACCCAAACTAGCCAAATTACAATCTAAACCAAATTGATTGCAATTAATGGCTCAAGTTCACTCCAAATTGATTATTGAACTTGACCAAAGCCTCAATTAAATTTAATTTGATCAATTGATCAACTAGACCCGACCTAGCCTAATTAACCATGAACTCAACTTGACCTAAAAGGTCAAATCAAAATAAAATTGATTGAAATCAAAGCATACAACATATTTCAAATAATCAACCAAACCCAAAACAAGCCATGATTTAAGCCAATTTGATCAATTGGGTTAAGTTGGTCAACTTAGCCCAAATTGACCTAAAGAATCAAATTGGACAAAATCTAAATTAAATAAATTAATTGAAATCAATTAAACCAATACACTCCAAATAGTCATTTGAACTCGACCCAACTTTTGGTTTCACCCAATTTGACCAATTGGTCAACCTAACATGTTTTGACTCGATTTGACCCAAATGGGTCAAATTAACCCAAATGAAACTAAATGAACTTCAAATGATATGAAATTTGGTCCAACTTAATTTTGACTCATTTCAAATCTGCCCAAATCAAATTTAATGTCAAATGACCACTTTGCCCTTGGGTCAAGGGCATCCCATAAGAAAAGACACTTTCCCAAGTGGTCATTTCTCTTTCTTGGCTACTTGGCACTCATCCAATGGTCCACATAGGCACCAAGGACACTAATTTTTTGACCCAAGGAGTGGTTGGGGCAGCCATGACTCATGGGGAGTTGAAATCACCTCACCTCTCCCATTGGAACACTTGGCATGAAGGACTCTCACCTTCCCTTGGCTAAGACACCCATTTGTCTTTCATGACAGCTCCTTTCCATGCCTTACCCAACAATAAGAAGCCACCTAGGATAATTCTCTTCCATTCCCAACCACCCCAAGCCAAATGACATGAGTTTGGAGCCAAAATTTTAAACAAAAAGGTTCATTTTCATTCACTTTTGATTCCAATGGATTAAAGGCTGAAGAAAACACATATTCCTATCATTCTCCCTCTCCTAGAGCTCCCAAAGCCATTGGCAATCACCCCACTTCATTTTGGAGAGAAATACTTCAAAATTAAGTGAATTTCAGCGATGAAATGATGATCATCGGAAGAAACTTCATTTCGACGTGAAGGTGAGGATCCAAGCTCATCCCAAGGCCCCTTCCCTTGCTCAACTGCGTGCTTGGGTCATCACCGTAGCCGAAAATCATCCCTGCTTAGGTAACTTTCAAAAAAACGGTAGCCGGTCTTAGGATCCTTCATTATGTAATGATTTTTCATATGACTTTTAGAAATTTACCCTAAATAATCCAGCATTTTTATTTTATATTATCATAATTAGAAAATAGAATTTTTTTTCGGTGCGAATCGACGTGAAAACGAGTCCATTTGGACAAGTTTTCACTTAGAAACTCACTTTTTTTCCAAAAAAAAATCCAGCCCCTACCGTCTGATTCTGCAGCAACTACCGTCGAGCATTATCATACTTAGAAAATAGCATTTTATTGTTCACCATCGCCGGAACTACCGTCGATTCGGTTCACGGGATCGATGGCTCGATCGCAAGATCAGCCCCGATTGGAATGGACCATCCGACACGCGGTTGCGGATCGACGATCATATCGCGGCGCCGATCACGCTGACGGATGGCGACGCTGATCGCGCGATCGGATCACGGATCTGATATGGACCGTCCGATCTGCTATTGGACAGTTCGGAGAAAACTACGGGTCACTCTCAACCTGTTGACCCATTTTCCCCGTCGGCCGAGCGCGGCGCCGCATCACGCGACATGGCGGCATGCGCATCCAATCGCGATGATGTCATGTGGCATCAGATTGCCATGCATATGGCACTGATTGCCGCCGCCGCGATGCCGGTGTGCCAAATACAAAAATCTAATTTTCTAAAAAATTACTTTAATTCACCTGAAATTTCAAAAATTCATAAAAAATAAAATACTTAACCAAAAATTACCAACAATGGCTCATTGGATTCGTCTTTTCCAGAGAAATCCAACAAACCTAAAATCCTCAAATTGTACTAAATATTTGGAGCTTAATTTGAGCTTTAGTAAAAAATTAAATTTTATTAAGTAAACTAAAAATACATGTTAGGTTAAGTTGAAAATTTCAAAGATTACAACTGATGTTAAAATACACCTACCATAAACATTTCAAGTCAAAATAACCTTTGGATTAAAAGATATTGAATTTTGAGTGTCAAATGATTTATTTTAATAAAATAAATTAACATAATTCATAAAAATCACTTAAATCAATTGAAACTTCCTAAATTCATAACTAATTATAAAAAAATCCAAAAAAAAAACAAACTCAGGTTCATTTTAAAGATAATTCAGACGAGAATCTAATAAAATTATTTCTAATTAAATTTGAATAGTAGATTTTTCTTAATTAGGGTTTATTTGAAAACTTAATAACCCTAATTACTCCTTAATGACTTGATTAATTAATTCCAAACTTCTAAGGCATATTTAGTGGGATGACTTCTGCCTCTCCTAATTTTCTTAGAATTTATTAATGAGTTAATCGGGGAATTAATTAATGAACTCCTAATCACTCTATTAATATAATTAAGGTTAATTAAGCATGTGAACTGTAGTTTAATTCCTTGATTAAGATAATTAAACATTGTTTAAGTGATTTGGAGGTTTATGGAATGATTTTGGGATATTTTCCTTATGCTATTCCTTAAACTCTATTTTTTCCTTAAATCCAAATCTAATTAAGGGTTAATCCACTAATGACCTACTTAATTAACTTGATAAAATTTTCAAAATATTCCAGAAACTTAATCACCTAAACTAACCCTTCTTGGATAGATTCTTAGGTGTTCAATAACCTAAGTAACTTAAGAAAATTATACCAAGCTTATATGTGTGAGAAAGGTTATGAAAGTACTTAAATTAAACCCTTTAACTTAATTAATCATTAATTGTGAGTCAATTGCATTAGGTATCTTTCTTTCCTAGGATGCATTGCTAATTTAAATTTCTTGTAATTTTATGTCATACTTTGGCTCATAATTATTTGATTAAATATGTTACAGTGGTATAGGTAAGGGGTAATTAATAAACTTAATCTACACCTAAACCTAACCAAAGCACAAAATTAATCTAATCACCTAAAAATTAAACTAAAACAATATACACATGTGAAAATGGGTAAGGACCAGCAAATCTTCTTGTACTTTTCTAATTCAAATCAAACTCAAAGCAAAATGAAAGTCTCTTTAAATAATTTTTGATTTTCTTTAAATGGTCTTACTTCATAAAATTGTCTGTAAGAATTAATTAGAGTGAATGAAATTACATACTTACATCACTTTATTTCTTTCCTAGCATGCTAAATGTATATGTTATATGAGTTTCATACATTTATGCTTTTTTAAAATCAAATTCAAAATGAAATATTTTCTTTATGTCAAATTGCATATTTTGGCTAAAGTTAAAAAATATGAATGGCTATTATCACTATTAAATTCAAAACTATTTTCAAAATCTATTAATTAAATACCTAAAACTGAAAGTGTGCTATTTATAATTATTTTTAAGCTTGCATGTGGACATAAATATGAAGATGTGCATAGTATATTTTTCCTTTTTCTTTTCTTTTAGCATAGTTTTGAATAGGATTTGACAAAGTATATAGTTCATTTGAAAAAAAACATAACACTTGTTTAACTCAATTCCTATCCATTCCTATGCTATTACTTAAAGAAGAATATCTTTACACTTACACAAATAAAATGCATAACCAAATTAACAAACAAATACAAACTTTTGTATTTTTTTTTCCATTCATTTCTTTTATACATATGCTTGTAAAGATATTATTAGGACAACCTCAAGGTTGCGAGGTTTAAATTTAAATAGATCTTATACCTTACACCCCTGGTTAACAATGGTGTGGTACTTACTTATGCCTTTCATATATACATGTGTGCATGTGAAAAGTGTATAAGAAAACCTCTATTTTACTTAATAAAAATCATGCATAATAAAATATTCAAATTTTCTTAACTCACTTAGCATTCTCATTCCATGCATTTCTTTTTGTACATATGCTTGTGTTTAAGAAATGTGGTATATTAGTCTGGACAACTCTGAAGTTGCGAGGCTTTAAGTAGCCCTAAGTAAGTCTTGTACCTTACACCCCTGGTTAATAATGTCACTGTACTCACATATGTCTTTCATACATATATGTGTGCAAGTAAAAAATAGATAAGAAAATCTCTTTTCTACTTAATGAAAATCATGCATCATAATGAATTCAAGTTTTCTTAAGTAACTCACTTAGCATTCATCATAAAGTATGCTAAACATTCCTATTTATATGTATAGATATGCTTAGGAACCATTCATATGCATGTTAGACACATGTGGGAAAGAAATAAAATATTATGTGTTTTGTAATAGTAATTCACTTTACTTAATCTTAAAATACCTTTCTTTTTTAACAAGTTTGTTTAGAGAAAATCAAAACTTATGATTAATTAAAATACATAATAAAATATTCACTAAACAAAAATCCTTAATGAATCTACCTTATAAATCGCTTAAGGTAGGGAGGAAAGTAAAGTTCTCTTCTCTTTTTCTCTCTTTACAACATTTAGTAACAAAGTAGGTTCATTCAAACTAAATCAAATATCACATAAAATTAATCCATATCAACTAAACAACTTAAATGAGACTATTCTTCTAAGTTGAACCATTTCATACTTAGAAAATCTTAACCTTAAAGCCTAGCTAAGCATACCACACAAGCCTTACATGACACACACATTAGGCTAAGTCATCACTTCTAGTCCTATGTTAGGGCGGTGCATGATTTGATATTTGTTTTTATTTTATGATGTGATATTTTAGTCTGGATGTTAGGGTGTATGTGCATAGAATGAATGGTAGGATGATTTAGTCTAATCATTATCTTTTGCAGGAGATTGTGCTTAAGGGGTGATATAATAAAAATATAACTGCTTTTGTTGTGCAAGTTGCTTATACTCTTAAGCATAATCCAAAATAGTCCAGGCAGATGTAGTTACCCATGTGTGGGGTGGTAAGTCCAATTTATTTATATACATGCTTGAGAATATGTGATTTGTTTAGATAATCTTTCTTTTGCAAGTTTTAGTTAGATTTACTTTTTCCCTTTTCATGTACTTTTGCAATTAGGATTTTGAAATAATTATTATGGGAGATTAGGATGAGCATTGGTTATAAGATCACATCTTATGTACCATGTGAAGCCTTTGGAGTATCCACATTCTAACCATCTAAAAGAAGAAACCAAAAGAAGAAAGAAGAAAGAAGAAAGAAGAAAAGAGAATGAAGAAATGAAGAATGAACACCCTCATAACATGAATTCCTTGCTTAATTATAATTAATTCATTTGTAATTCAAATTATATAATGGTAGAGCTTGGCTACCCATTTGTCTTTTCGGATTAGTGCGGTGGTGCCTGACCACACTTGGCCTTTTATTCTTTTACGTTAGATTTATAAAATGTTTGATGTTTTGTTTAGCTTGTGCTTTAGAAATGACATAATTTTCTTAGTTTCTTCCTTGTTTGATGTATGGCCTAGATGACGATTAGGCTCTTAGGAAAAAATAAATCTTCTATTAAATTAATCAGCTCAAAATTACAAATAAATAACTCATAACCTCATTTAAAGCCTAAGTTAAAATCAAAATAAAAGAATTAAGAACCCCTTAGCTGAATGAGCATTTCTTTTCTAACATCATGAATAAAAATATATTATTTCACTCTTGATTGGAGGGCTTCCACCTTTGCCAAAAAATTTGGCTTGACCTTTGAGAGTCATGGTGGAAGCACACATCCCCCTTTTCGCTGATTTTGGCCCATAATCTTATTTCTCATGCATTAGGCATATGAATCCTATAAGCCTAAGTCAAATGATTGTCCAAAAATGAAAGTAAAATATAATATATTTCGCATTAGATCTAGGTCATTTCTCATGACCTTACATGATTTAGTCTCTTAGAGAGTGAGTTTAAGGACTTAGTCTCTTTCTAAAATAAATAATAATCTAGCTATCTTACATAAAGTATAAGACTTGCCTACATGTATTTAAAATAGTAGGAGGAGTTAGTTGGCGGCCACCCCCAAGCGGTTGTAAGTCCAACAGTCGGGTACTTTATCCTCTCTTGTGGAGGTAAATCATATGCCCATTTTCACCTCAGATTTAAGTCGTGCCTTAGCCCTCGCCAAAGCTCTCTAGATTTAGGTTCTAAGATTGCTAGTTCCCTTCGGGGCCATGAGTATAAATCCTCACCTCTTAGGCATTTCCATGACCTTGCATTATGGAATTATAAGCTTTAAATTTCTAATAAAAATCTAACTCAAACAAATAAATCCTTTTTAAATTTCAAAAATATAAAGCCCAACCATAGGATAGTTTAAGATGCTTGCTAGATTTTTTAGCATCATAAGTCTCCTACTTATTTCTCTTTGGCTTCGATAATAACTCTCTCCCTTTGATCAACCCCATTTGATCTTCCAAAATAAACTAATTTATTGATAGTCTAACTTTCGAAATCTTTGAAGAAAATGATCATTTACCTTAATCAAGAGTATTCTTAAGGAATCTCATTCCTTAAGATGTAATTAACTATGGGGCTTGCCTCTATAGGAAACTTAACAAACCCGGCTTAAAATAAATCCTACTTTACTTTTCATGTAAAGTAGGGGAAGCATCTCTAGTACATATGAAGACCCATAGTGCTTAGGAGTCCGTATTCAGGTGATTAGGTCCATTGTAAGGTGGTGACTTCTATCTTTCGAGATAGTACACCTCTCCCCAATGTCGTACCCGATCACCCTAATAAGAACATCTGCGGATCTACGTAGTGTCCCAACCAAAAGGCATATATTTATATTTTCATTTATCCTCTTCAAAAGGATAGATGAAGGCGGAAATATTTTCACCACAGTGTTGAACTAAAAATATTTTGATGGACCTATTTTATTATAAAATATTACCTTTGTGGAGATTATTTTGAGCAGTAAGATGATATAATTCTTCATTATTAGAGCGATTTCTTTTTATCCATCATTTATAGCATTTGCTTGTAATATGGAGAAGGAAACATTATTTGTTTCAAGTGGCTCTAGCTTTTTATATTATGTCAGCCCTTCCTCTAGTTAGATTGTAGAAGTTGAACGCACTGAGCACCAAAGTCCCCCCTTTTAATTTGCACCAAATGTATTTAATCTAATTCTTTAAGCGTGATTGTGTGTTTTAGATCGTGTGTGATGTTTGTTTAAATTATTTTTTTGAATTTAGAGTTATTGCATTTATTTTTCTAAGATATTTTTTGGAAACTCTAAATTTTTATGTGACTGTTAGAATTTTATAATCGTCTGTTGAATGTTTAAGTGTAAATCATTTATTTAAAAATGTAATATGCTTATTTAGTTGTTAGATATGTAAAGTGGATGTTATGTTTGAGATTTGTTGGTTAAAATATATTTTCTAAAGTGGATGTGTGCTTAGGATCGTCTGAGATGTGTGTTTAAATATTTTTCTAAAGTTTAGAGTGGGTCTTTTTATTTCTTCGGGTATTTTTAGCCAACTTATTTTCTTAAGTGAATGTTATTTGTTATTATTAAGTAATTAGTTGTGGATAGTTAGTGTAAATTGTAGATCCATTCACTATTATTTTAAAATAAATTGAATTTATTCATTGTCCAGGTAAGATAAGGGATTCTCTATATTTTGGTGTTCTGAGTTAAAAATGAGTTCATATACTATTTGCATAATTCTTTATTATGATGGTGAACTGACTATTAGTGATGATTTTATTCTTACTTATACTGGTAGGAAAAATCGTCTAATATAAATCCCAAGGTAGATTAAATTCAAGGACTTACAGAGGCACATTATGAGATCATTGAAGTTAGAACCAATAAAGTTTAGTGTTAGTCTAATATGTTGATTTCCTATTGGTGCTGGATTTATTGCAGCTCACATTACTAATGATGAAGTATGTGAGTCTATAATCAATGCAGCATGCACTCAGCCTATGGTATTATATGTTGAAGTTGTGGAACTGCCAAATGAAGAAAGAGGGATAGACAATATTGAGGAGTGTCAGAGAGCTCCAATTTGTTAGTGAATACTTCACACCAGCAACTCAAATAACTTCTCGGGTTGAACCATATAGATTTGCACCATCAGAACATGCCTATTTTGCTGGGACAAGTTCTGAATTTATGGGTGACCCTCAAGATGATCCCATAAATTCACTATCTTCTGAAGATGAGGGGTATGAAACTATGTCTTCTATAATAAGCAGTGACCCTGTTAATGATGATGATAGTGATGCTAAGCGGACAACTTTATTGGTCATAAAGCCATCAATCAGGGCTGGTGACCTAATTAAGGAATATTCAGTCAGAACAAATCATACAGAAGAGTACTTATTATCTAACAATGAGTATATGCATTATGCTCAAACAACTAGAAAATGGGATAATGAGCTGACATTTGATGGGTCATCAGATGCTTCAGTATTTGAAGAAGAAAATAACATTCCATATGAGCTACTTGAAGGTATGCGCTTTCATGATAAAAAATAGCTTCAGTTCACTCTTCAAGGATTGTCCATTATAAATAATATTAAATTTGTGATCTATGATTTAAATAAAATAAAGTTCACTGTGTTGTGCATGTTCCATGATCACCTAACTACACCTTGTAAGTGGCGATTACATGCAAGCTCAAGTAGGAGATTGGGTGGTGCATGGAAGATTGACAGTATTGGTTCACCTCATACTTGTAGTCATTCAGTGCTCAATGTTGGACACAAGCAATGCACATCTCAGTTTATTAGTTATTTCATTTAGCCTGTAATTAGGCGTCAGCTAGACTTGAAGCTTGGAGAAATCATAGGCCATATAGATACTAAATTTAATATAATAGTGTCTTATATGAAAGCTTGGGACACGCATCACAAGGCAGTGAAGATTATTTTTGGAAATTGAGAGGATTCTTATCGAACATTGGAGAATTTTATGGGTGTTGTATTATCTTTGGATCTATATCGTGTGCACTCATGAGTCAAGCGATTCGGACTTTTTTTAGGCATTCGAGGCTTCTATCTCATGATGGCAGTACTGTCATCTAGTTTTGTGTATTGATGGGACATTCCTTCTAGGTAAATATAGGGGGACTTTACTTAGTGTAGTTGGGATTGATGCCAACAACAGTCTATTTTCATTAGCCTTCACAGTAGTTAAATCAGAGTGCATCGAGTCATGAGTTTGGTTTATACGAACACAATTGGACTTAATCCCACTGGTCTGTACAAGAGCTAATCTTTGTATCATATCTAATAGGCATGCAGGTCTAGTGCGTGGCTGTAGAGAAATATTCCCTTGGGCTACGCATCGCTATTGTCTCCGTCATTTGAGAGAAAACTTCAAGAAAGCTGTTAGGCAACTTGGAATAGGGGATATGGAATTCACATGCCAAAAAAATGTATGTCATGGGTAATACCGATGATATCCAGATTTTCAAAAGGTATAAGACTGATATTAAGAACATCAAGCAGGAGGCTTATGATTGGTTGGTTTCAAGGGATGTGCAGTTGTGGTCTTTAACCTATGATGGTGGCTATAGGTATGACATAATGATCATAAATGCAGTTGAATGCTTCAATGGTGTGTTGAAGATAGCACGTGACTTGCCAATTCATGCACTGATTACTGCAATTTACTACAACATAGTATTCTTGTTCATGAAGCGCCTTGAAACAATAACAAATCTTGCCAGCCAGCATGACTCTATCTTCTCTCCCCGTGTCAAGGCAACTTTATAGAGTAATGAACGTGAGACAAGGACATTAACAGAACCTATCAGGATAAACACAAATGAGCACTAGGTGTTTGATAGGTCAACTAGAACCTATAAAGGTTGAGCTGCTACAAAATAGTGCTTGCAGGTGTACCTACAGACAACCTCAAGCTTATCACATCCCTTGTCCTCATGTTATTTCTATTTTGGTACAACGACATCTTAGTCATGTGTAATATGTATCCGCTTATTACACTTTGCAGCTTTATAGTAGCACCTACTAGGGAGAATTTCATGTTATCCTTAATCATGATGAGTGGCCAGAGCACATCATTACTAGCAACTACGTAGAGTATATTCCACCAAATATCAAGAGAAAGTCTTGTCGGCCAAGGACAACTAGATTCAGAAATACAATATATGAGGCTAGTGCAAGTAGAACCAGGATATATAATGTCTGTAAAATTGTTGGTCACAATAAAACAACCTGTCCACAGACTCGACTCCGTAGAACTTAGGCTAGTTCAATGTCATTCTGTGTTGTTTAGGTGCTACAATGATGTACTGATGTTACCCTATTGTTTGATCTCCTACGAACTACTACATTTTCATAGTTTACTTGTGCTGCCTGTGCTGCTATAAACATGAGTTGTATGATTAAACTAAAAAAGTATTTGTTCTGTTTATTAGGAATTGATTCTTCTTTATGTTTTTATTATTAGGTTTAGAAACTTAGCTATCATAAAACAACATGAAATCTAATCATAATTGAGTCTTTGTTCTATAAAATATAGTGTAGTGTTGAGTACCATTTTGTTCATGTATCTTGTAATACATTATAGTTTATGTGTAGTTTACCTGTGCTACGCTGATGTACTGATGTTACCCTATTATTTGGTCTCCTATGTACCACTACATTTTCTTAATTTACTTGTTTATTCACCTGTGTTATATATGCTGCTATAAACATGGATTGTATCTCTACTGTGGCAAATTTAGTGTTAAGTGATATTTGGTTGTAAGTAATGTATGTGACAGTATTTTTTTACAGCAACTTTTTTTTAGTTAATAAAGTGTTTGTTCAGCACGCTATGCGCTATCTTATTTTGCTGAATTTTTTTTTTCTGTTGTTCATCTTTTGTTGAACCAACATATATAATTTATCTTTGTCAGTCTTTGCTGCATTTAGGGTATATGTGGTTATTAATAATTTACAGGAAGAATGTCTACTGAAGAACCAGTACGACCCTACGTAGAAGGCGATGACATACTGAGGAGACTGTTGTGGACTACAGCCCTCCACCAGTCGAAGTTCACCCCAATATAGCGGCGTTACGTGGTAAACACCGAGCAGGGCATCCTGACTTGGTGAAGTTATTTCTTTACAAGCAATGCATTCAAATTTTTGTCTTAATGTAGCATGCTGACCACACTGAGGCTGTGTCTACAGTGTTATACAGGTTATAGTACTTGAGGCAGCATCTCATTTATTGATATTCAGAGAATAGCCAATAAATTGTCCACGATTTATGGCGACTTTGAGAGCAGTTAGACTAGATTGTATATCACAAATGCAGTACATTCCACTGGATCACCATTTGCTCATCGCTTTGGTGGAACGTTTGCCACCTCAGACGAATATGTTCCACTTGCTCGTTGGCGAGATGACGATTACACTGCAGGATGTCTCTATGATTCTGGGTCTTCAGATAGATGGTCCACATTTCATTGATCGGATTATTGTCGGAGGAGGGAAACGGTGGGCTTCATGGCCAAATTGATGTGATGGGTTGATAGGAGCACACCTTGAGCCACATGTTATCTATCATGATCTAATGCAGCCACATATCACATCAGAATTCCATATGGGATAGGCTCACGCACAAACTTGCTTGCCCTTACATTGGTTGCAATGGACATACTACAGGAATTCATACTTAGATCTTTCTAAGGCTCAGTTTACTATGCATGTTAGGGCGTACATATTTTTTTCTATTAGTTCATTTCTTATGCATTACACATCGGGCTTTGAGGTGCACTTGTAGTATCTACCATTGCTAGAGGATGTGGATACCTTCAGGAAGTTCTCGTAGGGTTCAACTGTGCTTATTTATTTATATAGGGAGCTACATGATGAGACAAAGCTGAAGCGTACAAACATGGATGGATGTATACACTTACTGCATGTGTGTAGCACATTCATGTTGGTAAACCCACATTACATATACCATACTTGTAGACATAAATGACCTGAGTGGGATGTTGGTGGAATGAAGGGATCACCCGAGAGATGGCACCATCTCACATCAGAGTGTATAGAGATGAGTTAGATGGACAGTTGTAGAGTTAGGTATGCTCTTTTGATATATATTGTAATAAATTTTGTGTAATTACAACCCGACTTAATAATTACTAAAATTTTCGTGAAGAATGAACATCGATCCATGCGACACATATATATACTTACGGGTGATGAGATATGTCTGACCCGAGTACTAATGATTTGTTGGAAACGAGTTGAGTAGTACTTGCCTGATCATATGCTTAGACAGTTTGGCTTTCCACCTATGATTGATACAACACCAGTAGATCCCTCTTTTCAGCGAGTGGATGGTCGGTATGATACCGCACCAGTATGACTAAAAAGTGAACGTTAATTGGGTCGACTACCACCAGATTTACATTGCTCAGTGGGAGAGCCGTCATGATTCAATTGTGGCGGTAGATTCATCTCAGCAACACGGTGAGCCAACGATCAACTGATACACGAGGTGGTATCGGTCTTGGGCTTCACTCTATATATTGAAAGCATTAACAATTCGCCCTGACACTTATTACCCTCAAGCACCAGGAGAGCAGTTAATGGTAAGCTTATTTGTTATATAAAAACTTTTGTTCTATATAATGATCTGATCTTAACTAATTCTGCTTTCAATGCAGCACATCTTGAACACTGAATATGTATTCTAGCATTGCTTTGGGAAGGATGATGACACAAAATTTCAATATTCTATCAATCACTATGAGGAGTTGTGTAAGGAGCAACGGCGCAATATACATGTCTCTGATAGTAGACATAAGGACATAGATATTCCAGGTACGTCATCGTCAGTGCAGTCAGATGTGCCAACGATGGATGTTGGTCTATCCTCTGCACTAGTGGTCGGGCCATCTACATATACATTCACATAGCCATCCCAGTATTCATATCAGGAAGCTATGTGGAGTTAGATGCAACCATGGCAGGCAAGAGTCCCTCCCATATATGGTACAATCCATTCCATATGACGCCGTTATGGAGTGTACATTTACTCGCTTCTGCCTCCACCGATGTATGTACCTAGTGTAACACATTTGGGACACTTGCAATAACGGGCCAAGCAGGTTGAACATAAGGAGCAACATCAAGAGCACCATCTACGCGACCAACCACGATGACCACCAGCCCATTACACTCTCGGTAGTGATGCGATTTCACCATGCAGGCATGGACGAAGATAGAGGGTTGTACTGTTATCTTTTGTAGGCAGTGAATAACATATACTTGTGATTGTATCTCATTTGTTGTATTTATTCATTTAGTTTCACAGTTGTATAATTCTTGATTGTATAATCTCTAACGTTGGGAACTATTTGCACATGCTGACGTATTGATCAAGTCTTTTCTTGTTTTGATTGGATTACATTAAAGATCAACATTAGGTTCATATATATTTGTTTTAGTTCAGTTTGTTCTCACCACACATTTACAAGAGGTTGTACCTTAATGTATGCTTTTTATTGACGATATGTCATATCTCTTGAGAGTTTGTTAATTACAATTCAATAAAAGCTTTTTATTGAAGTGAGTTGTAACAAAATATGCAATGTTTCATTTGGTTGATTTTGAGAGTGATATATTTCCTAGATTTCATTATTTGAGAGAATGTAAATATAAAAACTGCGGTTACCTAGGGGAAAATCATTGAAAGTTGTAGTACTTTTCATTACTTTTCCAACGATACTAAGCACACTAAAATCCGACACCAGATGAGCCTTATACGACTAAAAAACGAGGAATGCCGCAATAAATATTTTTTTTGTACCTTAAAAATTTATACATACTCAAAAACTGGGGCTACTCGAGTGACAATCGTTGAAAGTTGTCAACATGAAAGTTGTAGTACTTCTCATTAGCTTTCCAATGATATTAAGCACGCTAAAATATGACATCGAATAAGCCCGATACGGCCAAAAATTAGGGCTGCCACAATACATATTTTTTTCACCTTAAAAATTTAAATTTACGCAAAAGAGCAGCTACTCGGGCTAGAATCGTTAAAAATTGTCAACATGAAAGTTGTATTAATTCTCATTATCTTTCCAACGATACTAACTAAAACTGACACCGATGAGCTGACACGGCCAAAATGAGGGTCAATAAATATTTTTTTGCACCTTAAAAATTTATACATATGCAAAAACTGCGGCTACACGTGTGAGAATCGTTGAAAGTTGTCAACATGAAAGTTGTAGCACTTCTTATTACCTTCCAAAATACTAAGCACGCTAAAATTTGACACTGGATGAGCCTGATACGGCCAAAAAATGAGGGTTGCCGCAATAAATAATTTTTTTGCATCTTAGAAATTTATACATATGCAAAACTACGGTTACCCGGGCTAGAATCGTCAAAAATTATCAACATAAAAGTTATAGTACTTCTCATTATGTTTTCAACGATATCAAGCACGCTTAAAATCTAACATCGGATGAGCCCGATACGACCAAAAAACTGAGGGCTGCCGCAATAAATATTTTTTTGGCACCTTCAAAATTTATACATACTCAAATATTGTGGCTACCCAGGCAAGAATCTTTGAAAGTTGTTAACATGAAAGTTATAGTACTTTTCATTACCTTTACAACGATATCAAGCACGCTGAAATCCGACACCGGATGAGCCTGATAAGGCTAAAAAACTACGGCTATGTATTTAATTTTAAACAAAAATTAATTAATTAAGCGATAGCGGGTTGGGCCAATTAATCGCCGCTTAATGGACAAATGAGCTTATTTTAAATTTTTTAAAAGTGTCCAATTGTATAATTAAGATTACAATCATACTTACTTTAAAATTTTAGCCATTTTAGAATTGATTTATTTAAAAAAAAAAATAATAATAATAATAATAATAATGAATTGCCACCAATTTTTACAAGCAAAATGTTCATCTCCTCAAGAAATTAATGGTATACATAATTTGTATAGATCACTGTGTGTTAAAAGAGTTTTCAGAAGCACAAATTCTCACAATTAATTTACACACAATCTGAGGTGAACTATCTTGATCACACAATGATTGCTTGTGCTGATCGGAGTCGAAGGTGCAAAATTCTTTTAAAGTCAATAGTCACACTTCTTGCTTGTGGCAGTATGAACTGACCGAAGTCAATGGTGCACTATACTTGAAATCGAACTGTACGCTGATGAATGCGCAAGGATAATACACGATACCCACAAGATGGAGTGGATACCCATTCCAAAAAAAAAAAAAAAAAAATAGTGGAGTGGCGGGCCCCACTTTAGCTTTTTTAAAGTCAATAGGTATTCGGGCAAATTTGACCTCTGGATTCGGACAATTTTTGTCGTTGAAGATTTCCAGATGAGAGAGTTATTTTGTGTCCCCAAAATATATGAACATTGATATCTATATTTTGATGAAAAATTAAAATAAATAACTATATTTTACTGTTTTACTCATAAAATAGTATTTATACGATAATAAATCACAGAATATGTAATTTGAATTGATGATTAAAAATAGTATTTTTTTGAAATACTACAAATTTTGAAAAAAAAATTCAACTTTTTTATCAATGTTATACCTCTCCTTAAAACCATTTTCATCAATATAAACAAACTTGAAGTCAGAGAGTCTCACAAATAAAACTTATAGAGTGAGTTTATATATTTTCTTAAAATATTTGAATGAATTTAATTATAAACTTACACACAACACATGCAACGAATTAGACCTAACGTCTCTTGGTTAAAAGCTTAATATCACAGAGAGACTTTTTCAAAGTCGCTCGTGTGGCCTTAGCACTCTTTCTTAATGCTAAGCCAGCATAACTCTTGTAACGCAGGACCAAAATGCTAAAAACTCTTTAGAAAAGAGAGGTTAGAAAGATTGAAAGTGCTAAGGAATTTTACAATATAAGATTGCTTGAGAATCTTAGTTGGTTCTTCCTGTTATTACAAATAAGGAGTGAGGATCTCTATTTATAGTCCTCACATGGCCTAAAGAAGATTCTAGATAGAAGGTTCTAGAATACATTAGAATATGCATAGTTTTAAATTATTTCATACCACTCCTAATATATATATATATATATATATATATATATATATATATATATATATATATATATATATATATATATGGTTCTAGAATATTTCATACTATCCTAGAGTCCTCTTGAAGTATTCTTCTTCCAAAGCCTTCTGAATTTTAGGAGAACCTTTTGGAGTCCTCAAGGTTATTCCCTCTATTTCTATACTTCTCTAGAAGCTTTCCTCCTTATATATGGCTAAGAGAGCATGACTAATCTCCATTGCAATATGACTCTGTGACATTAAGCTCTCAACTACTAAGTCAAGATTCTTTGTACTGTGGGTTTATATATGCATCTTAAGATCATATAATTTATTAAAATATTAAATTACAAGTACATATTGATTAAATGTTATGATTTATGATCAATTATTATCACAATTTATTTAAAAAAAATGCAAATAAATGATTATTAAAATTTTTAGAAAAGCAGTATTTACTATACACCATCAGTTAAAAATTCTAATGTATTTTTTTTTTAAAAAAAAAAACTCTATATGTAATACTACAATTTTGCATATTTTCAAAAATAAACTTGATTATATTATCTATAATAATATCATTTAGATCTTGACGAGTGAAAGTGTACAATAAGTTTATCAAATTTTTCACTCTCAATGATTTATTAAATTATTCATAATTTGATTTTTGTATGCAAATGCCTGCACATAAAAGTTCGTTTTAAACATTTTGGGTGACAATTTAATAGACAGAAATGGTATTTTTGAGTACTACACTCTCAAAATAAATACAAATTTTTTTTAAAATTGCATGCATTTGCTTATGTGGCTCTCCACATGCCTATGTTAAAAAGAAACAAAGTACCGATATAGTTTAACACTATCACAAGGATGAAAAAAAAAAATGAAGGAATCTTTACACATATATCAAATAATTTTGATGTATTCATACTAAAATCTAAAATTTCAAATTTACCTACTTTTTTAGTAAAGATGTATTAACTTTTTTAAAATAATAATATTATTATTTTTTGTGATATTATAATATATATATATATATATATATATATATATATATATATATATATATATATTATTTTGAATGAATATTTATTGAGCAATATAATTTCGTAAAAAAAAACTTTAATTAACATAAAAAAAAGGAAAGCTTTTTGACGCCAAAATATCTTGCCGTGCCTGTCCGAGTCTCATTTTTTTTTTTTTAAGATTGATTTTGACAAAAGCTAGCATAATAGCTGCTTTTTTTACTCAATAATTTTAAAGTTGAATTAGTTCCACGCGCAGACATTGCATGTGGTCAGCCCTCCCCCTTAAAAGAGGCATAAAAAATTGACCTATTCTCGCACATTTATCATTTCGAGCCTTTTAGATAAATAGGCTTCTATCGGTTGAACAATCCCGCTTCATGTGAGATTACGTGCATCACATGGGCTACTAAATATTTTCATGAACCGTAAGGTCGCGACAATATTGTTGACCACATATTGAAATATTTCACGTTGATATATTTATATAAAACCTTGCACGTGTGCAAATTTGCGAACGTGCGTGAATCATGCCATCATCTCTATATTTAAATTAATTATTTAGTTGCTTGTGCACCGAGGAAAGCATGGATGGCTCGGATAAATGGGAAGATGAACCGGACTAGTTTGAGCAAGTTTTAGCTTAAGATTTATGATAGGCTTGGGGGCAAAAAACCAAACGAGATTACTATTAGTATAAGAAGAAAATATAGAATATGAGAGAGGAAGAAATAGAGTTCATAATGAATGTGCTAAATTGATATTTTGTTTTTGGGGAGTTGCCATAGTTTAGTTGTATTTATTTAATTGAAGGACTCAAATATTTTTATCAAATTAGGGTTTAGAAGGAATTTAAATATTAATATTTTTATCAGTTATGTTGCTGTTGTTTTTCATATAAGGCATAATGAAGAAGAATGATTCATGTTCCCCACCTTATATAGTGGGATAAAGGTTTCTTATTGTTGTTATTATTGTTGTTGTTGTTCAGTCAGCTGTGTAGCTTATGACTTATTAGTTTTAACACTCTTGATAAGACTTAAGATATATCAATTCGTTCAAAAATTTCTCCAAAAATTTGATCGTTATCTAAATATGTAAATAGCTATCAAGTTTCATCACATGGTCTACAAAATTTATTTAATACGCATCTTACTTTGAATAGAGACATGTTCGCTTGGTCTCCCCTAGCGGGCCCTAACCTATAATTTTGGCTAAAATAATCAACATTGCGATTTGGATGAAGACTTTAAGGGGTCTTCAAATGCACCTCGAATTATCCGGCTTGACTAAGGCCATTTACTGCCCTTAAAGATGACCGTGACATATGCAATTAACCAAGTATTTTGAGGGCCATTATGTTAAGCATTATAAAATTGAGCCAATATTAATAGTAATTTGATTAATCATTTTTTAAACAAGCATTTTATATAGGTTTAAGTATTGGAGGACAATGATTTATATCTTACAAAAATTAGTTCAATGAGAATGTGAATAATATGATTTATATGTGATATCATCGAAAAGATTAAAATTAGAAAAAATGTTCGAGTTAGAGAGATTAATGAAATTGCATGTGTAAGACATAATATTGACAATCTGCTTATATGTAGATGAATTTAGTATGCATAATAAAATTAAAAGATGTACTAATCAAACTATTAAATATTTAATATTTAATATTAGGAAAAAAAATAGAACAAATCAAATATGATTAGAGGTAATGCAACAATACTTGCATTAAAAGTACTTTTAAAATTTTCATAATATATTAATCATTGAAAATAGAAATTAAAATTATTTGAAGTAAATCATTTCAGAATATATTTTTTGAGTGATTTAAAATGGAGTTTTAATTCATTAGATAAATTTATTAAAATATTATATTTTTATATTAGATTATTGATAAATGTATGATAGAATACATATTATTTATTTTGATATCACTCGAAATAAAATTTAACCAGTTAGAACAAATCTCAAATTTATTTTTTAAGTCTAAAATGGAGCTCGAAACTTGAAATTTTTTATAATTAATTTTAAAATATGAAATTGTTTTATGGATAGCCAATCTACTGTCAAGAATCCCTTTGTCACGTTTCTCTAACGAAATGATCATGTCAACTTCTATATTGCAAATTCACTTCTAATTATGCAATAATTAATTACTAATTAAGGGTATCAATTAAGAATCTTATGTTTTAATCATTGTTTGATTTATTTATTTTTTATTTAAATCAAGTGTATCAATGTCAAGAATCCCTTAGTTTTTCGAGCTTTCTCAAATATTTTTTGAAAATTTTTGAAGTTTTTACTAATATTATTTATTATTATAAGTTCATTTCAAAATTTTCTAATTTAATCTTATTTTCTTGGTTAATAATGCTATTAAGCATAGTTGATTCATTAATATTGACATTACTAAACTTTATAACATATAATTAAATACATTTATTTAAAGATATATAACTTTAGATACATTATTACTTGTATTAAGATTTAGTTATGGTACATCAAAGGCTGTTTAAAAATTAATTTAAATATTCATGCTCGTGATCCCAAAATGATTGTAAGGTTAATTGAATTGCTTAACTCAAATAATCATTTTTTTTGTCCTTCATCTTTGTAGATATTTTATTATTACATAAGAATCATAAGCCTAATACTCGTTTCATATCCGCTTGGTATATACATCTATTTTGAAATCTTCATCTATATATTGATTTCAGATCATAAAATATAATGGTATTCATGATTAAATAATGAATCTCTAATTAGGAAAAGTTCACCATCTTTATAGCTATTTATAATTAGAGCTTTATGACTTGGGATGACAAACTCTTAAATCCTGATGAAGTCATATCTAATTTTTTTTAGAATATTTATTAGTATTTATTAACCATTTTAAACCCATTAACTCAATTTTATCAAGGGATGACACACCTTTGATGTACCATAGTTGAATTTAAACATAAGCATGACACATTCATCTAAAGTATCTCTTACAGGTTTCCAAATATGAACTAGGTTCACCAAAATTTATAATATAAAATTTATGTGTATTTCATATGAGTTTTGATAAAATTAATCAGATAAGATCACATTTCTTATATCTTATAATGAAATATCTTATACTTATTTTTTTCATATTGTCCCTTTTTTTTTAAATTTTAGTTGTTAAGGATTTGATTCTACAGCTCTTGAGTTCTCTTTCAATGGCAGAGTCTCTCTTATTCTTGTTATCGTGTTTAAACTATTGACTAACTTCATGATTAATCTTTCCTTCTTCACAAAATAGTCATCAAATTTCTTATGCTTCAATCACCTTCATTATTGACATTTAACTCCGTAGCATCCTTTTTCTTGGGATTCCTAACACTCAATGATCATAGTATTCTAGCAAGTTTCTAGCTTTCGCTCTTACCCTTAAGTTGATAGATTTGCACATTTTAAATTGTTCACCTCTTAGCTTCCTAAGTGGACCTTCTTCTTCTTTTTTCATTTCTCCTCATTATCTTCTTAGGTATCTATTCTCTCCAATCTTTTGTCATCATTATGTCATTCGCCTAATTTCCATCTTTCTTGGATGTTAAAATTCAAGATAATGAAAATTATCTAGCTACCTCTTAAAAAAATCATACAATACTTTATAACCCTTAAAGGTGGGCCTTTATGCCTTATTTTAAAAGTTTAAAACAAATGGCTAATATGAACTTACAAACTACTTCACCTTGCTAACATTATGTAGGATGGTCGAAATCTTTTTTAAGACTATTAACAACCTAATGGAGACTTTATCATTTTGCCATCCCATTATCTCACCAACTCTCTACACTACCAACTTTTAACCTTATTATCCTGCTAACTTATCATTAGATTGAGCAATCAGCATCATTGCCTCTAAGTTGTCAACTACCTAAATCAACAACTTCCAAATGCTTCTTTAGAGCTATTATATTTGGCATACTCGTCCATCAAACTACTCAACAAACATAGTACAAGTCTATTGGCACTTAACCCCTCAATATATGCTAATGATATGATGATATCTATGCAATTTTTCTCTTATTAATGTCATTCCATCTATTTTATACTTGAGCTCAATCTAGTCTCTCATAGATTGATATTGTATTTAACTTATTCAAATTGTAAAAATTTAGGGATTCTTTTCTAATAAGTTTAATAATTTATAAACATTGAGGGTGAATGAAGCAGCTCTTTATAATATAAATAAATAAATAATACATGTATTTAATTTATTGTATATTTGTGTTTACCTAAGAGAATATAATAGGATATCGAGTGGATAAATATATGAATATTTTAATGTGATTTTTTTTTCAATCTCATATATCCCCTCTTTGTTATTTTTTTTAAAAAATAATTAATTTACATCATTCATATATTATTACTATTGCACACTTTTTTGTATATACTATATAAAAATATTTTTTATTTAAAGTATTGCTCGATATTTAATTAATCATGCATGTTGCACTTATTAATAACTAAACCCCTCATAACTAAAATAAACATGTCGTAATTTTATGTATTTTATTTTAGACATCTTTTTTTTTTTTTTTTTTGGAAAAATTAAGGGCAGAGCCCAATTTCATTCTAATAGTATAAAGACAAAATAAAGGTTACAATGGTCAAACAAAGACAAAGACAATAGCATAATTTTGGTTAGATGTATTATTATCTTTTAGTTTTGCGAGGAGAACCACACAATATCTTCAATGATATTATGGTCCCATTTTTATGGGGTGTGGTGCTCCGATGACAAACTTATGTATGTCTCAATCTATCTAATATTAAATTTTATGGTGGAGAATAAATGTCTAAAATTATTTCTATCTTTAATGATCCCCACTTATCTCTCTATCATAAAAGACAATTTTAAAACTCATAAAATTTTCATAATATTATTGTAGATTATTTCTCTCTTCATTTTTAAACATCCATCAATATTTTTATAGTCTATATTTCTTTCAAACACATCATCTATCCTTCCTAGAAATTCTTCATTCTAGTTTTAATTTTTAGCTCAGTCTTTTTAAAATCTATAAATCATAATTTTCTTTTCTTTTTGATACCAACCGATTAACTTCAAAAAGTAAAAGAATTTGTTTGAGTCATGTTTTTGCCGTGCATGAATGATTTACATGGACATCCACTGCATCTCTGTGCTATTAATGGTCAAATGGCTCTTTGTCGCGCGTGTACTTTTTTTTTTTTTTTTTTTGTCGTAGCGTAATGCACGCTAATTTGGGTAGCCAGATGTAAATCCAAGTTGTTTCTCGCACGTGTACAAATTCCACTACGCCTACACTAGATGCGGACCCCACTAATTTGCCTTCCACGTGTGGATAGTCGATACCGTGATGTATTCTGAGTTAAAATGCGTTTCGACTCATTTATTATATAATTAATATATCTTTCTAAATTTATAAAATTAATTATGGATTATAAATTAAAGCATATATTCAATCAAATTAAATGATTCAGTGAGATGAATCTAATAATACTAAAATCGAAATTAAATGAAATAATGAGCTTGTTATATATGAAATTTTGAAATACTAATTTAATGGCCGATTTCCAAATATTTAGAAGATTTGAGATGAATCCAACGGCTCAAGATTAATCGATGGGTCATTTGAATTGTCGAATCACCAAAAAATTATCTATGGTCAAATAAATCAAAACGAACCACCTGATGGAGTGTTTTGAGAATTTGGCTATAATGACCAAACTACCCCTCTCAGAATCCTATAAATAGGACATCATTATTATCGAGAAGGATGAAAAACTTGGGAAAACCGGAGAAGAAGTCAAGTCATTATCAACATCGTATCGATATCACACGCATTGCCGACCGTTCCTAACAAGTATACCAACTAACGCCAGATTATATCAACTCGATTCTAATTCTATTATCAAGATTTCACATACGTCTTGTAATCGCTATTAAAGACTTAAACTCTATCTAAAAGATATATAATAGATTTTTTACTAGCTAGTCCCCGTAATTTTTTCCCTTTTTTAGGTTTTTTCACGTAAAAATTCTGAAGTTTCTTAATCTATTTTCAATTATCTGCGTGCATCTTGAATTTTCTAACGAAGCTAAGATGTAAAATTTTATTTTACTGCAACTGGTTTTATGACGCGCAATAATAAGTTATAAATTCTAGATTTTATATACTCGTATATGTGATTAAATTTATAATTAAATTCATTTAAAATTTTAAAAAATTTAATTTTATGTTATATGAAATTTAAAAAAAAAATTAAATTTGTGCTATGGAGTCTATATATATATATATATATATATATATATATATTTGAAACCATTTCAAAGTATTTAAAATGTATATATAATATATTTTACATGACATAGTTTTAACCATTAAAAAGAATTCATAGATTATATATATTTTTATTACTTCTCTAATGCTTTTTTCTCTATTATTTTAAAGACGAATCTTATTAATTCTTGCAATAACTCATTGGCATTTAAATAGTACAAAATAGCTATATAATTTTGATTTAATAATCTTGATTTAATTTGTCACTATAATATTAAAAAATTACTATTTGATCTTTCACATGAAATAGTGTGGATGATTGTTTTATAACGTTGAACTTTACATCTTATTTAACTTAAATAAGAAACTTATATTTAACCTATTTTCTTAGGGACCGTTTGAGATCATTTTTGTTTTTATTTTTATGTTATTTTTAAAAATATATTTATTTAGTGGGTTTTTTATATAATTTTATTTTTTATTTTTAAAAATAAAAAATGTTATTTTTAAAAATACTCAAAAGATTAACAAGTACAATCAAACAAATTTCTTTTTAAGCAAAACATAAATAAAACAAAAAAAATTATAAAATAAAAAATAAAAAATAAAAGTGATCCCAAATGGATTCTTAGTAGTCCCCCATAAATTATGCTACACAAATAACAAAAAAAAAATCTAAAAAAAATTAAACTTTATTAATCTTTCAATTTACTTCTTACTCTCGCTCACCAATCTTCTTATTTTTCATAAATTTAGACAATCTAGTTAAATTAAAATTTGACAATCTATTTCATATGAATATCTACAATTTATCAAATATCTTAATAAATCAAACCATTCTTCGTTTCATTCTTTCTATATCATATTCAATCATTAATATATGAAAATTTTCAAAATTAGAATTAATATTTATTGAATTATGATTTATATATTAAATACCAGCAACAAAATTTAGTTTATATACCATTGAATCTCCATTTGATTTAATTACATTTTTTTATCCTTAAAAGAAATGCTAAATAATTAATAAAATTTAAATAACATTAAATTTATTTTAAATAACTAATAATAATATTAATATTTTTAAGAATAATTTTTAGCACAAGCTACATATAGAGGACACCAATTTTTCTAATTTGAAGCATAATAAATAGTTTTTTTTTTGGGAAAGGGTATCCAGCTAATACTCCACTCTTATGGGGATATCATTACGATAATTCCTCGCGACTTCACATTCATCAATGCACGCGCTCTTTAATTTTCACCACGAATAGGCGCCTCCGCCCTGGAGAGAAATCGAACTCCGTTTGAGAGATTTTCATTCATGCTTATCTACCAACTGAGCTAAGAGACGGTGTATTAATAAATAGTTTTTCAAACCTCAGGTTTAAGACGTCTCAATCCTAGACTCCTAGTAACGAAACGGACATGGGCAATAGGCAATAGCATCGTTAACATTTCTCGCAATGAGCCAAAAAAGAGAAGATTTCATGACGTCGATATCACGGCTTTGTTACATATGAAATGAGTTGGATCGAAGACTTTTTCAATTCCATCAGAAAGATGAATTCGGCGGCATAATTTTGATGCCAATTTTAAAAGAGAGTCCATAATAATTTTATTTTATAACTGCAAAAATGTTAATTTGGATGGTGTTTTTAGAAAAATATTATTTTAATTTGCGTTTCTTAGAAAGCCCTAATTGATTCGGCATATTCAGTGAAAATACGTTTTTGTTGTGTTTTCATTGAAAATATATAGAATTAGGTGTTTTCTTTTTTTTTGGAAAAAAAAAACACCTAATTCTATATTCTTTTTTATTTTATTTTAAACTTTTAGTCAATAGTATTAAATTTCTTACAAATTATCTTTTAAATTTGAGATTTGATTAAATAAAATATATTATATTCATTTTATTTGTAATTTTAATTAATAACTTATTAATTTTTATTGGGTAGAAAGTGTATAATTAAGTTGGTCTTAGCACTGTTAAGTGATATTTATTTTACTATTTTAATAGCATTAACTAATTTGCCTTAAAATCGCTTTAAATGCTATGGTTTATTTGATTGTACACTCCCTATACTATGTAAATTAAATAATTATAAATCAACTAATAATTTATTAAATAAAATTATGAATAACTTACCTATACTCTTTTTAGTACACTAAAATTTAAAATGTGAGAGATAAATTATAAGAAAATATTTTAAAATTTAACATAAAATTTTAAAACTAGAATTTTTTTAATAATTAAAAAACGCATGTTGCAAAACCCAAGCATCTTAAAATATTAAATTATTGTTTTTTTAAAAATTAAAATAAAGAAAACACCTAATTTTAGCCATTTTGAATGAAAAGGCTAAATCAATTAACATTTTCAAAAAAAAAAAAAAAAACGTAAATCAAAAGTAGCATTTTAAAAAAAAAAATCTTATTAATTCATTGATTAAAATGTCATGTGCTCTGATTTAAAATTTTGAGGTCATACGTACTATAAATGAAGATATTTCTCAATGAAAATTGACCGGTTGATGTGATGCAATGAATTTAGGAGTTATTTTATATATAAATGTCACATGCAATAAATTATTTTAAAATTTTTAGTCACAATTCACACTTTTCTTCACTTTGTTCTGCTTATTTAACTGATTCAAATTTGATTTTTTTTATTTATCAATTAAAAAAGCCAAATTCAAGATTTGAATATTTTATCACAACCAACATAGTCATTAAAAATTAATAATTTTATTAAAAATTCTAACAATTTTAATCTAAACACCTACATAATTCAGGAATCTATTATTTCAAATTATTTAATTTTCAACTTAACTATTTGGTTGGTTGTAACCAGAAAATTATTTTTGAAAAGACTTTAAAATTAATATTTATTTTAAATTTCAATGAATCTTTGAGAGATTTACATACTTACAACATAATTTTAATATATTTACATATTTAATGTCTAAATTTTAATTTTTATATATAAAATTTATCTTTGAAAATACTTTAAAATTAATATTTACTTTAAATTCCAATGACCTTTGGGGAATTTACATACATACAACATAATTTTAATATATTTACATATTTAATATTTTAATTTTAATTTTAATTTTTATATATATCATCTCAATTTTTAATATTACACTAAAGATGTCATCGTCATTCTTTTTTTTAATAAAATACTATCTTTTCAAATATAATAAAATATTAGATAAATTAATATCTAACTTTGAGTATTATATTTATAAATACATAAAAATATATATATAGTATATATATAAGTCTTCTTTCTTTTTTTTTCAGTGATAATCGAGTCATGATCCGTTTTAAAAGGTTAATTAATTTATTAAGTCCTTAAACATTAATTTGTCTGTGGTCATTTTCGAGTGGACAGTTAACGAATAAAGATTATTAAGATTTTATCTTTAGGTTTTATTGCCTCCACTGATTTTGAAGGACCAGAATATCCAACGTACCGGAATTGGATAGAGAGATATTTCCCACATTTCAAATGCCATAAATATTGTGCATAAAAATAATAATATTTTTAAATTAGTGTTATTATATTAAATATTATAATTATAATTGTACATTTAAAACCAATAGAAGAAAAGTTTTTAAACTTTTAGTTCAGACATACACATGTATTTAAAGAAATGAACAAGAAATGCATTTACGAAAAATCTCAAAAGAAAAAATCTACCAAAAAAACTTACTATGTCTATTTCAGAGTATAAAGATCTTCCCATAACGTTATTGAGATATGAGAATATTCAGTAATAGACAATAACGACGAAGTTGACGATGAAGTCAATGACGACATTTGACGACGGTTTTGACGACGATCGACGTGACGAGACGACGATATGGACGATGACCATGAACAACGATCGACGACCGAGGATCACGGGCATGGTTGGTTGACGAGTCGAATAAGTCGTCGGAGGATTTTGAGCTCTCTCGCTTTCCTGCCTCCTCATTAGAATGAGGCTATTTATAGACGGAGAAATGCCTCAGAAAACCCATACCCATTTCATCGGACTCAAAATGATCCCCTTGATCATATGATGTATTTTGCATTTGAATGCTCAAATGATGTCGGAAAGATCTTGGAACTCACGACGCTCGATTTGACTCAAACATTTGAGAGCTATTTAGGTTTAACTGATATCCCAAAATTTCCAGGATATTTTAAGATTGATCTCATGTTAACTTGGATCATGCTTAACATCAAGATTTGTGCTTCGACTAATAGTATTTTAAGTGTCATATCAATAATTTTATACTATAAATTTTTCATGATGCGATTTATTTTTGAATGACACAGATTTTGATATTTGAAAATAGGAGCAAATGATACATTACTAGAAAATTTATCTCAACCCACATTTTTATGCAAATTTTAAATTAAAATTTTCTAAAAAAAATTAAAATCGTTCGAACTATAATTTTAAGAAATTATAATCAGAATGAGTATTTTGATGAAACGTGCTCAATAATATCAAAAGTGACTCAATCCAAATCTAAATGATTATTAATTAAGTTTTAAAATATAATTGAAAATTTATGATATTGTTTGATAGATCAAATAATTTTAAAATTTTATATGCTTATAGTCAAAATGAAAATCTTGATAAGATATACCTAATGAGCTTAATATCACTCAAATTTAATATCATTAAGACACTTATTAATTAATTGAATCAATAAGATAGTTTCATATATATTTTGAAAATTTTGTCTAAAATAAAAAAAATTTCATGATTTGATATTGAAGAGAAAATTTGAAGATTTTAAAAATTCTAAAGCATTTTCTTTTGATCATGCTAACGATCATTATTAATAATTATCATTACTTAATTATCATCAATTAATTATTATCACTCAATAATCATTATCTGCTCGTGACACTAATGACCATCTCCTAATGATTGTCAATATCCTAAGCTGTTTCTCTTGAACTTTAAATATATTTAATAAAAATAAACTAATAATTTATATTTATAATTTTATCTTCTTCTATTAAGAAGAATAATGACCTTATGTGATCTTTATTTATATGATAAATTATTAAATTAGGTTAGTCTAATTATTTTTTCTTTTAAAATTTTTTTGCATAAAAACTAATTATCCGTTGTGGGGTTTTAATATGCTGTAATATAAAGTATTTTCTCCAACATTATAATATTTCTGACATGCAACACTTTTAATATAAAATATAAGAGTGTAGGTAGAGACGAAATTAATATTATTTTTCAGGAGTAACAAATTTATATATTAAGATTGATACATCCTCAGAAAATTAGTCTAATCAAGCACGAATCTCGCGATTTTCGTAAATACTCGATCTAATCACCGATTTTAGCAAACTTACAAAACCGATGCCTCGAACTAACATAACATCAAGTATAGTCCGATCCGAAACAATCGACTGATCAAGCTATCGAACATGAAAATGGATCCCGATCCGCCAAATGGTCACAAAATAGACATATGTACGATCGTCAAGACCTAATCCAAGATCACCCACAAGATCATTAGACATCATTAAGGCACCGGATCATCAAAATACACCGTCGATCGGGGGATCGCTCTGGCCGTCAGATGGGAGGAGTGGTTTGGATTTTCCATGTATTTACAAGGCGCCACTCTTCCAAATCTATAAATAGCCCATACTCCATATGAAAAGGACTTTTGGAAGTGAAGAAGGAGAGGAGCTCAGCGAAGGAGGAAGTTTCGAAGATCCCGGCAAGATCGCTTGGCCGTTGACCATCACCGTCGACCACCTCGACCCATCGTCAATCACTGTCGTTCCTTGCATTTACGCGAGTTGTTCTATATTTCTGAAATTGTTCCTCTTTCCACGAAGTTCCTGGCGGTCACCATCACACTGCCAGGACTATTACAACTGGTTGTTACATACATTGTTCCTTTCTTGTATACCATCTTGTAATCCCTTTATCGGAAGATTCTCGAGGCATATACATAGTGGAACATTTTGTTGGGCCGGGCGTGGTTTTTCCGAGGTTTTCACGTTAAAATTTACAGTTCTCGCTCATTTTTAAATACGTGTGTGTGTTGGACTAATCAACAAAGCTAAAGGCACTTTCACTCTCTCTTGGCCCGGTCTTATAGCGGTTGGCCTCGTGGGATGAGACTCCTTCATACTTTTTTTCGAACACCACATGACCAATAAGCAATCTTCTTGCCGCCTCTCGCTCTAACTCCCGTCACTCTCAAAACCAATCCTTGAATCGGGGCGTCAAGCTTGCCCACTTCCCCTAATGGGCATGACCACGTTGGCGAAGACGCAGGAATCTCTTTAGAAGAGCGTATCGGAATGGAAGAGTCTCAAAATGAGATGATCCGACTTTTAGAACACAACAACCTCCATCACGCGCAAATGCAGCCCCCAAGATCGATTATTACCTGCGGAGGACAATATCGCTCTCTTAGGCGAAGTTCCACCACCTCCAAACCGTGATCTTTGAACTTCTTGACGCCGGTTCCACCCATCCATCGCGCTCGACCACACGCCAATCGATTGCGGTGGCGCATTCTCTCCTGACCCTCCATGTTATACATGCAGAATTACAGCTTGAGTGCGAGAAGAACTCCATCACAAAGGCGGAATCATATCTTCTCTCGCATTATCGAGAGTCTTCCCCTTTGGTGGTATTCTTCAACATCCCATCCCGTAGGGTTTAAGCTTCAAACATTGACCCTTATGATGGAGTTCGACCACTTACGAACACATCGACCATTACTGGGACCATCATGCATATATCAAAGCTCCGACATCTTTGCTGTCGTCTTTCCTATTACTCTCAAGGGACAAGCCACTTGGTTCTACTCTCTTCCGAGGGGATCTATCCATACCTTTGATGAACTTCGCCAAAATCTTCTGGAGCAGTTCATTTGCAAAGAAGGATCATCAAAGACTCCTCCCATCTCTCTGGCATTCGTCAAAATGAAGGTGAATCACTTAAGGAATACTTCCAAAGGTTTTCCTTAGAAGCTCGCCAAATCCCAGGGGTAGACCCTGAATTATTAAGAGGAGTTTTTCTTGGAGGGCTCCGTCCGGCCTTTTACTCATCACTAATGCGAGATACGGTCCGTTCATATGCCGACTTAGTTCATCGTGTGGAAGCACAAATCTCTGCCGATGAAGCTATTCGCCATCATGAACAATTTGAGCAATCCAGGAAAAGCAGTGCTCTAGGAAAACCTCAACACTCCTATCAAAAGAAGCAACAAGCGCGTAATCTCCCTCCGACCCACATATCAACGGTGAACCACGACTTGAAAAGAATTACACCGTGAACACATCTCGTGTTAACCTCTAATGGCCATTCGAGATGAAGAAAATATCAAGTGGGCATCCATGAAACTAAATTCGAAATCGAGCAATATTGTCACATGAAGTCGCGGACATACTTGAGCATGCAAACAACTCAAAGAAGAAATTGAGAGGCTCATTCGAGGATATCGTCGATTTGTGAAGAACCAATCGACACAAACAAACATGCCTTCAAGCGGGGGCAAGGACAATCATCACGAAACAACAAAACAATCATCAAACGGTTGGAGATTGAAACAATTGCGGGAGGACCAATACTATCTAATCAAGTTCTCGTTATCTCACGAAGAGCCAGAATTAAAGAAGTCTCGTCTGCCGATCGTTCCATCACTTTTCGACTCGGACTTAGAAGGAGTACATGTTCCTCATCAAGATCCACTTGTCATCGGTCGGATCGGTGACCCATCTTATAATGTTAAAAGGATTTTAGTTGATAGTGGGAGTTACATCGATGTCTATTTTACTCCGTTTACGAGCATGGGCCTCGTTAGGGAAAAGCTCCAACCTGCGGGACCATTATGCGGGTTTGACAACCGCCCGTCTCGAGTAGAAGGGCGATCACTCTTCTGTTGTTCTCGGAATTCCCTCGGCAAATGACTCATTCAATCCAATTTATGGTGGTCAAGTCCTTCGGCTTGCTCTATTTGGAAGGCCCCTCCATCAATCTTTGGTGCAATCACTTCAATATCTCATCTTAAGATGAAATTTCCAACCCTGTTGGAGTTGGAGTAGTCTGTGGAAATCAGCAATGGCCTTGATCATGCTACCTCAGACAAGCTCGACCACGCCCGTGACCTTTAGTATTGAAGATTTTAATTTTTGGGATGAAGGAGCACCCCACAAAGTATCACACAGTAGAAGACTTACTCTCCATTACATTATCGGATGACCAACCACTACGGCGGTCAGTAGGATCCACTTTCAAAGGAACAAAGAGAAAACTACGTAGATTTCTACGTAGAAATCAAGACATCTTCGCATGCTGATATGCGGGGTTGACCCGATGTGATCATGCACTCCCTCAAGATTAATCCAACATCCAAACCGATCATCCGGAAGAAGCGGAGCTTTGCACCGTCACTCCGGGCTATAGAGCATGAAGTTAACAAGCTCCTTGAAGCGGGATTCATAAGTATATTACCCTATATGGCTAGCAAATGTTGTCATGGTTAAGAAAACAAATGGAACATGGAGGATGTGTGTATACCTTAACAAGGCTTGTCCAAAAGATAGCTTCCCCTTCCCGAATTGATTGATTGTTGGCCTACGTCGGCCATCAAATGCTCGGTTCACGGGCGCTTACTCGGTTATAACCAAATAAGAATGGATCCTAGATGAAGAAGCCACATTTCAAACATATAAGGTTTATATCTGCAAGTTATGCCATTGGGTTAAAAAATGCGGGTCTTTATCAACGCCTTATGAATATGGTTTTCAAAGGCTATTAACGATGGAAGTATCGTGGGCGACATGTTGGTGAAAAGCGGAAGAATCACAACATATCTCGACTTAGAAGCGTGCTTCAATCTTCTTATTTATAACATACGGCTCAACCAAATGTGCCTTTGGGGTTACATCGGAAAATTCTTGGGTTTATGGTAACCCAGCGAGTAGAAAACCAGAAAATTAAGGCTCTCGAGATGACCCCTCAAAGAATATCAAGGAAGTTCAACGTCTAAATGGGCGGATCACTATCTCGTTCTTAGCTCGTTACGGGGACAAATACTTGCCATTCTTGAGAATATTAAAGGAGCAAAAAATAATAATTTTCAATGGACGAATGTCAATGCTTTTGAACAACTAAGAGTACTTAGCATCTCCCCTCTCTTGTAAGCCTATTCAAGGAGAAATATTATACTTATATCTTGCGGCTTCTCCCCCGCAATAAGCTCGGTCTTGATGCGGAAGTAAATGGGATACAACGACCAATTTACTACTCGGAAAATACTTTGGATATAGAAAGTCGTTATCCACTCATGACAGGGTGGCATTAGCCTAGTTTTTTTTTTCGAAAATTGTCCATACTTTCAAGCTCATACTATCGGTGTTTACACTAATCTACCATTAAAGCTATCCTGCGGCAGGAAGCATCCGGAAGATTAATTAAGTGGTGGTGGAATTGGGAGAATTTGACATTAATTTTCTACCTCGACGACATAAAGTCTCAAATACCAGATTTCATAGTAGAATGCCTTTGTCCAACTCAAATGATATCTATCACACGTCCTTTATTTCCTCAATGGACTTTCTCTATGTTGATGGAGCTTCAGGAAATACTGGCGCTGGAGCTGGAGTTTTACTTATTTCCCCGTGAGAATACCTTAGAGTATGGACTTGTTTAAAATTTTCGCATTAATATGGTGAATCTGAGGCCCTCATCGCGGGTTGAGACTTCGCCATCGATCATTGAGCGCAGACTTAACAATCCATCTTGACTCTCGACTTGTCGCCTCTCAAGTCGAGGGTGACTCGATACCATAACCCTCGGTTAGCCTGTCGCCGACTTGGTGAAGTCTCTCTCCTTGCCCATCTTAAGAGCATCAAATCACTCACATGGAGAAAATACTCGGCGGGCAGCCCTCGCTAAGCTTCTTACGTCCATTCTGGAGAGATCATTGAGAAAGTATATTGAAGAAATATATTTTCCCGATTGGGGACCATGGGTAATACAAACGATTGATGAGGTGAAGGAACCCTCATGGATGGACCCCATCATGTCTTTCCTGCAAGAAGGAAGCCTCCCCGAAGACCTTACTAACGCCACTCGCCTCCGAAGACAAGCCGCAAACTTTGTTATTATTGGAGGTGAACTATATAAGCGCTTTCTGGGCCATACCTCAAGTGTCTTCCACCATCGGTATGCTAAGAGAGGTTCACTCGAGAATATGTGGAGAACACGGAGGAAGGCTAGCCCTTAAAATTATAAGGCAAGGATTCTATTGGCCTCTGGGTGAAACAAGATGCCACAGGTTCACCAAAAAATGTCTTGGTTGTCGGTTGCATTCAAACCTTCCTCACATCGCTTTGAACTTTCATCTCTTCAAAGCCGTGGCCTTTTGCTCAGTGGGGAATTGATATAATGGGACCTCTTAGATAGCATCGGACAAAGAAAGTTCATCATTCTAGCCGACTACTTCACTAAATGGGTGGAAGCCGAACCACTCGCCAAAATCACGGCAACGCTAAACAATTTGTTTGGAAAAATATAGTGTGTCGATTGGTCTTCCACAGAAGATCATCAAACGGAACTCAATTCTTGGAAAGGTCTTTACGTCCTTTTGCAAAGATCTTCACATTCAGCTGCTGCATACGGCTGTAGCACATCCTCAAACCAATGGGCAAACCGAAGTTACCAAATGGGACCATACTCAAAGGACTAAAACACTCTTGAGAAGGTTGGGGCAATGGGTTGATGAGCTTCCCAATGTTCTTTGCTTCCTATCCATCCGCACCCCGTGAGACATTATAACTTGTGTTTTGTACGGAAGCTATCATCTGGGTGGATATCGGGTTCCAAGTCAAGAGTCCAATTTTTGATCATGATAATAATGAGGAAAAACTCCGGCGACACTAGATCTACTCCCGAAACTTCGGGATATGGCCCTACCGGACCTTCTATCACCAACGGGTAGCTTCGCCACTTCAAGAAGAGTAAAACCTCGTCCCATATCTGGGTGACTTGGTTCTGCGAAGTCTGGTCAGAGCAGGCCCAATGATAAACTCTCTCACGGGAGGTCCAGGTATATAGTCATAGATGAATTCCGGAGCGTTCAATCGAGGACCCGAAGGAAAAACTACCTCGAACTTGGAATACTAAGAATCTTGAAAATATTATCGGTAACTCTTCTTGCATAATTATTGCAACTTTTATCGTCTGTCATTTCATCCTCATTATAACGATCCCACTAGCGGGATAGAGCTTGTTGTTATTATTGTTGTCATCGTTGTTGTTGTTGTTGTTGTTGTCATTTTCTCTTAAAGCCCTGTCTTGTGATTATATCATTACTAGTGAATTCACCTTTGTTCTAACAAGATTTGCTTTTTTCTTTTCCAAATATACAACTCATGTTACATCTCAATTGGGACATGATCAATCCCGGGACTTGATGACCTCTTCCATACAGGTTAATGTCATCGAGCAAAACTCGACAAACAACCCGGAAAGGTCAAAGGTCCTTGGTGGACTTACTCAACTCGTCACCGATGAGCGAACATACATACATAATTACGTCCGAGCTTCGATCGGTCGGAACATGAAAATGGATCGATCCAAATGGTCACTAGACATATGTATAGTCGGTCGGCCATTGACGAATCAAGAATCCAAGATCACCCAATTCCATCATTAAGGCACGGATCATCAAAATACACCGTCGGTGGGATGGCGTCAGATGGGAGGTGGTTTGATTTTCCATGTATTTACAAGGCGCCACTCTTCCAAATCTATAAATAGCCATACTCCCATATGAAAAGGACTTTTGGAGACCAAGTGAAGGAGAGGAGCTCAAGCAAGAAGGAGGAAGTTCAAGCTCGAAGATCCCCATCCCTCCCGAGATTGTCAACCATCCGCCTCGACCCACATCACACCCTCGCCATCGCATCAATCATCGTTCTTGCATTTTACGCGGTTGTTCCTATATTTCTGGAAATTGTTCTCTTTCCACCGAGTTCCTGGCGTCACCATCGCTGCCAGCATACTATTCTGACGACCGTTGTTACATACTGTTGTTCCTTTCTTCGAACGAGAATTCGACAAAGCTACCTGATTTTGAAGATCTCAATCAACTCAGCCAAGGGAATGCGCTGCCACGAAGAGTCATCTGAAATAGTAAAGTACCTCAGGTGTGCAGACTCGATCGGTTTTGGCAACATAATACCAACTCATTTGGGAAGAAAAATTCATGAACACCATTAAAACTCGATGTGACTGGATGATATATCATCCAGGCCACCTATGAGTTTTCTTTGCCATCACCAAGAATACATAATAAATAAAGAGGGAGAAATAATAAAAATCGAAGAATTTTGTAAAGACTCTTATGATATCGCATCTTCTTGTTTTGACCCTCGGCATGATTTGGGACAAAATTCTCCTATGGTGACGAAAACACATACATATGAAGGGGAGGGAAAGAGAAGAAGAAGGGATATGTATATTTATATAAAGAGAGAGGAGAGAAGCTATCCCCTAAATAAGGCTATGAATTAGTCAAACTTTCAGTCGTCGGCGATGGTTCTGCTTCCCATCATCTGGTTTTCAACTCGATATCCAAGTTGAAAGAAAGCTAATTTTCTACAAGAAAAGTCGAACCGTGAGATCACCTCAGTCGGACGGTCAGGCGAGGTTGAAACCTCTTTGAGGGGAACGGCGTGCGTGGGCCTTGATGCCTCTACGGACGGTGACGCGGTTGAAACCTCTTCGAGGAAAAGCAACGGCGGCGTGCAGTGGGCCTTGATCGCCTCCCACGGACGGTCCGACGAGGCCTAGACGTATCTGGCACTTGATCGCCTCTAACCCGGACGGTCAGGATAACCGGAACCGACGATTATCTGCAGCGATCTAAATAATCCCCAACTCAAGAGGAGAGGAGAAGTACATTTCCTCTTACCCACAGGGGTTTTATAGACCCATGAGAATAAAAAAAAAGGCATTCAAAACCCAGAAAGTTCCGGTGCGTGGCTGCGCAGTCATGTATTAGCCAGCGCGCCGTTGCTGCCAGCGTCAACCGCTTCCGCCTCGGCTTACGCCGATCCGAGCGAGCCCGGCGATGTCCCAGGTGGCATTGCTGGTGAGCGACGGCCGCGGCCGCCTTCGATGGCGTGCATGGGCCTGAGCGGCCATGATCCGGCCCATGATGGCCCGTAGCGCACGTGGCCGGGGCGTGGCATGGCGTCATGACGCTACTGGCGTCCGACACGCGTGGCCGTAGCCGCTTCTGGCCGTGGCGTGGCCCGTGGCGTGGTGGCATGACCGACCGGTATGGCCCGGCCCACCTACGTGATTATGACGTGGCCCGTGGCGTGGCATTGTGGCCACTGATGACCCGCGCATAATGAGCCAGACCCCTTGACCCGACCCGAGACCCGTAGCCATCGAATTATCATGGTATGGCCTTGGCCTGGCTTCGCCCAGCCCGTAGCATAAGGCCTTCGGCCCCTGACATGAGCATCCAGCGGAATCCCGAGCCTGAAAACTTCCAGTAAGTGTCAAACGGGTCCATAACCTCAAAATATCGCACCACATACTTATCGCATTTCGCCTTCATCGAAGTTATAATATTTCTTTGTTATGAAGATTTGTTCTCTCAAAATCGCGATTAAGGGACTCTCAATTTTCATTTCTATTTTCAAGTATTTGACATATATTTTGGATGATCGATAATGTAAAAAAAATAGAGCGGCGATACATCCTCGAAAAATTAGTGTCAAACCGAATCTGGCATTTTAATACTTGATCAGATTTTAGCAAACTGATCAAGCGATGATGATCGATGACGAACATAACAACATCATAGTCGATCCGAGCTCGAATCGACTGAGATCAAACTATCGGATGAAAATGGATCACGATCCGCCAAATGGTCAAAATAGACATATGTATAGTAGTCGCGTCGGCGGCGTCAAGGCGAATCCAACGAATCATCACCCAATTAGACATCATTAAGGCACCCGGATCATCAAAATACATTCGATGGGATCGCCGTCAGATGGGAGGAGTGGTTTGGATTTTCCATGTATTTACAGACGCCACTCTTCCAAATCTATAAATAGCCATACTCCATATGAAAAGGACTTTGGAGACCAGTGAAGAAGGAGAGGAGCTCAAGAGAAGGAGGAAGTTGAAGCTCGAAGATCAGGAAATCGCGCAGACGTCGTCAACCATCAGTCGACCCACTCGTCAGACCTCGCCAATCACTGTCGTTCCTGCATTTACTATTGACTGAAATTGTTCTCGCTTTTTGAAGTTCCTAGCGGTCTATCACTGCCGCCATGACTATTCTGACGGCCGTTGTTGTTTCTTCTTTGTATCTTGTAATCCCTTTCGGAAGATTCGACATATAGATATAGTGGAACATTTTTTGTTGGGCGTGGTTTTCCTTTTAGGGTTTTAGCGTTAAAATTTAGTTCTCGCTCGTTTTTAAATACCGCATTATTGTCTTTGAATTTCAAAGGCTTTCACTCTTACTGGTCTTACGCAACAAAGATAAAATAAAAAAATAAAAAATTTCAAAGAAAACAAATAATTAATTTGATAATTTATATAAAAAAATTTATAAAATTAAAAGAGTGCAATTCTTTTTGCCCCCTCTCCTCTATTGTCCTTGAGTCCGCTCTTGAGTGGAGGTAATTGTTATATAATTTGTCTCTCTTTAAATCCTATGTCATGATAATTTCCAACACTATATTGACCATTCATTTCCTTCGTCGGCTCTGGAATGCAGCAGTTTCAAACTCCTGCCGTCTTCAACTCTCATGAGCGTCGATGGAGCAACAGTTCAATGCCCTCCGATCCAGTCTCCGTCTCTCCCACTGCCACTCCGACGCCAATGATAAAATCTCACCGCTCCATTGCTCTCGCCATTTGATGGCTTAAAATAAAAATTAAAGTGGAAAGCAAAATCACCCACCCATTAATTGCATTTATTTCTATTACCTTCCATAAGCCAGCTACATATACATTTCTGGTTGCGACGCTAGACGATAGTACTATGACCAGTGAAGAGTACTCATCAGCGTACGAGGAAAAGGAAAACAGAGATCTTTAATTTAAGAGGAAAGAAATTATCAAGTAAAAGAAATTATCAAGGAATGCATGTAGCTTATGTAGTGTTCCCAAGCCCTGCGAGGAGAGCGAGCCTGAGCTTATCGCCGCCTTGGAGAGCCAGCGGTACTCGAACAATTACGTCTTGTAGTGTCAACTCCTTAAAACTGACAACGGTTGCGTGCTGAACCACCAAACCAAGTTCCCGCATCTCCGCCATCAACTTCGCAGGCGAGTGGCTCAAATTCTCCGACTGCATCCTAATCACAGCATCATCACCAAGAAGCTTCACCTCCACTTCCATGATAGCGACCCCTCCATCACTGATTGATTTCGTAGTAACAGTACTGCTCGGCATTCCTCCACCACTACCGCTTTCTTGCTCCAAAAATGATTCCTTTTTAACCTTCTTCGCCTCTCTTTCTAGCTCCTCCACCTTACCTCGAAGTTCCTTTATGTACGACACAGCATCGGCGAGGAGAGACGCTTTATCCATCCTCGATACGTTAGGAACCACCGAACGGAGAGCATAGAAGCGGTTGTTGAGTTTCTCCCGCCGCTGCCGCTCTGCTTCCACGTGGTTCGTAGGATTGTTATTCTCCGGCGGCATAGTACTCCCAGGCTTCCTCCCACACTTCCTCGCCCGACCGCGGGGAAGAATCCCTTCCTCTGAGTCCGAGTGGTCCGATTCAACCGACGACCAGAGGCCGTTCTTAAGCAGAGTGGTGTTGCCAAAGAGAAAAGCTCTCGCTTGATGAACTACAGACCAGTTCTCAGCAACGAGATCCGAGGATCCGAGTTCGAGGACGCCGTCTGGGGTTGAAAAGTAGACGAGTGTCTCGATGCCGTGGAGCTGGGCTTCGCGGGAGCGGTCGCAACCGCAGGTGGTCAGGGCTTTGGAACCAGCGAGCCAAACTGGAGAAGGAGAGGCATAGGCGCGGGCAGGGGACGCCCGCTCGTCGACGGCAAACGAGCGTGTCAGAGAGATAGCATAGAACCATTCCATGTCGTCAGTATCTCCGCCGCTGCTGCCGGGGCCTCGGTAATGGCCGTCGCCGAAGGAAAGGAGGCGGTGATCGGGGGAGGAGCGCCAGAATATGGCGTAGGCCCACCGTTCGGGGCGGGAGTTGAGGAGACATTGAAGGCGATGCTGCAGAATCGAAGGGGGTGAGGAGGAGGAAGAAGGTGAGATCAACTCATCCATTTGCGGGCGTGTTTAATTGAGAGGTGAAATATAAAGTGAGGATGCTTTGGCGTTTAGCCTGGTTATTTTTTGCTGTTGTTCTTAGGTTGAGTTGCGGCAATATAGAGGGAGAAGGGAAATTTGCGGATCAGACCACAATTATAGTATGTTTGACTAAAATTTGTTTCATCGTATTTCTTATTTGTTAAACATAGTTTTTTTTAACAATCAATTATGTCAGAGCTCTGAATATGATAACTGTAAACAAATTAGTGTTTTATTTAAAAAGTAAGATATATAACAATTTTAAAAAAATTTATTTTTTTCAATAAATTTTTGAACTATTTTTATAAACAGTTATAACCATCTCAACTAATTAATTATAAGTTACCATCAATTAATTATAAAACTAAAATTATGTTAATATTTTTGAAGTTTAAAATTTTCCTTGGTGTATGTATTTAAAGAGTAAAAAGCTTGTAATTTTTTCTGGAAAAGAGAAAGAAGGCCCATACAGACTTGATCCGAATTTCTGCGATTCTTGTATGAGAAAAAATGAGTTATGCGGGCTTATGATGAAATGTGATGCGAATAATCAAATGGCTGCAGAGAGCAATCGGCGGTGAAAGTCATCCTGATGGAGGCAAGCAGAATTAACGGCAGCGAGTTCAACGGCGGTGGTTGGCCGTCGTGCGATGATTGCTTGGAGGATCTTTAGAGCTCTCTCTCCTCTTGTTTGGTCCTCTATGAGGAATAAGAAATTTATTATAGTGGAGGTGGCGTCTCAATACATCGCAAAATCCGTACCACTCCTCCATCGGACGGCTCATGATTCCCTTGATCATATGATGTATTATGTATTTGAAAAAAATGAAGTTGGAATTGTAGATATTTGGCTTGTTGAACTGTCATCGATTTATTTATAAACATTCCATATTTGAGAGTTTTTAGAATTTAAGCGATGTCTCAAAGTTTCCGATGATATTTTAAGTCTTGATCTCGGGTTCATTTTATGATTAAACTTTCTTTCATCAAGATTCTTATTTGGTTCTGTATTTGGAATCGATGTAAAGGAATCATGTAAATGATGTAAAATGATTCTTTATAGTTGTTTGGTTGAGAGCTTTACAAATTCGACTTTTTTTTGTTTGTTGACAAATGTAATGTAAAGTAAATTGAAGTTGGGCGTCGGCGTCTGCGTGCGGCGAAGCGTGGCGGCGTGGCGGCGGTGTGGCGACGGCCCGGCGGCTGAGCGGCCGGGCGGCCCCGCCGCCTCTCATTCTGTATTTGGAATTCAGGATTAGGCGTTCCAAATCACTCAATGTTAGCGGTGTATTTCAAATCGCCAAAAATTACATGCGTTACTTTACTTTGTCAAACAACAAAACGGAAAAAAGTATGTACGTTAATTCACTTTACAAAAACCAACAGCTAGGTAGAGGAATTTTTAGGGTCATATCAGATATAAAATTATTATGAAAAGAATTTATAAATTTGTTATAATATTATTGATTTTTCTAAATTTAAAAAATATATATATTTTACAACTATAACACTACTAATATTTGATTATAAAATTATTTCTCATCATAAAAATAAAAAAAGAGGCTAAAAGGCTAAATAAAAAAAATGTGAAAACTATATGAAAAATAAAGCTTAAAAAAATCCCAACAGATCCTCTAAATTATTACTTTTATGAGCCATCTGATTAAATCAGATTATCTATTCCACTATTTGCTCATAAGATTATCATATAAATCTCGTTCGCAGAAATTTTTTTCATAATTATATCAAAATACTGTAAATGACCTTTTTTTATTTCACATATTTTAATATAAAACATGCAGTCGAAAAAAGTACCAATATATTAATAAATATATGAAATAAAATATCACTTTAAAATGCATAATTTACATCAGGTAAAAGAAGCACGTGGGTGGAAACGGAGAGGTAGGGGGCCTCACCTGGTTACGGGTATGGACAGAAAGGGCTATGGCGGCAGGCGGATGATACGTTCGTGTCGTAAGGTACGAATAAAACACATGCCTTAATCCAACTTACAATATTAATTATTGTTATTGTTGGGATTTTAAATACATTAATTATTAAATTTTAATAATTATGGTTATATTCACTCAGCATTAAAAAAAACTTACAATAATTGATTTGCACTTTATAGAGTATGAATCATATAAAAATACCGTTTTTTTCACGTTGGAAACTGATGTTTTGACAAACTTTGCAAAAGTACACTCAATAATAATATATATTGTTTAGAGTTTTAGCAATCACGGCAATGGTAAGATTTACGTATAGGATGGGTGATTACGGTTGTTGCATGTAATCAGTCCATAGAGTGAAAGTTTACGTCTTATTGTCGATTAGTCGACATGTAATTAAAGAGAACAAGAGCTCAGAATTTTAACGTGGAAAATCTCGAAAAGGAAAAATCACGGGCTGCATAAAAGCTATGTATCTGTTTAGTACAAAGTCTTCACGATAACGAGATTGATTACGTATGAGGAATAATCGTATGATGATCGATTGTATGATTATTGCGATGGTGGAGATCAGGGGACTTACGGTGGGAATGCAGTGATTAGTGGGTGGCGTGTGATGGTTGATGGCCGTGGCGAGTCGATCCCAGCAGTGCGATCTTGCTTGGAGGATCTTGAGCTTCTCTCTTCTCCTCACTGCTTTTCCTCTTCTTCCTTTTCTTCCTTTTTGCTTGGGTTCCTCCTATTCTTCCTTGTTTGGACTCTTCTTCCTTTCTTGGACTCTTCCTCTTCTTCCTTGCTGACTCTTCCTCTTCTTCCTTGCTTTCCTGCCTCCTCTTCTTTACTTGTTTGACTCCTCTTCTTCTTTACTGGCCCCTCTTGTGAGGAGAATGGCTATTTATAGATGGGAGGAGGCGTTATAAATTCATGTAGGCCCTGCACTCCTCGATCGGCTCAGATGATTCCTTGATCATTTGATGTATTTTGAGAATTTGGATGCCCAAAGTCGAATTAAGAGATCTTAGGCTCATTAGATCCATCGTCGAGGCCTTCGATTTATTATAAACATTCCATATTTGAGTTTTGGGATTTAATTGATGTCCCAAATATTCCAATGATATTTTAAGTGCTCGATTTGATCGGTTTTGACTCAAAATCATATCTTCGACAGATTTGTGCTTTTGACTAGTGATATTTTGAGATATCGTTGCCCATTTTTGGATGACATTAAGCTTAATCATCCAAAATATATGTCAATCAAAATAACGATTGGAAGTTTTCAACATTTTCGGTGACGCGGGCGCCGTGGCGCCGTTGGCGCCCGTGCCGAGGCGGCCGCACACGCCAGCCTTGGCGTCTTGATCTTACGGATGGCGAGCCCATCATCGGGTCGAAGTATGACGCGTTGCTGGAGGCGAGCGGGCCGATCTGGCGCGTCTGGCCGTCTGGCCGGGTTCTGTGAGCAGCGGGTGGATTCGCCATGGATCAGCCTTGCGAACCATCTGTGACAGTGCTGCCGCGTCAGCGGCCAGTTGATGGTAGCCGTCATGACGTTGTCATGCGGCGTTCCGCGTGACGCGGTGAATGGTAGGAGAATACGTGAATCTGCGTCTCATGTCAGTCTCCGCAGCGTCTGCCATACTGCCGTCCATGTGGTGTGGCCTCTCGGGCCGGCGAATTTGAAGGGTTTTGAGCCGTTTTTTGAGGGGTTTCTATCCTTTTGCCCCGTGCTATAAATACTCCCCAGGGTGAGAGGAGGCACCTTTCCCTCTCCTTTCTTCTTAGTGAGGTCTTTGGAGGCGATCAAGAAGCGTCGGCGTTGGGAGGCGATCTAGGAAGGCGATCAAGGCCCGTATACGTCGGTTCCGGTTTCCTCATCCGGTTCACGGCCTCGTCGGACCGTCAGGTTAGGAGGCGATCAAGGCCCGGTACATACATCGTGGTTCGGTTTCGACCTCGTCGGCGTCACGGGTTGGGCGACGTCACGCGGTACTCGTCGTGGTTCGGTTTCGGCCTCGTCGGGCGTCAGTTGGGAGGCGATCAAGGCCACGGTACCCGTGGTTCCGGTTCACCTCGTCGGGTCCGTTAGGAAGGATGGCTCATCACATTCGTGGTTATTCTGCCTCGTCGGTTGTCCGGGTTAGGGGCGGTCAAGCCCGCGATACATTCGTGGTTCCGGTTCGACCTCGTCGGGCCGTCCGGGTTAGGAAGCGATCAAGGCCCGGTACATACGTCGTGGTTAAGTTTCATCGTCGACCTTCGGGTTAGAGGCGATCAGGCCCCTACATCGTCATGGTTCCGTTCGCCGCCTTCGACCGTCCGGGTTGAGGCAATCAGGCCCTACATATCGTGGTTCGGTTTACCTCGTCCGGTTATTGGCCCGTCGGTCCGGGTTAGGGCGATTAAGGCCACCATACATCGTCGTGGGTTCCGGTTTCCTCGTCGGTTCACGGCTCGTCGGGCCGTCTGGGTTGGGAGGTGATCAAGGCCAGTACATCGTGATTCCGGTTCACCGCCCGTCGGCCGTTGGGTTAGAGGCGTCGAGGCCACTGCATATGTCGTGGTTCCGGTTTGCACCCCGTCGGGGTTAGAAGCGATCAAGGCCCACGGTACATAAGTCGTGGTTTTGGTTTACCGCTCGTCGGGCCGTCCGGGTTAGGGCGATCCATGGTACATCGTCGTGGTTCCGGTTCGACCTGACCGTCCGGTTAGGGCGTCAAGTCCGGTATCGTGGTTCCGGTTCACCGCGTCCTGACCGTCCGGGTTAGGCGATCAAGGCCCACGATACATCGTCGTGGTTCCCGCGTCGGCCGTCCGGGTTAGTAGGCGGTCAAGGCTCACGGTACATACGTCGTGGTTCCGGTGAATCCCGACGAGAATGGCTAGCGACGGGGAGGACCGACGATGGTCGGCGGTGGTGTCCGGCGTCGATGGTGGTGACCGGCGAAGATTGTCGGCGACGATAGTTAGTGATGGTGGCGACTGGCATTGATAGTCGGCGGAATGACCGGCGATGATGATGGTGACCGGCGAATTACGGCGATGGTCTGGCATTTTCCGGTAACGGTAGTGTGGCGGTAAGCGATTATGGTTTGCTTCGGGGTGGTCAGCGATGGCAGCGACGGTAGTCGGCAGACGTCGATAGTCGTGGTGGCCGTTAGTATAGTGGTGATCGGCGAAGATTGCCGGTGATGATTCAACGATTGATAGTGATGTCGTTAACTTTACGTTATGGATATAATTATCCGAGGATTTTGACCCATCCGTTGTTTGTCGAGTGTTACGATGACATTAATGTGGAGTCATACAAAGTTTTGACCTTCTCCAGGTTCTTGGTCATATTATTCGGTATGGAAGAGGCCGTGAGAAGTCCACCAAGGACGTTTTAACCTTTCTTGGGTTGTTTGTCAGAGTTTTTGCTCGATGACATTAACCCGTATGGGAGAGGTTGAATTGAATCCGCTGAGGATTTTTGACCTATCCGAGGTTGTTTGTCAGAGTGTGACTCGATCACGTTAACCTGTATGGAAGAGGTCGAAATGAATCCGTGAGAATTTTGACCTATCCAGGGTTGTTTGTCGAGTGTGACTTCGATGACGTTAACTTATGGAAGAGGTCGAAATGAATCCAGGATTTTGACCTATCCAGGAGGTTGTGTTGCAGATGACATTAACCGTATGGAAGAGGTTGAATTGAATCGGAGATTTTGACCTATCGAGGTTGTTTGTCGGTGTTACGATGACGTAACCTATGGAAGAGGTTGAATTGAATCCGAGGATTTTGACCCATCCGAGGTTGTTTGTAGTATTACATGACGCGGTTAACTATGTGAAGAGGTTAATTGAATCCGGAGGATCTTGACCCATCCGAGGTTGTTTGTCGAGTGTTACCTGGCGTTAACTTAATGTGGAAGAGGTCGAATTGAATCCGTGAGGATTTTGACCCATCCGAGTTGTTAGTCAGTCTTTGCTCGATGTTAACTGGAAGAGGTTGAATTGAATCTGAGGATCTTGACCCATCCGGTTGTTTGTCGAGTGTTACGATGACGTTAACTGGAAGAGGTCGAATTGAATCTGGATTTTGACCCATCCGAGGTTATTTGTCGAGTGTTACCCGATGGCGTTAACTATATGGAAGAGGAGAATTGAATCGGCCGAGGATCTTGAACCATCAGGTTGTTTGTCGAGTGTTAATGGCGTTAACTGTGGAAGAGGTTGAATTAGATCCGGCGAGGATTTTGACCCATCCGAGGTTGTTTGTCAGAGTCTTTGCTCGATGACGTTAACGTGTGGAAAGAGGTTGAATTGAATCGGAGATTTTGACCCATCCGAGGTTGTTTTGTCGTATTACCCAATGGCGCTAACACGTATGGAAGAGGTCGAATTGAATCGGAGGATTTTGACCTATCCGGTTGTTTGTCGTTACAGATGCGTTAACGTATGGAAGAGGTCGTGGAAGTCCACCAAGGACCTTTTGACCTATCTGTTTTGTCGAGTCTTTGCTCGATGATGTTAACTGTATGGAAAGAGGTAATTAAAACATCCGTTTGTGGTTGTAGCTAAAGTTGCTCCTTAACCTTGGTCTCATTTTTTCATGAGTATGAGTGGAAAAATATAATTTGCAAAGCTATATCTCTTCTCAATATTGAAATATCCTCCAACTTTGACTTGTTTCTTGGGATGGAACTCGATTAGATGCTTAACATGGGTGATCTTCTGAGATTAAGAGTTGCCCCAGTTCCGGAATCACGAAGGAACGAGTTTGATGAATCTTCATTCTTTGCGCTCCTTAAGAGCTTGAAATGCTCCACCCGATGGTGATTTTGATCTTGTTGGAAAACTTGGTCACCATACAAGATGAAATAATGGGAATCGACTTCCCAGATGATAAGCTGTTGCGTCTTGAAAACCTCGGGTAGAAAGTTTCGCCTTGTCGATTAGTCACACGTAATTAAAGAAGAGACACTCTAGAATTTTAACGTGGAAAACCGAGGGGAAAAAATCCAGGCTTGAAAAGCTTCCACTATGTATGTTTGAGTACATAGTCTTCCTGATAACGGGATTACAGAATTGCATATGAGAGAGGAATAACAACTGTGTAACAATGATCAAGTTGTAATTGTTACTGATGGTGGAGATGCGGGGTAACTTTTGGTGGGAATGCATGGTACAATTAGTGATGACGGTGGCCGGTGGCGGTGGTTGATGGCCGCCGAGCGGAGTGCGATCTTGCTTGGGGTGCGATCTTGCTTGGAGGATCTTCATAGCTCTCTCTTCCTCCTCACTTGGGCTTTTCCTCTTCTTCCTCGCTCGGACTCTTCCTTTTCCTTCTTGGGTTCCTCCTTTTCTTCCTTGTTTGGACTCTTCCTCTTCTTCTTGCACTCTTCCTCTTCTTGCTGGACTCTTCCTCTTCTTCCTTGCTGCACCTCCTTCTTTACTTGTTTTGACTCTTCTTCTTTACTTGGCCCCTCTTGGTGTGAGGAATGAAGGCTATTTATAGATGGGAGGAGGCATTCTTGTAAATTCATGTAAGGCCCGTACCACTCCCCTCGATCGGACGACTCAGGATGATTCCTTGATCATTTGATGTATTTTGAGAATTTGGATGCCCATGAAATTAAATTATGAGATCTTAGGCTCATTAGATCCTCGTCGAGGGCCTCGATTTGACTATAAACATTTCATATTTGAGAGCTGTTTTGGGATTTAATTGATGTCCCAAAGATTCCAATGATATTTTAAGTGCTTGATTTCGATCGGTTTTGACTCAAAATCCTATCGCTTTCGACATCAAGATTTGTGCTTTGACTAATGGTATTTTGACAGCCATATTAGTTGTAATTAAATTTATTTAAAAATTTTAAATATAAAAATAACTTATCTTACTCTATTTGTTAAAAACATTATTATTATTATTTTAGTTTAGATATTTTGAATTCAAATTTTTGTATTTACAATATATGTAAATTTATAACCAAATTCAATTAAAAGTTAAAAAAAAAAAATACTTTACACAGTTGTAGGAATTACATAAATTAATTTTTCTTATATTTTCATCTCGAGCTATATTACTTCTACTGTAGGAATAGTGTTTCGGGTATAGGAATCTTAGATCACACTGTGAGTTGAGAATTCGTTGAATCTCGAATGTTACCTACCAATTCTCAATCAAATAAGTCAATGATTCCAAAAAGATTCTTACATGGAAAGGAGACCTTTAAATGTAGAGATTCCAAAAAGATTCCCAAATTTTATCATGGAAAGGAGACCTTTAAATGTCAAAGCATTAATTTCAAGATAAAACTTAATACTCTAATAGTAGCAAAGAACTTTAGTATTTCTCACCTCGATTCTTACAAACTGAAGGTAAGCTCGACAAATTATGTCACTTATTTTGAGCATTATAGTTTTGAAAATAAAAAGTTTCTTGTTTAACTAAAACTCTCACTTAAGAAATTAATATTTGTTGGTACAGTGAAGATATTTTTTAAACTATCTATTATCCATTTTACATATTCTTTTTACCAAAGCTTTTTATAGATGATGTACTAATTTATTATTAATTTTAATAATATTTTATAGCTATTTATTTCAAATATATAAAAGGATTTATATAAAATTTTGTTTTAAATAAAATAATTTATATAATGTTAAATCATATTTTATTTAAATTTAAACTTTGCTAAATTTTTTTACTTAAGCTTCATTTCTATCTCTTTAAACTGTGAGAAGAGAAAAGAAGAGAGAGAGAGAGAGGATAGAGATTCTAGGATTTTGAGGACTTAAAAAAAACATTTTTGAATGGCTTCTTAGATTGAAATATCTACCTCAATATAGGTTGCAATTACCTTACCTCTATTTTTAATAATCTTATATTTTATGATATTTTTTTTATTTTTTTTTTCAAAATTTATAAAAAAAAGATATATGGATTTTTTTAACATTTTAACTCCATAACTTTTAGCATAATATAACCCTATTTATTTTGCATATATTTAAATGACCATATTAAACTTTTATAATATATTTTTTTATTTTTTGAGACATATATTTGAGTTGGATAAATTAATATAAAAATTTACTAAATTTGCATTGTATCATATTGGCATGCATGAAATGAATGACATGTAGTTAAGTGAGCATATTGAGTTATCCTATGAGTCCCATTATCTTTATTTATATAATTTGTTTATATGTACTAAAAATGACATGATGAGATAACTATTGAATATGATTTAAAATATTAATTATAACATATATGTTTTTAAATGTGTGTTCTTAACAAAGAGTAATTATTATGAGTTAGGCCAAAGATATTAAACCATTTTAAAGAGATAATATAATTTGGTTTCTTTAAATTTAAATTTGTGATGTAAATATGATAGAATTTAAGTGACAACAGACTAAAAGTGATGATTCTCATGTATTATATCACGTGATTGTTCTTATTTTTGTGATATCATATATTATTGTGCCTAACTCGTTATGATTGTTATAAGAAATATGATAGGATATGATATGATGTAATATAATATGGTTAGTGAGCTAACTCATATATATATATATATATATATATATATATATATATATATATATATATATATATATATATATATATATATATATATATATATATATATATATATATATATATATATATATATATATATATTACAAGATATATTTCTTATATTAATATATAATAAAATGAATTACATATTCTTTTACTAGTATGACATGAAGCTTTACATGACACATGATAATAAAATGATATATTTTTATCATAATATATATTCTATACACGATAAGAAGTAGTATATAGATTTATTTATTTATCATATGTTTATTATTTTTAAACACTACATTTGCCAGTCCCAAGTTCGGATGTGAAAAGTGGAGGGTTGCGATAGCTAGTTGACAGGCAACGTAAAACTTGTCGAAATAATCATGACATGAATCCTTTAAATCATTGTGTTAATGCTAGGGCGTCCCCTGGAAGCGACGCATTGTATAGCTTGAATATAGTGACAAATATACAAGGCCACGCATCGACTCCCGAGTGCAGTGTTAAATAAGCAAGGGTTCCCACATTATGGATGGATGTGGACAAAGAAGTTAGTTCATGAAACTAGAATTAGGTTGGGATCTTGGAATATAGGTAATCTTACAGGTAAATTAATGGAATTAATAGATATTATGGTTCATAGAAAGTTAAATATTTTATGTGTTCAAGAAACTAAATGTGTTGGGAGAAGGCTAAGAAGATTGATAATTTAGGTTTTAAACTTTTATATTCAGGTAGAAGCTGAACTAGAAATAGTGTAGGTGTGATTATAAATAAAAGTTTGAAGGATAATGTTATAAATATTAATAGATGTTGAGATAGAATTATAGATTTAAAGATTATTGATACTAAGATTATCGTTGATACTGAGATTATCAATATTATAAGTATTTATGCTCCTCAAGTAGGTTTGGATGTAAGCTCAAAAGAAAATTTTTGGAATGAATTAGAGGGATTGGTACAAAAGATACCTCTTGAAGAAAAAATATTTATTAGAGGAGATTTAAATGGGCATATTGGTAGAGTGGTAGAAGATTTTAAAAGTATTCATAATGGTTATGGATTTGGAGTGACTAATGAAAAAGGTAAGACTATAATAGATTTTGCATTAGCTTATGATTTTGTAGTTGCTAATACTTTATTTAAGAAAAGAGATGAACATATTATTACTTATAAAAATGGATCTAGTAAAACACAGATTGATTATTTTTTGATAAGAAAAAAAAGATAATTTAGATTGTAAAGATTGTAAGGTCATTCCAAGTGAAAGTTTAAGTACCCAATATCGATTGTTAATTTTAGATTTTAAGATGAAAGATTATAAGAGAAAAAATAAATCAAATTATTGTCATAGGATTAGATGGGATATTTAAAGAATATAAGTAAAAATATTTTTAAGAGCAAGCTACAAGAGCTTAGAATCTGGGATGTTCATAAGGAAGCTAATGTTATGTGGAAAAAAATAGTAAGTGAAATTAAGCAAGTTGCTAAAAATGTGCTTGGAGAATAAAAAAAAAGTTTCTTTTAAAAAAAATAGTTTGTGGTGGAGTGAGAGTGTGCAATAAAAGATAAGAAATAAGAAGCATTATTATAAAATTTGATTTAGATGTAAAAACTTGGAGAATTGGAAAAGATATAAAGTGGCATATAGAGATTCTAAGAAAGTAAAATATGATGTAAAAAATTTAGCTTTTAGTGATTTATACAATAGATTAGATACCGAAAAAGGTGAAAGATGTATGTATAAGTTCGCCAACCAAAGAGATATGAGAAATAAAGACCTAGTTCAAGTGAGATTTATTAATGATGAAAGTAATAAAGTGCTTTTCTTAGAAAAAGATATTGAAAATAGGTGGATGAGGTATTTTGATAAACTTTTCAATGAAGGATCTAAAAGTATGATTGATTTTAGCAACCTTAATACCCTAAACAAAAATAAAGATTTTTATTTGTATCATCGTATTAGTAAATCTAAAGTTAGAGAAGCTTTAAAGAAAATGAAATGTGGAAAAAAAGTAGGACCTGATGATATTCCAATAGAAGTGTGACAATATTTTGGAGATCAAGAAATTTCTTAGCTTACAAATCTTTTTAATGTTATTTTAAAGACTAAAAGGATGTCAGATAAGTGGAGAAAGAGTTTGTTCGTTCCTATATTTAAGAATAAAGGTGATGCACAAGAGTGTGCAAATTATAGTGGAATTAAGTTAATGTGTCATACATTAAAATTATGGGAGAGAGTAATTGAGCATAGGTTACGATGTGATACAAAAGTTTCTCACTATCAGTTTGGTTTCATGCCAAGTAGATCTACTATGGATGATATATATTTGTTAAGAGGTATGATGGAGAAGTATAGAGAAAGTAAGGAGGATCTACATATGATATTTATTGATTTAAAGAAAGCTTATGATAAAGTTTCAAGAGATGTTCTTTGGAGAGTTCTAGAACAGAAAGGAGTTAATATTAGTTATATTCAAGTCGTTAAGGATATCTATACTAGAGCTGTAACTTGTGTCCAAACACAAGGAGGATTGACAAAATATTTTTCTATTTCAGTTGGATTACATCAACGGTTAGCTTTAAGCCCTTGTCTTTTTGCTTTAATTATTGATGTTCTTATTAGGCATTTACAAGAAGATGTACCTTGGTGTATGCTTTTTGCTGATGACATTCTTCTTGTTGATAAGACTAGCGAGGGAGTCCAAGAGAACTTGAATTATGGAGGTCAACATTAGAGTCTAAAGATTTTCATTTAAGTAGATCTAAAATTGAATATATGAGTGTAATTTTAGTTGTAGAAATTCTAGTGGTAGAATTGTGATATTAGGTGAACAAGTCATTAATAAGAGTGAGTGATTCAGATATTTAGGTTCTATTGTTTAAAATGATGGTGAAATAGATGGAGATGTTATTAGTAAAATTCAAGTAGGATGGTTGAAGTGGAGGAATGCATTTGGCTTGTTGTGTGATAGAAAAGTTCTACTTAAACTTAAGAAAAAATTTTATAAGATGGTGGTAAGACCTGCAATGACTTATGGTGCATAATGTTTGCCAATAAAAGAGAAGCATAAGATTAAGTTAAGTGTTATAGAGATGAGGATACTCAGTGGATGAGTGGCTTAACTCTTAGAGATAAAATGTAAAATGAGTATGTTCGGGAAAAAGTTGGAGTAGCTCTAATAGCAGATAAGATTAGAGAGAGTTGCCTTAGATGGTTTGGTCACAGCGTCACGTCGATGACCAGTTAGAGTAGATGCATTAGATTTACTTATGTTATGAAAGGTAGATAGGTACCTAAAAGACTTGGTTAAGATGTATAAAAAAGCCTTAGTATACTTGAATTAAATAAGAATTTGACACATAAAAACATAGACGAAGGATTCATATAGTAAAAAGTGATAAAACTTGTATATGTTTATTATTTCTGATAAAATAGTTCCAGTTCATGTTTGAAACATTTTAAAGTATTATGCATTTAATTATAGCAATCATGGGCATGAAATAGAAGACTGATGATAAAGGTAAGCAGTAGGAAAGGAAAGACCCAGTGGAAAACCAAAGCAATGAAAATAGTTGAGCATAGGCAATTCATATTATTGACGTTGATAGTGTTTGCCATTTATAGAGGAACAGAGACTTTTCGATAATCTGACTTCAATAGAGAAAGGCAAACTCAACTAATATATTCGGAAATTTGTATATTGAAGTCATACAAATCACATTTTTTATATTCTGTCTTAACTAATTAGCTGAGATCTTGCTTCATTTTCAGAATCTTTGAGAATTTATGATTATATGAATTTGACATAAAAATAACTCAAATGATTCTAGAAGAAATTAAATAAATAAATAAATCATGTTAATCACAATCATTAAGGTTTATAGCTTATATTAGATATATAAATGCATAAAAATGATGTGTATATAAATTTTGCTTTAAAAAAATTATAAAGAGGTTATGATACTCAAAAGAGGGGGTGAATTAAATATTTAAAAAAAATTCAAATTAAACCTTAAATTTTAAAACTTTCCAAAAAGTAAGTTGCAGGATATTGAATTGTTTATGAGTACAGAATAAAGTGAACGACAAAATCAAATGCATAAAATTAAAATAGAAGATACTAAAATTGTTTACGGGATTCAGTCAAAATTTAAAAAATTAACCTATATTCAACCTAGTCATCATGATTACAAATTCATTGATCAAGTCAAGGTTTAAAAAAAATCGTTTTGTCACTTTATTAGGTTAATTATTAAGGGGCTGTTTGGTTGTCTGCATTTAGAATATCACTAAATATCGCTTTTTAAGTGTTTAGTTGCAAAGAAAAAAATTAGATAATGTAATGCATTTCAAATACTGATAGAAAGGCTTGTGTGTATTTAGAATTATTGATTTGGTAATTCAAATCTGGCGGTCAATCAAGTGATCGGCGCTGCATCGCCCGCCGTTCGCCGCAGTTCATGGTACGCCGTACCGTACGACGTAGGTCACGGCCGTAGTTAATTGGTCAGCGCCAGCGCTCAATCTTTACATTATATTTTATCAACCAAATAAAAAAAAGTAAAGTCATAAATTTATAAAGCTCTCAATCAAACAACTATAAAGTAATCCTTTTATAATGAATTATTTTTATACTGTATCACTTTTATACTGCATTCTAAATGCATTCAATCAAACAGCCCCTAAGTTTTCATGACTTATCTGTCGCCATCAAATTCTCAAGCGTCCAAGAATAATATATCCTTTTCAATAGCAAAAATTCAATGGATTTCCATTCTTTTAAGCTAACATAAATATTAAATTTATTCCTTCTTTGTAAAGCTAAGGAGGAAAACGTTTGAGTTAGTTAGATAATATTGAAGTTTACGTGTAAACAGCGAAAAAAAGACGTTCTTTATCTTCCCCGCGACATCAGCAATAGAAGCTGGTGGAATTTCGCGTGTAAAATGGACATTAACTGTTGAGAATTAATTAATTGTTAGAAAATGGTGATAGGGCCTTCACATGGAAAACTTATGGACATTAACTTTTGAGAATTAATTAATTGTTAGAAAATGCTGATAGGGCCTTCACATGGAAAACTTAGGATTCACTTGTAATTTTATTGTAAAGATGATTATAAAATTATTATAAATTTTTTTAAAATTATTATATATGTATTGATCTCATTTTTAAGATAAGCTCTCAACTCTTTCATCTTAGACATATAACTCTCTCTCTTTAGAAAATTTTAAAATAGGCAGTCAATTGTAATTAAGTTTAGACGAATTTTTTTTAATAGCAAAATAGGTCTTAGTTCGATGAATGACGATAACGCGGTAACAATCGTCCGTTGACAAACGACGATTTTTTTTTATAAAAAGCGGGGCACTTTCATATTTTTGCGTGTCAGTCATCTGATTGTCGAGAATCTTACAAACTTGGTATCATTAGAATGTAAAAATTTTCTACAACTTTTTTCGTATTGGTCAAAATTTAAGATTGTGGCGATCTGCAGTTTTTCTGAATCGTGCAAAACCGCGGCGTCGGAAATTTTGGAGAATTTGTATTTTTGCGATATTGGAATCGTACGGTATAGAAATCTAGCTAAATTAGTATTATTGAAATCGTAACAAAATTTTCTACAACTTTCATGTTGGTTGAAATTTATAATTTCGATCTTGTGACGTTCTCTTATTACTATTTTTTTAACATTTTTTTAATTATAGCACAATTATTCTAATTTTTTATATATTAACTGTTAATATAATTATCTGAGCTTTCTTTCTTCACTGTAAATGCTAATTATGGCATGATTAATTAAAAATATATTTTAATCTCTTTAAAGATAACAATATGAAAAATGTAAAACTATCTGAACTATTCTCAAAAATTTCTTAAAGATTAATTATTTACGTTATTATAACATCATCCATCTTATCCAATATAATTAATAAATAAATTTATCTAAAATTCTCCATCATCTTATCCAATATAATTAATGTTTTTAATAAAATTATGTAATTGAGTTTAATCAATTTTATATAAACCAAAGAAACTATCCAACTAAGTATGAATCTTAATATAATTGTTTAGTTAAATATTTCTAAAAATAAAAATAAAAAAAATTATTTGAAATTTTGATTTTATAAAATTTATAATTTCAATAAAAATTATAGTTGAATCAAATGCCTCAATAAGAATAATCTAATAATGTTGAAAAGTAATAATTATGCTATAATTAATAAAAAAAATACATGTAATAAGAGAATTGTTGTGCATCGGGTCACAATCGTAAATTTCAACCGAATGAAAGTTATAGAAAATTTTGTTATAATTTCAACGATACCAATTTTGATTATGATCAGTATGACTCGATCGCAAAATACGACAATTTCGAAATTTCATCGGTCGTAGTTTTGCGATTCATAAAACTTCTTCTTTGGGCCACAATCTTAAATTTAAACCAACATAAAAGTTGTAGAAAATTTTGTTACGATTCCAACGATACTAAGTTCGTAAGATTCCAACACCGTATAACTTCGATATGAGCAAAATACGAAAGCTGCCCCAGTTTTTAAAAATAAAAAATAAAATAAAATAAAAAAAAATAAAAAAATTCGTTCAATGGACGGACCTGTGACGATGGACATCGGTTGTCCCTACTAGGCCTATTTTGCTAAAAAAAAATTTTTCGTGCCTGAATTACTAATTAAGATTAGGACTAAGCCTATTTTAAAAATTTTTGTTCATACTTTAAGAGATCTTTAGTCTTAAGACACATCTAGTGATTAGGTGGACACTCAATCTAGCCCTAGAGGCTTAGAATAATTAGCCATAAGAATATGTCATGTCTTAGGGGGTGTTAGGAAAATTTGTTTACCCTATAGCTTGAACTAAAATCCTCACTTCCTTCCTTCAAGTCAAACTCCAAATCAAATCAACATCAAACCTAAATCAATTCCAACTTAATTGATTTTCTCCAAAACCCAAATCAATGCCAAATGATTGAAATACATGATTGAAACTTATGATTGAAGCCCATGATTGAAATTCCAAGTTTAAAATCTTTCCTAAGTCCTTTGATTCCCACTTAAGGACTTAACCTAAATCAAATCTAAATCAATTCAAATTCAAGAAATTTTATCACAACTCATTTATATTTTTATTTATATTCACATATATAAATGAAATATAAATTTAAATCAATCAAATTAAATCCAAAATTCAAAACCAAATAAAAAAAAAATCTTTCCTAAGTCACTTTGATTCCTTATTAAGGACTTAGTCTGAATCAAGTTCAAATCACTTCAAATAATGAAATTTTCTTATAACCCATTTATATTCTCATTTATATTCACATATATAAATGAAATATAAATTCAAACAATCAAAACTAACTCCAAAAGCAAAACTCAAATTCAATCAAAATCTAACATAAGCCTTTTAAGTCAAAATCTTGAACTTAGCCAAATCAACTTCAAATCAAGCCAAACTCTTGATTTTTATTCATGATTTAATAAATCCTTCAATCATGAATCCAAATATAAATACAAACTTAATCACCAAACCAAAACTCAATTCAAAAATCAAACCCAAGTCAAACTCATGTTTACTCTTTGAACTTGAAATTGTCAAATGAATCAAAACCCATTTGACTTCAAACCACTTGTAAATGAATTTATATTTCAATCATAAGTCCATATGTCAGTTCAATCAAACTCAAATCAAGCTTTGACCAAGTCATTTGACTTACTTAGGTTCACTTGACCCAAAGTGACCTAAAGTGCCATTATGAGCCAAATTCTAATCCTAACTAAATTGGATTGAACTAAGCCCACCTAAACCTCTCATCATGATCAACAATCATCATAAGTTGATCAGTCACTCAAATTGGGTCAAACCAAGTCAAACCTAAGGGTTGCCAAGTCAACACTTAGCTAAAACGAAATCCAACATAGCCAAAATCCACCATAGGCAAAATTGATTGAAACCATTGATCAAAACTCATTCATGATCAATGTTTGAACTTGTCCAAGTCAACATTTTAGCCTAACCTAGTAATGGCCACTTGATCCAAGTTGACCTAACTTGATCTAAAAAATCAAAATGTGTCAAAACTTGAGCTAAGCTAAATTGATTGAAACCAATGGGTAAAGTTCATTCCAAAATGATTGTTGAACTTGACCAAAGCTCCAATTGGCCAACTAGACTTAGCCCAATTGACCTTGAACTCAGCTTGACCTAAATGATCAAATTGAGCCAAACAAATATAAACCAAATTGATTGGAAACAAAGATACCAATCCATCTCATATGACCAACCAAACATGAACCAACCCATGACCTAACCCAAATTGGTCAAATGGGTCAATTTGGTCAACTTGACCCATTTGACCTAAATGAACTCAATTGAACCAAAACTAAATATAAATCAAATTGAATCAAACCAAGGCCACCAAAATATTTTAAATGGTCATGTGAACTTGACCCAACCCTTGATTTGACCCAATTTGACCAATTGGTTAACTTGACCCAAGTTGACCCATTTTGACCTGAATGGGTTAACATGAGCCAAATTATATCAAACCAATTCCAAATTTAATGAAACTTGACCTAACCTATTTTTTATACATACCAAATATATTCAAATTGAAATCCAAGCTAAATGACCATTTTACCCCTAGCCCATAGGATAAATTTTGGCCAAGTTCAGATGGAACTTGGTCAAATCATCTTTATGACCACTTGACACCTTCCTAGTGCACACTAGTGAGTGTGGTGCACCTAACCCAATAAGTTTGGGTCAGCCCAACCTAGTCTAAGGTCAAAGCCGACCACTTGCTTGAACATGGCCACATGGGAATCATTCCTTCACTTGATTTAAGCACATGGGAGCTCCACTACTCCACTCCTTAGGACAAAGCAGATGCAGGACACCTATAAAACCTAACAAACCCATTCAGCTAATTGGATCAAAATGGTAAGAGAAGGCTGATCATCCATTGCTCTAGAGATATACTCCCCTAATTTCATTCTCATTGCTATGATTGAAGCATAAGAACTCAGGAGCCATTGTTAGTGTTCCCAAGCTTCTAGAGTGAGTTAAAATTCCATCCTCTCGATTTTCCTAGGGAAAATATGGGAGCTCCATTGAAATTCAATCTCACACACTCAATGAATCCAATTCCCTTGCAAGCTTCATGAGCTCAATCGAATTCACCCAAGCTTTTTTGCAAGCTCCAAAGGTAAGGGAGGTGCTACTTCAACAAAAACTGAGCTCAAGTGAAGGTGGACTTGGCCTCTAGAAGGATCTACCCAATCTCAACACCTTCAAACTTCAGCAAAGCTTCATCTCCACTAGACGAAGCTTCTCTAAGGGAATCGAGTGCCTGTGATAGCCTTCGACAAGGTATACCATTAAATCGAGCATAGTTTTAAATTTTCTTGGTTCTTTATAAAGAGAATCTTCACCCCATGCAAAACTAGCCGTTGGATGTTCATCCCTTGCTTGATGATGGTGTGGGTTGAATTTGGGATCAATCCAAGCTCAATCGAGCTCGGATCATGCCATGGAAGATGGTGGCTATCTCCATGGCGATCTGGGGATGAATCATGGGGATCCATCACGTGTTTTTGGATGGATGGTCATCCACATAAATCATTTTATCCCTTTAAAAGCTGCAGTCTAACCTCACGATCCTTGATTGGCGGAGGAAAGCGCGTCGATGTAGCTTCTGATGTGACAACTTAAATAGTGAATCATTGTCACATGAAAGCGCCGCTGCGTGGACCTCCGTGGCGGAGATCATATAAATTAGATTAAATCACTTAATAAGTCAAGGAAACTTCAAAAATTTATATGTAAGTGTAGAAAATCAAAAAAAATGTGAAATAAATTGCATATGAAAGGTATTTAAACCTAGAATATTATAAAATTGATTTCAATAAATTTTTAACAGTTTTATTTTTTGGATTTGGGTTTTATTAGAAATTTGATTTTGCTAATTACTCTCTAACTATCTCACTGACTAATTCCAAATATTTGTGTATGATTAGTGGGATGACTTCTACCTCCCTAATTTTCTTGGAATTTATTGATGATTTAATTAGAGGAATTGCTAAATTAATTTCTAATTATCCTAGTAATGTAATTAAGTTTAATTAAGTGAGTAATTAATGGTTTAACCCCTTGATTGAGTTAATTAAGGTTTGTTTAAGTGAGCAGGAGATTTAGGGAATAATTTAGGGATATTTTTCTTAAGCTATTAATTCACTAATTACCTACCTAATTAATTTGATAAATTTTTAAAATCTTCTAAAACTTAACTAATTCACTTGGGGTAGATGCTTAGGTGTTCAATAACCTAAGTACATTAAGGAAATCAAAATCCAACTCATATGTGTGAGGGGGATTATGAAATTACTTAACTTAAACCTCTTAGCTTAATTAATCATTAATAATGAGCCAAAATACATTAGGCCCTTTTCTTCTTAGGTGCATTGCTAATTTAAGTTCTTTGTCTAATTTTATGTCATATCATTGGCTCATAATTATTTGGTTAAATATGCTAAGGTGGTATAGGTGAGGGGTAATTAACACACTTAATTCATACCTTAACCTAATCAAAATATAAAAATCATCTAATCATTTAAATATTAAACTAAAATGCCATACACATGGGAGAAATGGGTTAGGACCAGCAAACATTCCTTCTCATTTCCCAAATCAAACATAAAGCAAATTCAAAACAAAAATCACATTAAACAAATTTTGATTTACTTTGAACTTTCTTATTTCATAGAATTTTCTTAAGGAATTAATTAGAGTGAATAAATTTACATTGCTTTTATCACTTTATTTCTTTCCTAGCATATTAAATGTGTATGTCATATGAAATTCATGCATTCACATCTTTTAAAAATCAAAATTAAAATGAAATATTTTTTTTATGTCAAATTGCATATTTTTGCTAAAGTAACAAAAATGAATAGCTGTTATCACTACTAAATTCAAAACTATTTTTAAAATCTATAAATCAAATACCCAAAATTGAAAGTGTGCTACTTATAATTATTTATAAGCTTGCATGTGTATATAAATATCAAAATGTGCATAGTGTGGCTTTTCCTTCTCTTTCCTTTTAGCGTAGTTTTGAATAGGATTTGACAAAGTATATAGTTCATTTGAAAAGAACATAACACTTGCCTAAAATTATTCCTATCCATTCCTATGCTATTAACTAAGAAGGGCATCCACACTTGTACATATAAATTACATAAACAAAGCGAACAAACAAATACAAACTTTTTGCATCTTTTTTTTTCCATTTCTTTCTTTTGTATATGTGTTTGTATTTAAGATAAATGGTATATTAGTCTGGACAACCCCAGAGTTACGGCTTTAAGTAGCCCTAAGTAGGTCCTGTACCTCTCCTAGTGCTAATAATGCGGTCGTACTCACTTATGCTTTTCATACATATACATGTGCATGTGAATAATGAATAAAAGGAACCCCTCTTTTCTACTTAATGAAAATCATGCATCATAAAGCATTCTAATTTTCTTAAGTAACATTTCTTAGCATTTATCATAAAGTGTGCTAAACATTTCCATTTGTATGTATAAATATGCTTAAGATTCATTCATATGCATGCTATGCATGTTGGGAAAGAAATAAAATGATGTGTGTTTTGTGATATTAGTTCACTTTACTTAATCTTAAAATATCTTTCTTTTGAATAAGTTTGTTTAGGGAAAATATAAACTTAGAATTAAATAAAATACATAATAAAATATTCACTAAATAAAAGAAAACATGAATCCACTTTAAAATATTACTTAGGGTACGGAAGGAAAGAGAAGTTCTCTTCTCTTTTCCCTCTCTTTACAACCTTTAGTAATTAAATAGGTTCATTTAAATCAAATAAAAAATCATCAAATAAAATTAACCCAAATCAACTAAACAACTTAAATGAAATCACTCTCTAAGTTGAACATTTTCATACTTAGAAACTCTAAGCCTTAAGGCCATAGCTAAGCATGCCACACAAACTTTTTAAAGCACACACATTAGACTAAGTCATCATTTCTAGCTTTAGGTTAGGGCGGTGCATTATTTGATGTTTACTTTTATTTTGTGATGTATTATTTTTAGTCTGGATATTAGGGTGTATGTACGTAGAATGAATGATAGGAAGATTTAGTCTAATCATTATCTTCTGCAAGGGATTGTGCTTAAGGGATGTTGTAATAAAAATATAAATTCTTTGCTGTGTAGGTACTTGTACCCCTAAGCATAATCCAATAGGCTATGTGGACTTTGTTACTCATGTGTGGGGTGCTAATTCTAATATACATACTTTGGAATTGTATGGTTTGTTTAGCTAATCTCTATTTTGCAGTGTTAGTTAGATTTACTTTTCCTTTTCATATACTTTTGTAATTAGGATTTTGGAATGAATGTTGTGGGGAGTTAGGATGAACATTAGTTATAAGATCTCATCTTATGCACCATGTGAAGCCTTTGGAGCAACCACCTTCCAACCATCCAAAAGAAGGAATCAAAAGAAGAAAGAAGAAAGAAGAAAAGAAGAAATGAAGACCCCATAACATGAATTTCCTTACTTGATTATAAATTAATCCAGTTGTAATCTGGGTTGTATAAGGGTAGAGCTGAACTACCTAATTTGTTTTCGTGTTTGTACGGTGGTGCCCGACCACAAATTATCTTTTATTCTTTTGCATTAGCTTTGTAAAATATTTGATATTTTGTTTAGCTTGTGCATTAAGATGATATTTTTTTTTTTAATTTCTTTCTTGCTTGATGTATGGTCTGGATGATGATTAGGCTCTTAAAAAAAATAAATCTTCTATCAAATTAAACAACTCAAAATTAAAAATAAATAACTCATAACTTTATCTAAACCTTAAGTTAAAATCAAGATAAAAGAATTAGTAACCCCTTAGTTGGATGTGTATTTTATTTTCTAATATTATGCATAAAAGCATATTATTTCACTCTTAAATTGGAGGGCCTCTACCTTTACCAGGAAATTTGGCTTGACCTTTGAGAGCCATGGTGGAAACACACCTCCCCTTCTCGCTAATTTTGGCTCATAATATTATTTCACATGCATTAGGCATATGAATCCTATAAGCCTGAGTCAAATGATTATCTAAAAATAAAAATAAGATGTAATATATTCTGCATTAAATTTAAATCATTTGAAGTATGCCCTTACATGATCTAGTCCCTTAGGGAGTGTGTTTAAGAACTTAGTCTCTTTCTAAATAAATAACAACCTTGATATCTTGTATAAACATAAGACTTGTCTACATTAATTTAAAATCGTAAGAAGAGTTAGTTGGCGGCCACCCCCAGGCGGTTGTAAGTCCAATAGTTGGGTGGTTTATCCTCTCTTGTGGAGGTAAATCAAATACCCATTTTTGCCTTAGACTTAGATCATGCTTTTGGCCCTCACCAAAGCTCCTTAGATTTAGGTTCTGAGGTTGCTTCTCCCTTTTATGGGTCATAAGCATAAATCCTCACCTCTTAGGAATTTCCATGATCTTGTATCATGGAATTATAAGCCCTACATTTCTAATGAAAATTAAACTCAAACAAATTAATTTAATTTTAAAAATATAAAGTCCAATCATAGGGTAGTTTGGGATGTTTACTAGGCTTCCTATTATATTAAACATCCCCCTACTTATTTCCATTTGGCTTCGATAAAAAGTCCCTCCTCTTGATCGATCCCACTTGACTTTCTAAAGATAGACTAATAGATTAATAGTCCTACCTATTAAAATCTTTGGAGACAATGATCATTTACCTTAATTAAGAGTATTCCTAAGGAATCTCATTCCTTAGGATGTAATTAACTTTGGAGGCTTGCCTTCATAGGGAACTTAACGAACTTGATTTAAAATAAACCCTACTTTACTTTTTCATATAAAGTAGGGGAAGAATCTCTGGTACATATGCAGACCCATTGTTCTTAGGAGTCATTATTAAGATGATTAGGTCCATTGTAGGGTAGTAACTTCTATCTTTTGAGATAGTACACCTCTCCTCAATGTCATACCCAATCACCCTAATAAGAACATCTATGGATCTACGTGTCCAAAATGTAATAAGAGTATATTTCTATCTTCATTTTATTCTGCACAGATTGAAGATGGAAGTATACATCCTTAAAGAAAAATTTAAATACATTTTCATCACAGATTTTTTCTGGCGACTCTACTAGGGAAGGTCCCTCTCTTCATCTTTGGTAAATGATCATTATCTCCAAGTATCAATAGTAGGTTTGTACTTTTGTATGAATCCAAGACTATCTTTCTTTCTGTTGGTACTTAGCTTATTTCATCCTTAAGTTAAGCTAGCAACATCTTTAGGTTTTAGGACCTCACCCGTGTTGGTCTTAAAACCCGTTGGTTCCCAATGGGTAAAAATAAAATTGAATAAAAGAAAATGATTAAGACTTTTTTATGGTAAGGAAAGGTTCATTATAAAATAATAAAGACAAAATAAATCCTTTATAAAAATCTTGCTTTTTGAAAAGCACTCTTTCAAAATGCATATAATAAAATATTTTGCACAAAAATTTTTCTAAATCACCTTCATCTAACAATCTTCATGATCATTGTATGTAGCATCATCTTTATAAAAATAAGATTCCAAAAATCACATTTTCTAAAAAAAAAACATATATGCAACCTCCCCATTCAATATACCCACATTTATTGAATGGAGGTTTCATTTTCAATCAAAATCAAAAATAAATTTTCAAAAGCACATATATGAATATCTCCATTCAAATATACCAAATTTATTGGATATTTCAAATAAATAACATTATTTGAAATGCCACTAGCATATTCCATATATATGATTAGGTTGAGATTTCCTCTTTCAAAAAGCAATAATCACACACAAAAATACATCTTTGGAAAAATGAAACATAATGATTTTCATCTTACATGCCCAAATTTGTTAAGTGGAAATCTTCCTATTCAAAAATCAACAAAAATAAATTTTTTTAAAAACATATTTGGAACTTCATTCTAGCATACCCATTTGCTAAAATAAAGTCTCCATTTTTGAAAAATAAAATTTGGAACATACTTTTAGAATTTCATTTAGCATACTCAAATTTGCTAAGTAAAATGTCCATTCTAGAACTTTTTCAAATTCAATTTTAGCATACCATATTTGCTAAAGTGAAGTCTCCATTTTCAAAATAAAATCAAAACACAAAAAATTGTAAGCACATTTTTTTTAGAATTTCATTTAGCATACTTAAATTTGTTAAGTAAAATTTCTATTTCATAAAATTAAAGAAATACATTAGAACTTCATTTTAGCATAGCATATTTGCTAAAGTGAAGTCTCCATTTTCAATCAACCTCCAAAACAAAAGAAACACATTAAGACTCCCTTAACATACTTATATTTGCTAAGGATCCTACTTTTCAAAATCAAATCAAAATCAAAAGAAACACATTATGACTCCTTTAGCATACCTAAATTTAGCATACCTAAATTTGCTAAGGATCCTACTTTTCAAAATCAAAAGAAACACATTAGGACTCCATTAGCATCCTTAAATTTGCTAAAGATCCTACTTTTCAAAAATAAATTAAAATCAAAAGAAATACATTAGGATTTTCTTAGCATACTCAAATTTGCTAAGAGTCCTATTTTCAAAAAATTTCAAAAAACAAAATACACTTAGATTTCCTCATTTAGCATACCCAAATTTGCTAAATGAGAAATTCCATTTCTCTTTTCAAATCACTAAATGATTCATAAAATAATGCAAACAAAGAAACAAAAAGAAGAAATTATTTTCAAACAACTCACTTAGCATACCCAAATTTGCTAAGTGGGTAAATTCCAAAAATCACAAATCCAAAACAAAAGAAAATTGAACCTTTTATTTTAACATACCCAAATTTGTTAAATAAAGGGTCATCAAAATAAAATCAAATTTGAAACTCAAATATGAACCTATGGAAGCATCCTTTTAAAAATATTTGAACTCATTTTCAACATATCCAAATTTGTTGAAAGTGGATTCTACATCCAAAAGATTTCTCTTTCCAATCAAATCTCAAAATCTATTCTAAATCATTTGAGCCCGACTTAACACTTTCAAGTTGTTGAGTATGGGTTCAAATTCTAAATTCAAAATTAATAGAAATCTGATTCAAGTTTATTTTCAATATTGCAGACTCTCGTTCAGCGATAGTTTCAGTCTTAGTTCAATTTTCAGTTGATAGAGATGGCAGCGCCCAAGTATGTTTTCACCTTTCCCCATGGAATGGATGGCCTGGATCAGACCTTCCCTCACTCATCTCATCCACTTTGGATGAGGTTTGAGGGGGCGAGGATTACCTGTGAGGGCACTCTCCTCACCATTGTTAGCAGGAGCACAGTGACTAGGCAGAAGCTGGTCATTTAGATTGACATGCCATCGGATTCTTATATTCCCTCACTAAAGAGAAGGCGTGGTGGTTTCCTGATGCCGGCAGTACTAGTGTCATGATAGCGGTGTGCGTTGTTCTCGTCTACCCTAGTGAGGGCTAGCACCCACTCATTAGTACCTTCCAAGGGGAAGGCTCCCCTGATCTTAAGGATTGTTTCTCCTACTTTTGAGGTCAGGTCTAGCTCTTACTCTACTCCCCCACCAAGACTCAGAGGAGGAACAAGAACAGCATGATAAAGTGGTACCATACTTGCATCACCATAGACATGGAGGCAGCTACACGGTCCATTGTTGAAGAGTTTCCCACTTTGATTTTCCCGTTGGTTTAAACCCATTCCATCTCTCTGGGTGATAGAGGATGCGGAGGATCTCTACTTCACCTCCACCATGATTGATTTATTACAGTTAGTCGAGTAGGAGGTCATATGGCCTCCGTTTAGTTCTACTGTTGGAGCTGATCATGGGGCTTAATTTGATTTGAGATATGTTATCCCCCGCAGTGTGGGGAAGCATCTTCTACAGGAGAGGGCCAGAGAGGCCCATAAATCAGTTCATATCACTAGTCGGGAGAGGCAGAGGTTTAGTCGGCAATGACCTCACTTTTTTGATCGATCGCGCTACATCATAATATTATGCTTACGACTATCCATCAGGAGGAGTGCTCTATTTTGAGAGTCGGTGGTGTCTCCACCACGCTCACCCCGTCCATCATCGTCATGTTTCATCTCTAGTTCCAAAGGCCATAAAGGCCACATTTGGGGAGAAGAGGACCCCGTTGGTGATCTGGCTAAGGCCAAGGGATCCCATTATCCACCCCCCTTATGTGGCGGTGAGCTCTCTTGACCTTCGCCCTAGTTATTGTGAAGGAATGACGACATAGTGGTCATCCTTCACCACCACCGCGGTACATAGAGATGGTTACAGCTTGGAGGAGAATGAGACAACCTTGAATGATAGATCCTCCTAGGAGTGTCACCCTATACAGAGTTGGTGACAGTCTGGAGTGTATTTCTTCTAGCAAGTACAGCCCTCACAGGGTTGATTCTGCAGTAGCAGGGGAGGTCCGGTGCCTCACAGTACATGATAGTAATCCCACCACCGATTAGTCAAATCATTTATGCCATTTAGATCATTCTCTCTAGATGATAGCTAATTATTTTTATGGAAGAAAGAGATCTAGGATATGGTGGATGAGGAGAAGATCTTTGATCCCAATGAAGATGATTTATTGGGAGACTTAACAAGGGTTTGCATGGTAGATACTAGGGGATCCCTCCTCAGAGAGCAGTAGATTATGAAAGATGTTGAGGACAAGCAGGAAGACATAGCCCACTCAGTCAAACACTTCCTAGCACAAATAAAGCAGAAAGATGAAAATACAGATAGGATGGAGAAGAGGCTCGAGGATCTATTAGCTATCTTAACATTGTAAAACTAAGCCCCAATAGTTCATCCTACCATAAATTAGACTAGTCAGCCAGAGTTGGTGCATGTCTTGGGCCCAGCCAAGACTTTACCTCAAGTAGAGCAAGGTAGCACCAGCATGTATAGGAAGGTAGTGGATAGTACTTCCATACAAGAAAAAGATATCAAGTTCATGGTTGACGAAGGTGAAGGCGTTGGCTCAAGCAGGAGGATCATCGGTTCCAAAGGGTAGACCAGAGAATTTGATGCAATCCAATATCCTAAGGGTTTCATGCCACATTCCTTTAAGAGTTTTGATGGAACCCGGTAGCACGCATTTGAGCTAGTTGTTGCAATGCTAGTGGCAGTGATGCTTTACTCTTCCATCTCTTCATCAGTAGCTTAGCAGGGATAGCTTTTGATTGGTATAATGAACTTCTCAATAGTTCAATAAAGACTTATGCTGAGTTGGAGCAACTCTTTATTAAGAGGTTTGTTGGACCTCAACAAATAGTCATTGTTGGCGATCTCGTTGTGGCTTAACAAAATCCTGAGTCTCTCATTGATTACATTCTCAGATAGCATAATTTGAGTTTAAAATACGAACTACAATTGTCTAAACAGCATGCCATTGAGATTTTGCTTAAGTATATCTATGGTCCGATCACCTTCATGCTCAAAGGTTTAACCATCAAAACCTTTGAGAAATTAATCAACAAGGCTTTGCAAGGAGAAGCCAAACAGTTACCTTCTACAAATCTACCAACAAAACTAAAGTCAGGTATGAGAAGAAGCGGCGTGATAGCGTGGAAAAGGGAAAAGCGGTAGAGCTTTGAGAAACCTCGTGCTCCACAACCATTACTTCCACCTCATCTACCACACCAGCCTACCAGGCAGCCTGACCTCATGGCCTACACCGCCTCCTCCTCGCCATCATCGGCCAATACACCGCGGTAGCTATGGTCCACCTACTCTTTTGGATAAACTTAATAAGCCTTATTCATTTAAGAGGAGACAATTGAAGATCTTTAAGATTCTCTTAAAGAAGCCGATTTTGATTACGAACCTAAGAGGGAGAAAGTGGGTAAAGCTATGATCTTAACTTTTGCCCTACCATGGTCATATTTTGGAAGATTACTTCACATTTAAGGACTAGCTTGAACATAGCTTCAAGGCCGTGCTATATAGTCATCCCAAGGAATACCTTGTGGAATAACCATCCGTTCATTAGTAATTCTTGAGATACTTGATCCTTCCAAAACCAAAGAAGGTTGGGATATCTCCTTATCCAAAACCCTAAGAAAATTGTATCAAGATCAAGAAACTTTCCTTGCAGTGCAGTCATCAAACCTCAACATCAAGAAGGTTTGCAAGTTGCGAGCCAACTCAAGGAAGGAGGGGAGCTCAGCAACAATATGTGCGGATAGCCTAGTAGTGCAACCACCAGGAGCCCGACCTCAGTCCACCATTGCTACCACATCGCGACTACTTACTCTAGTCTTCTTCTTAGACATCTTGTATTGGTGGATGAGGGCTTCAAATCCCTCACCCCTCTTGCTTTACTTGATTTCTACTTTGTACCTCCTATTAAATCCAAGAAATTGAAGAATAAAGCTAGCTTGAATTACATTTGTCACTTGATGGGTTATCTATTCCCTCTTCAAGTATAACAACTATAATAATTGATCTTCTTCTTTGATTGAGTTAGATTTTCCTACTCAATACAGTTTTCCTCTTGAGATGGACTTGGAATCATCCATTAAGGGTCCCATAGAAGTTGTAAGTGAGCGATGCGTAGAACCCATTACCTACCAAGAGATCCAAGTCAACCTTGGTGCAGGTTCTACCTCTAGGGCACCTCAAGATAAAGGAAATAAGTCATTAATTTAGAGGATCCCCTCCACGGATGCTCCACCCTTGGAATATGCTTGTGGAGGATCAGCCAAGGTGGACTAATATCCTCTCTCAAGAAAGCACATCTAAGCTAGAGCTATGCAATACCCTTGTCTTATAAAGAGATGAGGAATCATTAATCAAGGCTCTCCTTGATCACGAAATATGCTTAGCTCGGTGATGCTATTGGTGAGGAGGCACATTACTAGAAGCAGAGGATCACAGATGAAGACCTTTTCTTGAGGACATGGCACTCCCTCACATTACTGGTTGACATGAGACTTGCAGTTCATCGATCCAGGTGTATCGATGAACATTATGAGTCTAAAGACCCTTGCCTATTTGAGGATCGACATCTCCACACTCCAAGGAGATCGGATGATGTTAAGAGGATTCAACGAATAAGGCGAGTGGGCTTTAGGTTTCATAGTGTTACCTTTGGAGATAGATGACTGAAAGAATGAAGCTAACTTTTATATCTTTGATTTGAATGCTTCATTCATTGCTTTGCTCGGTTGACCCTGGATACATTAAAATAAGATGATTCTATCCTCCCTCCATCAGTGCATCAAGGTCATGAAGGATGAGATTGAGTATTGTGTCAAAGGAGATGAAAAGCAATTTTCAATTAGAGAGGTTGAGATATATGAGGATGTGACCTACTATCTTCCTCAAAACACCCTTTCTGGTGAACTTGGATAAAACTCAAATTCAAAAGGAAAAGAAAATAAAGAAAAATAAAAAAGCAAAAGAAAAGAAAAGAAAATTGAAAATCCAAGTTAACAAGAAAGGGAAATTGAAAAAAAATAGAGCCACATATCACATTCCACCCACAGTTCATCCTTCATATGGACATGTGGGTAGAATGACTCAACCTCCACCGGGTGGTGCGAGAAAAGAGGGTTCATAGGTGGAAGACCCCTTGGTTGGCCATCAAGGGTTATGTTCAGTTCATAGAGCACCCTATTCATAGACTTAGAATCTGATGAGTCGATGTGATTAGCATACCGACCAACCCCTCTCAGAGTTTCATTGGAGGTGACACTTGAGACAAGCATGAAGATCAGGCCTCCGGACAAGCAAATTATTAGATGTATGTAAAACTATCGGGAAAGTTAGAACCTCACTTTCACCCCAAAAAGTTGAAGGTTTGGTAGTTAAGAAATCCCCTAAATCTTCGAGTGATATGAAGTCAAAGAGATTCTTTTTTGGGTCATCCTCCTCAAGTCCCAAAATTGATGTAGAACTTGAGGGGAGTTCAAAGAATTAATGAAATTATCATTTGACTTTTACTCGCCTTATGTTAATAATCTTATACAGAAAGGTTTGGTCCCTCATACATGGTCCAAACACAGTATTTTGGCGTGGAACAATAAAGGCGGGGGCACAATCAAGAGCGGTGGATTGGGTCAGTGATGGCGATGATTCTTGCTTAGTTGTTACCAATCATTTGGAGTCTGATAGGTTCTTTCCATACAACACCAACTCTTATGAGGATGTGTGTTTAGAAACCTTAGCTGATCCAGATGATCTTCAAATCAAAGATGCGCCGCTAGAATTTAAAGAGGAGAGCCATTCAACAATTGACAAGCTCAAAGAGTTCAACCTCGGGATGGAAGAAATCCATGCCTGACATACATTAGTTCATTGTTGAGTGAAGAAGAAATTAATGACTTAGTTAGGCTATTGACTGAATTTAAAGACTGCTTTGCATGGAGTTATGAAGAGATGCCTGGATTATCTCCTGACGTAGCAATCTCAAGCTAGCAATGATCCTAGCGCTAACCCTATCAAGCAAGCTCCTAGACGTATGTAATTAGAAATCAAACAATAGGTCATTTTTGAAGTCAAGAAACTGAGCGGTGCTAGTTTCATCAGGAAAAAAAAATATCCTACCTGGTTTGCGAGTGTCATACCAATTAAGAAGAAGAAGGGTCAAATTCACATTTGTGTTGATTTCAGTGACATAAACAAGGCATGTCCTAAGGATGAGTTTCCTCTTCCTATACCAGAATTAATGGTGGACATCGCCTCATCTCATACAATTTTCTCTTTCATATATGGGTCATCTGGCTACAATTAAATCAAGATGGCCCTCGAGGATGAAAGAAGCACTACTTTTTGAACCCCGATTGGAATCTTTTATTATAGGTCATGCCTTTCGGCCTTAAAATCTTTTCATACCAATGGGCCATTTCATCTTCAATGAACTCATCCATCATCAGGTTGAGTGCTACGTTGAAGATCTAATAGTCAAGAGTAGAGAAAAGGAAGACCACCTCTTTGATTTGAGAGTAGTTTTCAAACGGTTAAGACAATATAACCTCAAAATGAATCCCTTAAAGTGTGCATTCAGAGTAGCATCAAAAAAATTTCTTGGGTTTGTTGTTCAACATCGGAGAATAGAAATAGATCCTAAAAAGATTAAAGCTATCTTAGAAATGCCTCCTAAGAGTTTAACTCAACTCAGATCCTTTCAAGGACGGTTGGTGTATCTAAGATGCTTTATCTCAAACCTATCAGGGAGATGCAAGCCATTCTCAACACTTGTCAAAAAGGATGCCAAGTTTAAGCAGGATGACAAGTGTCAGCATGCTATCAAAGAAATCAAAGAGTACCCGGTGAAGCCGCCAGTTCTAGCACTTATCCGGGAGCCACTCATCTCTGCATTGGATGACTCTCTTGGTGCTTTGTTGGCCCAAGCCAATGCTGAAGGGAAGGAGAGTGCTCTCTACTACCTCAGTCGTTGTTTGGTTCCTGCTGAAGTGAACTACCAACCTATTGAGAAACATTGCTTAGCTTTGACCTTTGCCTCCCAAAAACTACGATACTATATGCTTTCTTATAAGGTGAACTTGATTTCCAGAACCAATCAGCTGTAGTATCTCATGACATGGCCAATGCTATCCGGATGTTTGGCATGATGGTCCATGATTCTCTCATAGTTTGATATCATATTTGTATCCCTCCATGCGGTCAAAAGATAAGCACTAGCGGATTTCTTAGCAGCACACCCACTTCTTGCTGATTCTCCACTCAGTGACGATCTCCTAATGAACAAATCATAAACTTATGGAAGGTTGACGATCGTCGATGGGAGATATATTTTGATGGTGGAGCTTCTTTTCATAAAGGGGAAGCACCACGATCTACTCTTCCAGGAAAGGCAGGGGTAGGAATAGTTCTCTTAACTTCAGACCGCGATGTGAAGAGATTTTCATACTATCTTTCCAATCCTTGCACCAATATAAAGTCGAGTACGAGGCTTTGATTGCTAGTTTGGAGTTAGCCATCACAACCAATGTCAAGAGCATCAGCATATTTGGGGATTCTCAGTTGATCATCAATCAGTTGGGTCCTCCAAGGTTCTCAAATCCCTGAAGTTATCATTTATAAGATTCCCCGAGCAGAGAACATAGTAGCAGATGCTTTTGCCAAACTTGCCAAAAAATTAGCATGCCCGGATGATGAGTCCATTCCAATAAGGGTCCAAAATAGACAAGTCCTATCCCTTATTGATGCTGAACTCATCGAGAGACTTTCTCTTAAAGGGGAGGTTGTCATTGCCTATAAGGACAAGGAGCGGATTGGAGGCAATTGTTCATGACTATTTGAACATCGCTACCTCAAGAAAAATCACAAGCCCATCATGTGAAATAGAGCTCTCTCCTCTCTGATGGCACCTGCGGTCCTTTGACCAAATGTGTTGCTTAGATAAACACGAAGCTCATGACATTGTTGGTACATTGGTCTATATGGAGCACATCAATTAAGATGAAGATGAAGATGAAGATCGAGACTAGATATACTCGACCTTTGATTACACGCATGGATGTAGCTAAGAGATGCCATTAGTGTCAGGTACATGGTGTGGTCCTACTTCAACCACCCAATATTTTATACCCCACATTGGCCCCATGGCCATTTGAGTGTTGGTACTTGTGTTCCATTTTCAAGGGTCATCGGTTCATCTTAGCTGCCATCGATTAATTTTCCAAGTGGGCAGAGACAATCCCACTCAGAGAGGTCACAGCTCAACGTGTGCTTCAATTTTTCAGGAACTATATCGTATATAGGTTCAGGATGCCTACACGAATCTTATCCGATAATGATACTACATTCAAAAGCACCAAGATCAATAGCTTCACTAGAAGACACAATATAGATTAGAAATACTCCACCATCTACTACCCTAGAGCAAATGGTTTAGCAAAAGCATTCAACAAAACTCTCATCCAGACACTGAAGAAGACTCTTGATGACAACAAAAGATAGTGGAACAAGGAGTTGGTTGAAGCCTTGTGGGCCTACCGCACCACATAAAACAACTCGCCACCCTATTTTTCTTATATATCCAAGTCATTCTTCCTTGAGAAGTTCAACTCCTATCACTAAGGATAACATTGGGTAACAAGATCACTATAGAGCAAAATGCAAAGTTACGATTAGAAGAGATTGAAGGTTTGGAGGAGAGTCACCTACGGGCGTGCCAGAACCTTGAGTTGTACAAGGCCAAATGATTCAAGCTCACAACAAGCTAGTATGCTCTAGGTCTTTCTGAGTAGGAGAACTTGTGTTAGTCCTAGGAGATTAATTGTTATCCGCCGAAAGATGGGAGGCAAGTTTGAACCCACTTGGGAAGGCCCCTATGTCATAGAGGAGGCCTACCAAGGAGGATCTTATCCGTTTATTGATTGTAAAGGGGAAAACCTGATGCTTCCAATTAATGGGCTCTATCTAAAGAAATATTACCCATGAAATAAATCATGTTTGAAAATAATCATTAATAAAAAGAACAAAAATCAAATTCCATTCATCAAATCTTCTCTTCTTTCGAAGTATTATTTACTTATCTTGTGAATCCGCCGTGACATGTTTTAGGGTAGGTGTAGAGTCTCCCAGTGACATCCTATCCCTTTTTCATAACACAAACACAATCTCTTGATGCTATTAGAATAGGTGTAAGAGAATCTGAGAGACATCCTATTTCTATTATCATAACTAAGTTAGGTGTGAGAGAACCCAAGCAACATCCTTTCTTAGTGGGAATTCTTTTGCTATCTGTGGCATCATTTCACTAAATCCTCTAGTGTGTTTAAGATAGGTGTAAGAGTCCCCTAGAAGTTTCATATTCCTATTAACATATGCACAAAAATAAACATAAATCTTTTATCTCAAGCTACTTTGATGTGGGAGCAAGCCCCCTTGTGGCACTCACTCATTAGCTGCTCTAGGTCGGGTCTACATATTACCTCACTAGTATGTCACCCCAATGGTCATTTATTTGGGAGATGTGAGTCCCCGTGTTTTCTTCCTAACTTGATCATTGCAAACCAACGAGCCCCTTGTTAGTATGGCAGTCTTCACTACCGAGCTAGTAAGCTGCCTCACGATTGACTTTGCTTAAGAAGATATGAGCCCTGCTTTCTTCTTGAACTAGTCATCATGTTATAACTAGGTTGAGTATATTTGAGGCTTAGGATAAGTCCCCAGAGGCTTCTTTCCTCTTGACTACTTTTGAGTTGATATAAGTCCCTCAGTGGCATTCACTAGCTAGTCGATAACTATCAAGCGAAGACGACTATCCCATCAATCGGATAGGAGGATGTGAGTCCCCGAGCTTTCTTCCTAGGTTGATTGTTGCAAATCGACGGCCACCTTAGGTTGGTTGATGTTCTCTATGCTGACAGCGAGTCACCCGGTGAGTACACCACTCTTGGTAGATGTGATGCTCTGTGCTTTCTCCTTGAGTTGGACACCGAATACCGATTGGATATATGACTAGCCATATCATTTTCTCTAGGGTGTTGGATTAAGCCCTTACCGGCCCCATTCCCTGCGAACATTCTATTTGAATCATGTCTTTCACAATCCCATTTAGACACTACCCGGGTTACTCTTGGATTGGACAGTCCCTCTTTCCTAGTAACCACCCCTATGGTTAGAAAATTTATTCAGCGGATGTGTAGATTCTCCCTTAGTTCAGTAAATCTGAGATAAGTCTAGGCTGATATAAGCTCCTTCTCAATTTGACCCATCGCAAACTATCAGGGTCCATGATAAAATAAACAGATAAAACAAATAAAACAAATAAAATTAATTTGCTTGTAGATTAGGAATTCAAGCCCCCAAAGGCCCCTTTTCCCAAGCATGCATCATATCTTTAGGCGTCAATGAGAACTCCCTAGAATTCTCCATTTGCGAGATAAATCCCTCGTTACTCAATCCAGTACCAGTCGGGTTCAATCTTTTACCATGAGCGCCTCGATAATCATTTCTTGATGTAAATACAAGTCAATTAAATCAAATCCTCCAATTAAATTCCCAATCTAAAAATTTCCTCAGTCCCTTAATTTTCCATTAAATGACTTATCTAAAATCATGATCAAATCAATTCAAACTCATGGAATTTTCTCATAATTCATTTATATCTTCATTTATATTCACATATATAAATGAAATATAAATATCAATCAAACTAAATTCAAAAATTTTAACTTCAAACTCCAAAATTTTCGTAAGCCCTTTAAATCCTTCTTAATGGACTTAGCCCAAATCATGATGAAACCACTTCAAATTCTTGAAATTTTCACATGATCCATTTATATTCTCAACCAAATTGATTAGAAACAAAGATACTAATCCATCTCATATGACCAACCAAATATGAACCAACCCATGACCTAACCCAAATAGGTTAAATGAGACAATTTGGTTAACTTGACCCATTTGACCTAAATGAACTCAATTGAATCAAAACCAAATATAAACCAAATTGAATCAAACCAAAGTCACCAAAATATTTCAAATGGTCATATGAACTTGACCCAATCCTTGGTTTGACCCAATTTGACCAATTGGTCAACTTGACCAAAGTTGACCCGTTTGACCTAATAGGTCAACATGAGCCAAATCACATCAAACCAATTCCAAATTCAATGAAACTTGGCCTAACCTATTTTTCAAACATACAAAACATATTCAAATTGAAACTTAAGCTAAATGATCATTTTACCTCTAGGCCATAGGATAAATTTTGGCCAAATTCACATGAAACTTGGTCAAATCCTCTTCATGACCACTTGGCACCTTCATAGTGGACACTAGTGAGTGTGATGCACCTAACTCAATAGGTTTGGGTCAGGCCAACCTAGCCTAAGGTCAAAACCGACCACTTCCTTGAACATGGCCACATGGGAATTATTCCTTCACTTGATTTAACCACATGGGAGCTCCACTACTCCATTCCTTAGGCCAAATCGAATGCAAGGGCACCTCTAACAGCCTAACAAACCCATTCAAGAAGCTCAATTGGATCAAAATGGCAAGAGAAGGCTTGGTCATCCACTTTCTCTAGGGGGAGATATATTCTCCCTAATTTCACTTGATTCTCATTTTGCCCTATTCGATTGAAGCATAGAAATTCAGAGTAAGCCATTGATAGTGTTCCCAAGCTTCCTAGAGTGAGTTAGAAATTCCATCCTCTTAGTTTTCCTAGACTGAAAATAGGGGAGCCCCATTGAAATTCAATCTCACCCCATACTCAATACCAATCCAATTCCCATTGCAAGCTTCATTAGGGAGCTCAATAGAATTCACCCAAGCTTTTTCCCAAGCTCCAAAGGCAAGGGAAGTGCTACTTCAACCAAGACCGAGCTCATGTGAAGGTGGAGTTGGCCTCTAGAAGGATATACCCAATCTCAACACCTTCAAACTTCAATAAAGCTTCATCTACACTAGACGAAGCTTCTCCAAGGGAATCGAGCACCGGTGATAGCCTCCAGCGAGATATGCCATTAAACTGAGCATAATTTCAAATTTTCTTGGTCCTTTGTGATGACAATCTTCACCCCATGCAAAACTAGCCGTTGGATGTTCATCCCCTTGCTTGATGATGGTGTGGGTTGAATTTGGGATCAATCCGAGCTCAATCGAGCTCAGATCATGCCATGGAAGATGGACGGTGGCTATCTCCCATAGGCGATCTCAGGGATGAATCACAAATCGTCCATCCTGCATGTTTTGGATGGACAGTCTTGTTTAAATCCATGTAGATCCCATTTTATCTCTTTAGAACCGCTGATCTAACCTCAACTATCTGATCCTTGATCGGATGGATAGGGAGAAAGTGTGTAGCACCACCGCTAATACGACACTATGATGAGACAACTTAAATAGCGAATCCCATCGTGCCACGTGGAAAGCGTGCGCCGCATCAGCCTCCATATGGCGCCGATGGGATTAACTATATAATTAGGGGTTTAAATCACTTAACTAATCAAGAAAACTTTAAAAAATGTGAAATAAATTGCATATGAAAGGTACTTAAACCTAGAATATTATAAAATTGATTTCAATAAATTTTGAACAGTCTTATGTTTTGGATTTAGGTTTTATTGGGAATTTGCTAATTACTCTCTAATTAATTCCAAACTTCTTGTGTATGATTAGTGGAATGACTTCTACCTCCCCTAATTTTCCTGGGATTTATTGATAGTTTAATTAGAGGAATTGCTATATTAATTTCTAATTATCCTCTTAATATAATTAAGTTTAATTAAGTGAGTAATTAATGGTTTAACCCCTTGATTGAGTTAATTAAGGTTTGTTTAAGTGAGCAGGAAGTTTAGGAAATTATTTTGGGATGTTTTCCTTAAGCAGTTTCTTAAACCCCCCTCTTTCTTTGAATCCAAACTTAAGTAGGGATTAATTCACTAATTACCTACCTATTTAATTTGATAAAATTCTAAAACCATTTCAGAACTTAATTAATTCACTTTGGGTAGATGTTTAGGTGTTCAATAACCTGAGTACGTTAAGGAAATCAAAATCCAACTCACATATGTGAGAGAGTTTATGAAATTACTTAACTTAAAACTCTTAGCTTAATTAATCATTAATCATGAGCCAAAATGCATTAGACACTTTTTTTCTTAGGTGCATTGTTGATTTAAATTCCTTGTGTGATTTTATGTCATATCATTGGCTCATAATTATTTGTTAAATATGCTAAGGTGGTATAGGTAAGGAGTTATTAACTCAGTTAATTCATACCTTAACCTAATCAAAATATAAAAATCATCTAATCATCTAAAGATTAAATTAAAATGTCATACACTTGGAGAAATGGGTTAGGACCAGCAAACATTTCTTCACATTTTCCCAAATCAAACATAAAACAAATTCAAAACAAAAATCACATTAAACAAACTTTGATTTATTTTGAACTTTCTTATTTCATAGGATTGTCTTTAAGAATTAATTAGGGTGAAAGAATTTACATTTCTTTCATCACTTTATTTCTTTCATAGCATATTAAATGTGTATGTCATATGAAATTCATGCATTCATATCATTTAAAAATCAAAATTAAAATGAAATATTTTTTTATGTCAAATTGTATGTTTTGGCTAAAGTAAAAAATATGAATGGCTATTATCACTACTAAGTCTAAAACTATTTCCAAAATATATAAATCAAATATGTAAAACTGAAAGTGTGCTACTTATAATTATTTATAAGCTTGCATATGGATATAAATATGAAGATGTGCATAGTGTGGCTTTTCCTTCTCTTTCTTTTTAGGGTAGTTTTGAATAGGATTTGACAAAGTATATAGTTCATTTGAAAAGAACATAACACTTGCCTAAACTTATTCATATCCATTCTTATACTGTTAACTAAGAAAGGCATCCACACTTGTACATATAAATTGCATAAACAAAACAAACAAACAAATACAAACTTTTTGCCTCTTTTTTTCCATTTATTTTTTGTACATGTGTTTGCATCTAAAGAAAGTGGTATATTAATCTCGACAACCCTTGGGTTGCAAGGATTTAACTAGCCATAAGTAGGTCTTGTACTTTACACCCCTATGATGGTGTCGTACTCACTTACTTTATGTCTTCATATATATGTGAATAATGAATAAAAAGAACCCCTTTTTCTATTTAATAAAAATCATGCATCATAAAGTATTTCAATTTTATTAAGTAACATTTCTTGGCATTCATCATAAAGTGTGCTAAACATTTCCATTTATATGTATAAATATGCTTAGGATTCATTTATATGCATATTGTACATATTGTGAAAGAAATAATGTGATGCGTGTTTTGTGATATTATTTCATTTTACTTAATCTTAAAATACATTTCTTTTGAATAGGTTTGTGATATTAGCATCCCTTACTTATTTCCATTTGGCTTCAATAAGAACTCCCTCCTCTTAATCGATCCCACTTGACTTTCTAAAAATAAACCAATCAATTGATAGTCCTACCTATTAAAATCTTTAGAGATAATGATCATTTATCTTAATCGAGAATATTCCTATGGAATCTCATTCCTTATGATGTAATTAACTATGAAGGCTTGCCTGCATAGGGAGATTAACGAACCCGATTTAAAATAAATCTTATTTTACTTTTTTTATGTAAAGTAGGGGAAGAATCTCTGGTACATATGCAGACCCATTGTTCTTAGGAGTCCTTATTGAGGTGATTAGGTCCATTGTATGGTGGTGACTTCTATCTTTCGAGATAGTACATCTCTTCTCAATGTTATACCCGATCACCCTAATAAAAATATCTGCGGATCTACGTGGTGTCCAAAAATGCAATAAGAGTATATTTCTATCTCCGTTTTATTCTGCATAGATTGAAGTTGGAAGTATACATCCTTAAAGAAAATTTTAAATATATTTTCACCACAGTATGTTATAAATATTTTTAAAAAATAAACAGTAGTTTTTTATTTTTATCTCTAATTTTTAAAAATATTTTTTTATCATAATTTAAAAAAAATCTAAAAAATAAATAACTAAATATAATTGTTGGGTGCAAGAAGATTCGGGTCGGTAGAGTAGGAGAATTTGATGTCTAGCATTGCAAAAAAGTTCTGCACACACAGCAAAAAAGTTTGAGACATCAAGATTTTGACGTGGAAAACCCAAGAAGGGAAAAACTACGGGGCCTAGCCCACTTAGAAATAATTTAACTATATCAATTTTTGTTATAATTATTATCATTTCTCCAAAGCTAGGGAAGGATAGCTTACAAGAGTAAGTTTTATGACAAGCTTCACTGGATTAGCAACGGAGGTCATACTTGAGGTGGTAGTCTGTTGATCCAACGATAACTATCGAAAGATGATGGAGTGGTGGTCGGAAACAACTGGCAATGATGCTTGGCAGAGACCAACAATGGTGGTGGTGATCCGGTGTTAGCGGCGGTAGTGGCGGCGGTAGCGATGATGGTGGCGGCGGCAACAGTGGTGACCAACAATGGTGGCCGACGGTGGCGGCCGGCATTGACCGGCGGTGATCCATTGACTGTTGGGTGATCATGACCGGTGGCAGTGGTCGATGGTGACAAACTATGGTGGCTGGCGATGATCCGGTGGTGGTCAAGCGGCAGTGATCGGCGGTGATGGCTAACGGCGGCGGCCGGCGGTGGTCGATGATGATCCCACGACGATCGGTCGGTGGCCCGATTATGCTTTGAGATTCTTCGAGTCTCAGAGCTCTCTTCTCTCTTTAGCTTGGGTTCCCTTCATGTGAAGAATGAAGAGCTATTTATAAATTATGGGAGTGTGATTTTTATTAATACAGACAAAATCCAAACCACTCCATCGGACGGCTCAAAATGATGTCTTTGATCATATGATATATTTTAAATATTTGAATGTTCAAATGAAGTCAGAATTAAGATATCTTAAGCTTGCTAAATTCGGCTCGTTAAGATGTTCGATTTGATTATAAATATTCCATGTTTAGAAGCTATTTAAGAATATGATTGATATCCCAAAGTTTTTAATTATATTTTAAGTGCTTGATCTGGGCTTGTATGGACTTAGAATCAGACTGCTTTCGATCTAAATAAGGTGTTTGATATCAGTTCTATAATGACCAAAAAAGAGTTTGAAAGATTAAGAGTCTGACTCTAAGTGATGTTCATATACATCAAAATTTATACTTTAACTAAGAGATTTTTCAATGATATATCAATAATTATGATTGATTTCTGAAAAATAAAGCAACAAAAGATGCCCCAAATGCCCATTAAATCATCAAAATATTCAACACTAGCTTAACATAATAAATAAGAAAATCATAATTATAATATATATTTAATTTATTTAAAAATTTTGACTTGGCAAACATTACTCTAATTAAGAAAAAAAAAGATTATATGCATAAAAAATGAAAGAATGTAATATTAGAATAAAAGAGAATAAATAAAGATAGTTTAATAAATAAAAAACAACATGAAATTTGTATTGTGATCTCTCTATAAAGGAATACAAAAATATTAATGAATTCTTCAGTAAGTGTTTTCACTTAAGAGTGATGATAACCTTAAGAGGGGATGCAATTTGAAACATCATTCTGAAATAGATTTTTCACCAAAAAAATAAAAAAAATATTGTGATATCTTTACTAAGAAATACAAAAGCATTAATGAATCTTCCAGTAAGTGTTTTCACTGACCTTGCAGACATTCGGTGATGTTTGTATAAAGAAACAATTTTAAGTCTACCTTAGTTAATAGAGAGTTTTTTGTCCTATCAGGTGCACCTTATGGTTCACATCTCAAGGGACAGAGCCATTATGGAATATACGGGCTATAGTCGTAATTATAATATAATTGTGTCATTTGGCAATAAACCACCGGTAGGGGCGTGATCATCATATGTGAAGTATCGGCCAAATCGCAGAGACCGAACGACGTCCTTATCGTCATGAGATTGATTGAGAGTGTATATAGAAATGCACATGATTTGAAATTAGCTCTTTTGTTAGCTATAGTTTTCTTAATTTGCCACCTCCGATAGACGATGACAGGAGGTGGATGTAGTAAATTTATATGTTTTAAGTTCTTAGAATATGAGTTTCATTGAACATTTTTTATTTAATAACTTATTAGATCTCTGCATTTAATACAATTGAATTTGATTCTAGAAGGTAATATCACATCTAGTTGAGATTTTTAGTCAATACGGTCATCATTGGGGTAAATTTTGTCAACTCTGCTCTTTGCTCGTAGATGACCGGGTCTATGATTTGCATTATGAGAATTTAGATTTGAGACAGTTTAGCATTAACATTTTCAAGATTTTGATATTGATAATTCCTTCGAGTTGAAATCTATGATCACAATAGCCATCAATGGGGAATTAAGTGATAATCACATTAATATCATATGATAGAATTAACTTCTCAGATATTTTATTAAGTTGAGAAAGTTATAATAACATCATTAAGTTTTATTAATCGGGATTTAGTTCTAAGACCCAATCGAGAATCAACCCGTGTAGCATTCTCAAACATCAATTCAATACATTCAAGATAATTGTAGATTTCAACCGGATGGGATTATCAATATCAAAATCAAGAAAGTGCTAATGCTAAACCTTCTCAAATATAAATGCTTATAAATAAAACCATAGACCTGATCCTCTGTGAGCAAAGAGCGGTGTTGATAAGGTCTACCTCGATGGTGTCCGTGTTGACTAAAAAATTTAATAGGATGAGATATTACCCTCTAAAATCAAATTGAATGTAGATATCCAATAAGGTAATAAACTCAAAATAAAAAAAAAAACACAAAAAATTAAAAAAATAAATTAAATTAAAAAATAAAAAAATTCACCCCACTTATCTCCTATCATTGTCAATCGGATGTGACAAATTAAGAAAATTTTAGCTCTCAAAAGAGCTATTCTCAAATCATGTGCATTTTTATATTCACTATTAATCAACCTCATGCTAGTAAGACATAGTTTATGTCTTTGTTCGCATTATTTGACTAATATGCTCCACATATGATACGGTTACGACCAGAGTCCTTTGACCGGGTGATTCGCCACCAAATGACACTGTTATATTACAGTCAAGACTGTAGTCATTTTTTTCGTTGAATATATTATGATATCTCTACAAAGGAATGCAAAGCATTAATGAATCCTTAGACATCAAATTCATATGTTCAAAATATGCTTCAAAATTTTGGATTCTAGAGAACTTGAATCAAGGTTTCAAGGAGATTTGTTGACATCAAGAGGGCCTAATATACACTCAATTGTGCAAAGATCTTCCTCAAATGTGACATTATTATTATTATTTTAGATTAGCATGTGAAATGAGCGAGGCATTGCCGCTATGTTCCTCTGCATAAATCTCTTGGATATGGGCTACTTAATTGCCAAGTTGGATTTGCTTAGGCTACACATCTATTATCATTGGACAGCAAGTATGAGCTTTTTTTCGTGGCCTTTCTTAGGTTTGTTGAGTGAAGAGCGTGACAATGACTCATCCATACTTGATTTGTTGAGTCGAACCTTCAGGACCTGCTTGAGTCTTTGACTTTGGTTGTGATGAACTAAATTTTTTGTTGTTAGACTAATTAATGAGGGCTCTTTCACATTAGCATTTTCTTGCCATTTGTTGAGGAGACCATTAGCGACCCGACCACATTTTTTTGTTTTGGCACCATTGCTTGGAAAAAAAAAAGCTTTAAGTTCTTAGAAGATGAATTTTTTGAAAATTTTGAGCTTAGTAACTTATTTGATTTCTGCATTTAATGCAATTTAATTTGATTCTATGGTGGACAAATTTATTATTGAAATTATCCACTTACCCATGTGCACCAACAAAGAGGAATCATTTTGAAAATCTAAAACATGATCTTTGCATGTTATTTTTAAACAACATGATCCTCAAAAGATCTACTGATTTATAATTAAATGTGACGGTTAAGCGGTCATTAATTCTAATTAAGTTAACATATGCTTCAAATGAAATTCTACTGATTTGAGAAAATCTTTACTATTTTCAACCATTTAATTTAACACTGACCAAATCACACAGGCAGAGGACAAGAATCACGTCCTTACTGTATTAGATTAATTGAGAGTGAATATAAAAATATACATAATTTGACATTAGCTCATTTATAAGCTAGAGTTTTCTTAATTTATCACCTCCGACAGACGATGGTAGAAGGTGGGTGGGGTGAATTTATATGCTCTAAGTTCTCAGAAGATGAGTTTTTTTTTTTAACATTTTGAGTTTAGTAACTTATTGAATTTATATATTTATTATTTTTTGAATGCCCCCCAAAAATTGAGAGAGAACTTTCGATTAAGGCTACTTGTTAAATCGTTAATTGGTTAGTGTATAGTAGTAGCATGTGGAGTTTTGGAGTTTAGAATATATGAAATTCATCATCCTTTCACTTCAAGTGGATTTACATCATTATGCAAAATATGCTTCAAATTTCTCTGGATCTTTGAGAGCCTGAATCAAGGTTTCACAGAATTAAGGTTTCACAGAAATCCTTCGACATCAAGAGGGTCTTGTGCACAATCAATTGTGTCAGGATCTTCCTCAAATGTGACAAATTTTTTGCTCTAGAGATCCTTTTAATATAGGAGGGACTAACGACATATGAACATTGACTTATGTAATGTTGAGTGTTAGTATATCTTGAGATTACAAAACTTCAGTCATACATTATTCTGCAAAATTTTTATGAAAATAATAATTATCATCCAGAGATATACTTAAAATATATGAAAATAAAAATCGCCACACGTATTAATTAATGCAGGATAAGATGTGGTGGACATATTTATTATTGAAATTGTCCACTTACCCATGTGCACCGACAAGGAGGATAAATTTGTCCAACACACTTTATCCTACAGTTGTTTAAAGCCTATGGGGAGGTGATTTTTATTTTTATATGTTTTAAATATCCTCGGCAATTATAATTGAAATTGTCCGCTTACTCATATGCACTGACAAGTAGGACAAATCAGTCTACCATACCTCATCCCACATTTGTTTAATTCATATGGGACGGTGAATTTTATTTTCATATGATTTAAATATATTCATGAGCGGCAATTATTATTTTAATATCATTAGAATATTATTCAATGGATCCTACAAAAATAAAGCTCATTATATTCAATGGGTGATCCTAATAATAAAAAATTTCAAATACTGTCATCATAATAGATTATCTCCCAAGTACTTATTTCAAATCCCCAATGCAAATTACATAGTTTTATTGTGGTGATATTTGATGATCGAATTTAAGATGACATATATTAGTATAAGCAGTAGAAAAAGATTGATGTTGAGAGTGGAATTACAAATTTGAAGAGGGTGAGATTCAAATTTAAGTAATGATAATAACTTTTAAAATCATGCATTGACTTATCTAACAGTGTTTTATCAATTTTTTTAAAAAATAAATTTACATAAGTCGATACGTGTTATATGTGAATTATAAGTAATTATTTTTTATTACAATATAGTGGTATATTGGTTAGTATAAAAAATTTAGTAGTATATCAAAAAATATAAAAATTAAGTATTGATATATCAATAAAATATCAATTTTTAATATTAAATCATAACATAAGAATTATAAAAAATACGAAATGTACATGTATTATTTCTTATATATTAAAATTTTGTTGCATTTTTTGGCAATAAAAAATTGTGCTGCAATTTTCAGTTGAAAAAAATATAAAGTATTGCTATTAATTTCATTTTTCACATTGTATACAATATTTATGAAATTATTTTCGTATATACTAATATATATTGTATACGTAATAACGCATCGTTTTTATTTCATAATTTTAGATGAGATAAGTTCTCATAATAATAGTCTCTCCTAATGAAAACATATTACATAATGAGTACGGATGCATTCAGGGGCGGATCCAAAAACATATTTTAGTGGGGGTACAATAAGATAAAAAATAATTCACTTTTATATAAAATTAAAAATAAACCATCTCATATAACAAAATAAAGAAATAAAATCTCATAATAATATAAATTTTTTTCACATTATATACCATTTATAACTTCTCCTAGAACTTTATTACGATATTTTGCATGTCAATTCTACTCATAAATAAAAAATATTTTGTATCCTTAATCGATTATAAAGATTATTCAATTGAAAGATATTTCAATATTTTATTCTAAGATTACTTAATATAAATTAAAAGTAAAGAAAATATTTTATGATAAAATTAACTAAGTAATGCAAATTAACCGATAAAAATAAGATATTATTGATTGTGAACAAATAATATCAATGATATTTATTTTAAAATAATTAATGAGGCTAATAATTAAAAATTGTCTTATTTTGAATAAAATTTAATTAAAGTTAGATGCATAATAGTTAGATTTTATGATAATATCAAAATAAATTATGAATATTTTTGTCGTGAAGATATTCAATATTATTTTGAATAAAATTATACTTTAAAAATAGATGATTATTTATCTTTATTTATAAAACTTAATATTTGAATAATGTATATAATATAAAATTATTTGTATAATGGTTGACTATAAAAAAAAATAATAAAAATAAAAAAAAAAAATAAAAACATAAATAATAAATAAAATAAAAATAAAATAAAAATAAAATAAAAAAAGTAAAAATAAAAATAAAAATAAATAAATAAATATACAATAAATAAATTAAAAATTAAAAAAAATTTATTCTTTATCAAGTATCTAAAAATTTATTCTTTCTTCTATATATATATATATATATATATATATATATATATATATATATTCATTTACAAAAATATTATATAAAGAGATAAGAATGTTAATATTTTTATAATTATTCTCAATTTTATTTATTTATTTACATAAAGATAATATGATCATAAGTAAATTAATTAAATATAATTATCATAATATAATACACCAATTGATTATAAATCTATTTTTTAATTATAAAATAATAAGCCTATATCATTTAATAATCTAAAATGATATATTAATTAATCATTCTTTAAATAAAATTTAATTAAATTAAAAATAAATCAAAATAAAATTAATAAATAAAGGGAAGAGATTGAGGAAATTTTTAGCGTTGAAATCCATCATTTTCTTATTCAAAAGAGAAGGGAGGCGAGGCAATCCTCATCGTCCTCCCGGTGTCTGAACAGCTGTCATGTGGTGGTGGAACGCATGGAGAGGTGAGGGAGGCTTCAGATTTAGAGAGCAGAATATCGAGGTGAGAGAAAAGTCGAGAGTTTTGAATATTCGTAGGCCCCTCACCTCCCTTCTCTCCACCCCTGGATGCATCTGTATTCTGTAAATTATCTAATTTTAATTGGGTGTACTTTTTTATATAAATTTTTTTTTTAAAGTTTTATGAGATATTTAAAACATCCTAAACAGTAACATACAAATCCAATGAATATATTGGTGTATTTTAAGCACAATTTAATACAATAAAAAAAATTATATATTTTTTATTTTTTTAATTATGCTCAAATACATCAGTATATCTATTATGTAATGGTATTTAGAATGTTCTAAATACTTCTTAAATTTTTAATAATAATAAAATGATGGAACATACTCACTTAAAATTTAGGTTTTATTTAAGACGGTGGTGGCGATTGAGTTTCAGTTATATTTATTATTTAGGGTAATTTTAAGAAATTTGCAGTTAAATCTGTCAATCTGACTTGACTATTATGATTAATAGTAACAATGTTATCATTTAATTTTTATAAAATAAAAAAATTATATAACTATTACAGTTTTTCAAATATCAATTTATTCTATAATAATTTTATTATTATTATTTCATAAAATTATGACTTTATGAAAGAGATGGATAATAATTTATAGAATCTAGATGCAGTGGGACTCCTATAATATTTTCTCTTAAGGAGGACAATAAGGTTGTGGAGTATGTTGGGGAATGCACTGGACAAAAATAAGACAGCTAAGAACTTGCTAAGGTGGCTTGTTAATGTACACATAAATTTGCTCTAATTTTGCATTGATTTTTTTTTTCACCCAACTCTGTAAATTAGAACTTTATGATGATATAAGTAAAATTCAAATTTATAATTCTAATAATAATTTTAAAATTCTTACCAAACGTACTAACCAACACTCATAATACATAATGATCTGAAGCTCAGCTGACCGAAGAAAAGGGCTCATCGCGATATTTTTGTTTTCATTAATTTTAAAATGCTGTTGCATCAAGTCTAAGCTTACGATGCTCATTGGATTACACATCAATTTTAAGTTGAATTCCTCCTTTCTCAATAATTTCAATTCATCACTAAAGCAGATGGTTGTTATTAGAGATGTAAGCAGAAATGAGCAGCGAGCGAATTTTAATTATGTTGTTTAAATTAACGAACGAATACATGCAATACATACGTTAACGGTTTTTTAGTAGTTGTTACATGAGGGCTGATGGTATAAGAGAGTGATTAATTTAATCTTTAAAAATTTAAGATTATATATATATATATATATATATATATATATATATATATATATATATATATATATATATATATATATATATATATATATATATAATATTAAATTATTAGATATTAGATAGAAAAATAATAATATTTTGAATGATAAGTATGCAAATTTTTAAAGAAAAAAAAAAAAAAAACTGTTGCCCTAATTTCTATGTTCCCTTCGAGCCAAAAATCCTTTCTTGAGGTCATCTTTCCACCGGGTCTACAGCAGCAGAGTTTCAGATTCGTTCACATCTCCGGCGACGATCAATATCCAATATGGCGGGCTTCAGCGGCGACGAGACTGCCCCCTTCTTTGGCTTCCTGGGCGCTGCGGCTGCCCTCGTCTTCTCCTGTAACCTTAACCTTCTCCATCTTCGAAGTCCTTCTCTTGTATATCCCTATCTGGATCTAAACGTCTGTTTTATTTCTTGCAGGCATGGGGGCGGCGTACGGCACTGCGAAGAGCGGCGTTGGCGTGGCTTCGATGGGGGTTATGAGGCCCGAGCTGGTGATGAAGTCGATCGTGCCGGTAGTTATGGCCGGTGTGCTTGGCATCTACGGACTCATCATAGCCGTCATCATCAGTACTGGTATAAACCCTAAGGCCAAGTCCTACTACCTCTTCGATGGATACGCCCATCTTTCCTCCGGATTGTCTTGTGGGCTCGCGGGCCTGTCGGCAGGCATGGCAATTGGGATAGTCGGTGATGCGGGGGTCAGGTAAATTTTTAGATCTTTTAATTTTATTTTTTAGAATCCATTGATGATGAGATTTTGATGCTCACATCATCTCTTGGGATGTTCATATAATCATAAATCCCTCCGTTTTGGGAGGGTATGCCATTCAACTGCAGCAACAACAACAAGCCTTTAACTATGTGGGGTGCATGAATTCTTCATCTCATCTCATCATATTATATGTCAAATTCTCATTTAATTCTAATAAAAGGTCATTTTTTACATTTTAAACATGTTTTTTTAGGTCTACCTCTATCTTTCTTAACTTAAGTGAATCTACTTCTCTAACTCAATCGTTGGATGGTGACACTTTAGTCTCAACTCTCTCTCTAATCTCATCTGAGCTACTCCAACCTTTTTTTGAACATACTCATTTTGCATTTTATCTCTAAGAGTAAAGCCACTCATCCACCTGAGCATCCTCATCTCTATAACACTTAACTTAGTCTTATGTTTCTCTTTTACTGGCCAATATTCTGCACCAAAAATCATTGCAAAATAGCAGTCTTATAAAATTTTTCCTTAAGTCTAAGCAGTATTTTTCTATCACACAACAGGCTAGATGCATTCCTCCACTTCAACCATCCAACTTGAATTCTGCAAATTCTCATTTAATTCTAATAAACTAAGATCGTTTTTTATACATCTTAACCAAGTCTTTCTAGATTTACCTTTACCTTTCTTCACATAAGGCAAATCTAGAACATCTATTCTCCTAACGGGGTCATGGGATGACTGATGCTTTATGTGACCAAACCATCTAAGGTGACTCTCTATAATCTCATATGCAACTAGAGCTACTCTAATTTTTTCCTGAACATGCTCATTTTGCATTTTCTCTAAGAGTAAAGCCACTCATTCACTTGAGCATCCTCATCTCCGCAACACTTAGTCTTTATGCTTCTTTTCTTTCAACATTTTGCACCATAAATCATTACAAGTTGTACTACCATCTTATAAAAATTTTCCTTAAGTCTAAGTAGTAATTTTCTATCACACAACAAACCAGATGCATTCCTCCACTTTAACCATCCAACTTGAATTATGCAAATTCTCATTTAATTTTAATAAATTAAGGTCATTTTTTATACATCTTAACCAAGTTTTTTTAGGTTTACCTCTATCTTTCTTAACATAAGGCAAATCTAGAACATCTATTCTCCTAACCGGATCATCAGACGGCCAATACTTTATGTGGCCAAACCATCTAAGGCGACTCTTTCTAATCTCATTTGCTGAGCTCTCCAACCTTTTTCCAACTACTCATTTCACATTTTATCTCTAACAAGAAAGCCACTCATCCACTTGAGCATCCTCATCTCCCAACTTAACTTAGTCTTATATTTTCTTCTTCAACATTTTGCACCATAAATCATTGCGGTCTTACCATCATCTTATACAAATTTTCCTTAAGTCTAAGTTGCACTTCTCTATCACACAACAAGCCAAATGCATTCCCCAACTTCAACCATCCAACTTAATTAAATGAGCGTATGCCACTCATTTAATTAAATTGGCTTGGTTTGCCATTCATTTGATAAAATGAGAAGGAATGTAGTTTGTGGCATTTGTTCATTTCTTGCATTAGCAGATACATGCAATAGCATTATTTGTTATTTATTAACCTGCAAGCGATATTATTGTTTTTTATTCTTTACCTTTCAAAGTATTAGATCATACTCATGTTAAGATAAAGCAAAAGATGTCGTGATCTTTTGACTTGGATTTTGAGCTAACTTGGCTATTTGGTTGCAAATATTCTTAGTGTTGTGCAAATGAAATGCATGGCATTAAAATTTTTGGTGTTTGGCTCAAAAAAAAAAAAAAAGCAGTGTAAAATTTTAATGTATTTGGAATTTCCTCTCTAGTTCATTTTAAATGTATTTGAAATTAACTTGGTTTGGGTGAATTTCAAATGCATCATTCGTGTGAAATGTGACTCCTCACTATAGTCACTTTAGACCACTACTTATCTCCACATGACATTAGCCACCACAGCCTTCAACTGTCACCTGCCATTGGTGATGTCACTTATGTACCCAACTATATTTCATAGTTGTCAACCATCCTCCATCATTGCCACTGGCCACCACTAGTCACCATTACTGCTAAATGTCCTTCATCTTTGCTAGCCCTTGTTGACCATCATTTGTTGTCGCAAGATGTTGGCCATTGGTCACCCTATGTAGGCGTCGATATGGGACATCACTGGTCGTTGTTTTCACCATTGTCACTGGCCAGATCGAACTCCACCTAACATTGCCTGCTATCACCACAAGTGTTTAAAATACTATGCAACTGAACACAAAAGTTAATTCTTAAATTTATTATGAACAATTAAACACCAACAAAGTGTTATAAATACATAATTTTAATTTACATTGTATTCTAAATTTTTGAAAATTTAAAATACAAGCAAACAAAAAGCTCCTTAACTAGGAATTCTTAGTTTGTTAATATAATGTATCTATTAGAATTTAAATAATTTCAAAAGCAAAAGCTAGATGCAAACATTCCAGAATAAAAAAAAATCAATATCCTGGGATCTACAACATGCTAGATTATTAAGATTAATGATTTGAGTAATGTACCTGGATCATTTATAATGATTAACTGCTAGTATAAAAGTATAATGCCTTTTGTTCATAAATGGATGAACACGAACATAGGGCTTGGTTTGTGATCTTTCGAAACCAAATCGTCTTTAGTTCCTCCATTGGATCATCATTTCTCTTTCAGATGAAGAGAAGAGAGGCTGTTTGTGTAATTTGTTGTCTTGGGGATCATAACCAAAATGGTCTTTATAGAGGATTCTTATAATCCCTTTAAAAGGTATCTACTCAATTATTTTATTAGTGTGAGTAATTTAAGCTCTTAGATTTGGTGTAGTTGAACCTTCAGAAGACAGAATAGGGAATTACCAACAATTTAAATATATCATTCCTTCTTTCTCCAATAATTACATGTGAGTATATATATAATCCAGAAATGGGGATTAGTTAAAACAGAAAAGATATCCTTAGCTAATAAAATGAAAAGCTGCTAAATAACGAATATAGAAAATATATCTAATAGTAGAAAATGCAAGTGACGGTTTGTTATCCTTTGAGAACCGATTAGTCACCACATAAGGTTGTCCCTGCTTTAGAGGAACTCGTCTCGAGTGAAATAATGGATGTGTGGGCATCATTGGGTGGGTGGCATCGATAGATATCATAGATATTAAAAGTCGGAGAGGTAAGCATGTATGGTGGGGGGTCGATGATATATGCATTGGCATTGATTCGCCTAGCTATAGCAAAAGCTTAGGGACTCAATTTGGAGTAAATTTCTATTGGGAATCATTCCTTACAAAGCCTCATCATGACAAGGTCACTGGGATCAAACACTTTATGGCATTTATGGATATCTGCTTGACTGGGCAAAACAGTGTGCATAAGTGTACATGTTGCTTAAGTAATATAATGATGAATTGAGTATCATTCTCAAATATCTTTTATAAAATTTCTTAATTAAGTACTAATCTTAATTTTAACAAGTAAAATATGTAGAAAAGCTTTAAAATATTGAAAATAATAAAAGCTATTAATTAAAATAAGATTTTTCTTAATTTTAGAAAATATACTCTGAACTTATGAAATCTTAAATTGTTTTTATGTAAAATGTAAATGTGAGTTATAATATTTGTAGTTGTTAATCAGGAGCATTTGTATCTTATCATTTATTCCTAAATTACTAAGATTTAATCACTATAATTAATTAATTATATGTCTATATTCTAATTAAAATAAGTAATTACATTAAAAACTTATTATGCAATTACTTATCCTAAATATCATATGTCTATGTATATTCAAAAAATTTATCTATTTTTTAAGTTATTTTATTAGGACTCTTATGATATCTTTAGTTCACATTATATTTTAACATTATAATTGGTCACATCATAAGTAAATAAAATACAAAGAAAAATAAAACAGCATAAACTTTGAAGTGAAAATAATTTTTTTACATATTTAACTCACATCACAATATCACATAAAATAAAACAAAATATAAACTCAGAGCATTATTACTTCAATTGCTCATTGTACAGAAATGAGAGAACATTGATGTGATATAAACGTATGAGAATAGTTGAGAAATATGAAAGAAAGGAAATAAGTAATTGAGTAGGGTCTTTTAAATTCTTAATCCAAGTTTTTCACCTCCTAGTAAGGATTACCCTTTTAATGGACCTTCTGCCTCCTTAATCTTCAACATGAACAATATGAACAAAACAACTAATATTGCACTACACACTGCACTTAGAGTCTTACTCTTTTAGTGACACACTAAACACTCACACTAATATATGTCACTACACATCTCGTCGAAATTTTTTTGTCATGCAAATCTCCTTCTTTTTATAATAATAGATGTCTCCTATCAGTTGTCCTTGTGTCCTGCCAATTAATTCCCTTGAACTGCTCCAGCAACTCCCTAAATCGACCATTGAAATTACTCAGGCTATAGTGCGGTAGCATTGGCTGCTCTATCTTTGGGTTATTTTGATGCCTTATAGCACCGCGACACCACTTCTTAAGCGTCTAGGCACTCTTATTATCTTGGGCTTGTTTATGCTAAAATTTTTTTAAGTCTCTAGCACTGCAACATCTTTTCAGAATCAATGTGCTAGGCTCTATAACTCTGGACTAATTTCTGAGGGAATGTGGCATCACGACACCACTTTACTGTCTTTGAGCACTTTTAAGCATCGCAGTGCTTCAAATGTAGCGTCTAGGCGTTAGGCTTTTTGTCTGACAGTCCAAATTTCTTCTCTTGCAGAGCTGAGGCATTGGTTTCCGAGCATTTAGTCGCTGCCATTTTTGTTTCAACACCTTATTTTACCTAATCCCAGCATAGTGGTCCTGTTTTATATATATAGGATCGAAGGCAAGTGTCTTCAAAATTTGCATTTTCTACTTTCACTTAAATTAGGATTTTCTTGTCAAAAACACTAAAAATATATTGAAAATAACACGTTCCAACATCTATTAAACATAAAATATAACTTTAAACGCAAAAAATTCATTAAAATCTTATGCTTATCATTGCTTGTTGCTTATAATTAGAGTTTGAGATAGTAAATTAGAACATACTTCGAATGAGATGAGCAACGCCTTAAGATTCACGTATTAGGGGTTTGGTTGGGCATCTTAATTAGGCGTGTGCATTAGGCCGGATTGGACGGATCGGTTTTCCAATTTGCTAATCCGTTCGGTTTGAAATTCAGAATCAGAAAATCCGATCCGTATAAGATTTAATATAATCCTAACCAACTAACCAAAAAAGTTTGATTTTCGCCCGGTTTTAAAACCAAAATATGTAATGTGACTCACTTAGCTTTATTTGCAAATAATTTCACCGAACAAGCTTGCATGATTGTAATAAATATCTTACAAATTTAAACATATATACAAAAATGCTTGGTACATTATGTGAGCTTATAAAGTCAATTTCAAATGAGAGATTTTCCAAAAAAATATTATAAACTTGTAATAATACTATGATTATAAAATCAGATGCTATAGCACTGTTCATTCCTTCATGTGGAAATCGCAGTAAACCATAAGGCAATTTCAGATTCAGAAGCAAAAATTAGAATGAAGAGATAGAAAAAAATAAGCTAGGCTTGTAACTTATAAGTAAATTTGGCAATTTGCAGTTCAAGCCGCAAGGCAGAGATAGAAAAAAATCAGATGTGCTGAACTTGTAAGTAAATTTGCAATTCAAGCCTCAAGGATTCCTCTTCAACAGTTCAACCCCTCCAATAATTTTTATAAAATCTCTAGTCAGAGTTCATCAATTTCATTATTGTAGCAATCGTTTATAGGATCCCAACCACAACCCATCGAATCCCTAAAAAAAGAAGGTGAAGGTGAAAAGATCAACCGCATTGTCATAATCGCGAGTCCAGAGCCGAGAGGAAAACTTAGAGAAGAGAACGAAGATTCAGAGTTTTAATCTTTCAGACTATAGGGATTACCGGATTAGGGTTGCCTTGCGGATTGGCGGCCAAAATCCAAATGTGTCGGGGTCACCAGGTCAGACTTCAGAGGCAAAGACTCAAAGAGGTAAAGAGCAACGCGGCAGCCGTCAGCGCCCTTGCGCGAGACGCCGAGAGGTGAGAAGCCGAGAACATATGAACAGAACGAAAACGTCGAAAAGTGGAAATTGGAAAACGAAGAGTCAAAGTCGAAGAAAACCAGCGCTGGGATTGCCTTTAGGTTTTAAGCTTTTGCTTTTACGCCGCTACGGCTGCGGCGTGCACGGTCCATGTCCACGTCAGTCACGCGACGTTCAGATAGGTATACAAAATTTCGGTCCGCCACATTCCAAAAAATTTCGGTCCAATTAGGTTTTTGGATTAAAAAATTTTTGATCCGGTCCATAATCCAAAAATCGAATTTAGCTCAAATTAAATCCAAAATCTAAAATAAAATTATAAAACTGATCCAAATTAAAATTTCGGTTCGGTTTTAATTGGATTTTCAGTTTAAACCGAATTATGCACAGCCCTAATTTTAATGTAAACAATGCTAAAATAACTCTTGCCAGTAGAGCGATTGATCATTGAATTATAAGCGAACTTAGTTTGGCCCATAACCTTATCCCACTATTTTGGATGATCTTTGACTAAGCAATGAAACATACGTCCAAGTATATGATTTAGTATTTCGGTTTGTCTATCTATTTGTGAGTGGTAAGTTGAACTTAAATGGTGCTTAGTTCATAAACGTTTCTAAAGTTCTCTCAAAAAAAGCACTAACGAATTTAACGTCATGGTCAGATGTAAGACTCCAGGAAAGTCTACACAAAGAAACAATTTCATGGAAGAAAAGATGGGCTATATGGAGAGCATTGAATGTTTTTGTACAAGCAACAGAGTGTGTTATTTTTGAAAATCTATCGACAACAATCATGATAGAATAGCTCCCTTCTTAGTCTTGAGAAAATCCAAAATAAAGTCTAAACTAAGGTCTTCCCAGATTGAATCTGGAATGGGTAAAGGGGTATATGAATCGAAATTTGAGCCGTGCCCTTATGGGATTGTCAAATCGAACATTTGTGAAAAAATTAGGTGATATCCATTTGATATTGAGGCCAAAAGAAACGAGTTTGCATTTGGGCCAAGGTCTTCTCTTGTCCAACGTTAGCTACAAGATCGCTTAAATGTACCTCCTTAATATGTTATCCCCAACGAAGTATCTGGACTGCACCATTGATTGTCTTTGAATAAATGCCCATGCCTAATGAAATAATCTTCAATTGGATGGGAAATATTGCACTACTTCCAAGTTGCTGAGAAGTGACAATCACTTGCATAAAGTGCCATAACAGATTCAAAGCCTGTTATTTCAGTTTGTAGAGTGGAGAGAAGAGTAGATTGTCAGTTGAGAGTATTGACAACTCGGTTTTGAGATCCTAATTTGTGTTTTATACAAAATTAAATTTTGTAAAATAAAATCCAACAGGCGTGCATGTGGTTTAATTAAAAAATTTTAAGGCTTGATGATCACGACAGAGTATTAAATCTTGGTGAAGTATATAAATGTTGAGAGATCATTAATCTCATATTTATAAAATTTTAGATAATCCCGGTTCATTTGATAAAGACAAGCTTTAATAAAAGTATTTTTTTGTTGAAGTAGTTTAAAAATGGAAGAGCAATGTAATGAGTTTCTTTATTCTAAAAAGTAGCAAGATTTTTTTCATATACTTCATCAAGAAGGTTCTTTAAATTACATTATAAATTTTTTTTTTAGGTTTTAATTAAAAAAAATTGTTTAATATTGACTTCTTCTTTTAGATGATTAATTTGTTATTTTGAATTTTGTTTATCTCATTGTGAATTTTTTTGTAGGATTTATTTTATATTGGAGAAAATTTGTTTTCAAAATTTCTTGAATAAATGCTAGAATTATCTATTTTAGTAATTGAAATGACATCATAAAAGGTGTTCCTGATATCGTATGTTGAGAAAGATCTTGAACTAGTAGGAAAAGGAGTTGAGATATAAATATCATCTTGATAGATTGCTATTGAAAAAATTTATACTTGAATTATTGCTGGTGTAGGTTAATCTCTCTGTTTTTTTTCAAATACTTGATAATTCCTTAGATGTAATTCATATCTTTGATTTAAAATTACACAATTGAGTATTGTGGTATTCTTCGTTTGTGATGTGAGGCATAAGCCTCACACTAAACAAACTGCTTAAAGAAAAAATATTGTACAAATTTCAAAATTTCGAGTAAGAAATAGCATATTAACATTTTAACATATTAAAATATTAAATAGTAATATATCAACATTCTAATAGCATAAGAAGTAATAAATTGCATAAAGGAAGATGTAGTATGCTAACATCCTAATATCAAATCATGAAGTAAAAGCATTATACAAATAACAAACTAAACTAAGCTAAAAATATAATAGTGAAATATTAATACATAACAACATAACAACCAAAATAAGTTTTATTGTTCATCTAATGTCTCTTTTTAGTCTCTTCCACTCATACTATCCTCCACTTAAGTTAGAAAATAAGAATCCATTAATATTGTAATTTCTAAATTGAAAAGTATTCATCACTCTTATCACTCTGTACGTTTTTGTTTAAATTATTTGCATAATGAGTTGTTTTTTTTTACTTGCCTCATGCTCAATAGTATTCATGTTTCCCAATTCCTCTTCATCTCTAACCAATCATATTTCTTTTCCTGATCAATAGTAATGAATAAAAAATAGTTTGATTTTAAAATAATGATTATATTTATATTTCATAGTAAGAATTTTCAAATACATAAATTTAAATGGATACCTTTTTATTGCTTATTTCTTCCTAACTTCTGGTGGATCTATTGGTTTTGCTTCTCACCCTACATAAAAATGTTAACATTGAGATTCTTTTTCTGTAAATTAAGATTCTTATCATCTGATAGCTTATCATTAAAAAATAATGGATCATCATCATTTAAAGTTAAAAAATTTATCTTTTTTCTCTTGTTATATATAATATAAATCAATGAGTTCATATTTAAGGTATTCATACAATTTCTCTTTTTTATATGAATTTGATTGTATATACTCCAATTTTACTCCAATTTTGTTCATAACCTGATAACAAATGTGTAAGTCTTGATACTTTAACAAGAAATCATTATAGGTTTGAAGTGTCATTGCAAATTAAATTAACATTCTACTAAATTTTGAAAAAAATTTTAAAGTTCAGATAATTTTTTTGTTTTGATTAATAAATATTAAAAAATAATTGGAGCAACTGTCTCTTTGGCTTGATGTAGTTCAAAGATATGTTATATATTAACCTTCCTTCACTCAATTTACTCATTTATCAACCTATTCATGCGATGATACAAGCCTAATTAGCTCTTTAGATTAGTTGACTTGTTCTTAGCTTACTGTAATTGTGGATTAATGTGACGTACCGTGGTTCACATATGACTATGAAGTTGAAGTTTTCATTTTTCATCAATAATTTCTCATATCTCCTTATAACTAGACTCATCTCTTTGTAAATTTTGAGTTATCAACTTTTTAGTCTTGTTCATTGCATTATAAATAAAGACCATGACTAACTAGTTCTCTGAATCCACCATCCTTGAAACTTGAGCCAATAGTTTTGTTATTATTATTGCGTAGTTAAAACTTAACCAAAACCTTTCATTTATGACAATCTTTTTTACTTCTTTTTCTTCAACTTTCTTTGGCCAAACACAACTAAAACATTGTGTAGAAGTGAATATAGATTCCAATGGTTGCTATACTTCTAGCATGCTTTATAAAGTTGTAGCTGGTCATAGTAGTTTCTTCTTTGAAAATTTTCTCATTAATGCCAAAACCTACAAGTGATTGCAAATGAATATTGTTATATATATATATATATATATATATATATATATATTTGCTTTTGCTCAATGAATTTTTGCATTTAGGCAAGTTTGCAAGTCTTTCTAAAATCAAATTAGTAAAAAACGTGTGTGTATATGTATTTATACTGTCTCTTCTTTATTAACTTTTTTTTCAGCCGCTCTTTAAGCACTAACCTTAATTATGACAAGCTTGAATGCTCTCTAATCTCTTGTATAACTCCATCAAGAAGTCCAAAACTATACTCTGTATCTTTAATCCCGTTCGATGCTTTAACAGCTTTCAAGAAAATAATGTCGTAGAGATTGTCAATCAAAATATTGATCAAAATTTTATTCTTGAGATTTGACTAACCATCATAAATGATTGTCACTCCAATCTGATTCCTAGTTCTCTTAATCTTCTCAATGCTTTTTTTAGTATTATTTATGTCATCTTTTAATATCCACATTCTTAAGTCATACATAAATGGTGGTCTCAAGCCTCATCCGTATGAACCTATGCAAGGATCATGTTGAAATATAAAGGGTAGTTTGTGACATTGAAAGGAATGATATTATCGCAGAAGAACCTCCCAATATCAAAGTAGACACGCTTGTGTGCGCCCCTCCACTATAAGAAGACATTCTTTCGACACCTTTGGATCGCCTACATTATCCTCCTCATTTATCACATAGTAATCTATAGGTCCTTTGGTGCCTCTACAAGTCATTTGCGGTTGATGAATCTTCGTCACACTAGTCCCACTTCCATAATTAGGACCAACTTCCAGTCAATTATCAAACTACTGTTGTATTAAATGATTTGACATGGTGAACTTATTCATGTATGTTGTATGCATGGATCTAGCATTTGTTGGAACATTCTTGTGATAGCCTAAAAGGTGCTCTTTCATTTGTGTAACACTGAAAACCTTCTGACAATAATTGTACTTCAAAGAAATATAAATTGTCATTTTCTGCAATGTCAACTTGCATACTATGTCTCCATGTTAGGTCTTTTCTATTGGTGGAGGTTTTTCCTTTAACCATTTTTTTAAAAAACATCAATTGAAATTTTTTATTTTAAAAAATGAAATTGTTATTCATGGTGGCAGATGTACAGGAGATTGGTGGTGGCGATTGTAAAGGAGACTAGTGACTGCAGAAGAGGTTGATGGTGATGATAGCTGTAGAGGAGGTTGTGATAGCAATGATGTAGGTTGAAGAGAGGATTGTGGGAGAGAAGAATTGTGAGAGGTGTTAAGGTTAAGTGGGGATTGAGATAAAACATTTGTTTATTATTTATAAAAAAAAACCTAAAATGAGGCTTATGTTTCATGCACATTGATGGGAAGTGCACCTCAATAAATGTGAGCTGTATGCCTCACATTTCAAGAATGAGGCATAAGCCTCTTTATAATTCATTTGGAAATAGTGTTGAGGCACAGCTTTTATTGCACAATTTCAATCCATGTTCAATCTGAACCACTTTATTAGGAAGGTAAGATTCTGAAGAGTATATTCTTGATTTATACAACAACAACAACAAGCCTTAATCCCACTAGGTGGGGTCGGCTACATGAATCCTTCATCTCCATTGTGTCCTATTATGTGTCAAATTCTCATTTAAATCAAGTATACTAAGATCATTTTTACATCTTAACCAAGTCTTTTGGTCTACCTCTACCTTTCTTAACATAAGGCAAATCTAATGCATCTACTCTCCTAATCGTCATCTGGACGCCGACGCTTTATGTGGCCAAACCATCTAAGGCGACTCTCCCTAATCTTATCTACCACTGGAGCTACTCTAACTTTCTCCCGAATATACTCATTTTGCATTCTATCTCTAAGAGTAAAGCCACTCATCGACCTAAGCATCCTCATCTCTGTAACATAAGTGACTTAGTCTTATGCTTTCTTTATTGGCATTATTTTGCACCATAAGTCATTGCAGTCTTACCACTATCTTATAAAATTTAAGTTTAATTTTTCTATCACATAAAGGATGCATTCCTCCACTTCAACCATCCAACTTGAATTCTACTAATAACATCTCCATCTATTTCACCATCATTTTGAACAATAGAGCCTAAATATTTGAAACGCTCATTCTTATTAATGACTTGTTCACCTAATGTCACAACACTACGACTAGAATTTCTACAACTAAAATTACACTCCATATATTCAGTTTTAGATCTACTTAAACGAAAAGCTTTAGACTCTAGAGTTGACCTCCATAATTCAAGTTTCTGTTGGACTCCCTCTCTGGCCTTATCAACAAGAAGAATGTCATCAGCAAAAGGCATACACCAAGGTACATCTTCTTGTAATTGCCTAGTAAGAACATCCATAACTTAAGTAAAAAGATAAGGGCTTAAAGCTGATCCTTGATGTAATCCAACTGAAATAGGAAAATATTTTGTCAATCCTCCTTGTGTTTGGACACAAGTAACAACTCTAGTATACATATCCTTAATGACTTGAATATAACCAATATTAACTCCTTTCTGTTCTAGAACTCTCCAAAGAACATCTCTTGAAACTTTATCATGTTTTCTCTAAATCAATAAATATCATATGTAGATCCTCCTTACTTTCTCTATGCTTCTCCATCAAACCTCTTAACAAATGTATAGCATCCATAGTAGATCTACCTGGCATGAAACCAAACTGATTGTGAGAAACTTTTGTATCAGAACCTATGCTAATACTCTCTCCATAATCTTAATGTATGACACTTTAACTTAATTTGTGCCATACATTAAAATTATGAGAGAGAGTGATTGAGCATAGGATTAGATCAATTCCAACTATTATTTATGATTTGATTAATTATCATACATTATTTTGTGTATAATAGCTTTTTGTAGTGAGTTGATTAGATCAATTCCAACTATAGGATTTTCTTCGTTGGGAGTTTTGTCATGGTGAAGAAGTTTATATTAATAAGTTTATCATACTAGGCTGTTTAGATTTTAAAAAATGAATTCATTATGGAGATCTTACTTTCATGTTTTGTATCTGTGATCATAGTGGATATTTTGATCGTAGTGGATTATCATCTGACAAGGTCATAACACTTCAAATGAAAACAATATTGCACCAATGAAAATGAGTTGAAGTTAGACATTATACCTCTTGGATATATTACCTAGAAAGTGTTCTAAAATGTTTATCATCAGTGTATAAACATCATGTTCCTTATTTTTTAATTTATTTTGGCTTAACGGCACTATTCATTGTGTTCATTTTATTTACTTTTCCGTAATAGTTCTGTTTGTTATTTTTCATTTAAGGGGTTATCCAACTGGACTCTTTATAATTTTTTTGTTAATCCATAGGTAATCATTTAAACAATATAAGTGTGTATTATATCAATATGGGTGAAGTACAAATTAATATTTCAATTTGAAGTATCTTGAATTTGTTTATTGCTGCAGCAATCCATGTTCCATTTATAAAAATGTGGGAAGCTTCAAAGTTAAGTTGAAATTTATCAAGATTTTTTTCATAGAGAGCATCATAAGAGTAGGACGAGAGTGAAATCGTCTTGTTTGTCTAAGGTTAAAGATGATTTTTTGGAATTTTGTGATTCTTTTTAATTTGGCAAGGTCATAATAACTCAAGAGGTTAAAATATGTTTGTACCAACTAAAATAAGTTAATGTTGGGCATCTTAATCTTTTAAAAAAAGGTAGTGAATGCATTCTCCAGATCTAGTTATATTAGTCGTAAATTGTTCTAAGATGTTTATGATAGATGTATAAACAAAATCTTTAGTGTTTTTAATTTATTGTCTTAATGACTTTTGTTTCATTTTGTCTATTTTGTCCTAATAATTTTGTTTGTTGTTTTTCATTTAAGTAGTTATCCGCGTAGCCCTTTAAAGTTCTATGAATCTACTGGTGATCATTTGAGTAGTTTGAGAGGATGTATTATCTGACTTTATATGATTGAAGCACACATCAACATTCGATAAAGACAATACAGGTGAAAACATTTTTTTGTACCAACAAAAATAGGTTAATGTTAGACATCACAGGTTTTGAAGAAGAGAATGAGCGCAATCTTTTTAGTCAGATATATTTTTAGTAAAGTGTTTTAGGATGTTTATGATTAGTGTAAAAACACAATTTCTTTTGTTTTCTAATTTAAAATGTCTTAATGGCTCCATTCGTTGTGTTTCATTTTGTCAATTCTATTCTAACAGCTCTGTTTATTGTTTTTCACTAAGGTAGTTATCCCACTAATCCTTTATTCTTGAACACATTAATCACTTATTAAAATTATTCATTTATAAAGTTTATGTAGATAATTCAGCTGCACATGGCTTTGATACTAGAATCTAAATAAAATATATAAACAAGCAAGCTTTTATTTAACAAGCGTAAGTTACAAGATGAAGACGCAAGCTCGCTGGAGGAAGTATAAGCACAGGCTTATGAGCACACTTAAATGTACTCTGCCCAATGAGGTAGAGAGCACTTCTAATTTTAAGATATGTTACATACGGACTTGAAATTTGGACTTGGACTTAATTTATATGGACTAGACTGCAAATAAAACTGAGCTAGCAGACATAAAACATTTCCTTTATTAAATAAAGAGAAAAACAAAGAGATAGAACATCTCTTATTTCAAATAAATAAATAAATAAACTCTTTTAAAGATGCTTTTTTTTTTAAAAGAAAATACAAAACTTAGATCCCAATTGGTCAAAATTTCACTTGTCCTCTTATGTAAAATTATTATGTCATTATTGTGGCTTTGTGACCTAATATCCATTGCCTATTGTTTTCATTATTTTTGGCTAGCAATTTTGAATATCGATCACCCATTGTTTCACTAGCTTCATCTCTCTATAAAGTCTTCATCATTGACTTGAGACATTTCATCATCTTTTTCAAGATTGTGTTGGTGTTGTGAAGAATTTTGTGAATTACTTTTGATATTCTCATAAAACTGTATTTAATCTGTTCTTGTGATTTATGTAGATATTTTCTTTTCGATTTGTTATGAATACTTTTCGAGAGAAGGTAGAATTGTCCAGTGGCTTTCTGCCTTTCTGGTAACTTGCTTTTATCATAGTTAAAATGATATTTTAATATATTTTAATTTCTTGTTCATATTTTTTTTGTGTCCACTACTTTAATTTTAGAGGTGATCATGGGCAATGAAAATATTTCATAATCAAATCTAAGAGATTTGACACTTTGTGAAGAAATTAACAGGTCTGACGTTTAATTAGTCTTTCTAGGTTGAGTGGTTGTATTGTGGGAGACGATTTGACTCACGGGTTGAGTTTGTGGGATTGAAGCAGGAAGGATTTCTAGTTCTGCCTTGAACCAGTTCCACAATCTATAAAATCATGAAGAAACATTCTTTGCGATAGCTTCTTTCATCTTCATGACCATCTTTGAATGTTTTCTTTAGGATTTATAACATAATATGCTTTCATCATTGTTTGGATATGGATTCAATGGTATATTTTATAGAGGTGAGAATTTTTTTTTATGTATCCTTATGTAGGTATATTTTAGAGCACCATCATCATGCAGAAGAAAAGAGTTTTATGTATAAATATTAAATTGTAGGTGTTAGATATATAAATGCATAAGAATTATATGCTATGTAATCTTCCATTTCTTTTTTTTGCTAGAGCTGAGATTTTGCTGCTTTCAGCTTCTTCTAAAATTTTTCTTCACTATGTAATCTTGAAGCACTAGTGCTGTAAATCTTGCATTTTGTGTTTGTAAACAATCCAAATCCTAAATAGTTACTTTACAAGATTAATATAATAATAATGAAGATGACAAAATCCCCTTCTTGCCTGGAAGCTATGCTGCCTCTGCAATTGTTCTTGATTGCCAGTATGACACATATCAAATGCTTTATGATTTGCCATTATATTTCATGTCCATCCGTAATTAACTTCGCCGTGATTATTTTACAGAGCAAATGCACAGCAGCCAAAATTATTCGTTGGAATGATTCTCATTCTCATATTTGCTGAAGCTTTGGCCCTATACGGCCTCATCGTCGGCATCATCCTTTCATCTCGCGCAGGCCAGTCTAGAGCCGATTAGGGTAAAAAAGGTGAACTGTTTCTCTTTCTTGCTCTGCCGGCTGCCCCGCTTGGTGCCTAACCAAGGCTATTAGGCAATTATATACTTTTATTTGCATCTAGTTTGGTTGTTTGAACTCGGTGGTTCTAATTTCTGTTGAAGAGAAACTTTAATGGAGGGAAACGAGGACCACCGATTCCATGTGTAAAAATTAAAAAAAAAAATAAATATATATGGACTAATGTGAAATAGTGCCAAGTGACTGCCAGTTTACTGGACGAAATGGTTTCTGATTGTGTTCTTTGTTTCGATTGTTTTTCACTTATCGTTGGTGTGTAATTGTTGGGCATGTAAATTAGTTGGATTTTAGCATTATTTTTCACTCGATGTTATCAAGTGTCAGTTTGAATCAATTTTGTTTTGCTTTGTGTTTTATTTTTACGTTTTTTTTTTTTCAAGTATATTTTTATAGTGTATTTTTAATTATTTTTTATATTTTAAAAATAAATTATATTATTTTTACAAACACTCAAAATATCTTTTTGATTATTTGAGTGTTCTTAAAAATAATTATTATAATTAAATATATATTATTTTGAAACAAAATATATAAGTAAAAAAAGATAAAAATAAAAGTGATCTCAAACAGTTTCTGAATAAACGAGTCAAAAAATTTTATTTATAATAGTCATTTATTTATCCAGCTGCGATGCTTGTAAATAGATTATTTAGAAGTTTTATTTAATTTTGTAATAAACGTATCATCAAATATATGTGCGCGTTAGAACTAGTGAAGTAATAGGTAATGCTAGAGTTCGTTTATGAGTAGCCAATTTTCGTATTAGATTGTTTTTGTGATCTTTCAGTAAGACAAACTCAATCAAACTAAAATATTTTAACATTGTAAAACACTTTTAGTCGGTCAAACAAATTAGTTTTTCTTTTAGGGAAAAATATAAGCATTTTTTAATACAAATTATATTTAAGATATATTAAATTTAATAGTTTAAGCATCTAATTATTAAAATTTTGTAAAAATTATATTATAATATTTTATATGAAGTAATATGTTATTATTTTTTTAAATATTTTTAATATTTTATCATTTTTATTTAAATTAGAATTATTTTATTTTTTACATATCAAATAAGCCGGGTTAAATTTGAGATTACGATTGAATTTGATTAATTAATAAAGCTCAAGTGAGTAGTGACATGCTTAATTTATTTATATCTCTAGTCATAAGTAATTGCCTTGTGGACACCCAATAATGATTAGGTATGCAAATAAGTTAGATTTGTGCTCTTTTAATTATTATTATTTTTCAAGAAGACTTCATAACTAAATAAGCTAAATTTTATTATTATATATATATCATTGAGGCATTATGTTATGCAAGAGTAATGAGTAGCCGATCTTCATATTTTACTGTTCCGATTATCCTTATCTCCATTAAATCTGGCCAAGTATTTATTGTAGGATAATTCATTTCAAGTTCTTCATATATTTATATTATATAAAAGGAAGCGATATGAGCCAAATTCAGGTCAAAATCAGCACTGGAATGACGTGATATGTAGTTTACATTATAGTTTTTTTTTATAGCAAGCTAATGATATACAGCCTGAATCAAGTTGTCCTAAATTGTCTGAATTTACTCTCCGAAAATTGATTGCCACTTAAATTTTTACATCTTCAATGGGGAGTTGAGGTACACATTTTTTGATTATAAATTTTTTTATCATTTAATTTTATCCAGTAAATTTACTTTTGAAAAGAAGTACTCTTCTTTAAAAAAATATATAAAATTGAATCAAATTTAATGATAACATTATTCATCATTTTTTTTTTTGGATATTAGAGCTCTTATAACATTGATATTGCTGATTGTATTATTCACTGATTAATTTTATATATAATTTAAAAAATAATAAATGAAGATTATAAAAAAAAAAATTCTTCTCATTTAGTAAACTATTGAAAGAAAATTGCTGGCATTTCGAGGCTATTTGGTTCAATGTGATCTATACTGTTAAATATAATATATTTTGCTAACTGTTATATATTGTTATTAGAATAGGAGAATTATATATATATATATATAGTTTCCAGCCATTTATGGATTGATATATAGATATCGCTCAATTTGAGTGACATTTGAAGGTTAGCAAAGCAGTACTGAATTTTCATTTAAGGTTTGGTTATATAAAGATTGTCAGTAAAATAAAAAAAAGTTTATATGCGCAGATAACATAAAAAAGATTAGATTTAGTAAGCTCTAAGCTGTATTGTAGATGCCAGTAAGCTATGCAGTAGCGGCTGAGCATAATATAATTTCACCTTTCAGAATCCAAAATAATTAATATTCGCGTCTGAATTATAATATTACTCAAAACTGTCTCACTAACAACCAGAAAATTATAAACTAAGAAAAAAAACAGTCATATAATGGGCATGTGACGTAGTCGCTTGTCAGTTAGCATGCAGGCCTGATATTTTTTACAATTTTTTCGAGACATTAGTGAAGGAATTCAGGTTGTTTATGGCCTACTTCTATCTGGTGAATTGATTAATCCGACAATTAATGAGATAATTAATGATAATTTGGCATTTAATACGGGCTTTTTTTTTTCCTACGCCATCAGCATTGTCTGTTTATCATTGCATGGAGAGAGAGAGAGAGAGAGAGAGAGAGAGTCCTTGTAAGAGACAATTCTAACAATTCTATTTTGAAGAATGGATGGATTAGGTTGCTCTAGGATGTAAATGAGTTAATTCAGCTTGAAGCTAACTCGAGTTAATTACCGAGCTCTTGAGCCAAGCTTATCGAGCGAAGCTAAGCTCATAATTCAAGTCAAAAAAATTTAGAACTTGAGTTTGAGCTATTTGACTCGCTACATGCACTACTAACATAACATCATTGATACTTTTAACATCTTAAAATACTTACATAAATTTTATGTGCATTGGTGTGAAAGATTTTATATTAAAGATGATTCAAATGCTCTCCAATTATCCTAATAAAAACACGTGCATTCGCCTATCTCACCGTGCAATCGTTCATTGCAGTCATTTCTTAGATTACTCTAATGAGCTAATTATTTCTTCCCCAGTCTCCTTCACAGGCAAGATCTTCGTTTGCTTAGTTGATTTTAGTTTTAACATATCAGGCGGCAGGCCGAGAGTTTGAAATGTGCTACTATTTTATTTCAGAACAAAAACAAACGCGACTTCAGACGACTAATGCCTTTATTTCTCTGTATCTGTTTAATCGCGAGCTGAAAAAGCTGCCGACGGCAATAACTATAGCTGGCGCGACTCTATTCTCTGCCTCTGTTGCGCGATTTCTCGGAAGCTTCGCCTGATGATTTTTCTTTCTCCTTTTGTTCTAAAATTTGAATCTTAGTAGGCTAATACAACTATATTCGAAGTTAGTAATTAAAATATAGAAAGAGAGAGAGAGAGAGAGAGAATCAAAAAAATTTTGAGTTAAATTCCTAAGTTCTTAATCATTAGTCTAAATATTTTTAATCATCAGATTAAGATGACTAGTATTAATATATACTTCCAATTTAAATATTTTAATTAAAGAATAGATTTTTTTTTTTTAATTTCTCCATTAATCAAGAACAATAAAACATTTTAGAACTGACTTTCTAATCTTTATATATATATATATATATATATATATATATATATATATATATATATATATATATATATATATATATATCATAATCTTAAAAGCATCACAAATTCTTTCTTCTTGAGCTTGTATATTGTTGAAAACTCATATTGTTCATCTTTGAATTAAAATTTATATAAAAGATAAATATGTTTAATTATTTTAAGATATTTGTTCTTATAAAATTTTTCTTGGTATAAAATACTTAATATAAAGAATAATTTTGAAGGTAAAATAATAAATCCTAAAGTTATTTATGTTGTATGTAAATTATTAAAAAAATAAATAGATATTCTACGAGGGAGAAACTAGTTTTTGGACGGATTAATTCTTAGCTGTCATAATTTGTGAAATATTGGATGAAGTTCAAGCGAGATGGCAACTAGCTTGTTTGTGTTTCTCACACCATTATAAACTATTTTTTTTTCTATATTTATCAACACCCTGTTTGGCAATGTCAAGTGAAATAAAATTATTATTCTAATATAATATTATGATTTACTTTATAAGTTAATCTACATATTTATGAAGACATGAAAAAAAATGGATTTATAATATGAAATAATCTTAAGAATATTTTCATAAGAAACAAAATTATCATTTTTAAAAGTGTAATATAATACTAAGAGAAAATTTTGCAAAGTCTCCTAATAATTGTGGCTAAAAGAAATTTGTCTACCAACACTCTATTGCTTACACATGATTGTCATATATAAGTCGCTAATCTATTATTTCTTAAGTCTCTTGTAGAGTTGACTCACAAAGATGGTAGGATTTTGATCAAATGTAAATCAGTGTAGCTTCTCAGTGTCACTAAGGGATCCACTATCGAAATTTTGCTCTTAATTAAAGCCAGCTTTGCCTTGCTTATATGTATTATACAATTAAACTATGAAGGTCTTTTCCTTTGTAGGTCATAAGCACCTTGGACCTCTTCCCTTGAGTAGACTTATATGCAAGATTACCTTCTAAGATTACGACTCTCCTAGTTATTGAAGCCAATGCAATAAATTTTATGCACGCACCAATTTTAACAAGGTGCATCAAAATCTACACCTACTTTTATGTTTACAATGTCATTGACTTTATCAATTTGACTAGTAGTGGCACCTCCAATTTTATCCACCTCTTATAGTTCATTTTATATTTTAAGGCGAAGCTTTAGGGACTTCATTGGATTCCTCTATTTAGAGACGAGATTGCCTTCTCATCTTCATCATTCAAGAAGGTGTATAAGTTGACATTTGTGCCAATCTTATTAGGTAGGTCATCAAAAGTGCCATAAGTAGCATCTCACAACAACTTGATCATTTTGATGGATATGTACAAATCATTCTGCCAAAATATTTATCATAGCCATTTATTTGATATTCAAATTTTGAGAAACATTTATCATCGTAACATATTAAGCAACATTGTCTTTAACTTGGGGGAATATTAATGTTACAATCAAAGGTTGATTTCAAATTATTGGCTGGGTTTAAGAAAATTATGACTTCATAATAATACATCAACTTGAAAGTTAAGGGACAAATTTAAGTACTCAACTTCTCTTTATTGGCCACCTAAGTAAAGCAAAATGACTTCATAAACACACAATTGAGAACAAAAATTAAGTCATAATAACTAGTATATAAACTTAGCTTAAAAAAGCAAATTCATAATGAAATTAGCTTTTATTTCATTCAAAAGTATCATTAAATCAAGACAAATAATAATAATAATGCAGAGACCAAAAAACTTTTCCCACTAAATTACTTATATACATTAGTCTTGCTTCCAACAACAAAATCACAGTAAAATTAATATTGATACATCTGCAAATTATTTTAAGGTTTAAAATTTATACAAAAGAATATATAATACAATTGAAACAGGAGAAATTTAAATGATGATTTCATTCTCAATTCAATAATCTTTCACAAAAAAAAATTATGAAAATTTATCAATCAATTTGACTCCAATTTTTTTTTTTTTTTTAAAAAAAATTATGACGTGATCTAAAGCATGTAAATAAAATTTACAATTATTCAAAATAATTTATAATTAAGAGATTTACTTTGATAGAATCCAAAACTTTCTTATTTATAATTTTCGAACATAAACTTCATAATTTACGCATCCAAAATATCAAAATAAACTAAAAAATAACACCTCACACACTAGAAGCCTTAACCTTATTAGTGATCCACTGGTCTTATCACAAGTGCGGTCAAGATGTCACAATTGCAGCCTTCGAGCTTTCTATATTGAATATTATACTTCCTCAATAAAATTTATCAAATACATGTGAAATCACCCTCATATCTCACTGAATCAAGTCAAAACATCTCGCCACCTCCCTACATGTCCACACTATGCGGATCATCATCACCAAAAAAACAATAAAATTCATACATGAGAACTAATGTATCACATCACCCACCATCTTTTAGCTGAGCTGGAAAACCTGAATCAGCTATCTCCGGTAAATATTCGAATTAATGAAAAATTAAAAAGGCGCATAGATGAATTGAGGATTAGAACGACATCCTCACCCACAAGATGGGTAGAGTGTTGGGTGGATACCCTTTCCAAAAAATATATCACATCCATCATATCATTAATACAAATAATTTTTTATTCCTAATTAATATTAGTAATCGAACTCATAAAACTTTCAATATAGATGTAAATTAGTCGAATATGAGTGAGCTGAGCTCCTAATATTATTCAGCTTATTTATATTAATTGCTCATGTTCGAATAAACTAAAAAAAACCTGAAAATATGGAGACTATAAGATTTGATGAGGTGGCTTGTTTTTGCATGAAAAAAGCTCAAACAACTAAGCTATGTTTGTTATAATGAAATAAATAAATATAATTTCTTATTTTAAGCTAAAATAAGTTGAATACGATTGAACGAGATGATTGTTCATCTTCGACTCATTTATAAATTGAGTTTAAAATATTTATTTTTGTTAAACTTATTTTTTTAATGATGAAAGATTTTAATATGAGCTATTTAATGAGCTTAACATAAATTATTTAAGAATAACGAGTTTTTTTTTTTTACAGACATAACTTCCATATCTCTAAGGAGCTCTCAAAAGTGGCCTCCCCAAGTTTTCAGAGGACAACCTATGCTACTTTTACACAATGGAATCCACAAGCACTATAATGGATCCAAGTCGCCATCAACAAACTAAGAACAGCATACAGCTATTTCTCAGAAAATCTACCCTCACTGTTAGGTATCTCTTCCTTGACGACAAAAACGCTTTCTCTCTTTTAACCCGTGATTAGTGCCATATGATACAAATGCCATCCAATCCCTTAAAAAATAAAAAAGCTTATTTCTTTATTCTATCGACATTGGCATTTCGTCGAACACCTCACCTCCCGTCCGATTTCCGTTTACCAAACAACGCACCTTAACGAAAAATTGGTTACAAATGCTGGGGCCATTTCTGAATCCTGATCTCTTTTGTCTTATTTATTTATTTATTATTTTTTATTGGTATTTCTATCTCTCTAAAGGCTTATATTTGGCTTGACCTAACCCTGTAATCCGCATTATATTTAATTTTTTTTCATTTAGGGGCGCCTGTGATGTTACGTTTTGTCCCTTTCTGTTCAGGTTTTTTTTTTTTTTTTTGAATGGATATTCACCAAATATTCACCCATCTCGAGTAATATCGAGTGATTAATCTCACCTAGCTAAGACCACATTCATTCTTACGGTCGTACTTTCCCTACTCAGATATAAAGAGTGATTCAACTCGATCAAAATTTTTAAGATACCACCAATGAGCTAAGAGACGATGCTGTTTAGGGTTTAGGTTATGATAGCTTTATTTACCATCTTTATGAAAGTTTTATAATTATTATTTAAAAAATTATTTTTAAAAAAGTAATTTTCTTGAAGTTATACTTTTTAAAAGTTAGAGATCACTTCTTTTGCAGATATTTTAAGATATTTTATTCTTTTCGATCCGATTATAAAAAGTTATTTCATATCACATAAATTTTTAAAAAATAATAAAAATTTCAGAGATTTAAATATATAGCACATAATTCTTATATATTATATATAATATCTAAGCTCTAATATTTGGACATACTATCTAAATTTTTAATATCAAATAAAAAAATATTACTATCACTAATATTTTAAAATAAGATAAGATTATAAATTTATTATAATTAAAATATATTTTTAATTACCTTTATATTATATACATGTTTTTTAGAACAAAAAGTAACTGTTGTTACAGCTATCATATCAAAAGACCTAGCTGTAAAAAAAATACTTTAAATTACCTAAACTTTGCAAAATACTAAAAAAAAATTATAAGCAAATGGAAATAGTACAACGAAATCAATTAAATAAAAAGCTGCCCATGGATTCCAAAAGAGTCAAGAAAAGCAAAAAGAATGTAATGGACCATAAAAATGAATTTTATAAGGTGAAGATATATTAAAATAATAATAAAGAGCTTACTTGTTCAAACCATGGCCCTCGCTTTAACGACAGAGTCACACGGTTACACCCGCCCGAAGAACGAGACGAAAGAACCAATTAACAGCTGGCGGAAGGATGGCCGTCCACCAGAAGCTGCGTGCTAATATTTGCCGCCGTGCAGGACATTTTAGTCTAATAATTAAGAACTTTGATTTTCAATCAAGTGATTTTGAATTCAAGTTCTTATATATATATTGTATATATAAGTTTGTGATTAAATTCATTCAAATATCTCAAAAAAATATTTACCACCACAAATAGGGCTATTAAAAAAAAAGTGTTATTAGTGAACATCTAGATTCGATTGTTACATGGATTTCATTAACTAAATGAGCAAATATAATGACATATCAAGCTCAATATATAAACTAATATTTAACAATCATTTATTAACATTAATTCGATGATTTCTAAATAAAAAATTATATTATATTATTATTATTATTATTATTTTATATTTTTTTTATTTATTACTATTATTATTATTATTTTATTATTATTATTATTATTATTATAATTATAATTATTATTATTATTATTATTATTATTATTATTATTATTATTATTATTATACACAAATACATTTACATATCACAAATCGTAAATATGTTAAAACTTTTGTTATAAAAGATTGATCCAAATTAATCCTCCTTATATAAGATCAAAAAAGCTGTTATTAGAAAAAAATCGTTAAGAAAGAAAGAAACTAACGAACATTTCAAACTCGATATATAAACCAGTAACACAGATATTTCAAGCTCGATATAAAGAAGAATCTAATAAAACAAATTAAAAAAATAACAAACAAAGTTGTGCTCCTTATTTACACCCCAAATACAAATTGGTTTTTTAGTTTCGATGTGACCAATGATTTCTATTTTTATCTAAAAATTTATATATATAATTTTTATAAAGAAAAGAAGTAAACATTTCGAAAATATATGTAATAATTTTAATATAATATTAAAATTTTAGATGTTATTTATATAATTATTAAAATTTAAGTATTATATATATATATAATAAATGTAATTATAAATATAAAAATGATATGTAAAATCTCAAAATTTAAAAGAATTTAAACTTTTAATCAATAGATTAAAATGAGCTGTATTAAAATATTATATAAGATGAACAGCACATTGAAGAGTTTAAAAAACAGTAGAAAAAAGACGTGAAACAAAATAAAATAAAACAATTCTATGGTTTTATAAAGAAGGATGAAAGCAGCTAATTTGGGAGAAATTATTGTCTGAATTTATTAGAATTCAACAAGGTGGGGGGCGTTACATCGAACATCCTTCTTATACTTTTAAGATGTCTTTATACGATATATTTTTACTCATGTAAATATAATTTTCATAAAAGTATTTAATTGCATATTTGCATCCCCTCTAAAATTTTATTATTAAGAGATATATATAATTGTAGTAGAAAAATATGAACCCTCGTTGAATTCAGTGGTAATATCCATAAATTAAAAAAAATGTTTGTTTTGTTTTAAGCCATTTTTTGTTTTTTTTTCACCACAGAAGGCATGCAATCTGGAGTGTTGGACAAAATCTTAAACATATATGTTGCAGTAAACATTCTGAGTTAAAAATTTGTGATTTAAATTATTTCCTATAAAAATATATTCACGATAATACGATTTTATCAAATAAAAATTCTTATGTTAGTATCCTTCAGAGTGTTTTTTATTGACAAAATAGCCTTTGAATTATTCTAGGATTAATGGCAATTGTCACGCATGGAAATTTTTGCCATGAGTAATATGGCATGAATCATCATGCAAATTTTTTCAAATTCAGTAAGGAGCTGTTTAGGATCACTTATTATTATTATTTTTTTTCTTGAGAATTTTAATTTTAATTTTATTTTATGTGAAAATAAAAACATATTTGATATTTTATGAATTTTTATTTTAGAAATAAAAAAAATGTTATTATTTTATTTGCTATTAAAACCAGATTTTAGAATGAAAGTTTACTTAGTTTGTGAAATCAATGGTATTTAAAGAAACAAGAACAAAATTTTAATGGAAAACCTCAAAAGAGGGAAAAATCACGGCTGCCTAGTAAAAATCTTCCACTATGTTTTTGAGTACAAAATTTCTCGATAACGATTACAAAATTACATTAGAATGGCGATAGAGAATGGAACATATGCATATAGACGTTGTGTAGTAGTGGTAGCAGAAGGATGATGATGGATCGACTAACGAAAGATCACATGATGGTGACCAACTGAGATTGATGGCGACAAGGATCACGGTGGTGCTCACGATATGATGACGGCTGGGGTGGGACAACCGTCAGTGGTGGGATTGCTTGGAGGATTTCAAGCTTTAGAGCTCTCCTCTCTTTTCGCCTCCTCATGAGGAATGAGAGGCTTTTATAGGGAGGAGCCTGAATAGCAAAATCCAACCACTCCACTTCATCTAAGAATGATTCCTTTGATCATTTGATGTATTTTAAGTATTTGAATGCTCAAGTCGAATTATGAGATCTTGGGCTTGTTAGATTCGGCTCGTCAAGACGCTCGATTTGACTATAAACACTCTATGCTTAAGAGCTATTTATAGATTTAACTGATATCCCAAAATTTTCAAGAATATTTTAAGTGCTTGATCTCGACTAGTTTCAACTGAGGATCAACTTACTTTTAACATCAAGATTCGTGCTTCGACTAGTAGAATTTTCAATGTCATATTAGTTGCCCCCTATTTTTGGATGGCATTATCTCAATCATCCAAAAATATTTATGCCATATACTTGAAAATAGCAAATTCTTCAATTAAATTTGTGAGTTCATAAATCATTTTGAGAGAGTGATCTTCAGCACAAGATTATGATTATAAGCGGGTCATGGAGTGGGACTATGCATGAATGCAAGATTTCGGGGTTATGGACCCATCACTTCAGTGTACTTGAAGATTCATAGCCATAATGGGCGCTCTGTGGCAAGCATCACATGCTGGCGCTATGGCAGGCTAGAGCACGCTGGAGGGCTGGTGTGAGCGCAGGGTGGCAGGCGAGCTGAGAGGCTGCTGGCTACGGCGCGCGTAAGTACCCGGGCACGCTATATTTTCACCCATTTTCTGGGTTTCGCGATTTTAAGCTATTTTTCTTAGATTTTGACCTTTTGCTCTATAAAACCTTCCTCTAAGAAGCACTCACTATTATGTTTTTTTCTTCTTGAGTGAAGGTCGAGGCGATCAAGACTCGTAGTCACGACAAGGCCATTTTTCTCGAAGAGGTGTCAACCTCGACCGATCGGGTTGAGGAGATCAAGATAGTTCATGCAAGGCTCGTCTCGAAGAGGTGTCAACCGACCTCGGACCGACCGGTTTGATGATTAAGATCCGAGTTACGATAAGGCTCTAGTTTTCCTCGAAAGAGGTGTCAACGACCTCCGGACCGTTGAAGGCGATGGCCCATAGTTCGAGGCTGATTTTCTCTCGAAAGAGGCACCGCCTTCAACGCCTGAGGTCAGCCAGTTCCTACTTCTTCTAGGAAATTTAATTTCTTGAAACTTCAATGGATGGTTCAACAGTTGATAACCGCCAAGGTGAGAAGTTTATGAACCATCGTCAACGACTTAAAGTTTGGCGTAATTTTAGAGCATCATTAGAGGGAGTCTCTCTCTCTCTCTCTCTCTCTCTCTCTCTTTTCTCATATGTATCTTTTTTCATCGATAGGCAAAAAATTTTATCCCAAGCTATTCGGAGGAGAGTCAAAAGGATACAAGTATTGTAAGTCGCTTCACAAAATTTTCTGATTTTTGTCATTTCTTTCTCTTTATTTATCATGGAGATGATCAAGAAAACTAACATGAGAAGGCATATCATCGATATATCATCCATTATCATGACAATAGTATATGGTTTAAGAATTTTTCTTTTTGGTTTTTTTTTTCCCTCCCTCCCTTTTCGCTTTTGAGATGATTCTTCATGGGACGTAATTCTCTTTGACTCGAGTTGATTGAGATCTTCAAAATATGTGGTGTAGCTTTGTCACAATTTTATTTCGAGCTTTAGTGGTCATTGGTTTATCTATCTTTAGAGCGTGTTACTTTGAATATACTTGTGCCGAATGTGTAGATTCACATGTGATACTTAGGAACATGTTTCTTATCGGACTATAAAGAATTGGATAGAATTTTCAACACGGGATCCCTCTAAAAATTGGTCTACTGGATTCTTTTTTGTGAAAAATGAGTGGGGCCTTCCTGAGAGATGGGGAAGATTGAATGACCTTCCAGATCCATTGTTGATTAAATAGAATAATATCTTAACAACTCTTAATGTTCCTGATGTAGAAAGCTTACAGTATGAGTTATGTCACATTAGCAAATATATAGTTGAAGATAGAATGTTCAAGGTTGGCCTTTCCATCCAGGCAGGGAGATCTCATTCTTTTCCACTAAAGAGGCCAAATAAAGGTGATGAATGGTCTCCTCATATTCACAGGGTTCATTCAAGAGCCCGTCATGAAATTAGGGTGGTGGCAATATTTTTTCCCTAAAGAAAAAGAAGACATGTGCTGAAGTGATTACATCAGATATCTGCGAAGAAGATGTTCGCTCTCAATTGGCCTCTAAGAGTTTAGCTGTTTCAACTCATGATGGGGGAGTTCATTTCTCGAAGCCGCACATTCTTGAAGAGGTGTTAAATCACATATGCACCGAAGGCCAACGAGCGATGAATTGGTACGTTGTCTTCCCTTCTTTCTTCTTTTCTTCTTCTTTTCTTAATAATATTTATGATGGTTTTTTTTCTTTATAGGTAACTCAAACACTAGGGCTGATGACTCATTTGAGTGTCTCTTTAGATGAGTGGAGTACTAAATTTGTGAAGGTAAAATATCTACAAGGCAAGTATGAGAGAAAGATGAGTGTTAAGGCCAAAGAAGTGGTGACTTTGGAGGATCACTAACTGGTGCGAATTAAGCTACAACACTTCTCTTTCTCTCTGAGGTGGAGCACTCGTGATGAGCTGATTGAGGTGAGGACAGAGACTCACTAGAAAGAGAAAAGACTCAAGGCACTTGCAGCGGAGAAGAGAGCTCTCGAACTGGAGAAGAAAGCATTACAAGATCGTCTTTCTGAGAATGAGCATATAATGTCAGAAGCAGAAGCAAATGAAATCTCCTTGAAGGCAGTGGAAGACTTTAAGAACTCCTTGGCTTATCACGGTACAATCGAAGACCATGTCTAGGAAGCTCGTAATCATATTCTTGATGTTGAAGTGAAGGATTTGGAGCACCAATATTTAGAGGAGGGCTTCATCCGAGGGTTCCTAAAAGGAATCCGCTTAGTGCATCGCAAGACTAGAGCTAGTATTAAGAATCTATCTCCCAGCCAAGTATCTGAAGACTCTTCGTCAGATTCAAGAGATGAAGGAGTTGAGAGTAAGTCCAAGGGAGCATCTCCTAGTGGTGAGGAGGACATTGATATCACCAACTGATATGATGTAGCGTCACTTGAGGATGCATTTTTTATCTATGTATTGTTATTAGTGTGTATCAGAATCTTGATTCTTTCTTATATCATCATGTTAATGCTGTCAATGAAAATTTTTTTTTAGATGATACGCTCTTGTTTTGTTTTTACCTATCCGGGGTAATTGGTCGGAATATTATTCGACGATGCTAACTTGTACGGATGAGGTTGAATTGAATCCACTGAGGATTTTGACCAATTGTTTGTCAGTGTTACATGACGTTAACTGTATGGAAGAGATCGCGGGATGTCCACCAAGCACCTTTTGACCTAACTTAAGTATCATCCAAAGTGTTACTTGATGACGTTAACCTGTATGGAAGATGTCACGGGATGTCCACCAAGGACCTTTTGATCATAAAAAGTGTTTCTTGACTTATTACCGTATGAAAGAGGTCCGATCCCCTTGGGATTGAATATGCCCATTTAGATACAATGTGAGTTGTATATTTCTCAAGTGGGAGGATTAAATGAAGAAGAAACAAGCTTGTAAGGAAAAAGCTATAAGTTTATTATTCTGATAAGTTCGGTGATACAATCATAAGATGATTTTTAACAAGGATATGAATTTCAAGAAGAAATGACGATAACAACAATAAGTCTTTATCCCACTAAGTTGGGTCGGCTACATGAAGAGGAAATGACAAATGAGATAAAATAAAAGTTACTATAATTATGTAGTAGGAATTATTGATAATATTTTCAGAGATTCTCAGTGTTCTAAGTTCGAGGTAAAGTTTATCCCTCTGGATCCATGAGCTTGAATGTTCATAGCTTTACCATAGCTATAACCACATATGGGCCATCCCAAAGAGGTGAGAGTTTATGTTGAGGGCCTTTGCATTGAGACTTAGGACCAAGTAGAGAGGAGACAAGGTTTTACTTTGCTGAAGTGATGAGCTACCCTTTGGTGATTTGAAGCAACCAAGTGTCACGAGTTTGGAGTAGGTTGTGCTATCAAAATTTTTCTTCATTCGTCATGATCAATAATTGAACTCTTGGACTTGGAACCCGATATCTGGTATAATAGCTAAAACACAAGTTATATGGTGTCTCACCAGTCGGGGTGCGTGATGTAATGCGATAAGCCCAAAGAACATTAGAAAGCTCATCAACTCATTGCCCCATAGCCTTCTCAAGACTTGTTTTTAGTCCTTTGAGTATAGTCCAGGTGCTATCGAAGTTTTTCTTCATTATCCATGATCAAATAATTGAACTCTTGGACTTGGAACCCGATATCTAATAGATATTTCGTCAAACACAAGTTATATGGTGTCTCACCATGGCGATGTAGTGGTAAGCCCAAAAGAACATTAGAAAGCTCATCAACCCATTGCCCCGGCCTTATCAAGACGCGTGTTTTAGTCCTTTGAGTATAGATGTTTACCGCCCATTAGTTTGAGGATGTGCTACCGTATGCGAAATTGAATGTGAAGATCTTTGCAAAAGGACGTAAAGACTTTTCCAAGAAATTGGGGTTGTCGATGATGATCTTTGTAGGAAGACCAATCGACATACTATATTTTTTAAATAAATTATTTAGCATTTGCCTCGATTTTAGTGAGTGGTTCGCTTCCACCCATTTAGTGAAGTCGACGGCTAAAATGATAAACTTTTCTGCTGCTATCTAAAAGGTCCCATGATATCAATCCCCACTCAAAAAAGGCCACGCTTTGAATGGATGAGAGCTCGTACATGTGAGGAAGGTTAGAGCATAACTTGCATATTTTTTGTGAACTCCAAGCCTTGTTTCATCAGGCCAATAGAACCCTTATAATTTTAAGGGCTAGCCCTTCCTCCTAGGTGTTCTCCACATATCCCCAGTGAACCTCTCTTAATGAATCGCCTCTAAAGGTGAGAGGCATTTGAGGTACAGTGAGAAAGCTCATTTGTATAGTTCATCTCGATAATAGTAAGGTTTGAAGCTTATGAGATGAGTCAGTCTTCGTGAAGGGTTCCTTCTTGTAGAAAAGATATGATGAGGTCCATCCATGAATGTTCATTTATCTCATTAATTGTGTGAATTACCCATGACCCTTGGATACTAGAAAAATGTATTTCTTCAACATGCCTTCTCTTAAATAGATCCCTAGTAGCACATGTAGCAAGCTTAGCGAGAGCATCAGCTCGAGTATTCTTCTCCCGCAGTATGTGAATGATTTGATGTGTCTTGAAATGGGCAAGAAGAGACTTTACCAAGTGGAGGTATTATGTCAGCTGAGGATTATGAGTATTAAAGTTTCCCTCAACTTGGGAGGCGACATGCTGAGAGTCAGTGTGGATTACTAAGTCTTGAGCTTCGCAATCAATGACGAGTCTTAACTCGCGTGATGAGCCTCATATTCACCCATATTATTAGTTGGGGAAAATTTTAGGCCACATACTCTAAGGTACTATCCTCTCATCCTGCCATAAAGTCCGCAGTTTGAGACTTTATAAAAGGTTTAGAGAAAATTTATATTAAACTCTTCTAATTCTACAAACCATTTGATTAACCTCCCAGATGCTTCTAGTTTATGTATGATGGCCCTTAATGGTAAATGAGTGTAAACGCCGATAGTGTGAGCTTGGAAGTATAGACACAATTTTTGCGTTGAGAAAACTAAAGCCAGAGCCACCTTATCTGCAAGTGGATAACGACTTTCTATGTCAGAGAGAATTTTGTTAACATAGTAAATTGGTCATTGTGTCCCATTTTTTTCTCGCACTAAAACTTAGCTTATCGCGTGGGAAGAGACTGCGAGATATAAATATAACATCTCTCCTTGAATAGGCTTGAACAATAGGGGTGGAGATACTAATACTTCTTTAATTGCTCAAAAGCAGACTGATATTCATCAGTCCACTGAAAATTATTATTTTTAGGTCCCTTTAATATTTTAAAGAATGATAAGTATTTATCCCAACTAGAAGCGGGATAACGCAGAATTGTCCATTCAAACGTTGAACTTCTTGATATTCTGAGGAGTCATATCTTTGAGAGCTTTAATTTTCTCGGGTTGGCCTCTATCCCACGGTGGGTTACCATAAATCCAAGAAATTTTCCCAACGTAACCCCAAAAGCACACTTGGTTGGGTTAAGTCACATATTATAATGTCGAAGAAGGTTAAATTATATTTCTAAGTCAGAAATATGTTGTGATTCTTCCAAGCTTGTTACTAACATGTCATCCAGATATACCTCCATTGTGAGGCATAATAGGTCTTTAAAAATCTTATTCATAAGGCGTTGATAGGTAGCACCAATATTTTTTAACCCAAATGATATAACTTGGTAACAATATAAACTTTTATATGTTTGAAATGTTGTAGCTTCTTCATCCGTTGGGTCTATTTTTATTTGATTGTAACTAGAGTAAGCATCTAAAAAACTGAGCATTTGATGTCTAGACGTAGCATCAATCAATTGATCAATTCGAGGAAGATGAAAACTATCTTTCAGGAAAGCTTTATTGAGGTCAGTGTAATCAATACACATTCTCCATGTTCCATTTGTTTTCTTAACCATGATAACATTTGCTATCCATGTAGGGTAATGTACCTCTCATGTGAATCCCGCTTCTAGAAGCTTGTTAACTTCTTGCTCAATAGCAGGCATCGATGCAAAACTTTGCTTCTTGGATGATCGGTTTGAATGTCGGATCAATCTTGAGGGACATAATCACATTGGGTCACCCGGCATGTCCGCCGGACTCCAAGCGAAGATGTATTAATTTTACAAGAAGTCTATGTATTTTTCCTTTGTTGTCGAGAGCAGATCCAACTTGCCGCTCGTAATGGTTGGTCATCTGATAATGCAACAGAGAGCAAGTCTTCAAGGGAAAGCTTTCAGGTACTCTTCATCCAAAATTAAAATCTTCATGATGAAGGTCACTAGAGCTGGTTGAGCTTCGAGGTAGCATGATTGCACTATCTGTTGATTTCGACAGACCACCCCAACCCCAATGGTGGTTGGAAATTTCATCTTGAGATGAGATACTGAAGTGACTGCACAGAAAATTGATTGGAGAGGCCTTCCGAAGATAGCGTTATATGTTGAATCTAACTTGATCATCATGAATTGGATTAAATGAGTCACTTGTCGAGGAAATTCACCAAAGATAACAGGAAAGGTGATTGTCCCCTCTACTCGCACATGACGATTATCAAACCCGTACAATGGTCCTGCAATGGGTTGGAGCTTTTACCTAACCAGGCCCATGCTAAGAAATGTGGAGTAGAATAAGACATCAACATAACTCCATTGTCAATCAAACTTCTCTTAACATTATAGCATGGTCACCGATCACTACGCTGATGATAAGTGGATCTTGATGAGGAATATGAACTCCTTCTAATTCTGAGTCATTAAAAGTGATGGAATGATCAATACGAGACTTCTTTAACTCTGGCTCTTTAGATGTTGTAATGAGAACTTGATTAGATAGTATTGGTCCTCCTGCGTTTGTTTCAATTTCTCTAACTATTTGATAATTATTTTGTTATTTCTATGATGATTGTCTTGGTTGCCCCCCAGTTGGAGGTATGTTTATTTGAGTCGATTGATTCTTCATAAATCGACGTAGATATCCTTGTTGAATGAGCATCTCAATTTCTTCTTTAAGTTATTTGCATGCCTCAGTAGTACGTCCACGACTTCGATGGAAGTGACAATATTGCTCCTGATTTCTTGAATTTGGTTTTAGTGGATGTGGCCACTTGATATTTTCTTCATCTCGAATAGCCATCAGGAGGTTAACATGAGATGTGTTCAACGACATGTATTCCTTTTTTGGTGTGGTTCACGTGATATTGGGTCTGTGGGGGGAGATCACGACTGCCTTGTTGCTTCTTTTGATGGGATTGTCGGTCCGCATTCCCTAGGGTGCTCTTACGTTTTCCTATAAATTATTCAAATTATTTGCGATGGGCATTAATAGCTTCATTGACAGAGATTTGTACTTCCACGATGAACTAAGTCGATAAATGCGGTGTCTCGACAAGTGACAGTAAAAGGCTGACGGAGCCTCCAAGGAAAACTCCTCTTAATAGTTCGTGGTCTACTGTATTTGGCTTCTAAGGAGAACCTCTGGAAGTATTCCTTAAGTGATTCACCCTCATTTTGACGAATGCCGGAGAGATGTGAAGAATTTTTAATGATCCTCTGATTTGCAATGAATTGTTCCACAAAAATCTTGGCGAGTTCGTCAAAGGTATGGATAGATCCCCTTGGAAGGGAGTAGAACCAAGTGCGAGCTTGCCCCTTGAGGGTAACGGAAAGGCCTGACAAAGCAGTGTGTCAGGAGCTCGTTGGATATGCATGATATTCCTGTAATGGTCGATGTGTTCATGTGGGTCAGTCGCCCCATCATAGGAATTAATGCTCGGAAGCTTGAAACCCACGGGAATAAGATGTTGAAGAATAGCTTCAACTAAAGGTGAAGATTCCTCATAGCCTCGGTGAGAGGGAAGATGATTTCTGTCTTAAAAATGAAATTCGTCTTGCATTAAGCATCATAATTCTGCACGTATAACATGATGAGTGGGGTCAACCGGATGAGAATATGACAAGCTATCAGCAATAATTGGTGGATTAGCAGTCGGTTGAGCTGCACGTGATGGATGAGTAGAACTAGCAGTGTCAAGGAGATCATCATCACGGTATCTACGCGAAGGAACTTCACTGTCAAGGAGATTAGCATTTTGACCTCCCATGGCTAACGATCTATCTTGGAGGAGATGTGTTTACCGTGGCAGTGGCTGTTGTGTTCCTCGCAAAAGTTGGATCATCTCATTTTGAGACTCTTCCATTCGACAGACACGATATTCTAAAGAGATTCCTATCGCGCCTTCACCGATAGGGTCACGCCTATCATGGGGGAGTGAGACAGAAGCTTGACGTTCTTGGTTCAATGATTGGTTTCGAGAGTGACGGGAGTTGGAGCAGGAGGCTTCGTTGTTACGAGTGTTGCGTCTACTGGCCATAATGAGGGTGTTCACATAAATTATGATTGAAGGGTTCTTTTCTCACTGACGGTGCCGAACTGTTGCATGCTAGAATACCAGTTGTGGTAGAGTGAAAGTTTACGCCTTAACCTTGTTGTGAAATCCAGCACACACACATGTATTTAAAGAGTGAACAAGAAAATACCATAAATTTTTACGAGAAAAACCTCGAAAAGAGGGAAAACAGGCCTAAAGAAGAATCTTCCACTATATATTGTTTTTGAGTACAAAATTTCCGATAACGGATTACAAAATTGTACATGAGAAGGGATGATAATAAGAATCTAATCGACAACCTATAATCACGTCAGAATGCTTGCTGGGCAGATGATGATGATGACGGATCGATCGACGTTGAAGATCGTCATGATGGTGACCAACGAGATTGACGAAAGGATCAAGCGGCGGACCACGATGGTGATGACCGGCGGTGGTTGACAACCGAGTGTACGCGATTATGCTTGGAGGATTTTCAAGCTTTAGAGCTCTCTCTCTCTTGCTCCCCCCCATATGAGGAATGAGGCTTTTATAGATTGGAGGAGCGTCAGAAATACATGCAAAATCCAACCACTCTCCGACGTCGAATGATTCCTTTGATCATTTGATCTATTTTAAGTATTTGAATGCTCAAACGAAGTCAATTATGAGATCTTGTTTGTTAGATTCTCCGTCAAGATGCTCTTTGATTATAACACTCCATACTTAAGAGCTATTTATGGATTTAACTGATATCCCAAAGTTTCCAAGGATATTTTAAGTGCTTGATCTTGACTAATTTCAACTGAGGATCAACTTCCTTTTGACATCAAGATTCGTGCTTCGACTAGTAGAATTTTTAGTGTAATATCAATTTTTTATAATATTTAATGAAAAAATAAAATAATAAAATTGATATTATGATCACTTTGGATCACTTTGTGTTTTTGATTTTTTTAATTTTAGAATAAAATAAAAATATGTTTGATATTTTCTTATTTTAATATAAAAAAATATTTTACGAGGCAAATGATGATGATGGATGTTGACCTACATATCATTTATATTGCTTGAATCAAATCAAATGTAATGAAATTGATGATCGATGAAAGTGATCTGCATAAATTAGATTTAAATTATCGTCGAAATAACTCAAATAGTATTCGTTCTTAAAGAGATTTGCTTAGAAAGATTCAAAAATGTAAAAAACTATCAAACAAGAATTTTTCATAGTTGATTCAATTACGCATAATAAAATTGATAAGCTACAAATGCAATATCACTCAATTTGAACAAATATTATTTTGATCATCACCGATGCTATTCAAAAAATGTCTGCTTGCAAGACAAATTGCACCGATACATTTGAAACATTGAAAATATATAATAAAGATACTCATTTGTAAAAGTTGATGCATAAATATGAAATATAAAGTACAAATGTGCATATTTACGATCTATGAGAAAGATAAAATTTATAAGAAGATATAAATATATTTTAAATAATAATTATTAATAAAGTAAGTTAAAATTTTATTATTATATAATCAAGTTAAATTTAATTAGAACCAACCAAATGTTAATATATAAATTCAAATTTATTATACACACACATGATTAAAATTAATCTATTATTATCCTGCATTCAAGGTAAATTTTATTATATTAAATTAATTAAAATTAATATTATTATATAATATAATTTAAAAAATAAAAAAAATCAAACTAAAATCCTTAAAAATATGAAAAGTATGAGTGAATGTTTTAAAAATAAAGAAAAAAAGGTTTTACATATATTTTAGTATTTTTGAAAATAAAAAATAAACTTGTTTAAAAACAAATAAAAAACAAGTTTTTTATTTTATTTTTGTTTCTTAAAAATAAAAATAGAAAATAAAAATTGATTTCAAACAGGACCTAAGTAATTCCATTTCATAAGAAATTCTATGGGAACTTCAGAATCATTTAGTATTTATAGTTTTTATTTTGTCCATACCATGATATAAAATAAAAAAATATTTAATATATTTTATTTTTATATTTTACTAAATCTTATGTAAAATTATTATGGGTGAAGTGAGGAATGCATCGAGCGGTCGAGCTTGTTCTGTGATAGAAAAGTATCGCTTAGACTTAAGGTAAAATTTTATAAGATGTTAACGAGATCTCTATTACTTTTATTATGCTAAATATTGGCTAATAAAAGAGAAGCATAAAGTTTTGAGTGTTTCAAGGATGAGGATGCTCAAGTGGATAATCAAGTAGCTTTACACTTAGAGACAAAATGATAAATGAATATATATGTGATAAGGCTGGAGTAGCTCCAGTGGCAAACAAAATTAGAGAGAGTCGCCTTAGAAGGTTTGGTCAGATTAAACAAATGATCATGACACATTTTATTATTAAGCTTTTCATTCTAAAAGTTGATTTAAAGATTTTAAAATTTATTTTTTTTAAAAAGAAAGGAGCTTTGAGAAACGCTAAAAGAATTATTCAACGGTATCAAAATTAAAATTCACGCCTCAAAAGCAAACGATTAAAAAAAGCTCCCAAACTAAGAGAGTAGATATATTAAATTTGATCAATGTTAAGAAACATAGAGATAGACCTAAAAAGATTTTGTTATGAAGCATAAAAAAGACCTTAATTTATTAGAATTAAATGAGAATAAGATACTTAGTAGTACACATTGAAAAAAATATGATTTATGCAATCAAACTCACGTAGTGAAATAAATATTTATCGTTGTTCCTGTTAGAAAGAATCATAACTAAAAATTTTGTTGAAAATGTTGTGTATAGATATCAACCTAATTAGATAGAGAGTTAGAATGAATATTTTTTAGGATTAAAGCAATTGCAATGCGTTTCATAAAGTTTGAGGCAAAAGCATAGGGAAAGGAAATATTGCATAGGTTAAATGAATTGACTTTCTATGATATTCTAAAAAGCTTAAAAAATAAAATTAAAATCACCTTAATTTATAGTTTTATTACCTCTTTAATGATCAAATAAGTAAAAAAGCTTTAAGGATTTTTCTAATCATGCAAAAGAAGAGTGGATTCAATGGGATAGGGAAAAATCTAAGTAGGATATTGATCATTGTTATTAACATTATAAATAACATTTAAGAGATTGATTATTAATCTCATGAACTTTCATATAATATTTTAAGTTTTGATAATCACAAATATTTTTTATTGAATAATTATTTTTAGTGATCAATTATGTGTGGAGGTTATGGCATATTTTCATTGTAAGAATAATAATTAACCAACCTAATTACGATTGATTGTGAGAGTACGTACAATAAATTATTTTAAAAAAATTTATAAAAAAAGAGCTCATGAAGATTGCGAATTAGGAACGGTTGATATCAGTTGAAGTCAATTTCAAATATTATGTTGTCATGCTTAATATTTATATTTTATTTTGTCTTCATTTATTTAACATATAAATGATAAAAAATTGATGCATGCACACATCTAAGATAATATAAAAATACAAATTTTAAATTAATTTTTTTAAAAAAAATCATAGTATATGATCTCTATTTTAGTAGATAATTATCCATATATAATTAATTTCAATCATCATCATAATTAATTAAATTCTTTGAAAGTGATCAAGTTTAAAATAATCATAATTCTTTTTTTTACACTTTTTAATTTTTTGGCTTTGGAATTAGTTCAGTAAGGCAATTTTATTAACTCCAATATCAAACTAGCTTAAGAGTATGCAATCAAACTAAGCCTAAGAGCATGCAATGAGAGGTCATTCTAAGTCAGAAGAAATGTTGATATACGTTCTGATAAGGTAAAAATATAGAATAAAAATATTTTGTTTTATATATTTTGAATGTTTTAAAATATAATATAATACTCACCATTAAATATTTATAAATAGAATAAAATCTACACACTGTCCTAATCCGTCTTGCAAGTTGCAAAAATGGGTTTATTTTAAAAAAACCCATTAGTTTTCATCAATTATAAATCTGATAATTGTTCACTTTTACGCCAGCATTTTAAAATAAATAAATAAATAAAATTGAATCCGTGATTTTTGTAGACGGGAGCCGAAGCTTCCAAGTACGTCCGGTTGCAGTTAGTTATTGGGGTAAGATCTGCAGCCTCGCCCGATAACAGCTCTTTCAACCCGACCCGCCCACGTGTCTAGCTGCATGCAACCGTCCAAAACCAGTCAACCCGTTTTTTTTGGCAAAGTAACCCGCGGATTATCTGAAACATCGATAACGCCAAATTACAACTGATCTAATCCATGCCCGCCACTGCACTCATGCCGGCCCTCACCCCACGTGACGTCGACATGGCGCGCTCCCATTCTGGGCTGGCCCCACCTATTTATTATTTGAATTTTTAATAATGACATAATGGTGAATCTCAAAATATATCAGTTAAATTTATAATTTAAAAAAAATATATATATTTTTTCAACCAAGAAGGGATCAAGAATCTGTGTTACATGTATCGTGTCGTTTCAACGATATGATCGCTTCATCTGTCATAATTAATGGCTGTATTTAATAAATATTTCAAAAATAAATAAATAACATACTATAAAATATAATATTTAAATTTAAAATTTTTGAGATATTTATAAATTCATGCACATAATATATTTATAAGATCTATAACTCAAAATCTTTTAGCTACCAACTTAAATTTTTAACTACTAAACTAAAATGTTTTACAAATTTATAATTCTAAAAGAATAATTTTCCTCGAGAAAAGAAATGGTACATATTATAGAATTTTCTTTTAAGTGGGTAGGTATAGACACCTAATAAGGCCATCAATATATAGATCTTTTTTTATTGAACATGAAGAGCATAGTTATATTTTAATTATGAAACAAAATAAAATTTATGAATGTGAGACTATAATGACAAAAATTAGCTTTGACTATAAAATAAAAGTAATTTTAAAATAAAAAGTTGAAGAAGACATATAAAAGACAACCGTCAAGATCAAAATGATAAAAAATTATATGAGAAATAATAATACAAGAGATCTTTTTGAGAGGCAGTGCCAACTATTGAACTCGAAGATCAAAACTTTCACAAATATATTATGTGGAGTGTTAAAAAATAACCTCACGATTTCTCAGAGATCATCAAGGTGGAGGTTAAAAGCAAAAGATGTATAAATTTTTTATTAATAAGAGAAGATTAACCAACAAGATAAACTTTCTTATCCTTGTTCAAATAAAATAAGTGCAAAATATGAAGATGGATAAGAACTCACCAAATATCTAAGAGAGATTCTTCATGCTTGATAAAGTATTAAATAATATCAATTTTAGTCTTGTCATATTACCTCCAAATTTCTTGTTTTTTCTTTTTCACCATAAGAATTAAAGACCATAATTAATAATAAGAAATAAAGATGGTAAAAAGATAAAGAATCATTATATCCAGCTAGAAGAGCATTTGTTGTGTTCAAATCATACCTAAAAAAAGAATGCCATTACATCATATCAAGATAACAATATTAATCTTTAATGCAGTCCTTGAATGAGGGATTTGAGATGCCTTTTGAAAAGATAGAATTTATGTGCATCGAAAAAGCAGAGTAATAGCATTAATGTTTGATATGAAAGAATTATTAAGTCTACAAAGAATTCAACAATGATCATATATAATAAAAATAAGAGTAAAGCCAATAAGGGGATCTATATATCCTTCAATAGATATGGATTGACTTTGAATCCAAGAGACCCTGTACAAATAGTTATTTTGATCATTTGAGATTGAGTAAGTATGTATATATATTTGTTTTTGAAACACCTTGCAACTTTAGCAATATGCTTACAAAATTGAAATGCTCTAGGCGAGTATTGCCTTCAAAGAGAAAGATAATTGTTCTTCCAATAAAGCAAAAGAAGCTGTCACTAATTCAAAAATATCCAAATAAGAAAATAATCGTAGGCATATGTTAGAGCAACAATGAAAGGCATTCCAAGACCACCATAATTTTTGGATTATAAGTATTCTCCTTCAATATAAGATGCATATTTTTTAATTGATTTATTCCAATAAAAAAGAAACCTAAACAAAATCTATCCATCAATTTATAGCAATCCTTGGGAAAATAGAGATCTAAGCTAATATGCTATAGAGTTTCATATAGAAAATTTAAATATCTTAACAAAAAAAATATAAACTAGGCTTGTCACCCATCTAGAATATGTAATAGTTTATGCAAGAAAAGTTGGAAGCTTAACAATTGCAATTACCTACATGAAATTGAGATAATATAAGATAATCAATTTTAGAATTAGTTCATGGAATATTAGTAAATGAGTTAAAGGTAGGAGGATTATGCACTATGTAAGAGAAAAAAAAATACTACTTTCTCATAATTGATATGGCTCTCAAAATACCACTAGTCAAAGCACAAATCTTGATGTCGAAAGCTATATGATTTTGAGTCAAACCGATCGAGATCAAGCACTTAAAATATCATCTGGAATCTTTGGGACATCAATTAAATCCCTCCTCAAATATAGAATGTTTATAGTCAAATCGAAGCCCTCGACGGATCTAATGAGCCTAAGATCTCATAATTCACTTCATTGAGCATCCAAATTCTCAAAATACATCAAATGATTGAAGGAATCATCCCGTCGTCCGATCGAGAGTGAGGCCTTACATGAATTTACAAGAATGCCCTCCTCCCATCTATAAATAGCCTTCATTCCTCACACCAAAGGGGCCAAGTGAAGTGAAGTGAGGTGAAGATGAGTCAAGCAAGTGAAGAAGAAGAGGAGTTGAAGCAAGTAAAGAAGAGGAAGAGTCCAAAGAAAAAAAGAGGAAGAGTCAGCAAGGAAGAAGAGGAAGAGTCCAAGCAAGGAAGAAGAGAGAGAACAAGAAAAGAAGAGGAAGAGTCAGAAGAAAGAAGAGGAAGAGTCCAAGCAAGGAAGAAAAGGAAGAGTCCAAGTAAGGAAGAAAAGAAAGAGTCCGAGCGAGGAAGAAGAGGAAAGCCTAAGTGAGGAGGAAGAGAGAGCTCTGAAGCTTGAAGATCCTCCAAGCAAGATCGCACCCCAAGCAAGATCGCCTCCCTGACCATCAACCATAACTACCACCATCGCCACTAATTATACCATGTATTCCCACCCGGTTACCGCATCTCCACCATCAATACTTTTCTGGGCTAGGCCCGTTTTTTCCCCTTTTCGAGGTTTTCCACGCTACAAATTCTAGACTCCCTGCTGTTTAATTACGGCGTGTGGACTAATCGACAATGCTAAGGCGTAAACTTTCACTCTACCGCGATTGATTTTCTAGCACGCAACAATAATTAATCTAAAGATTAGAAGTAATGTCAAATAGAGCAAGAATATCATTTAATTTTTCATAATTATCAAACTCAAGTTTGCAAAAGATGAGCAAATTATATGCACAAAGAAGATATAAAATATGGCAGCTACCCACATTTATACATTTCAAATCATCAATACCACATTTATAATTAATATGACACTTAAAAATACTACTAGTTGAAGCACAAATCTTGATGTTAAAAGCAAGCTGATCCGAAGTTAAAATTGGTCGAGATCAAGCACTTAAAATATCATTGAAAATTTTGGGATATCAATTAAATCCCTAAATAGATTTCAAACATGGAGTGTTTATAGTCAAATCGAGCGTCTCGACGAGCCGGATCTAACAAGCCCAATATCTCATAATTCTGACTTCATTTGAGCATTCAAATACATAAAATACATCAACTAATCAAAAGAATCATTTTGAGCCGTCCGATGAGAGAGTGGTTCGATTTTGATTTATGTAGAGACACCACTCCTTCAATCTAGTCCTCATTCTTCATAATGAGGGGAGCTGCAAGAGAGAGAGAGAGAGCTCTAAAGCTTGAAGATCATCCAAGCATAATGCCACCACTGACCTGCCCACCACCCCCGTTGGTCAACCACCGGCCACGCCACACGCCACCTTCATGATCGCCGTTGATCCACTGCTCACAATTACTATATGGTCGGTTGCCTAATTTTGGGATTCACATTGTCCTCTTCATATACAATAATCCCGTATCGGAAAACTTGTACTCCAAAACAAATACATAGTGGAAGATTTTACCGGCTAGCAGCGATTTTTTCCCTCTTTTCGAGGTTTTTCACATAAAAATTATAGAGTTTTCTTGTTCACTCTTTAAATATCTATGTGTGTGTTAGATTTCACAACAAGGCTAAGGCGTAAACTTTCACTCTACCATAACTAGTTTTCTAACACGCAACAGTTTGACGCCGTCTGTGGGAAGTGAACCCCTCAATCACAATTTTAGTGAACACCGATCATGGCCAGTAATACTGGAACAAAGCTGAACTCAACAACGAGCCTCCCGCCCAACTCCCGCCACTCAAAACCAATTTGAACCAAGGACGCCAAGCTTCGCCTCACTTCCTCGGATAGCGTGACTCCGGGAAGCGCGAGAATCTCTTTAGAAGATCATGGAATGAAGAGTCTGATGATCCGACTTTTATGAGGAACACAATACCACTAAGAAACACATTTCCCCAAGATCGATCGTTAGCGGAAGGTCAAAATGCTAATCTCCTGACCAAGTTCCTCCGCGTAGACCATGATGTGATCTCCTCGACATTGCTAGTCAACTCATCCATCACGTACCAACCGACCGCTAATCCATCAATTATAGCAGTACACATCTCGCTGACTCCACTCGACATATTATATATGCAGAATTATGACGCTTAATGCAAGACAAATTTCACCTTGAAGACAAATCATCCCCTCACCGTTATGAGTCCTCACCTTTTAAGCTATTCTTCAACATCTATTCCCGTAGATTTCAAGCTTCAGCATTCCAATGATGGGGCAACGACCCATATGAACATATTAACCATTATAGCAATCATGCATATCCAACGCTCCGACACATTGCTTTGTCAAGTCTACCCTCAAGGGGCAAGCTCGCACTTGGTTCTACTCCCTCCCAAGGGAATCCATCCATACCTTTGACGAACTCGCCAAGATTTTTGTAGAATAATTCATTGCAAATTAGAGGATCATTAAATATTCATCTCATCTCTCCGACATTCGTTAAAATGAGGATGAATCACTTAAAGAATACTTCTAGAGATTCTCCTCAGAAGCTCGCCAAATACCATGTAATCTTGAGAAGTTTTTCTTGAGGGATCCGCCCCAGCCTTTCTACTCACAATGCGAGAGATACGGTCGCCATATGCCGACTTGGTTCACCGTGGGAAGCAAAAATTTTGCCGATGAGGCTATTAATGCCCATCAAAATAATTTGAACAATGCACAAGAAAACATAAAAGTGCTCTAGAAACACATCAACAATCCCATCGAAGAAGCAACAAGCCATGATCTCCTCCATGGCCTCTCAGATCAACGACACACCAATACACATTGAACACATCTAGTGTTAACGCCTTGGCTATTCGAGATGAAGAGACCATCAAGTGGTCACATCCAATCAAATTCGTGAAAATCGAGCAATATTGTCACTTCCATCGAAGTCATGGACATACTACTGAGGCGTGTAAATAACTTAAAGAAGAAATTGAGAGGCTCATTTAACAGATATATCTATGTCAATTTGTGCAAAACCAACCAGCTCAAGCAAACATAACTCCAATTGGGGGCAACAGGGACAATCATCACATAAACAACATAATAGCCGCCAAATAGTTGGAGAAATTGAAACGATTGCAAGTAGACCACTACTATCTAATCAAGTCTTCATCGCCACCTTTGAAGAGTCAGAGTTAAAAAATCTTGTATTAATCATCCCATCACTTTTAATGACTCGCACTTGAAGGAGTCCAAGTTCCACATCAAGATCCTCTTGTCATTAAGTGGATTGGTGACCTATGTTGTTAAAAGAATTTTGATTGATAATGAGTTCCTGATGTTTTATTTTACTCCACCTTTCTTAGCATGCCGTTAAGGAAAAACTTCAACCCACAGACCGTTATATGGGTTTGATAATCGCCTGCATCGAGTGGAGGGACAATCACCCTTCCGTTGTTCTGAGAATTTCTCAACAAGTCACTCACTCGCTCAATTCATAGTGGTCAAGTCAAATTCAAAGATACAATGTTATCTTTGGAAGACCCTCCAATCAATCTTCTTGTCACACTCTGCATCTCATCTTAAGATGAAATTTCAAACTCCCATCGGGGTTGGAGTGGTCTGTGGAAACCAACAAAAGACAATCATGTTACCTCACAAGCTCAACCCCTTCTGACCTTCAACATCGAGAATTTTAATCTTCAAGATAAAGAAGTATCTTAAAGGGTTTTGCCTGTAAAAGACTTGCTCCCCACTCTGTTATCAAATGACCAACCGTCAAGCTATGACCAAAGATCCAGAGGAAAAAATCTTCCCTAAAACTTGGAACATGGAGGGTCTCTGAAAAGTGTTATATGTAATCCTCATAAATATTGTAGTTTAATTTAATCCGCTTATCTTTTCCTCTCCACCTCTTGTCTTTGTTAACTCTCTAAAAAATATATCTCTCCTTTGTTAAGTTATTGACAATATTGTATCACCAACATTATCAAAGTAATGAGTTTATGATTTTTCCTTGTTTATTTCATTTAATCCTCCCACTTGAGAAATATACAACTCACGTTCACCGCATGATCAATCCCAAGTGGACTTGATCGACCTCTTCCATACAAGAAGTCAAGTAACACTGGCCGATACCTAGATAGTCAAAAGGTCCTGGTGGACATCCACAATTCCATACAAGTTAACGCCATCGCAACACTGACAAATAACTCGATAGTCAAAATCCTGACAATTCAACCTCTTCCATATATAACATCATCGAAGTCACATCTTTGACAAATAACTCGATAGGCACAAAATTTCATCGCAATTGAATCTTCCCTGCTTAACCATCGACGCCAAGCCGCTTGATAGGTCACTATCTGAGCCGGCATCGACCATCCCCTCTTCCAGCCAACCATCATTATCTCGCCTTCACAAACACCTATTATCAATTATCGACTTATCGCCGGCCAACTCCGGCCACCTATCGCCGCTGGTCCAATCAGGGCCAATTGGCGCTCTTTCGAGAGAAAACTGGAACCACGTTGTATGAACTACGGGCCTTGATCGCCTCTGAACCCGGTCGGTCCGACAAGGGTAGTTGACGCCTCTTTTGAGGAAAAATTGTAGCCTCGTCATATGAACTACGTGCCTTGATCGCCTCCGAACTCGGTCGGTCCGATAAGGGCAGTTGACACCTCTTTTGAGGGAAAAGCAGAGCCTCACCGTATGAACTACGAGCCTTGATCACCTCCGAACGATCTCCTCTTAAGAAGAAGAGGAACACTCAAGCATATGAGGAGTGTGCCTTCTCCCTTAACCCTAGGAGGTTTTCTGCACCCCTAGGACAAAATGTAAAAATGAAAGAAAAACCTCAAAACTCCGCTGAAAATCGCCCAAAATGGACAAAAACGAACAAAAAAACCCTCATGAGCTCGCTCGCCCCCACGGCCGCCATTTGCCGTTTCTCACCCAGCTCGTCCCGCGCAGGTAGAGCATGGCTCAGCGCTCGGCCCGCCTCGCATTTCCTCGACCGCTGAACATCACGGCGTCTGCTGGCCACAGCCTGGCCCATCATAGCCTGGCGTCAGGTGGAGCGCGAGCAACCCCTCTGTGGTACCGCTGCCAAATGGGATGGGTCCATAACCTCAAATCTTACGCTGCGTGTACGCACACATCCAGACCACCGCACTTAGTGATCATAATCTGGTGCTCTCATAAAGATCTGTTATTTCAAAAATATATGATTAATGGACCCGCAAATTTCATTGAAAAATTTGCTATTTTCAAGCATTTGGCATATATATTTTTAGACGATTGAGATAATGTCATCCAAAAATAGGGGGCAACTAATATGACACTTAAAATACTACTAGTCGAAGCACAAATCTTGATATTAAAAGCAAGCTAATATGAAGTTGAAACTCGTCGAGATCAAACACTTAAAATATCATTGAAAACTTTGGGATATCAGTTAAATCCCTAAATAGCTTTCAAACATAGAGTGTTTATAGTTAAATCGAGCGTCTCGATGAGCCAGATCTAACAAGCCCAAGATCTCATAATTCTGACTTTATTTGAGCATTCAAATACTTAAAACACATCAAATGATCAGAGGAATCATTTTGAGCCATCCGATAAAGATGAGTGGTTCGGATTTTGCATGTATTGAGGCTCTCCAATCTATAAATAGTTCCTCATTCTTCATATGAGGCAAACAAGAGAGGAGAGAGCTCTAAAGCTTGAAGATCATCCAAGCATAATCGTGCCACCACTCGACGGTCGCCGACCATCCCCGTTGATTGTCAACCACCGCTGTCAGCCGCCACCGCTGATCCTTGACGTCGTTGATTCCCAATATTCACCATTACTATATGGCTGTTGTTGCCTGATTTTGGGATTCACATTGTCAGCCATTTTCGTATACAATTATGTAATCCCGTATCGGGAAAACTTGTACTCTAAAACAAATACATAGTGAAAGATTTTTACTGGGCTAGGCCCCGTGGTTTTCCCTCTTTTCAAGATTTTTCACGCAAAAATTATGGAGTTTTCTTGTTCACTCTTTAAATACCTGTGTGTGTGATTGATTTCACAACAAGACTAAGGCATAAACTTTCACTCTGCCACAACTGGTTTTCTATCACGCAATAATAATCATAGAAATTATATTGTGCATCCATCACAATATAAAATAAATAAGGAGATAGCAAATATTAGGGGTGTCAATAATTGACTTGATCCAACAACTTGATTTGAAAAAATTGGTTTCATGTTGACTTGATTAACTTTTGAGTTGGGTTCGGCTCAAAATATCTAAACTGTTTAATATTTTAGGTCGGGTTTTGGGTTAACCCGCCAACTTGAATTTGACTCGATAACTCAATTTCAATATGAATTTGACCCAAAATATATGTCTAAATTAGTTAATTATATTTTATTTGAGTTGGGGTTTTCAACTCGTATAATATTAAGGTCATGCAATGTCGAGTTAAGCATATTCATGTTGGGCCAACTTCATGTTAAACCCGAACCCAACCTATGAAGTCGAATTGACACCCTAAATGATAGACTTGTCTCAACCCATTATAAGTGGTGAAAAAAAATCCATCCAAACTACAATGTATGATCTTAGAAAAATAAATATTATTGATCTAGACTCTTATCCATCCTATAAAATTAGAAGATAAGCCTTTATGTTTGATTCTATGAAGTAATAAATCTTTATTAACCATGTCAAAAGATTTTGGATAACTAATTTAGCACAAAATAGCCACTATCTTCTTTATAATCAATTCATTACAAAATTTTACTAATAAGAATTGTTGTGTGCTAGAAAATCGGTGTAGTATAGTGAAAGTTTATGCCTCTGTTGTGAATTCCACATAAATTATTTAAAGAGTGAAAGAAAACTCAAAAATTTTTTTGGAAAAATCTAAAAGAGGGAAAAATCACGCTGCAGTAAGAATATTCCACTATGTATTTGTTTGAGTACAAAATTTCCGATAACGATTACAAAATTGTACATGAGAATCCTAATTAGAACAACCATATAGTCACTTCTTGTAACGTTCTTGGTGGTAGAGATGATGATGAACAATGGGGGGATGACGGTAAGATGCGTCGTGACAATGGACAATTTGACGACAAGGATTAGCGGCGGCAACGACGGTGGTTGGCAAACGGGTGGTGGTCCGTCAGTGGCGACGATTATGCTTGGAGGATTTTCAAGCTTTAGAGCTCTCTCTCTCTCTCTTGCTTAGCCTCTCTCTCTATGAAGAATGAGGCTATTTATAGGTGGAGAGTGGCGTCTCTATAAATATATGCAAAATCCGAACCACACGTCTCCATCGGACAGCTCAAAATGATTTTTTTGATCACATGATGTATTTTGTGTATTTGAATGCTCAAATGAAATAGGAATTATGAGATATTGGGCTTGTTAGATCCGGCTCGTCAAGATGCTCAATTTGACTATAAACACTCAATGTTTAAGAGTCGATTGATAATAAGCGCTTGATCTCGGTTAGTCTTGATTCAGAATCAAATTACTTTCGATATCAAGATTCGTGCTTCGACTAGTAGAATTTTCAGAGTCATATCAAGAATAATGTTATAAGTATATATCATTTTTTGAATAAATTTCGCTTGACTTTGATGAATAATAAATAACATATCTCAATTAAAGGGATTGAAAAGAATTTTAGAAATAATTTTATATAGATACTTGCATAAAGAAATTGGCCCAAAATCATAGAGCCAATTTGCATGAGTTTTCTAAGGCTAAGAGAAATTCTAATATAAATTGTTCAATAATAGAGAAACTTGAGGTTTGATTGTATCCAAGTTGCTAATATAAAACTCAAAAGTATACCCATTTGTACTAAGAGCTAACTTTCAAATATCTTTAATCTTGTCAGACAAATTTTAATACGTAAAGGCGAAAAATATATCAAATATTTATAAAGGATCATTCTAGGCCATGTGATAATGTGTTTGAGATTTTGGCCAAAAGAACTAAAATTTTAAAACTAAAAATCAATGAATAGATCATTAATCCGCACTTGATAAAGACCTCAAGTCAAATAAGTTCTTTTATTTAAAGAATCATAAAATTTTGTTCATCAATCAATATTCATCATCACCATTTAACTGATAAACTCCCATCGATCAATGAATAATTGTCGCCATTGACCTTTATCAATGCTGATTATCGTCAACATGTATTATTGTCTCATCCTTATTATCTGATAGGTCTCTTTGCAAATAAAAAAAAATACAGATGCTCGGAATTAGTCAATTACAACTATTCATATTTAACCAAATCTAACAATCATGATCATTTAATCACCTTTACTGAGTTCGATCAACAATGATGCTTGCCTCATTTTATTAATCCTCAAATATTTTGATTCATCTCATTGGAGATTAAACTAATTATTTAGATTTTGTAACTCTCTCTTCTCTAATTTGAAGGAAGAATAGATTTCTAAAATATTCTTTGTACAAAGTGTACTCTTTTAGGTGGATCATGCCTCATAATTTTTTTTCTAAAATTTTAGCATAAAGAATTCTTGCTTTTTTGTGATCCTTTTATTTTGAAATTTTGTATGATGCTAAATAAAAACTCATACTCTAATTTCATAAAATTTTAAAGATATAACTGAATTTATTAAACTAAATTCTAATTTCCATCATCTGCCACGTCAACTTGCCTCAAAACCGAGCCGTTCTAACGGTTCTTTTATCGCGACGACGCTTCAATGCGCGGTTACCCGGTTCATAAGAGCGCCGAGAGAAACTGCAACAAAAATAGTACGCCGATAATATTCTTGGGAGAATCCCCGATTTGCCGACCCACTAGTCTCACCACCGGTGAGTTAAATTTCATATACACAGGAGAGTGGGGCCACTGCCACGCGGCAACTCGAGTATCAGAGGGACAAATTTCCCGGTGATATGTTCCGAGCGATAAAGAAAGGTTTGATAAAATGCAGGAGAGAGAGAGTGTTTTATTTTTACATAGCTGTAACGGTAAAACGGTAATTTTTTTTCCTATATTAACTACTCACGCCATTCATGCAAGTCTTGCCAGTTCCCACATCTTTCCCCGTCTTTTTAAACCAACCCTAAGCAATCCTCCGTTAGGGTTACGCCCTGTGCTGCCGTAGTGTCCCTGCCGGCGTTTAGCACTTTTCCTTTCATCCGCCTTTTTCTTCGAGTCTCTTTCGTTTGAAGCATTTAGATTTCAAATCTGTTGAAGCCGGTAAATTCGACTGCATCCCCGTGGATTTTCTTTTCTTTTCTTTGTCTGAACCACTTTGATTTCTTTGGTTTTTTCTTCATCTGAAGGGCCGGCGTGGGGATATCCGGTTTATGTAAGAGAGATCTAAGCTTTTCCTCTCCTGTTTCTTTCTCCATCTGCTACTTTTGGGGTAGCCGGGGCTCCGGCCTCGGCTTACAAAGCCCCTTCACCACACCGAGATCTGATAGTCCTAGTATTTTTTTATTCGGTTGCTAATTTTTTAATCGGGGAGAGATGCCGGCCTTGGCTTGTTTAGATGCTGCAGTTAATCATCCTGGATATGGTTTTACTTGGGATGGCTCTCTTCCCGTTGCGGGACAATTTCCCGATGGCACTCTGGCGACGGCCACCATCCCCACCTCCCTCGAACGCCCTGTCAACTGGTCCACCGACCTTTCTGCCGCCCTCTACAAGATCGACGGCTGGGGTGCTCCCTATTTCACCGTCAATGCCGCCGGCAATATCTCTGTACGCCCCTTCGGCTCTGGAACCCTATCTCATCAGGAGATTGATTTGATGAAGGTTGTTAAAAAAGCATCTGATCCGAAATCCTTGGGCGGCCTGGGTCTCCAGCTTCCGATCATTGTCCGACTTCCTGACGTCCTCAAGAACCGCCTGGAATCCCTGCACTCTGCCTTCCAATTCGCCACTGAATCCAACGGTTATGATTCCCACTATCAGGGAGTCTACCCTGTCAAATGCAATCAGGACCGCTACATCGTTGAGGACATCGTGGAGTTCGGCTCTGCCTTCCGTTTTGGTCTCGAGGCCGGATCCAAAGCCGAGCTCCTCCTTTCTATGAGCTGTCTCCTTAGAGGCAGCCCGGATGCGCTCCTCATTTGTAACGGCTACAAGGATGAGGAGTACGTCTCCCTCGCTCTCATGGGAAGGAGCCTTGCCCTCAATACTGTGATTGTTCTTGAGCAGGAGGAGGAGCTTGACATGGTGGTGGAATCCAGCCGCAAGTTCGGCATCCGGCCGGTTATCGGTCTGAGAGCAAAGCTCAGAACTAAGCATTCCGGCCACTTTGGCTCTACCTCCGGCGAGAAGGGCAAATTTGGTCTGACAACTACTCAGATCCTCTCCGTCGCGAGAAAACTTCAGAGGCTGGAGATGCTGGACTGTCTTCAACTCCTACATTTCCACATTGGCTCCCAGATTCCGTCCACCGCCTTGCTTGCTGATGGCGTTGGCGAGGCTGCTCAGATCTGCGAACTGTCCAAGCTTGGTGCTGCGATGCATGTGATCGACATTGGGGGAGGCCTCGGCATCGACTATGATGGATCTCATTCCAGTTGCTCGGACATGTCCGTGGGCTATGGATTGGACGAGTACGCCTCTACCGTTGTTCGCGCTATCCAGTATGCTTGCGATCGCAAGCAAGTGCGCCATCCTGTCATCTGCAGCGAGAGCGGTCGTGCCCTCGTCTCCCATCACTCCGTCTTAATTTTCGAAACGGTATCCTCCAACGCCATTGTTCCGGAAACTCTCGGGCAGAGCCTTGCCTGCCTTCTCGACGCCCTCGAAGACGATGCTCGAGCCTACCACCTCAATCTGGTGGCCTCAGCTGTGCGTGGGGAGTACGAATCCTGTATCTTTTACGCAGATCAGCTGAAGCGACGATGCGTGGAACAGTTCAAGGACGGTATTCTGGGCCTAGAACACCTTGCGGCAGTGGATGCACTCTGCGATCTGGTGTCCAGGGAGATTGGCGCCTCAGATCCGGTGCATACGTATCACGTGAACCTGTCGATCTTTACATCAATTCCGGATTTCTGGGCGATTGGACAGCTCTTCCCTATTGTCCCAATCCACCGGCTTGACCAGCGACCAGTAGTGAACGGCGTTCTCTCTGACCTTACATGCGACAGCGACGGGAAGGTGAACAAGTTCATTGGCGGTATGGCGAGTCTCCCATTGCACGAATTTCCTTGCGCCGATGGCGGGGGGTACTACCTCGGGATGTTTCTCGGCGGGGCATACCAGGAAGCGCTCGGTGGACTGCACAACCTATTTGGCGGGCCGAGCGTTGTGCGCGTGTTACAAAGCGATGGGCCTCACTGCTTCGCCGTGACGCGGGCAGTGCCAGGTTCCTCATGCGCAGACGTCTTACGAGCGATGCAGCACGAACCCGAGCTCATGTTCGAGGCGCTCAAGCGCCGCGCTGAGGAGTACGCACGTGGTGACGGGGACGCCATCATGTGCGGCCTGGCGCGCGCTTTCCACTCCATGCCTTACCTTGTCTACGACGCCATGGCCACCGAACACGATGCCACCTCATCGGCCGGTAACTCTGATGATGATGATGTGGAGTGGGAGTTCATGCGGTGCCTGAGCTTTTGAGTGGAGGATTGCTGGAGGAGGAGAGATAGGGAGGTAAGAGCTGTTCGGTTGCCTCCCTGTCCTTTTTCTGATGCAAATTATGTGTTTTTCTTTGCCGTCGAAGTGTTTTAGCTTTTTTTTTTTAACTTCGCTTCACGTTATCTTTAGAGAATTCGAATCTTTGATTAAAGTATCTTTAGTCGATGCTGATGTTTGGAGAGGCAGCAGGACCTCTACCTTGTTATCTTTTCTTCTGTTTATAAATCAATGGGGATCCTGTAGGACCGCCTTTGCAATTTGTTGGATCCTGTAGGACCGCCTTATGCAATTTGTTGGATGCTGTTTCTCTCCTAAAATGTTTTCCGCCTTATGCAATTTGTTGGATGCTGTTTCTCTCCTAAAATGTTTTCTTTATTTTTTTTAAAAATTTTTTTCGCGTGTTTCTTGTGCGTGCTGACAAATTTTCGATAACGAGAACATTTGACTTGTTGGTAAGTAAATTCCATTAGGTTAGCACCGCGGGAAAGAGATTGCTAGGGAGGAATGAAGTATCGGACGTAGATTTTGTAAATTATGAAGTTTAGGGTCTTTTTATCTCGTATCGTTGTATCATAAATTAATATAATTTTATTTTGTATTTATTAAATATTGGCATAAATATTGATAAATTTTAGAATCTGTTGTAAGTAGTAGAATTTAGGAAATCATATAAATGCAGATTTATAGTCTATTAGTATACCAAAGAAATTGATCTTTAAAAGATACGTTAATTATTATAATTTTTTTATATTTTAAAAGAGTTATATCAAAATTTTTTGATAATCATTAATACTTTCAAATCAAGTTTAAAAATACAATTTTTTTATTATAAATTCTTTAAAATACAATTTAAATATAATTTGTCAATAATACTCGCATCATAGACAGAATGTCTTTCCTAAATTTGATAGTTAAATATTAGAAGTTATTTAATATGATAGAGATTAGGTAGGATGAAATTGTGATGGATGCTTATTTTTAGATTTAATTTTCTCAATTAAAATTTAAGTTTATTAGTTTAAGTTGAATTTTAATTATAATTATTAAAATCAATGTAAATGGCATTCTAATTATTTATTAAATAAAAATTTATTAAGCTAATTAAATGTATTAACTTTTATGTGATTATTAAATCACAATTAATATCTTTATCAATTTATTTTTTATTAATTTATATTAAATATTAGTGTAGTTAATTTTTTATTTACATATTTGTGTTTAGTTTAATTTATTGATTATATTAGTTAATATTTTTTTGAAAGCTCTATTACATCATAGTTAATATTAAATAAGATTTTAATCAATTATAATTTAATAGTTTATTAAACTGATTAAACGTAATAATTTTAATGCAATCAAATTTATCATAGTATTAATGTTAATTGATTATTACTAATATTCTAATTATTAATTATTACTTAACTTTCATGTATTACTTCTTTTCTTTCCTACCCAAATTCTCAAAGCCATCGATGAAAAAGAACCAACTCCTAACTAGAGCTTCCTAGTTGGGGTAACGCTTGTATTTTTTCCCCCTCTTGCGTTCTCTGTTTGTATAAATCTCGTATGTTTGTTGAACTTGTTCTTGTAAATTCGGGATTTAAGCTAAAATAGATGTAAAATGGAATTAAAAATTTTGTAAGATTTATTTTGATACTTTTATCTATTTGGCAGAATTTATTATTTATTTTGCATAAATCCCATATAAATTCAACTATCAAAAAACTCCTTGAAGGTTAATTTGTAAATCAAAATTTATAGGGGTTAAATAAGTCTCTAAATTTATAAATAATTTGTCATTAAAAAATTCACTAGTTCAAGTATAAATTTTGATATGTATGTGATTGAATATCTCTTAGAATCAAAATCTTAATCTTTTGAACACTCTCTTGACAATCATATAGCTAGTATAAGCACCTCAATGAGATCAAAAATAATCCGATTCGAGTCCAAATTAGCTCAAATCAAACCTTAAAATATATTTGGAAGCTTTGAGATATTATTTAGATATCTAAATAGCTTTTAAAAATGACATGTTTATAGTCATAATGAGCATTTCAATGAGACGAATTTAAAGAGCTGAGGATCTATTAATTCTTGCTTTAATTTGACATTCAAATACTTAAAGTATATCTCATGATCAAGGTGATTATTCTTAATCATCTAATGAAGTAATTTGTATTTTATCTATATTTATAATGATTGTCACTCCTAAAATCTTAAATAGACTCTCATCCACCTAAGTTGGAGATCAAAGAGCTATGATGCTTAAAAAATACCAAGCCATAGTCGGGCTAGCACCACTGCCGTCCCCTCCAACCGGACCGCCGTTGATCCTTGGACTGCCATCAATCCCCGCCATTGGACTTCCGTTGCTCGCCACCGCTGGACCCATCGTCGGACTGCCACCGACCGCCGTTGAGACCGCCAATCAACTATCACCTCCTGACCACCGCCGACTGTCATAGCCCGACCACTGCTTGGCTGCCATCGTTGAGTCGTTGTCATTAGACTTTCATCTCGAATAGAGCATTTGTCAATTATTCTATTATATTTTTTACAAAACTTATTCTCGTATGCTTATCTTCTCCAACTTTAAAAATAAGATGATAATTATAACAAATACTTATATAGTGAAAATATTTCAACTGTTTAGTCCCCGTAGTTTTTCTCTTGATTTTTTCAAGTAAAAGTTCTAGTGTACTTCAAACTATTTTTTTGCTATTTCTTTGTGCTGAATTTTTATGCAATATTAAAATATTAAATTCCCTTACTCTATTGATGCAAATTTTTTTACACATAATAATAAATAAATTAACAAAACTATTAATATTGCACTTGACTAGTAGATGAATTAGTAGAAGATTTACTCTCTAATAAAAAAATTAAAATTTGAAGTGCATATTAATCATTATTTTTAAATTAATTATCATTAGAGCTCAATTTTAAAAAAAAAACTATCAATACATGATATATACGATCAATAATAATAAATTATCTTAAATTATAAATATCAAGCTGTAGTCTTTTGGCAGCACGTTCATTACTCTCAGAAAGCGCTCGTGTAACTCCTCTGTTCAAAAGAAAGAATCTTGTTATAGTTTTTTTAACGAGTATTCAATCTAATATCTCATACATCTTATTAATGAAGATATCATTATGATTAATTTTATAAGTATCGTATTATTCTTCATGTATCGATCTCCACTACTTTTTTAAGAGCATCTCCTGCAGGAGAAAAATTAAATATAAGTATTAGCTGAAGAATTCCTAATCGTGTTCACTCTTATCAACCCAGCTTAACATGCGATCGATAACCTTGTTATAGTTAATGAGTTACTATTAATAGAATTCATTCATTTTATTTCCATAGATATGCGCAATTATAACCTCCAGATGCACATCATAAGTCACTTGATGGGTGACATGACATAGTATGTTATCGATGGTGTTTGAGTCTGTTTGAAAAACCTAAAATGAATCCCATTATTTGTGTGTTATAGGAAATGCAAAGCTCACCTCCCTACCGTTTGTATTATATGCATGCATCGGATTATGCGCGCTTGTGATGCCATAGCTTTATATTTGAGTGATAATGCACGTACTGACAATTGACTTTTCTCTTCAGTTTTCACACTTAACACAAAACCGGGGGTTGTCCCCGAGATTGTCGAATAAGATGGTCTGGCCTGTGCCGCCCAACTCTTTTCTAATAAATGAGAGGGACGGTGAAGTTACATGTGAAAATTGAATGATATTTGTGACATATGAACTAAGTCTCACATTATAATTATTTTGAAATAATATTGATTTATCATAAAAAAAATCGATGATTGGATATGAATATCGATATAATGTATATCTTAGAATCTTTTAGAATTAATACTAGGATCATTAGAGCTTTGATTTTAATAAATGTATAGATTAATTGAATATTTGATGAGAAAAATTCATTAATGTCAAAAGTGATTTGATAGAAGCTTAAATAAGCTCAAATCATACACTTTTAGAAATTTTGAGGTATTAATTGGCATGTTTGTAGTTAAATCGATTAGCTCGATGAGAGGAACATAATTAGCCTAAGATGACTCATATCCAGTTATTAAAGCTATTAAATGTTGAAAGAATAGTATATGATTAAACAAATTAATATAGACTTGTTGCATGCTAGAAAACCAACTGCGGTAGAGTGAAAGTTTACACCTTAGCCTTGTTTGTGAAATCCAGCACACACACATGTATTTAAAGAGTGAATAAGAAAACTCTAGAAATTTTAACGTGAAAAAACTCGAAAAGAGGGAAAAAAATCACAGGGCCTAGCCAAGTAAAAAACTTCCACTATATATTTGTTTAGGAGTACAAGTTTTTCAGATAACGGGATTACATAATTGTATATGAGAAGGGTTGACAATGAGAATCCCAAAATCAGACAATAATAATATATTCACATTCGGTTGTAACGGTTCTTGTAGTAGCGGATGATCTTTGCAACGACAACCGACGATGAATGTCATCATGATGGTGACCAAGAGATTCGGCAAGGATCGGCCAGCTGAAAGGCGGCCGGCGGTGGTTGACAAGCCGTCAGTGGTGGCACGATTTTGGAGGATTTTGAGCTCTCTCCTCTCTTGCTGGCCTCTCCTCATATGAGAAATGAGGCTATTTATAGATTGGAAGAGTGTAGATACATACATGCAAAACCCGTATCACTCCACTTCATCGGATGGCTCAAAATGATCCCTTTGATCATTTGATGTATTTTAAATATTTGAATGCTCAAATGAAGTCAGAATTTTGAGATCTTGGGCTTGTTAGATCCGGCTCATCGAGACGCTCGATTTGATTATAAACACTCATTTTTGAAAGCTTTTTAGGGGTTTAACTCATATCTCAAAGTTTCCAATGATATTTTAAGTTCTTGATTTCGATCAGTTTCAACTTCGGATCATTTTGCTTTTAACGTCAAGATTCATGCTTCGACTAGTAGAATTTTCAGTGTCATATCAAGACTGTATTGAAATTTTGTTTATTTAGTTAAATTTACTAAAATGAAAAACTCTATAAATATGACTTTATTTTTTTAGCATAAAGGGCGAGTGATCTAAGAGTTAAATCTAAACTCTTGAAGAGAGCTTATTGATTTAATATATATATATATATATATATATATATATATAAAGTAAAAAAGACTTATTTTTTATAACTCAATTTGTAAATTTACCAATCCCTAATGGAGATAATTTTTCATTTAGGAAAAATTTTGCATTATTAATAGACACCTCCCTCACTCTTCATTCCATTTGTATTTTTGGATAAGCTACTTAATTATTACCAAGGTAAAATATGCTTTACAACAAATAATAAATTGAATAACCGTATATAAGTGGCCTTTCACCCAAATCACTAGGATATGGTACACATAGGGTCAAGTATCTAACTTGTTCATCTCAAGCCCATACCTATTATTTAGGTGTAGGCACCCATGTTTACTTTTATGAATTTGGTTGCCTCATTTAGCTCCCTATAAAAATGCACAAGAATTGCACCACCTAGTGAGTAAGTGAAATTAATCCGGATCTTTAATCATGAGTAAATACTATTAAGAGTAAATATTATTAAAGATGTGCATTTGGTCTATTTATTTAATTTTGTTCATATGTTATCAAAATTTTTTGATTTTAATTACAAGTTTTATAGAATTGAACCAACCAAATTATTTTTCCAATCTAAGTGATAGTTCAACTTTAAATGAACCAAAATTGAATTAACAATAAATTTAATTATATTTAACTTAAATATCAACTATTAATTAAGGATAATATCAGTTTTTCCTAAAAGTTATAAATTTGGTATATGAAATAAATAATATCTACATTTATCTTTCTTTCTCTTATTTATTTATAATTCATGGGATTTGATAATTTAATATTTAAAAAAATATTATAATTTTATTTTAGTTTGATAATTTTTTTTTAAAAAACTAAAACTAAGTTAATAACCAAGAATAACATATCACAACTCATAATTAAATCAATTTTTAACAACCAAATAAAACCATTAAAATAAGATTAGTTATATTTAGTCTTTTAGTGTTGATGAACACTATTAGTGTTACAAAATAATTTTGAAGCTTAATGTGTTATGTATAAGAAGCAATCAACGATGATAGATTGCACACATAAAGATGTTGAGTAATTGTACATTTATCAAATCTAATAAGAGTTCTAAGAAAAGATATCATAATGTAGCCATCTTAATGATATGAAAGTCTAATATGCTCTTGCTTCATGTTGAACCCAGTTAAAATACTAGTTCAAAAAGGGTCATGACACACCACATTAACCTCTCAATGTGCACTAAGTAGCTCATCACAATACTCAAGATATAAAAGTCATCAAATTTCTACTCCAATGATATTGTTACCAATGAGCATAAGACCATCTTTGAGGATATTGAATATTATACATCTTCTAGTGTGATCATTATTACTCTAGTTATAAATGGAATTTGATAGTTTATGAGCATCACAATGTAACTAAAGATCTGAATATATGATGGTCGAGTTAAATGAAATGAAGATGAAATACATAACTAATACCTACATACTTTAGAATTGCAATCAATCATGGGTATTTTATAGGTAATTATCTCACCATCAATAGATACCTTATAACATTTAGTATTGTTCCCTATTTTAGTTCCAATGAAAATATATAATTAATATAACTATATTTAAAAGTAATTTTATTAATAGTAGATAAATATAATAAGAAATATATTATTTTTTGGATGTACTACCATTTGCATTCACAAAGATGATCAATATTTGGATATATCTCTAGTGGTAGCCAACAAATGCAATTAAGTGTATTATGAAATATTTCTTCTTAAGATTGCTTATACTTATGAATATTGCTTAGAAATATAAGTTATTGATGTAGAACATCATGAGGATTCAAAAATTAGAGCTTAAGGTCCATTTACAAGATCTCAAGCTAAAACATAAGAAAATTCAAGAAAGAAGAAGGCTTAGCCCATTAGCCTACTAAGACCCATTTTATGATTTTATCTTTTTTTATTTATGTAATTTTAATTTTCTTCTAGAAACTCCATGTTCAAAATTTTGCATTTAAAAATTCAAAGCATGACATGTGATCGAATCCACATAAAATAATAGCATGTGAAATGAATGGATGTCATAAAATAATAAGACAACTTAATGCTTCACATTAATATGGTCACCCACTTTTTCCTCCATGTTTTGAATTCTTTTCTTTTAAAAGATGCTTGTAATGGCTATAAATAGCCATCCTTACTAGAATGAAGGAGATCTTTTGATAATTACAAATTATTTGAGTTGTACTTATGGTTTGAGAGCTTGGTGGCTAAACCTAGACAATCTTTGGTGGGAGCGCTAGTTATCCAACATGTCTTCTTTCCTCACTTCCAAAGTTATCTCAATCTCATGAAAAGAAAGAATGCTCACCTCCATCAAATTTGATATCAGAGCAATGCCCGGGAGGAGCAAATTCGGTCAAAAGTTTACTTCAACAAAGGGAGCATCTCAAGTGGTGGACTTATCTTCAAACTTGTGGATTTTTCTTTGACTTGTGAGGTTAATTAATTTTATTTTATATGATAGTTTAAATAAATATTAGTAGCTTGGAAAGATATATATTACTTGCAAGTTTATGGTGATAGCATAAAATTCCAATTAGTAAGCTCCATTATATAATTTAGTCATTTTATGATCGTGTGAAAAGGGAGCATCTTTATGGTGTTTGTTTTCGGATTCATTTCGTTTGTCTATGTATATGTGAGGGGACACCATGCAGATTTATGGATGTACTTATTGAGGTGATCTGGTGTGACATTAAGGAATAATATACTATCTCGAGAGATTAAAGTCACTACCCTACGATGGACTTAATCACCTAATAAGGACTCCTAAGGCATGATGGGTCCTAGAATATATCAGAGTTTTTTCTCCTACTTTACAAGAAAAAATAAAACATTATTTATTTAAACCAAGTTCATTAAGTTCCCTATGGAGGAAAGCCTCTATAGTTAATTACATATCAAGAAAAGTGAATCCCTTAAGAATACTCTCGATTAAAGTAGGTGATCGTTGTCTCCAAAGAATTCAAAGATATGACTATCAATAAATTAATTATATTTTGGAAAATCAAGTGAGATGGATCAAAAGCGAAGAGTTATTATCGATGCCAAAGGAGATAAGTAGGGAGCTCTCATGATACTAGAGAACCTAGTGAGCATTTCAATCTATCATATGGTTGGGATTTACATATTTGCAATTGAGGATATTTATTTGTTTGAGTTGAAGTTTTATTAAAAATTTAGAACTTATAATTCCACAATACAAGATTATGGAAATGCCTAAGAGGTGAGGATTTATGCTTGTAGCCTGCAAAGGGAAACATCAACCTCGGATCCTAAATCTAGGGAGCTTTGGCGAGGGCCAAAGCAAGACCTAAATCTAAGGCAAAAATGGGTATATGATTTATCTCCATAAGAGAGAGTAAACCACCCAACTGCTAGAATTTTAAGAGCTTGGAGTGGCATCCAGATAACTCCCCCTATGCATTAAATCTATGTAGGCAAGTCATATGCTTTTTGCAAGATGGCTAGGTTATTATTATTTAGAAAAGAAACTAAGTTCTTAAACCCACTCTCTAAGAGACTAGAGTATAAGGGGTATAAATAATAACTTAAATCTAATGCAAATTTTTATCAAATTTTATTTAATTTGAGACTCTTTATTTTGACACAAGCTATGAGATTTTGTATGCCTAAATGCATGAGAAATTGATTATGGGCCAAATCAAAAGAGAAAGATGTGTTCTTCCATCATAGGATCTTAAAGGTTAATCCCATTATATTTGGCAAAGATGGAAGCTGTCTCTTAACAAGAGTAAAATAAGATGGTTATGCATGATGTTAAATATACAACATACAGCTAAGAGGTTGCTAAATATTTTATTATCTTGATCTAATACCTAGGCTTTTATATGAGATTATGAGTTATTTTAAAAGTTTAGTTATGAGTTTATTAATGGGATAAAAAATTATTTTTATCCTAAAAGCCTAATCACATCCTGGCCATACAACAATCACCAATCATAAACAAATTATGAAAAGACATGCTTTTTCTAATGCACAAGCTAAACAAAATATCAAACAATTTTATAAAGCTATCACAAAAGAATAAAAGGATGATGCGGTTGGGTGTCGCCGTACAACCCGAAAAGAAAAGTGGGTAGCCGAGCTCTACCATTATACAATCTGAATTATAAGAAAATAATTATAATTAAGAATAATGAATGTTATGGGAGTCTTCATTCTTCATTTCTTCATCTTTGATTTCTTCATTTTTATTTGCTCCTTTTTTTTCTTCCTTTTGGCTTAATTTAAATGTGGTTACTCCAAAGGCATCGCATGATACATAAGACTTGGTCTTATAAAAAATGCTTATCCAATCCCCTGTAACATTCATCCTAATCCTAATGAAAAATTATATTAAAAGAAGGAAGATAAATCTAGCTACACCTGCAAGTCAAATGTTAGCTAAACATACCATACAACTCAAGTAGTTATATGAAAAAAATTGGATTATGCTTAGGGGCTAAGCAACCTGCATAGCAAAAGTATTTATATTTTTATTATGACGGCCCCTTAAGCACAACCCCCTGCAGAAAATATGATTAAGTTAATATTAGCCTAACATCTAGACTACGCACATACATCCTAACATCTAGTCTAAAATAATACATCACAAAATAAACATATATCAAACCATACGCCACTTTAACCTAAAGCTAAAAATGGTGACTTAGTCTAATGTGTGTGAATTAAAGCTTGTGTGATATGTCCTAACTAGGCTTTAGAGTTGTAGCTTACTAAGTGTGAGGGATTTAATTTATAAAGGGGTTGATTTCTCTTTAAGTGATTTAATTGATTTGAATATTTTACTTAATATTTTCTTTTATTTCAATGGTATACACTTAACTAATAAATGTTATCAAAAGAATAAAGAGAGGGAATCACTCTTTCATGTCTACCTTAAGTCACTTCTAAAGCAAGTTATTTAATCAATTTTTTTAGTGAATGGCTTATGATATGTTTTAATTAATCCTACATTTAGGTTCACACTAAATGACCTTATTCAATGAGAAAGACATCTTAAGGCTAATTAGAATGGATTACTATTACATAACACATATTCATTCATTTATTTCCATCATGTATATCATGTATATGAATAGATCCTAAGCATATCTATACATGCAATTTAGATTTTTAGCATACTTGAATGATAAATGCAAGGAAGTGTATTTAGAATTTAAATATTTCATTTGATTGAATTATGAATGCATGCCTTTTTAATAGAAAAGAGAGATTTTTCATCTATTAGCTAGATACACATTCACATGTATAAAAGTTTTAAGTGAGTACGACGCCATTATTTTTTGCACTAAGAGTGTAAGGTATAAGACCTACTTAGGGTTACTTAAAGCCTCATAGCCCTGAGGTGTCCAGATTAATAAACCATTTTACTTAGATACATGTAGATGTATAAGCGACTATAAGGATAGGAAAACCCATTGTGGTGAAATTTATATATTTTTCTGTCTTCATTCTATCTCCGGAAAGAATAAATGAAAATAAAAATATATACATACTACTTATTGGGACACCACGTAGATCCATAGATGTTCTATTTAGGGTGATCGGGTATGACATTAAGGAAAGGTGTACTATCTCGAAAGATTGAAGTCACCACCCTACAATGTACCTAATCACCTCAATAAGGACTCCTAAGGACTATGGGTCTTCGTATATACTAGAGAATCTTCCCCTACTTTACATGGAAAAATAAAGCAGGGTTTACTTTAAATCAGATTCGTTAAGTTCCCTATGGAGGTAAGCCCCCATAGTTAATTAAATCCTAAGGAATGAGATTCTTTAAGAATACTCTCGATTAAGGTAAATGATCGTTGTCTCCAAAGATTTCAAAAGATAGGACTATCAATAAATTAATTTATTTTTAAAAGATCAAGTGGGATTGATCAAGAGGAGGGAGTTATTATCAAAGCCAAAAAAAGATAAGTAGGGGATGCTTTTGATACTAGGAAGCTTTGTAAGCTTCCTAAACTATCCTATGGTTGGGCTTTATATTTTTTTTGAAGTTGAGAAAAATTATTTATTTGAGTTGAATTTTTATTAGAAATCTATGGCTTATAATTCCATAATGTAAGGTCATGAAAATGCCTAAGAGGCGAGGATTTATGCTTGTAGCCCGCAAAGAGAAGTAGCAACCTCTGAATCTAAATCCAGAGAGCTTTGGCGAGGGCCAAAACACAACCTAAATCTAAGACAAAAAATGGCGTATTTGGATAACTCATTTTTTAAATATATGTAGTCAAGTCATATGAAGATATGTTGTTTATTTAGAAAGAGACTAAGTTCTTAAACACACTCTCTAAGAGACTAGATCATGTAGGGCATGATTAATGACTTAAATCTAATACAAATTTTGTTATATTTTATTTTCATTTTGGACTATTGATTTGACACAAGCTTATAGGATTCATATGCCTAATGCACGAGAAATTAGATTATGGACCAAAATCAGCAAGAAAGGAGGTGTGTTTCCACCATAGCTCTCAAAGGTCAAGCCAAGTTCTCTGAAAAGGTGAAAGTCCTCCAAATTAAAAGTGAAACAATATGCTTTTTATGCATGATGAAAGAAAGAAAATACAACATCTAGCTAAGGGGTTGCTAATTCTTTTATCCTGATTTATAACTTAGGCTTTTAGTGACATTATGAGTTATTTATTTTTAGTTTTGAGTTGATTAATTGGATAAAAAATTTAGTTTCTAAGAGCCTAATTGTCATCTAGGCCATACATCAAAGCAAGGAAGAAACTAGAAAAACATGCCGTCTTAATGCACAAGCTAAACAAACATTAATAAATTTATAAAACTAGTGTAAAAGAATAAAAAACCATTTGTGGTCGGGCTCCACTGCACAAACCCAAAAATAAATTGGGTAGCCGAGCTCTATCCTTATATATCAAGAAGGAATTCATGTTGTGGGGGTCTTCATTCTTCACTCTTCTTTTCTTCTTTTCTTCATTTGGTTTTTTCTTCTTTCTTCTTTTAGTTGGTTGGAATGTGGTTACTCCAAGGCTTCGTATGATACATAAGACATAATATTATGACCAATGTTCATCCTAATCCCTCATAACATTCATTCAAAATCCTAATTGCAAAAATTACATGAAAATGGGAAAAGTAAATCTAACTAAAACCTACAAAATAGAGATTAGCTAAACAAACCACAAAATCCTAAGCATGTATATGAATAAATTAGATTTAACACCCCTCACATGGGTAACCAAGTCCACCTAACTTATTTTGGATTATGCTTAGGGGTATAACCAACCTGCATAGTAAAAGCTTTTATATTTTTATTATGACGCCCCTTTAAGCATAATCCCATGTAGAAGACAATGGTTAGACTAAGATCGCCCTACCATTTAGTCTATGCACGTACACCCTAACATCTAGACTAAAATATTACATCACAAAATAAAAGTAAACAATAAACTAGGCACCGCTCTAACATAGGACTAGAAGTGGTGACTTAGTCTAATGTGTGTGTCTTATAAGGTTTGTGTACTGTACTTAGTTAGGTTTGAAGGTTTAGATTTTCTAAGTATGAAAATATTCAACTTAGAGAGTGGTTTTATTTAAATGATTTAGTTGGTTTGGTCAAGTTTTATTTCATGATTTGATTTGGTTGAATGAACCTTCAATTAATTACTGTTGTAAAGAGAGAAAAGAGAAGAAAACTTCTTCTTTCCTACCTTAAGTAACTAAGGTAGATTCATTAATAATTTTGTTTAGTGAATATTTATTATGTGTTTTAATTAAACCTAAGTTTAGATTTTTCCTAAACAAACCTATTAAAAAAAAAAGATATTTTAAGATTAAGTAAAGTGAATTACTTTTACAAAACACACAACACTTTATTTCTTTCCAACATGTGTAACATGCATATAGATGAATCCTAAGCATATCTATACATGGAAATGAAAATATTTACATACACCTTAATGAATGCTAAGGATATTACATAAGAAAATTTGGATGCTTCATGATGATTTTAGTTAAGGAAAAGAGAGAGATTCTTATCCATTATTCATGCACATTTATAAGTATGAAAGACATAAGTGAGTATGACACCATTATTCTACACTAGGGGTGTAAGATATAAAACCTACTTGGGGCTACTTAAAGCCTCATAACCCCGAGATGTCCAGACTAATATACCACTTTTTTTAAATACATGTGCATGTACAAAAAAGAAATACATGGAAAGAGAATCATGCAAAAAGTTTATGTTTGTTCAATTTATTGGTTATTTAATTTATGCATGCAAGTATGAATGTCCTTCTTAATTGATGACATATGGTGAATAGGAATGAATTTAAGCAAGTGTTATATCCTTTTCAAATGAACTATATACTTTGCAAATCCTATTCAAAAGTATGTTAAAAGAGAAGAGAAGAAAAGTCACACTATGTACACCTTATACTATACTCACATGCAAACCCATAAATAATTATAAGTAGCACACGTTTCAGTTATAATGTTTGATTTATGAATTTTGAAAATAATTTTTGGATTTAATAGTGATAATAGCCATTCATATTCATACTTTAGCCTAAATATGCAATTTATCATAAAAGGAAATATTTCATTTTAATTTAATTTTTCAAAAGATATGAATGCATGATTTTCATATGACACACATTTCGCATGCTAGGAAAGAAACAAAGTGATGAAAGCATGTAAATTCATTCACCCTAATTAATTCCTAAAGACAATCCTATGGAATAAGATTATTTAAAGTGAATCAAATTATTTAAAGAAATCCTTAGCTTTGTTTCGAGTTTGATTTTGAATTTAGGAAATGTGATAAGGTTTGCTGGTCCTAACCCATCTCCCACATAGTTTAATTTAGAACCATTAGATTGATTTTATATTTTGTTTAGGTTAAGGTGTGCATTAAGTTCATTAATTACCCTTACCTACACCACTTAACATATTTAACCAAATAATTAAGAGCCAATATATGACATAAAACCACAAGGAATTTAAATCAGCAATGCACCTAAGAAAGAAAGGGGCCTAATGCATTTGGCTCACAATTAATGATTAATTAAGCTAAAGGGTTTAATTTAAGTACTTTCATAACCCTTCCCATACATATAAGTTAGGTATGATTTCAAGCTACTTAGGTTATTGAACACATGTATCTACCCAAGAAGAAAAGATTAAGTTCGATTGATTTGATTTTAAAATTTGATTAATTAAGTTTAATTAAATTAAGTGATTAAACTATTTAATTAATTTGCACCTTAATTGGATTTTTATCCAAATGAAATAAACTTAGGGGAAAAGATTTGGGAGAGAGCTCCTAATCTCATTCCCTAAGTCTCTTCACTGTTCTAAGATAATTAGCAAACTTAATTAATGAATTTATCACTATTTAATAGGTTAATTAATCATTTAATTAATTAGGAGAGTGATTAGAATGAATAAAGTAATACCCACTAAACCATTAATAAAAAATTCCAAAAAAATTAGGGGAGGCAAAAGTCATCCCATTAAACATACCTAAGAAGTTTGGAATTAATCAATAGAATAATTAGAGAGTAATTAACATAATTACATTCCCAATAAAACCCTAATTACAAAAAAATTTATTATTCAAAATTAATTAAACTTAATTTTATATTATTCCCCTTTAAAATATCTTCACAATGCATTTGAGTTTGTATTTTTATGATTTTTCTACATTTAGTTATGTATTTTTGAAGATTCTATGATTAAAAGTTAATTAAATAGCCTAATTATATAACTAATCTAATCACCACGTGAACCGGATGGCCATGGATGGGATTGGTTGTTTAAGTTGCTACACATACTTTGGTACGCTTTTCCCTTGGACCGTCGATCAAAGATCGGAAATCAAGATTAAACTCGCGATAAAAGGATTAAAATCATCTAATGTGGATTAATCAGGCCCATCCAAAACATGTGGGATGGATGGTCCATGATTCATCCCTGAGCTCGCCTATGGGAGAGGGCAACTTTCCATCCTTTTGGGCTTGATCCGAGCTCGATTATGCTTGGATTGACCTCAAATTTAACCCACACCATCATCATGCAAGGGGATGAATATCTAACAGTCAAATTTACATGAGGTAACACTTCGCTTCACAAAGGACTAAATAATTTCTACACTAAGCTCGATTTTGATCCATACCTCGCCGGAGGTTATCTCCGGCCCTCCCAACCATCAATGTAGCTTCGTCTAGTGGAGACAATGCTCTACTGAAGATTTGAGGGCTTGAGGTTGAGTGGATCTTCCTATTGACCAAAGTCCTCTACGCTTGGTCTACCCTCTCTCCTCCTGGCTTTTAACACTTGGATGAAGACTTGGGTGAGCTCGAGGGTCCCCTCAAGGTGCTTGAAGAGAATTGAGCAAAGAATTGGATGAGATGGAAAATCCTTGAGCTCCTCTATTTTGGCTTGAAAATCAAAAAATGGAGAAATCAAAGTATCTTAGGAGACCTTGGGGAGCTTGCAAGCTTCCTCCGAGTTCATTCTCAATCCAATGTGAGTCAAAAATTCAAATGAAATTGGGGAGTATATCTCCCTAGAGGATTGGATGGTCGAGCTTACCATTTTGATCAAATTGATCCCATGGGGTGAGTTGGTTAGGCCATTTTGGATACCATGTAGTGATTTGGGAGTGGAGAAGCACCATATGCTAAATGAGGTGAAGGAGTGATTCCCATGCTCATTTTGAGTGGGTGGTGGGCCTTGGGTTGGGTTTGGCTGACCCAAACTCATTATGTCATGTGTACCACACTCACTAGTGTCCACTTAATCCATTAAGAGGGTGCCAAGTGGCCATGAAAAGGATATGACCAAATTTTAAGTGGAATTGGCCATAGGTTACCATTTGATCTATGGTTAAAATGGTCATTTGGATTTTATTTTACTTTAAGAAGATTTAGTATAGTTTGAAATTCAGTTGGTCCAAATTTCAAAGAATTTGGAGTTGATTTGATGTCATTTGGCTCATGTTGACCCATTTAGGTCAAAATGGGTCAACTTGTATCAAGTTGACCAATTGGTCAAATTAGGTCAAACCAAGGGTTGAGACAAGTTCATATGACCATTTGAAATGTGTTGGCATCATTGGTTTGGTTCAATTTAGTTTATATTTGGTTTTGGTTCATTTGATTTCATTTAGATCAAATGGGTCAAGTTGACCAATTTGACCCATTTGACTTAATTGGGTTTAGTCATGGGTTGGTTTAGGTTTGGTTAGTCATTTGAAATATTTTGCAAGCTTTGGTTTCAATTAATTTTGGTTTGATTTGATGTTGGCTCAATTTGACCTTTTAAAAGTTGGGGTTCATGTTCCATTGGTTAGCTCAAATGATGACTTGGTCAAGTTCAAATTGATCATAAATTGATTTTGATCAATGGTTTCAATCAATTTGGCCTATGGTGGATTTTGGCTAGTTTAGATTTTATTTTGGCTAAGTTGACTTGGTCAACCCTTAGTTTGACTTGGTTTGATCCAATTTGAGTGATTGATCATCTTATGATGATTGTTCACAATGTGATGCTTAGGCTTAGTTCAATCCAATTTGGGTAGGATTAGAATTTGGCTCAAAAGAGATACTTTAGGTCATTTTGGATCAAGTGAGTCTAAGTGGGTCAATTGACTTGATCGCTTGTTTGTTAAACTCACATATGGACTTATGATTGAAATATAAATCCATTTGCAAGTGATTTGGAGTCAAATGGGTTTTGATTCATTTGACAATTTTAAGTTCAAGTATGAGTTTGACTTGGGTTGATTTTGAATTTAGTTTTGGTTTGATGATTGAAGTTTATGTTTATATTTAGATTCATGATTGAAGGATTGATTGAATCATGAAGAAAAATTAAGGGTTTGGCTTGATTTGAGTTTGATTTGGCTAAGTTCAAGAATTTGACTCAAGAAGCATAGTGGTTTTAGGTGATTTAAGTTTTGATTTGGGTATTTGAATTTATATTTCATTTATATTTGAAAATATAAATGAGAATATAATCAAGTTATGAGAAAATTTCTTGAATTTGAATTGATTTGACTTTGATTTGAGGAGTTCAAGGATTTATGTTGAAAGAGTTTAGGATTTTGATTGGATTTGGATTTGAATTTTGAATTTATTTTGTTATTTGAATTTATATTTTATTTATATTTGTGAATATAAATGAGAATATAAATGGGTTATGAGAAAATTTCTTGAATTTGAATTGATTTGGAATTTGATTTAGGCTTAGTCCATAAGATGGAATCAAAGTGGCTTAGAAAATATTTTTGAACTTGGAGTTGAGTTTTGGATTTAAATTTATATTTCATTTATATTTGTGAATATAAATGAGAATATAAATGTTATGAAAAAAAATTTCTTGAATTTGAATTGATTTGACTTTGATTTGAAGGAGTTCAAGGATTTATGTTGAAAGAGTTTAGGTTAGATTTTGATTGGATTTGGATTTGAATTTTGAATTTGTTTTGGTTATTTAAATTTATATTTTATTTGTATTTGTGAATGTAAATGATAATATAAATGGGTTATGAGAAAATTTCTTGAATTTGAATTGATTTGGAATTTAATTTAGGCTAAGTCCATAAGATGGAATCAAAGTGACTTAGGAAAGAATTTGAATTGATTTGGAATTGATTCATGATTTGAGAAAATCTATTGGAATTGATTTAAGGTTTGTTTTTGGAATTGAAGTTGATTTGAGTTTGGATTTAGAATTGACTTGGAGTTTGACTTGAAAGAAGGAAGCGGGGATTTGATTCAAGCTATAGGGTAGGCAAATTTTCCTAACACTCCTAAGGCATGACCTATTCATATGGCTAACTCTTCTAAGTCTCTAGGGTTAGGTTGAGTGTTCACCTAATCACTATAAGTGTCTTAAGACTAAGAAACTCTTAGTGTCTAAGAGAAATCCTATGTCTAAGGTGGAGAGGTTGAGAGCTCATTCTAAAAATGAGGTCAACACCCATACAAAAGTTGTATTTGATTTGTTTGACTTATAATTCTTATTCATTGGCCACATCACACATACGCATATATAAGAGTTTTAAGTGAGTACGACGCCATTATTTTCTGCACTGGGGTGGTGCAAGAGCTACTTAGCTACTTAAAGCCTCACTCAGTGGTGTCACTAATATACCACTTTTCTGATACAGATGAGTGTATAAAAAGAACCACAAGAAGAAGAAGAAGTCATGCTAGAAGTCATTTTTGATTTGATCATATGATTTACATATGTGATATAAAATTCTTCCTAAGTCTTAACATGGAAATGCATAGGAGTAGATTTAGACAAACGTTGTGTTCTTTTCAAATGAACTATATATTTGTAATTCCTATGCGAATCCATGTAAAGTAAGGAAAGAGAGCTTCGTATTGCATGTTTTATATTATCAACACATGAAAACTTATAGCTATTTATAATTAACATCACTCCATTAATTATAATTGATTTAAAAGCTTTTGAAAATAATATTTGATTTAATAGTGATAATAGCCACACTTATTTTATTTAAATCAATACATTGTTGACCTCACTTTTAGAGTGAGCTCTCAACTTCTCCTTCTTAGACATAGGAATCCTTTAGACACTAAGAGTTTCTTAGTCTTAAGACTCTTCTAGTGATTAGGTGAATACTTAACCTATCCTTAGAGACTTAGAAGAGTTAGCCATAAGAATGAGTTATGCCTTAGGGGTATTAGGAGGACTTGCCTACCTTATAGCTTGAACCCAATCCTTGCTTCCCTCCTTCAAACCAATCCAAATCTAATCTTGAATCAATTCCAACTCAATTGATTTTCTCAAATCATAAATCATTTCCAAAACCCAAATCATAAATCAACTCCAACTCACTGATTTTCTAGCAATACGTAACCGATTGAACTCATTACGAATCACAAATCAATTCCAACTCAATTGATTTTCTCAGATCTTAAATCAATTCCAAATTCCAAACCATGAATCAATTCCAAGTCAAATGATTGAAACCCATGATTGGATTCAAATTCTAGAATCTTTCCTAAGCCCTTTGATTTCATCTTATGGACTTAGCTCAAACCAAATCTAAATCACCCCCAAATACAAAATAGCTTCTCATAACCTATTTATATTATTATTTCTATTCACAAATATAAATAAAATATAACTTCAAATAACCAAAACTAAATTCAAAAGTCAAATCCAAATCCAACTCATATCAAACTTATACTCTTTCAAGTCAAATCCTTGAACTTAGCCAAATCATTCTCAAATCAATCCAAACCCTTTGATTTTCTCTTCAAATGATCACTCCTTCAATCACATGCCCAAATATAAACATAAACTACAATCACCGAACCAAAATCAAACTAACCCAAGTCAAACGTTCATCCTTTTGCCTCAAATGAACCAAAAAATCCATTTGACTCCAAATCACTTAATGGATTTATATTTGCATCATAAGTCCATATGTGAGTTCAACCAAACTTAAATCAAGCCTTGATCAAGCCAATTGACCCATTTAGGCTCACTTGATCCAAAGTGACCTAAGGACCTTTTATTTTAATCCTCAAATTATTGAACTAAGCCATCTAAGCCTCACATTTGTAACAATCATCTAAGATGATCAATCACTCAAATTAAGTCAAACCAAGTCAAACTTAGCCTTTGACCAAGTCAACACTTAGCCCAAATAAAACCTAAAACAGCCAAAACTATAAGCCAAATTGATTGAAATCATTGATATAAACTAATCCATAATCGATGATTGAACATGATCAAGCTATCAATTGAGCCAAACCAAGCTACTTGACCTAAGTTGACCTAAATTGACCTAAAAAGTTAAAATGGGTCAAATCATGATCTAAGATGAATTGATTGCAACCAATGGGTCAAATTCATTCCAAATCACTTATTGAACTTGACCAAAGCTTCAATTGACCAATTAGATTAATTGACCTAAAACTTGTAAAGGTTGAAATCAACTTGAAATTAAATCAAAATTGATTGAAACCAAAGCTTGGCATTTCAAATGATCAACTAAGCAACCCTTGTTATTGGGTCAAATGGTCAAATTGGTCAACTTGACCCATTTGACCTAAATGAATAAATAGACAAAAATATAAACCAAATTTAACCAAACAAATGATACCCATAAACCAAATAATCATTTGAACTTGACTAACCCATGATTTGACCTAATTTGACCAATTGGTCAACTTTAATTGACCTAAATGGGTCAAATTGAATATCAAATCAAATGAACTCCAAAATCACTTGAAATTTGGGTAACCCATTTCAATCATTTCAAATCTATCCAAATCAAAATCATGGCCAAATGACCACTTTGTCCTTAGGTAAGTATCATGACCAAATTCACTTAGAATTTGGTCATTTCTTCAAGGCCACTTAACATCTCTTAGTGGTTACATGGGCACCATGGTCATCACCCAATGAGCTTTGGTCGACCATGACCCAAGCCAAGGATAATCTGACCTCTCCAATGGCATTTGACCACTTGGATTACCAAATGCACTCACCTAACACATGTGCATCCACTCTCCTTCCCTCCACTACTGAAAATGACCCACATGAGGTGTTTTGCAGCTCAAACCGTGAACCCAATTTTTTCCATTGATAAAAAAATGGCAATTCAACCCTTTTTCAGAAGGCGATATCTTCTCATACTCACTCAAAAAATAAGGATTAATTTCCACAGAGCTAAGGAGATTCAATTGAAGCCTCCCCAAGCTTTTCTAAGCCCTTCCCAAGCTCTATTGATTTCCCATTGTCGGCTTCACTCAAAGCCAAAATAGGGGAGATCAATCTCGAGCTTAACTCATCCAATTCTCCATCAAAACCAAATTAACCTTACACACACCATTAGTAGACTTTGTTGAGCTCAACCAAGTTGTTTTCTAAGTTTTCAAGCCACGAGAAGCATCACTTTGATCAAAGCCGATCACCTTTGAAGGGGATCTTGGTCAACTGGGCCATCTACTTCAAACCAAGATCCAATTTCTTCAAGGGGTCTTTACTAGTAATCCTCCATTAAAATGATAGCCTTGATGAGGTTTATATCCTAAGCATAATCCAAATTAGGATAGGTGGACTTGGTTACCTATGTGTGAGGTGTTAAGTCCAAATTATTCATATAACTGCTTGGGTTATGTAGTATGTTTAGGTAAGCTTTATTTTGCAGGTTTAGTTAGATTTACCTTTCCTATTTTGATGTAAATTTTGTAATTAAGATTTGAAATGAACATTATAAGGGATTAGGATGAACATTTTTCATAAGACCCTGTCTTATATACCATGTGAAGCATTAGAACAAACTACATCCCAAGTCAAGCCAAAAGAAAGAAAGAAATGAAGAAATGAAGAAATGAAAAATGAAGATCCACATAACATGAATTCCTTTTAAATATAAATTTTCATTTGTAATCTGAGTTGTATAAGGGGAGAGCTCGGCTATCCACATTTCTTTTCGGGTTGTGCGGTGGAACCTGACCACATCAACCTCTTATTCTTTTATGCTAATGTTATAAATTGATTGATGTTATGTTTATGATTGCACAATTAGGATGACATGATTTTTCTAGTTTCTTAATTGCTTGATGGTTGTTGAATGGCTTGGATGTGATTAGGCTCTTAGGAAAATTTTTTTTTATCTAATTAATCAACTCAAAATTAAATTAAATAACTCATAACCTCACCTAAAGCCTATGACATAAATCAAGATAATGAAAGATTTAGCAACCCCATACCTGCATGTTATATATCACACATCATGAATAAATTATATTATTTCACTCTTACTAATGGAGGGCTTTCACCTTTGCTAGAGAAAATAACTTGACCTTTGAGAGCCATCGTGAAAACACACCTCTTTTTTTTTTTTTTTTTTTCTAATTTTGCTCTTGCATTATGGCATATGAAATCCCATAGCTTTGTGTTGAATAAAAAATGTCAAAATCAAAAAACTTGACAAAATTTGGTAGATTAAGTCATGAGTTCATACCCTTCATGATCTAGTCTCTTAGGGAATGAGTTTAATGACTTAGTCTTCTTTCTAAATAAATAATAGTTTAGCCATTTTACAAAGCATAAGACTTTCATATATATATATATATATATATATATATATATATCATTTAAAATCGTGAAGGAGTTAGTTGGCGGCCACCCTCAAGCGAATGTAAGTTCAACAGTCGGGTGATTTATTCTCTCTTATGGAGATAAAACCTATACCCATTTTTGCCTTAGATTTAGGTCGTGCTTTGGCCCTCACTGAAGCTCCCTATATTTAGGATCCGAGGTTGCTATTTCCTATTTGCGGGCTACAAGCATAAATCCTCACCTCTTAGGTATTTTCACGATCTTGTATTATAGAATTGTAAGCCCTAGATTTCTAATGAAAATTCAACTCAAACATATAATTCTTCTCAAATTTCAAAAATATAAAGCTCAACCATAGGATAGTTTGGTATTCTCACTAGGTTTTCTAGTATCATGAGCATCCCCTACTCATCTCCCTTTGGTTTCGATAATAACTCATTCCTTTTGATCAATCTCACTTGATTTTTTAAAAATAATCAATTTATTGATAGTCCTATCTTTGAAATCTTTGGAGACAATGATCATTTACCTTAATGGGTATTCTTAAATCTCTCCTGTAATGGATCTCTCATTAAATAAACCATAGTAATCATGTAGTGATTGGTCCATTATAGGATGGTGACTTATGTCTCTCGAGATGGTACATCATTCTCAGCGTACTTTTCGATCACCCACTAATGAGTACATCTCAGATCCTAGTGTTTATTCTATTCAATAATAAAACACCACATTTTTCGCGACTCATGAAAGTCCTCTCTCCATCTTTGGTAAATGATCGTTGTCTCCAAGTATCGATAGTAGATTTGTATTTCATTTGAATTCTAGACTATCTTTCTTTTCCATTGGCACTTAGCTCATTTCATCTTAAGCCAAGCTAGCCAACATCTTTTAGATTTTAGGACCTCACTCCATGTAAGTCTTAAAATTCCTGTTGGGTCCCCCAATAGGTGAAAATAAAATTTAATCAAAAAAAGATGACTAGAGACCTTTTTATTGCCATTTCTATGGTAAGGTAAAGTTCATTCCACAACTAAGAAAAATAAATCTTTTATAAAAATATCACTTTTCAAAAACACTTTCTAAAAAGTTCACATAATAAAATACTTGCACAAAATTTTTCATAGGTCAACCCCATCTAATAATCCTCAGGATTGTTACATGTGGGTTATTTTCAAAACCAATTAAAATCATCTTTCAAAAAGCACATATTTGAAAATGAACATCTTCATTCAACATACCCAAATTTATTAATGAAGGTTTCTCTTCCAAATAAAATCATTTCATAAAATTGAAACTCCACTCAATATATCTCACATATATTGAAGTTGGAGATTCTTCCTTTTCAAAAAGCATGTATTTGGAAATTAACATCCTCATTCAATATACCAAAATTTATTGAATAAAGATTTCTTTTCCAAATAAAATCATATCTTAAAATTGAAATTCCATTTCAATATATCTCTCATATGTTGATGTTGGAATTTCTTCCTTTTCAAAAAAGTATAAATTTGAAGATATGCCACTTCATTCAATATATCCAAATGTGTTTTATGGAGGTTTCATTTTCAAACAAAATCACACCTTTGAAATTCCACTCAACACATTCCACATGTGTTAAGTTGGAATTCCCTTCTTTTCAAAAAGCAATAATCACACACAAAAATTTCATCTTTAAAAAATAAAATATAATTGCCTTCCATTTTACATACTCAAATTTGATAAATGGATATATATTTTGCAAAATAATCATAAAAAAAATCAAAATGCATTGGAATTTCATTTGGCATACCCAAATTTGTCAAATGAGAGTTTCTTTTTTTAAAAAGAAAATTGAAAATAAATTGGATTCTATTTAACACACCATGTTTATTAAATAGAAACCCCCCTTTTCAAAATAAACTTGGACTTTATTTAACATACCCAAATTTACTAAATAAAGATCCAATTTTCAAAATCAAAACACAAAAATTAAACACATTTGGACATTATTTAGCATACACAAATTTTCTAAGTAAAGATCCAATTTTCAAAATCAAAACCAAAACACATTTGAGCTTTATTTAGCATGCGCAAATTTGCTAAATAAAGATCCCATTTTCAAAATCAAACACATTTGAGCTTTATTTAGTATACACAAATTTGCTAAATAAAGATCTCATTTTCAAAATCAAAACACAAAAATCAAACACATTTGAGCTTTATTTAGCATACACAAATTTGGTAAGTAAAGATCTCATTTTCAAAATTAAAACACAAAAATGAAATACATTTGGAGTTTATTTTGCATACCCAAATTTGCTAAATAAAGATCCCATTTTCAAAAGCAAAACAAAAATCAAACACATTTTGATTTTTATTTAACATACCCAAATTTGCTAAGTAAATATCCCATTTTCAAAATCAAAACAAAAATTAGATTTGGGCTTTATTTAGCTTACACAATTTTGCTAAGTAAAGATTCCATTTCTAAATTCACACATGATATACATCATGGGCAAACAAGCAAAAGAAGAAAATTATTTTCAAACATCTCTCTAGCATACCCAAATGTGCTAAATGAGTAATCCTAAATAAAATAAATTGGTCCTCTATTTAATATACTCAAATTTATTAAATAAAGGGTCCCCAAACATAAAATCAAATTCAAATATGAACCAATGGAAACATCAAAGTCTCTTCAAAATATTTGAACCCATTTTCAACATACATAAATTTATTAAAAATAGATTCTAAACTCAAAATATCTTCTCCAATTCATTCAAAATCTCTCTGCTAAATTCCATGAGCCCCACTTAACATATTCAAATTATTGAGTATGGGTTCAAGATCTAAATCAAATTAAAAAAATCAACAGAATATTAAGGAAGAAAAATCTGGTTTGAGTTTGTTTCCAACAATTACAGAGATCCAGTTCAGTCTCAGTCAGCTTTTTTCTCAGTTCAGCACAGAGCAAATGGACTCCCAGAAGTATGTGTTCACTTTCGCCATTGGGATGGATTTGGCCTTGGACGGGGCTAGCCTCCCCAAAACTGATTTTGCTCATCTGATACACTTTGGCCAAGGATTTGAGGGGACTAGGATCACTTGTGACGGGGCAACCCTCATCACTATCAGCAGGAATGTGATGATTGGGTAGAAGCCAGTCATCCATATTGATATGCCTTTTGATTTTGAATTTCCCTCACTAAAAAAAATGATAGTGGAAGTTCCCGTAGCAACTACAGTTCTAATGCCTGTACGTTCAGTTATTCACATCACTACCCAAGTGCAGGCTAGTACCTAATCACTGGCTTCCTCTAAGGGGAAGGCTACCCTGGCTTCAAGGATAATCTCCCCTATCTTTGAGGTTGGGTCTAGCTCCCATACTGCTCCACCTAGTGGAACTCAATGCCATAGTATGAGCCACAAGATCAAGCATCATCATATGTGCATTACAAAGGAGATAAAGACATTGTCCCACATTGCAACATAGGAATCACTTAGGGTAGTTTCTCCTTTGCTTACTCAGAACAAGTTCCATCCTCTTTTCGATTTTGAAGGGGAGGAAGATGTCAAGAGGATCACAATATCACTCCACCTCCTGTTCATTATGAGGCACCTACCAGAGATAGGAATAGGTCATATGCTAGCCTCAGGACAATTCTACGCTAAGTTGGCAGGGTTTATAGATGGTTAGAGCCCGATGCCCAGTTCAATTTATGATCAGTTATCCCTCAGAGTGTAGGTGATAAAATCCATCAGGAGAGGGCTAGAGAGGCCCATGTATCAGTTCATGTTACTAATAGAGAGAGATGAAGGTATGCCGAGCGGTCAAGCCTCTCATAGATTTCCCGATCGCGTGCTACCTGCCGGTCTGATAGTATTCTATTGGATTACCATCATGGGAGGAGAGCTCTCAGAGTAGGTGTTGTCTCCACCACATCGCTCCATTCCACTTCTCCATCCATCAGTTCCATCTTCTATTCCATCTAAAGCCATGAAGCATCGGAGAAGAAAGCCCCACGGGATCGGCTACGACCAAAATCCCATTTCATCTACTTGAGGTGAGGGCGAGCTCTCTCTGACCTCCCTGATTGTGTGAAGAAGTGGCAACCTTGTAGCATTGTAGTCATTCCATCACCACCACCGCCTCAACAGATCATGGAAATAGCGGTGAAGAAGGAGGGGTGATTTTATTCCCATGTAGATCCCCAGGCTCCACCATAGTTGTTGGACATGAGCATGTCCTCCAATGAGCGTAACCCTCATAGGTTAACTCTCCAGTAGTAGGGGAGGTCAAATGTATCTCCATTCATAAGCATGATCCCACCATCGATCATCCACGAGCATTTGTGCTCGCACAGTTGGACTGCTCCTTGGATGATATCATAACACAACATCTTACTGAGAAAAGAGAAATTCTAGGGTATGATATCACTGGTCTAGCCTCGAAGAAGAGAATGTTAGCTTTGATCCCAACGAAGATGATTTATTGGAAGACTCTGCAGAGGTGCATATGGTTGATACTAGAGGTTCCCTCCTTGGGATCATCGAGTTTGGAAGGTGTTGTGGGCGACCAGATACAACTTATTCGACCCAATACCTCCTTCAACAACTCAAATAAAAAGATGATCAGATTGATAAGATGGGAAAGAGACTTGAAGATTAGTTAGCGGTAATTCTAGAACTTCACAATCAAGCTCCAAAAGTATATCCTACCATTATGGAGATTAGTCAGCCTGAGTTGTTGCATGTCCTGAATCAACCCAAGAGTTCACCTTCGATAGATCATGGCAATACTAGCTTGTATAGGAAAGTGGTGGATAATACCTTCATATAAGAAAAAAGATATCAAACTCATGGTTGAATAATAAGTGAGGGAAGCACTGGCGCAAGCCTGAGGTGGTTCATCAATTCCAAAGGGTAGACTCTACCTAGAGAAATTTGATGCTATCCAATATCATAAGGGTTTTGTGCTTCTTTCTTTCAAATGCTTTGATGGTAGTGGGAACCCTCACCAACATATAGCACACTTCAAGGCCAGCTATTGCAACACTGGTGACATTGATGCACTATTATTCCATCTCTTTGTCATCAGTTTAGCAGGCATAACTTTTGATTGGTACACTAGACTCCCCAATGACTCAGTAAAGACTTTTGCTGAGTTGGAGCAACTCTTTGTTAAGAGGTTTCTTTGGAGCTCAAAAGGGTAACTGGGATCTCATTGTAGCTCAACAACACCCGGAAGAGTCCCTCATTGATTATATTCTTAGATGGGCATAATTTGAATGAAATATACTTGTCGAACAACATGCATTGAAATTCTTAAAGAATATTCATTGCACCTTCATGCTTAAAGGTTTTACCATTACATTTGAGAAGTTAATCAACAAGGGCTAGTCTACAAGGAGAGGCCAAATAGTTACCTTTTCAAGATCATCATTAAAGCCAAAGCGTAGAAAACTATGAAAGAAAGAAGCGGGGCATTGGACAACAGGTGGAAGATCAGATGAGAGACCTCAGCTCCACAGCCTTCACTTCACCTCCTTTACCACCACCCTTGACATCTTATCACCACAATAGCCTCCATGGCCTTCACCTCCTCCTCGACCATACTCTCGTACACATCCCCAGGTAGCTATCATCCACCTACTCTTTTGGATAAATTAAATAAAACTTATTCAATTAAAGGGAGGTAGTTAGAAAATCTTTAAGAACCTCTTAAAGAAACTGATTTTTACTACCAGAGCCTAGAAGCGGAGGAAGTGGGCGAGTAATGATCCTAACTTTTGCCCCTACCATGCATGCTAGGCCATATTTTGGAGGATTGCTTTACATTTAAGGACTTGGTGAGCATAGCTATAAGTCATAGTTATCCCTAAGGAATATCTAGTGGAACAACCATCCAAGTTATGTTAGGGTAATCCTTGGGGATACATGTGATCCTCTCAAAATAAAGAAGGTTGGGATATCTCTTTATCCAACCTTTAAAAGATTATTTCTAAAATCAAGAAACTTTCTTGGGTGCTGTAGCTCAAACCTCCAACATCAAGGAAGGTTCACAAGTTGCCAAGATAACTTGGGAAAGTGAGCTCAGCGGCAACTAGCTCATACTTGCGGATAGCCAAGTAGTGCAACCACGAGGAGCCCAACCTCCATTCCACCATTGCTACTACTTCAGGACATTCTACTTAGTAGTTCTTCTTCTAGTAGACATCTTGTATTGGTGGATGAGGCATCACCCCACTTACTTTACTAGATTTCTACTATGTACCTCCTTTTAAATCTAAGAAATCAAGAATAAAGCTAGTTTGAATTACATCTGTCACTTCTAATGGGTTATCTAATTCTCTCTTTAGAAAACTCTTCAAGTCTTAATAATTATAACAACTCGATCATCCTCTTTTCTAATTCAAAATGGACTTTCCTTCTGAATAATATGGGTTCACCTCTTGAGATAGACTTGAATCATCTAATTAGGGTCTATAGGAGAAGTATGTATGCCTAACAAGCGGTAGAATCTTCCACTAAACCACCAAGAGATCACCAAAGTTAACCTCCATGGCAAGGTTCTACCTCCTAGGAAGCACCTCAAGAAAGTCATTGGTTCTAGTGAGAAGCCCCTCCAGATGCTCCACCCATGGATATGCTTATGGAGGATAAAGTTGATTATAATGTCCTCACTCACCTAAGAAAGTTTTCGCTAAACTAAGCATATATGATGCCCTTGTCTTATCCAAAGAGATGAGGAATCATTAATCAAGGCTCTTCTTGATCCAGATATGCTTAGCTCACGCTTGTTGGAGGAGGCACATTATTCAAGAGAAGCCCAGGAGTCACATTCACGAGAAAACCTTCGGGGACATGGAGCACATCCCTCTACATTACAATGGATATGGGCAGATTCAAAATTTCTAGGGTGTTGTTGATCCGTGCATGGTGAACATTATGAGCACGAACCTACTTTGTTGAGGATTGACATCTCTAAGCTCCGAGGAGATCGGATGATGTTGAGAGGATTCAATGAATAGGGTGAGAGGGCTTTAGGCTCCATAGTGTTACCTTTGGAAATAGTGACTAGAGGCTGACAAGTTCTATATAATTGATTGAATACATCATTCACCTTTGCTTTCGGTAGGCCTTGGATACACCAGAATAAGATGGTTCCATCCTCTCTTCATCAGTGCATCAAGTTTCTAAGAGATGGAATCGAATACTATGTTAAAGGAGATAAAAAGTCATTCTCTGTTAGAAAGGTCAAGATATATAAGGATGCGACCTACTATCATCCTCAAAATAAAAACACCTATTCTCATGAACTTGGCCAAAATTCAAATAAAAGAAAAGAAAGAAAAAGAAAAGAAAAGAAAAGAAAAGAAAAAAAGAAAGTACAAGTGAGCGAGAAAGGAACACCAAGGAAGAGGTAGAGTTGCACGTTACATTCCACCAACAGTTCATTCCACCATTATGGGTAGGATGACTTGACCTCCACAGTGAGGCAAGAAAAAGAGGCAATTCTAGAGGTGGAAGATCCCCTGGTTGGGGGCCAGCCAATAAGGGCTATGTTCCAGTTCACAGGAGTACTCCTGCTATTCACATAGACTTGGAATCCAGCTCAAAGGATGAGTCTCATGTGATTAGCACACCAACCCTCTCGGGTTTCATTGGAGGTGACGAGACGATGATGAAGACCAGCCTCCAAGCAAAATGAATGTATTGAATCAATTATGTAAAATATTAGGCAGCAATTATGAACTTTAGCTCTAACCCCAATTTCTTCTCAGAAAGTTGAGGGTTTGATAGTTAAAGAAGCCCATAGGTCTTCCACGAATGATAATCTAAAGAGATTCCTATTGGGATCACCATCCACAAGTCTAGAAATAGATGTAGAACTTGAGGATAATTTATATAAAGATTTAATAGAATTACCTTTTGATTGGTACTCGTATTGTGTTCATAATCTTGTAAAGAAAGGTTTGATTCCTTACACATGGTCCAGGCACAAGTTGGAGTATTTGGAGAAGCTGTGGGACAATAAAGGCAGGTATGCACAATCAAGACTGGGACTAGGATTCGGTACAGTGGGTCCAGTTGATGATGATGAATACTGTTTAGTTGCCACCAATCATCTGGAGTCTTATAGAATCTTTTCAAACCACACTAACTCTTATGAGGAGGCATGTTTAGAAACTTTAGATGATCTTAAAATCAAAAATGCACCTCCAGAATTTAAAGAGGAAATCCATTCAACTATCGAGAAGCTCAAGGAAATCAACCTTGGAATCGAAGAAGATCTACGCCCCACATACATCAGTTCTTTGTTAAACAAAGAAGAAACTTATGATTTAGTTAGGCTATTGACTGAGTTTAAGGACTGCTTTGCATGGAGCTATGAAGAGATTCCTGAATTATCTCCTGATGTAGTAGTCCACAAACTAGCAATAGACCCTAATGCTAACCATATCAAGCAAGCTCTTAGATGCATGCGATTAGAAATTGAACAACAAGTCATTTCTGAAGTCAAGAAATTAATCGATGCTGGCTTTATCAGGAAAGAAAAACACCCTACCTGATTAGTCAGTGTCATGCCAGTTAAGAAGAAAAAATGGCCAAATTCTCATATGCGTTGATTTTAGGGACTTAAATAAGGCATGTCCTAAGGATGAATTTCCACTTCCTGTACCAGAGTTAATGGTGGATATTGCCTCGTGTCGTGTAGTATTCTCCTTTCTGGATGGGCCATCTGGATATAACCAAATCAAGATGGCCCCTGAGGATGAAAGAAATATTGCTTTTCAAACCCTGATCAGAATATATTATTATAAGGTCATGTCTTCTGGCTTTAAAAATACTGGTGCTATATACCAGCAGGCCATGGCTTAAATTTTCAATGAACTCTTTCAGCATCAAGTTGAATGCTATGTTGATGATCTAGTAGTCAAAATCAAAGAAAAAAAAGACCATCTCTTTGTTTTGAGAGTACTTTTCAAACGGTTAAGACAATTCAACCTCAAAATGAAGCCCTGGAAATGTGCATTTGGAGTGGCTTAAGGAAAGTTTCTTGGGTTTGTTGTCCAATACCAAGGAATAGAGATAGACCCAGAAAAGATTAAAGCTATCTTAGAAATGCCACCCGTAAAAGCTAAACTCAACTCAGATCATTCCTAGGGTGGTTGGTGTATCTAAGATGCTTTATCTCCAATCAATCGAGAAGATGCAAGCCATTTTTAACACTTGTCAAAAATGATGCTAAGTTCAAGTGGGATGATAAGTGCCAGCATGCTTTTGAAGACATCTTCGGGGAGCATAATAATCAAATCCAACAGTGGAAATCATATGACTTAGAAATTTCTTTCACAAAAGACCAACCTATTTTCATTCAAGGATTGATTTCAATGGCATACCTCACCGGAGCTTATGACCAGTGGTTCCAATGATTGAGGAAGCTTTGTTTGATAGTAATGAAGCACTGTTGAGCCGCACTAGCTTTGATTTGGTGTAGTTTGCTCGGAAGGCCAATCCACTAGGCATAGGTGCTTGGGCTTGGTCAAACTCTACCCTCCGGTCGTTGGGATGCTTGGGAAATAATTCGTTCTTGCTCAATTGGCTCCATGGAAGGTGTGTGCAAATTTAATTGCACTTTGGTGGAGATTTGAGCAAATGAGAATCGGATTGAGGCTCCCCTCTTTCAGTTTTGCGTAAAATTGAGAATGGGGATTTTGGGGAGCTTGAGAAACCTTGGAAATGGCTCTGGGATTCCTCTCCTTGGCTACTAAGGTTGAATCTGGTGTGAGTGTGTGAGTTTGAGTGAGAATGAAGGGGGTATACCCCTCATTCCTTGGATAAGATGGCCATGGCTGATTTAAAATTTTTGATCTAGGGGTCACCATGGGGAGCTCGATTTGGGTAGGGAATCATGTTAGTTGGCTACATTTGAGTAGAGGAGGGTGTGAGAGTGGCTGTCAAGGGAGTAGTGGGTGTCCTATGGCTTTCCAAGTGTTCTAATGGGAATGGGGGAGGTGATTTCATCTCCCCATGGATCATGGTTGACCCAACCACTTTTGGGTCAGGTCAGCCATGGTCCAAGGAGCCTATGTGGACCTATGGTTGGGTGCCAAGTGGCCATGGGGAGAGAATAACTCAATAAGCATGTGTCTTATCTCATGGGATGCCCTAAACCCAAGAGAAAAATAGTCATTTGGCCATGGGTTTGGTTTGGGCAGATTTGGGATTGGTCAAAACTGGGTTATCCCAAATTTCAATTGGTTTGGAGTTTGTTTGATTTGATTTGGCTTGATTTCACCTATTTAGGTCAAATTAGGTTAGGCTGGGTCAAGTTGACCAATTAGTCAAATTGGGTCAAACTAAGGGTTGAGTCAAATTCACATGACCAATTTGAGTGTATTGGTGTCATTGGTTTGACTCAATTTGCTTTGGATTTGGTTATGGCTTATTTGGATTCATATAGGTCAAATTGGTCAAGTTAACCTATTTGACTAATTTGACCAAATTGGGTTATGTTAGGTGTTGAGTCAAGTTCAATTAGCTAATTGAAAATTATTGTAGGCTTTGGTTTGGTTTAATTTAGAAATAATTTGGATTTTGGCTAATTTAACCCTTTAGGTCAATTTGGGCTAAGTGAGGTCAAGTTGACCAATTGGTCAACTTGGGCTCAATTATGGCTTTGGTCAAGTTCAATAAGAGATTTGGAATGAACTCGAGCCATTGGTTACAATCAATTTGGATCAAATCATGATTTGACCCATTTTGGCTTTTTACGCCTATTTGGGTCAACTTGGGTGAAATGACCAATTAGGTTTGGTTTCACTCAAGTCAAGGTTTGGTCATGTTCAAACATTGGTTAGGAATGGATTTGAATCAATGGGTTCAAGCAATTTGCTCTATGATGGATTTTGGCTAGTTTGGGTTTCATTTGAGCTAAGTGTTGACTTGGTCAAAGGCTAGGTTGACTTGGTTTGACCCAATTCAAGACAATTGATTAACCTTGGATGATTGTTGATCATATTGTCAGATTTGGATGAGCTTAGTTCAATCCAATTTAGATTGGATTAGAACTTGACTCAAGAAGGTCTTTTAGGCCACTTTGGGTCAAGTGAGCTTAAATGGGTTAATTGGCTTGAGCATAGCTTGATTCAAGTTTAGTTGAACTAATACATGAGCCTAGGATCGAAATATAAATTCAATTAGAATTTGTTTGGAGCCAAATGGATTTTTGTTCATATGATAATTTGAAGTCAAAATGGCTAATTTGGGTTTAATTTGGGTTAGCTTGGATTTGGCTTGATAATGGTGGTTTATGTTTATATCTGGGTCAATGATTGTAGGAATGATTGAATTATGAAGAAATCCATGGACTTTGAATTAGTTTGGGGTATCATTTAGCTAAGTTTAAAAATTTGGCTAAAAGGAGAAAATTGGGAATTTGATTTGATTTGAGTTTCAATCATTTAGAGTTTTGGAATTGAGTTATGACTTGGAATTTGATTTGAGATTGAATTTGATAATTGAGAAAATCAATTGAATTGAGGTTGATTTGAATTTGGTTAATACTAAGTCCATAAGATAAAATTAAAGGGCTTAGGAAGGGATTTGGAGTTTGAATTTGATCATGGGTTTCAAGCATTGAATTTGAAATTGATTTGGAATTTAGATTTAAATTTGAGGTTCGGTTTGAAAGAAGGAAGCAAGGATTGGGTTTAGGCTATAGGGTAGGCAAGTTCTCCTAAATCCCTAAGGCATAACCTATCCCTATGGCTAATGCTTCTAAGTCTCTAGGGTTAGGTTAAGTGTTCATTTAATCACCAGAAGAGTCTTAAGACTAAGGAACTCTTAGTGTCTATAAGAGTCCTAGATCTATGATAAGGAAGTTGAGAGTTCACTGTAAAAGTGAGGTCAACGAAGGGCGCCTAATAGGTGTGGTGTGACTGATGTGGGACACCACACGTATTGGTGTTGACCGAGATGATCAACAACGTCCAAAGGATCACAAACACTAATAGAAATTTTCTATTCGTAAACCCAAGGTGTAGACAGAATCAAGATCTTAGTGCAATGCAACTTCACTCATGCCAAGGGCATAAGGGAGGAAGAAAAAATCCACTAAGGGATCAAGCATGTGAACCTTCCACTAGAGAAGCAAATTCAGATTATCCATTGGGGATAGAGGATAAGAGTTTGAGTTGGTTTGATATGATTTGGGTGAAAAGATCTGCTGGGGATGAGTGCATAAACCTTCCACTGGGGAAGCAGGTTCAGGTTATCTACTAGGGATAGAGGCTTGATTTGATTTGTGTCTTGCTCGGGAGAAATTTGATTTGAGTTAATTAGTGGGGCATCCACTTGGGGATGAGAATTTGATTTGATTTTCTGATTTATGATTTGGTGCTTCACTAGGGAGAGGGTATGATTTAGTTTTGAGGGCACATCTGTTAGAGATATGAGCTCAGATCCGCTGAGGATAAAGTGGATGAACCTTTCACTAGAGAAGCAGGTTCAGATTATCCATGAGGAGGATAAGAGTTTGGTTTTGAGCATACACCTACTGGAGATGTGAGATCAGATCCACTAAGGATAAGATAGATTTAATTTGGACTCCACTAGGGGGAGGATGGTGGATTTGATGAGATGGACCCTATTGGTGTGTGATGGATTTACTAAGAAGGGGCTAATATCAGCCTAGATCTATCTTAGATTTACAAACCTGAAGGGATAGTCTACCAGCCATCTGGTAAGACTATCCAACCTAAGGGGTGCCTTTCGGTGTGCAATGGTCAAGTTAGGAAGAAAGCATGGGGACTCACATCCTCTTGAATAAAGGACCACTGAGGTGATTAGTTGATAGCACAACAAATCAAACTTGACCTAAGGCAACTATTTGAGCGAATGCCACTGTGGACACACATCAACTTAAGAATAATCAGAATTAATTTAATTTGGGATGGACCCTATTAGTGTGTGAAGGATCTACTAAGAATGAGCTAATATCAGCCTAGACCTCTCTCAGGTTTACAAATCCAAAGGGATAGTCTACCAGCCATGGGTAGAGCTAACCAAACAAAAGGGTGTCTTTTGGTATGCAATGGTCAAGTTAGGAAGAAAGCGCGGGGACTCACATCCTCCTACATAAAGAACCAGGTGATCTGTTTGCAATAAATCAAACCCAACCTAAAGTCCGCAGTAACATCGTTTCTAGAAAGAATGCATGATAAACTTATATCTTCCAAAGCAAAGATGACCTCTGGGGTGATCTGTTGGTGGCACAATGAGTCAAACCTAACCTAAGGGTGACAACTGAGAGAGTGTCAACCTGGGGACTTATCTCAACTTATGGTAGTCAAGCAATTCCTATAAAGAGTTGTGCTGACATTGCTATAAAGATAGGATGTCTGCTTTGAGAAAGGGGCCATTGGGGGATTGAATTCTTAATCCACAAGCGAAGATATATTTTATTTGTTTGTTATTGTGGATTATGTTGATTTGCGAGGGACCACACTGAGAAGGGGCTCATATCAGCATAGTCCTTTCTCAGATTTACTGGACTAAGGGAGAATCTGCATATGCGCAAGACAAATTCTCCAACCACATGGGTGGCTACTAGGGAATGGGGATTGCCCAATGCAAAAGTAACCTAGGTAGAGTTTAAATGGGGTCGCTGAGGATGTGATCCAAATAAAGCGCCCACAGGGGAGGTGCCGCTAGGGGCATTATACAAAATCCTATAAAAGAAAGCTTATAGGTATACGTCGGCCAACTCAAGGAGAAAGCATAGGGACTCACATTTGCTGAGAGTGGTGTATCCACCGGGTGGGTCATCATCAGCATGACAATAATCAACCAACCTAAGGTACCTATTAGTTTGCAAGGATTAGTCTAGGAAGAAGGCGTGAAAACTTACATCTCTCTAAATTATAATTGATCATTTGGAAGTCTATCTTTGTCTAGATAGAAACTATCTGACCTAGGGCTATTACTAAGCGAGGTGTCATGTGTAAGAACTAAACCCAAGCTTGAAGTAGTTAGGAGGAATGGAGCCCCTGGGGGGCTTATCCTATACCTCAAATATACTCGACCTAGTCAGTGCATGATGGCTTGTTCAAGAAGAAAGCATGTATGCTTACATCTTCTTAAAGTCAACATGGGTAGCCTACTAAGGGGCAAGGTGCTCATTAGTTTGCAATGATCAATTCAAGAAGAAAGCATAGGGACTCACATCCACCAGACGAGTGACTACTGGGATGACACACTAACAAGATAACATATCAGCCTGACCTAAAGCAGCTAATGAGTAAGTGCCACGGCGCGGGTGGTGGTGGGGGGCTTCTTCCCACATCAAAATAGCTCAAGATAAAAGATATGCGTTCTTTTGTGTTATGAAAGATGGAATAGGATGCCGCTTGGGTTCTCTTACACCTACCCTAAACACGTAAAAAAATGGTTGAAATGTCATTGTAGGGGGCAATTGTGGCTTCACCAAGAAAGGATGCTGCTCGGGTTCTCTTACACCTAACTTAGTTGTATTAGTCAAAATAGGATGTCTCTTGGGTTCTCTTACACCTAACCTAATAGCACTGGAGGATTATTTGTAGTTTGTGTTTGTGTTGTGGATGGATAGGATGTTTCAGTTCTCTACCCAACACATCATGGTGGATTTGCAAGTGAAAGATATTTCTAACACATAAGAGATGAAATATGATATAAAAAGAAGTTTTATTGATGATTATTTTTGAACAAGATTTATGGATAGTATTTTTTTAAGTAGAGCTCATTGATTGGAAGCATCGGGCGCTCTCCCTTATAGTTTATAAGCTAATAAGATCCTCCTTGGTATGTATTTTCTATGATAAAAGGGTCTTCGCAAGTGGGTTCAAACTTTCCTCCCATCTTTTGATGGGCAACAATCAGTCTCTTTAAAATTAAAAGAAGATCTCCTACTTGAAAAGCTCTAGGGCGAACCAGCTTATTATGAGCTTGAATCATTTTGGCTTTGTACAACTCGAGATTCTGGCATGCCCAAAGGCGTCTCTCCTCCGAACCTTCGAACTCTTCTAACTGTAACTTGGCATTCTACTATGTTGTGATCTTACTACCCATGGCTATCCTTAATGATGAGAGTTGGACTTCTAATGGTAGAACAGCTTCAGACCCATACACTAAGAAGAGGGTAGGTGAGTTGGAGTCCTATGTGGTAGGCCCCAAGGCTTCTTGTTCATGCCACTTTGTTTATTATTGTCGAGTGTCTTCTTTAATATTTGGATGAGAGTCTTATTGAATGCTTTTGCTAGACCATTTATCCTCGGGTAGTAGATGGTGGAATTTCTCCAATCTATGTTGTGTCTCCAGGCAAAGCTATTTATTTTAGTGTTCTTGAATGCAGTACCATTATCAGATATAATTCATCGAGGCACCCCAAACCTATATACGATATGGTTCACGAAAACTAGAGCACATCGAGATGTGACCTCTCGAGTGGGATTGCCTCGCACTTGGAAAAGTAATCGATGGCGATGAATGAACCGTGACCCTTGGAAGAAGGATCTATGGACCCATTATGTAAATCAAATGAGACCAATGTAGGATGTAGAATGTTGGGTGGTTGATGTAGGACCACACCATGTACCTGACATTAGTGGCATCTCTTAGCTACATCCATACAATTTATGATCATCGAAGGCCAGTAGTATCCAAATCTCTTGATCTTGGATTTCATCTTTAGACTGAATTGATGCGCTCCACATAAACCTGAGTGTACCTCGATCACGATCCTAGGGGCTTCGTGTTTATCCAGCAAAGGTAACAACAAATGATCGAAGATCCGATACAAGGTGCATCACGAGCGTAGGAAAGGGCTCTGCTTCACATAATGGTGACTTCTCTTGAGGTAGTTTGCCTATATTTATATAATCCATGAATGGTTGCCTCCAATCTGACTCTTCATTCTTTTTGGCAACGATAACCTCTCCTTCAAGAGAGAATCTCTTGATGAGTCAGCGTCAACAAAAAATAAGACTTGTCTAATTTGGACCCTTATTTGAATGGTCTCATATTTTGGACATGCCAACTCTTTGGCAAGCTTGGCTAATGCATCTGCTACTGCGTTCTCTCCTTGAGGAATCTTGTGGATGGTAACCTCTAAGATTTAAGCCAATAACTCCATAGTGTACTTATGGTAATGATGAAGCTTAGGCTTTAGAACTTTATAAGACCCAATGATTTGATTGACGATGAGCTGAAAATCCTCGAAGATGTTGATTCTCTGGATGCAAAGTGTAATGACTAACTCTAGACTGACAGTGAGAGCCTTATATTCAGCTTCATTATTGGTATGTAGGTTGGACATATGATATGAGAATCTTATCACATCGCGGTCTAGAGTTAGGAGAACTATTCCTACCCCTGCCTTTCCTGGAAGTGTAGATCATGGTTCTTCTCCTTTTTAAAAGGAAGCTGCACCATCAAAATACATCTCCCAATGGTGAATGCTAGTGTCCCCTAAGTTCATGATTTGTTCATCGGGGAGGTCATCACTAAGCGGGGAATCGGTAGGGAGTTTTCTGGTAAGAAATCTGCTAGTGCCTGTCCTTTCACCACACGGAGGGGGTACAAATGTGATATCAAACTACGATAAAATCATGGACTAATGCACCAACCATCCGGATAGCATTGACCATGTCATGAGATATTATAGTGGATTGACCCTAGAGATCAGATTCCCCTTATGAGAAAGCATGTAGTGTCGTAGCATTTAGGATGCAAAGATTAAAGCTAGACAATGCTTCTCAATAGGTGGGTCATTTATCTCAGCAAGAATTAGATGATGATTGAGGTAGTAAAGAGCATTTTATTTTCCTTTATCATTGGTTTGAGCCAACAAAGCACCAAGTGAGTCATCTAATGTAATGTGTAGAGGATATGGTTTATAGAATAGCTAGAACTTCTCAATCGGTAGTGCTTGATGTCTTGCTTATTGACACTTATCATCCCACTTGAACTTGGCATCCTTTTTGACAAGTATTGAAAATGGTTGGCATCTTCTTGATAAGTTAGAAATGAAGTATCTTAGATACGCTAATTGCCCTTGAAATGATCTGAGTTGTGTTATACTTTTAGGGGGTGGCATTTTTAAAATAGCCTTGATCTTCTCTGGATCGATCTCTATTCCCTTTGGACAACAAAAAGGAATTTTCTGTTACGAATGCACACTTGGATTCATTTGAGGTTAAATTATCTTAACTGTTCAAAAAGTACTCTTAAGTTAAAAAGATTATCTTTCTTTTCTTTACTTTTGACTACTGGATCATCAACATAATATTCAACTCGATGATGAATGAGTTTATTGAAGATCTGAGTCATGACCCACTGGTATGTAGCTCCAGCATTTTTAAGGCCTAAATGCATGACCTTATAATAAGATTCGATCGAGGTTGAAAACAATGTTTCTTTCATTGGGGCCATCTTGATTTGGTTTTAGCGGATGACCCATCCATAAGGAGAATATCTTGCATGAGATGAGGTGATGTCCATCATTAATTCTTGTATAGGAAGTGAAAATTCATCCTTAGGACATGCCTTATTTAGATCCTTAAAATTGACGTATATGTGAATTTGGCCATTCTTTTTCTTAACTTAAACGACACTGGCTAACTAGGTAGGATATTTTTCTTCCCTGATAAAGCTAGCATCGATTATTCTTGAAGTGACTTCTTTGTTCAATGTCTAATTGCATGTCTAGGAGCTTGATAGGGTTAGCATCTATTATATTGCTAGTTTGGGCTACTAAATCGGAGATAAGCGGCATTTCTTCATAACTCCATGCGTCCTTAATCGCTAACTAAGTCATTGGTTTCTTCTTCATTCAGCAAGGAACTGGTGTATGTCGGGCATGAATTATCTTCGGTTTCCAAGTTGATCTTTTTAAATTCATCAATGATTAATCTGATCTCTTCTTGAAACTCTAGCAGTGCTTCTTTGACTTGAAGCTCATTTGGGTCATCTGATATTTTTAAACATACCTCCTCATAAGAGTTAGCATGATTTGAGAAGAACTTATCAGACCCCAAATAAGTGGTGATGACTAGGCAATGTTTGTCATCGTCAACTGGACCCAGTGTGACAAATCTTAGTCCTGATCTTGATTAAGAATATCTGCTTTGGTTGTTCCATAACCTTTCAAAGTAATCCAACCTGTGTTTAGACTAAGTATGTGGGATTAATCCCTTCTTTGCTAAGTTAAGAACATAAGGTGAATACCAATAAAAAGAAAATTGTATTAAATCTTTATACAAATCATCCTCAAGTTCTACATCTACTTTTTGACTTGAGGATGATGCTCCTAACAAAAATCTCTTTAGCTTGGCAATTGTGGAAGACTTGGGGGCCTCCTTAAATACTAAACCTTCAACTTTCTGGGAAGAAAGTGAGTTAGAGCTGAGGTTCTCAACTATTGTCTTACTATTTTACATAATAGAAATCCAGATACATTCATGCTTTGCTTGGAGGCCTAGTCTTCATCACTGTGTAGCTCGAATGTCACCTCCAAAGGGACCCGCTGAGAGGGGTTGGTTGGTGTGCTAACCACATGCGACTCATCCTCCGAACTGGATTCTAAGTCTATGTGGATAGAGGGGGTATTCCTTTGAGTTGGAACATAGCTCCTATTGGGTGGCTTATACGGAGGAGGTCTTTCACCTCTGGATCTGCCTTTGCCTCTACCTAGTGGTGATCGAGTCATCCTACCCATGTGTTCATATGGAGGAATGAACTATGGGCGGAATCCAATATTTGGCTCAACTTCTTCCTTGATTTTTGATTCTCACTCACTTGTATTTTCATTTTCTTTTTCTTATTCTTCTTTTTCTTTTATTTCTTTTTCTTTTGTTTTTGAACATTCACCAAGTTCATGAGAGCATAATTTTTGATTTGGGGGAAGATAGTATGCTGCATCCTCATATATCTCGACCTCTCAAATTGAGAATGGCTTGAAGTCTCCTTTGACATAATGCTTGATTTTACCTCTTCAAAATTTGATGCACTGATGTAAAGAGGATGGAATCGTGTTGTTTCCATGTATCTAAGGCTTACCGAGCAAAGCAGTGAATGACACGTTTGAATCAATTATGTTGAATTTGGCTTCTCTCTTCTAGTCATCTATCTCCAATGATAACACTATAGAGCCTAAAACCCTCTCTCCTTGTTCATTGAATTCTCTCAACATCATCTGATCTCCTAGTTGATGTCAATCCTCTAGCAAGGTCTTTAGACTCATAATGTTCCGATGCACTGGATCAACTAACATCTTGACAAGTGAATATGCCCATGTCCACTATGATGTAGAGGGGATAGTTATGCTCTATTATCCCCAAAAGATGGTCTTCATCGGTGAATGTAACTCCATGGGTTTCTTTTAAATAACATGCCTCATCTCCAATAACGGTCAACTGAGCTAAGCATATTTTTGGATCAAGAAAGGCTTTGATCAATGACTCCCTCATCTCTTCGGATAAGACAGGGCATCATATATGCTTAGTTTAGCGGCAACTTTCTTAGGTGAGTGAGGACATTATAGTTAACTCGGTCTCCTAAGCATATCCATAGGTGGAGCATCCTATGGAGGGGCTTCTTGATCACTATAATCAATGACTTGTTTACGCTTATCCTGAGGTTCTACCCAAGGAGGTAGAACTTTGCCACTATGGAGGTTGACTTCAGTGACTTTATGAGATGGTTTAGTGGAAAGTTCTACCTGCTCATTAGGTTCACCTATAGCTTCTTCTATGGGATCATCGGAGTTGGATGACTCCAAATCAATCTCAATGGGCGAACCTGAATGATTCAAGAATATAAAATCCTTTTCTAAATCAGAAGAGGAATGATTAGAACTAGAGTTATTATTATTATTTGTAGACTTGGAGAGTTTTTGAGAGGAATAAAATCTAGAGTATTAGAAATGGACAAGATGTAAGTGAAGGTTTTCTTCATTGATTTATTCTTAGGTGGAGGTACATAATAGAAATATAATAAAGTAAGCGGGGTAAGGAATTTAGTGCTCTTGTCCGCTGATACAATGCTCCTATTGGCAGAAGAAGAGCTAGTTGAGGAAGAAGTAGTAGCTATGGATGGAGAATCTTTGGACTTGGGCGGTGGTTGCTTGTATTATTATCTCGGGCAAAGGACTACTGCCTTCGGCTTCTACCTCCTTTCAAGTTGTCTAGCAACTTGCAAACCTTCATTAGAGTTGGAGGTTTGAGCTGGTTCAAGAACCTGTAAGGGTAATTTTCTGATCTTAGAGATGATTTTCTTGGAGATTCGGGATAGGAAAATATCTCAACCTTTCTCTATCTTGAGAAGATTATGTGTATCTCTAAGGATTATCCTAACATAATTAGAGGGTTGTTATAGTAGATATTCCTTAGGGATGACAATGGCACCTGACTTGTAGCTATGCTCAAGCTAGTCCTTAATGATAAAACAATCTTCTAAGACATGTCCTAGCATGTAGTGGTAGGGGCAATAATTTGGATCATGACTCTTGCCCACTTCCTCTAGCCTTCTAGGCTCTGATAACTAAAAATTAGACTTCTTTAATAGATTTCTTAAAGATCTTCTTGACTACCTCCCTCTTGAATGAATATGGTTTATTCAATTTGCTACAAGAGTAGGTAAATGGTATGGCTACGAAAATACTTCGTTGATATGCTAATGAGGATACTGAGGAGGTGGGGTGGAGGCTATTGTGGAGGTGGTTGGTATATGATGACACGGTGGTGGCAAAGGAGGTGGTAGAGAGACTGGGCTCGCCTATCATTTGGACCACTCTCCCTTTCTTATTGTAATTTCGGCTTCAAATGCCTTCTATAGTCTGGGCTTGGCTGATTGACCTTGGAAAGGTAACTGTTTGACCTCCTCTTATAGACTAGCCATCTTGTTGATTAATTTCTCAAATGTCTTAATGTTAAACCCTTTAAGCATGAAGGTGACCGAACCATGAATTTTCTAGAATATAATTTTAATGGCATGTTGTTCAGACAACTGTGGTTCTCATTTCATACTTAAATTATGTCATCTAATAATGTAATCAATAAGGGACTCACCAGGGTGTTATTGAGCTACAACTAGATCACCCATAGTTACCCTTTGCTGAGCTCTAGAAAATCTCTTAATAAAGAGCTGCTCCAACTCAACAAATATCTTCATTGTACCATTGGGTTGTTCAACATACCAATGTGACGCCTGTCAAGCTCCTGATGAAGAAGCGGAATAAGAGTGCATCCTTTGCCAGGCATTGCAAACTTACGATGTGCTATATATCTGTGAGGTTCACTTGCCATCAGATTTTGAAGAAAGGAGACAAAACCCTTGGGAATTGGACAACATTAAATTCTCTGGTAGGGTCTACCCTTTGGAATAATGAGCCACCGGGCTTATGCCAACATCCTTCACACTTTATCCAACTATTTGATGTCCTTCTCTTGCATGGAGTTGCTATCCACCACCTTCCTATGCAAGCTACCATTGTACTGATCTATTGAAGAAGTGCTCTTAGGCTGATCTAGGTCATGTGCCAACTCGGGATGATCTATCTCTATCGATATATGATGCGGTATTGAGGCCTGATTCTGAAGTGCATGGAGTGCTCCTAACAAGTCTTCCAACCTCTTTTCCATCCAGTTGATCTGATCATCCTTCTGTTTAAGCTGCTAGTGGAGGTGTTGGGTTGAATGGATGGCATTGTCTTCCTGAACCACAACACCTTCCTAACTATGCTGATCTCTTTGAAGGGAGCTCCTAGTATCGACCATATGGACTCCGACCGAATCTTCAAGAAGGTCATCCTCGTAGGGATTAAATGCTACCTGCTCATCCTCAGAATTTGTGTGGTCATTGCCTAAGAGTTCCCTCTTCTTAACAAAGTAAGTGGCTACAGTCTCATTTAAGGAGTGATATAATCATCTCGGAATAATTACTCAGGGTTGATCGGTGGAGGGACTGTGGTCACTGACCAAAATACATCTAACACTACCTGTCATTGGAGTGCTAGCTCTAGGAGGGTCATGCTCATTAGAGGAGATATGCTCATGACTGCTTATTGGTGGAGTGGGATCTACTACCATGGGAACTATAAAATTATCACCTTCCCCCTCTACAATACTTCTGCTAATGACTTTAATGGTGGTGGTGGTGGTGCGACCATGATCTTTGGGTCACTCTTGAACCAGAGGTAGAGGGGTCAGAAGGCGCTCGATCTCACTTCAATAGGTGGAATGGAGGGAACGAGATCCTTTGGTCATAGCTGGATCACCAAAGGGGCTAGTCTTTCCCTGGGAGGGCTTCACGGATCTTGGCGAGTGGTGATCTTGGGGCATGCGGATGATGGTGGATGATGAGAGTGGTGTGTGAAGGTAACACCATTGTCCCTCGAGAGTGCATGCAACCTGCGGTAAGAACAATCTATCAATAATGAGATGGGAGGACAATCAATCCATCAGCAAAAGCCGTTCACGGCATATTTTTTGCCACTCCACTTCTGAATAGATGTCTTGGGCCTCCATCTCTCAGATTTGAACACTCTTATGGATCAATGAGCACAAATCAAACAAGATTCTGGACTCTGAGCATCCGTATGCTCTGCTAACCTGGCTTATGATTGTACTAAGTCCTCCATAGGGCCTCTTATGCTCCATATCTCACGATAGTATCTCTGGTGGAGGCGAAGCAATCCTCGATAATCTTCCTCTCTATGTCTTTGAGAGGGGTGGAACTTATTTGGTGAAAGTAGAGACCTCTGGGGAGAACCTCCTTGGTATGTGATGCTCAAACTCTCAGGTGCTTGTGCTCATGCTTAATCTTGCAATTTTATTATGACATTGGTCAAGTGAACAAGGCAGTGAACTAGTACACCTCATAAGTGAGGAGACTATCTCGAAGATAGCCTTCCCCTTGAGGTGGTAGAGGAGGTAGTAGCTCTCACAATGGTGGAATATGAGAAGATGTTGAAACTATCTCAAAATAGGGTGTGGGAACCACCGTAGCCTTCCTCTTTAATGGGGGGTACTCAAAAGATGTCAATAAGATGATGATTGCTAGCCACCTCATCCCTACTGATGGTGAGGTACCCTCTCACAAATTACGTGCTCCTCAATCTCAAGAAAACCAGGTGGGTGGAGTTGTTGAGGAGGAAGGCTATCAGATCAAGTCCATCACGAAGGAAAGCAAAATGAACTCGTGAATCCATGTACACTAATTGTAAAGACTATATTGACTGATCTGAGCTGTATCTGTGGATGCATTGAAATGCAACTTGAGATAGGTTTCTACTTCAATATTTGTCTTAAGAGAGTTGTAAGAATTTGGAGTCCTGAATCCACACTCAATAATTCAAATATGTTAAGTGGGGTTTAGTGGAGAGATTTTAATATTGATGAGGAGAGTCTTTGCCATTTTATTTCAATTTAAAATCCATACATAATCGATTTAGGTAGGTTGGGTGGGGTTCTAAAATTTTGAGGAGAGATATTTGGAGATATTTGTATTTTGTCCATCTTTTTTGAAAATATTAATGATTTGAAAGAACCTCTACTTAGCAAATTTGAGTATGCTAAGAAGAGGTTGTGATTGTGTATTTAAAAATTTTTGTAGAATGTCTTTGCTTGTGATGTGTGAAATGTTGGTTTGAAAATGGGGTTTCTTACTTGAAAATTTTGATATGTTAAGTAGAACTGTATGTGTTTTATTTATGTTTGAAAATGAGACTTTCACTTAACAAATTTGGTATGCTAAATGAAAGTCAAATGTGATTGATGTATGTTTTTCTTTTCTTTGAAAATGGGACTCTCATTCAACAAATTTAGTATGTTAAGTGAAAGCCCAAGTGTGATTGATTTATGTTTTGAAAATGGGACTCCCACTTAACAAATTGGATATGTTAATGGAGGTCCAAATGTGATATGATTTTTTTGTTTTGCTTTTGGGACTCTTAATAAATTTGATGTGTTAAGTGGAGGTCAAATGATGGAAATGAGTCCCTCACTTAACAAATTTGGTGTGTTAATGTCAAATATGCCATGAAAATGAGATACTCACTTAACAATTTGATATGTTAAGTGGAATCAAATGATTTATGAAAATACTCTCACATAACAAGTTTAACATGTTAAGTGAAAATCAAATGTGGAAATGAGATTCTCATTTAACAATTATGTTAAGGGAATCAATGTTTATGAAAAGATTCTCACTTAACAACTTTGATATGTTAAGTGTAATCAAATATGACATGAAAGTGATCACACATAATAATTCAGATATGTTAAGTGAGAATCAAATGTGACATGAAAATAAGAATCTCACTTAACAACCTTGACATGTCAAGTGGGAATCAAATGCATATGAAAGTGAGATTCTCACTTAACAATTTTGATATGTTAAGTGTAATCAAATTATGACATGAAAATAAGATCCTCACTTAGAAATTCTGATATGTTAAGTCAGATTATGAGTTTGTTGATGGAAGTCCTCTCCAAAGGCATCTCATGGTACATAAGACTTGGTCTTATAACCAATGCTCATCCTAATCCCCTATAATATTCATCTTAATCCTAATGAAAAATTACATTAAAATAAGAAAACTAAATGTAACTACACCTGCAAGATAAATGTTAACTAAACACACCATACAACCTAAGCAATTATATGAATAATTTAGACTATGTTTAGGGGATAAGCAACCTGCACAGCAAAAGTATTTTTATTTTTATTATGATGGCCCCTTAAGCACAACCCCTTGTAGAAAATATGATCAGGCTAATATCAGCCTAACATACAGACTACACACATACACACTAACATCTCGTCTAAAATAATATATCACAAAACAAGCATACATCAAACCATACACCGCCCTAACCTAAAGCGAGAAATGGTGACTTAGTCTAATGTGTGTGAATTAAAGCCTGTGTGGTATGTCCTAACTAGGCTTTAGAGTTATAGCTTGCTAAGTGAGGGATTTAATTTATAAAGGGGTTAATTTTTCTTTAAGTGATTTAATTGATTTGAATATTTTACTTAGTATTTTTTTATTTCATACGGCCTACACTTAATCACTAAATGTTATAAAGAGAAAAAAGAGAGGGAATCTCTCTTTCATCCCTACCTTAAGTCACTTCAAAAATAAGTTAATTAATCAAATTTTTAGTGAATGGCTTATCATATGTTTTAATTAATCCTAAATTTAGGTTCACTCTAAATGACCTTATTCATTGAGAAAGACATCTTAAGACTAATTAGAATGGATTACTATTATATAACACATATTCATTCATTTCTTTTCATCATATATATCATGCATATGAATATGCCCTAAGCATATCTATTCATGCAATTTAGATTTCTAGCATACTTGAATGATAAATGCAAGAAAGTGTATTTAGAATTTAAATATTTCATTTGATTGAATTATGAATGCTTGCCTTTTTAATAAAAAAGAGAGATTTTTCATCCATTAGCTAGATACAAATTCACATGTATACAAGTTTTAAGTGAGTATGGTGCCATTATTTTTTGCACCAGGGGCGTAAGGTACAAGACCTACTTAGGGCTACTTAAAGTCTCACAGCCCCGAGGTGTCCAGACTAATATATCACTTTTCTTAGATACATGTAGATGTATAAGCGAATATAAGAATAGAAAAACCCATGCAATAGTTGAGTTTGATTTGTTTGACTTATGATTCTTATTCATTGGCCACATCACACATACACATGAATAAGAGTTTTAAGTGAGTACCTCGTCAATATTGTCTACACCAGGGGAGTAAGGTACAAGAGCTACTTAGGGCTACTTAAAGCCTGCAACCGTGGTTGAATATATACCTTTTCTCAAATCTACGATGAATGTATAAAAAGAACCACAACAAGAAGAAGAAGGCATGCAAGGAGTCATTTTTGATTTGATCATATCATTTACATATGTGATATGAAATTTTTCCTAAAACTTAACATGGAAATGCATAAGAATAGATTTAGACAAACATTGTGTTCTTTTCAAATAAACTATACATTTGTAATTCCTATGTGAATCCATGTAAAGTAAGGAAAAAGAGCTTCATATTGCTTATTTTATATCATCAACACATGCAAACTTATAGCTAGCTATAATTAACATCACTCCATTCATTATAATTTATTTAAAAGCTTTTGAAAATAACGTTTGCATTAATAGTGATAATAGCCACACCTTATTTTATTTAAATCAACACATGCTATTAGACATAAAAGAAATCATTTCATTTAGTTAATTTTTAAAGAAAAGAATAAATGATTACATATGGCAAGCAACATTTAACATAATTAGAAAGAAATAAAGGAACATAAGCACATAACCTCATTCATTCCAATAAATTCCTAAGGGCAATCATACTAATTAAAGTCATTTAAAACAAACCAAAGTTCTTTAATGTTATTTCGTCTTTATGTTTTATTTGAGTTAAAGAAAGTGAAAGAGGTTTGCTGGTCCTAATTCCATTCCCCATGTATGAGTTAATTTTAGATTAAGGAAGAAGTATTTAAGTTGATTTTATGATTTAATTAGGTTAGGGTAAGAATTAAGTGGATTAATTAACCCTTACTTAGATCAACTTAAGTTAATTAACTAATCAATAATGAGCCAATATGATATACAATCACATGAAAAGAAAATTTCCAATGCTCTTAAGAAATGAAGGGGGCCTAATTCAATTGGCTCATGATTAATAGTTAATTAAGCTTAAGGGATCTCACTTAACTACTTTTATGGTTTTCTCACACATGTGAGCTAACCATAATTTCATTATCTCCCCCTTTGGGTTATTGAACAACCAAAGAGCTACCCAAGATTAAATAGAGAAAAAGATTTAATTGAATTAATTAAGATCATTAATTAACTAATTAAGCCTTAATTAACCTTAACCAATCAAAATGAGATGGGCTTAGAGAAAGAGACAAAGAAGGGAGCCTAAGTCTCAACCCTTAAATCCTTTCAATCAATTGATTAAAGTTCAGGTATAATTTGGATTTTGATTGATCTTGTTAATTAAGTAATTAAGGGGTGTTAATTAATTAATTATTTAAGAGGGATTATAGAAGAATTAAAGAAAATATTGGAAGAGGGAGTCCCATTCCATTTCCCTAGACTTCATCATTGTTAACAGAGGTTAATAAGTCTAATTGATTGATTAATTTATTATTCATTTGCTTAATTATCACTAATTACATTAAGAAATTGATTAAGGCTTAATACATTAGTTTACCTAATTAAGCAACCAATAAAATCTCAGAAAAATAAGAGAGGTAGAGGTTATCTCCCAAAACATTCACAAAACATTTGAGATTAATTGGATGATTAATTAAGGAGCAATTAGGTGTTGACCTCACTTTTGGAGTGAGCTTTGCCTTCATCTACAGGACTCCAAAGAGAGTTTCTTAGTCATAAGACACTTCTAGTGATTAGTGAACACTTAACCAACCCTAGAGACTTAGAAGAGTTAGCCATGGGATTTATGCCTTAAGGGTATTAGGAGGACTTGCCTACCCTATAGCTTAAACCCAATCCTTGCTTCCTTCTTTCAAACCAAACTTCAAATTCATATCTTATATCAATTCCAACTCAACTTATTTTCTCAAATCATAAATCAATTCAAAATTTTAAATCATGAATCAAATCTCAAATGATTGAAACCTATGATCAAATCCAAATCCAAAATCTTTCCTAAGCCCTTTTGATTTCATCCTATGGACTTAGCTCAAATCAAATCCAAATTACTCCAAATTCAAAAAATTTTCTCATAAACCATTTATATTCTCATTTATATTAACAAATATAAATGAAATATAAATTCAAATAACCAAAACTAAATACAAATCCAACTTAAATCCAACTTATACTCTTTAAAGTCAAATCCTTGAACTTAGCCAAACCATTCTCAAATTAATAAACATTTTCTCTTCAAACAATCATTCCTTCAATCACATGCCCAAATATAAACATAAACCAATTACCAAACCAAAATCAAACTAACCCATGTCAAGCCATATTCACCCTTTGACTTGAAATTGTCAAATGAATTAAAACCCACCCCAAATCACTTGTAATTGATTTATATTTCAATCATAAGTCCATATGTGAGTTCAACAAAACTTGAATCAAGCCTTGATCAAGCCAATTGACCCACTTAGGCTCACTTGACCCAAAGTGACCTAAAGGACCTTTTTGAGCCAAATTCTAATCCAACTCAAATTGGATTGAACTGAGCCCATCTAAGCCTCACATTATGAGCAAAAAATCATCATAGGTCATCAATCACTCAAATTGGGTCAAATCAAGTCAAACATAGCCTTTGACCAAGTCAACACTTAGCCCAAATGAAACCCAAATAAGACAAAATTCACTATAAACCAAATTGATTGAAACCATTGGGAGATAAGTAGGAAATGCCCATGATGCTAGGAAACCTAATGGATGGGATCCCTTAGGAAAACTCTCGATTAAGGTAAATGATCGTTGCCTTTGAAAATTTCAATAGGGAAGTACTATCAATCGATTGGTTTATGTTTGAAGGATCAAATAGGATTGATCAAAAGAGGGAGTTATTATCGAAACCAAAATAGGAGATAAGTAGGAAATGCCCATGATGCTAGGAAACCTAGTGAGCATTTCAAACTATCTTATAATTGAGCTTTACATTTTAGAAATTGATTAATTTGTGAGATTTTCATTAGAAATTTGGACTTAAGATTAACACACGATCAAGAAAATACTAAGAGGTGAGAAATTATGCATGGCAAATGGGAGAAGCAACCTCAACCTAAGGGAGCCAGAGGACCCAAGCACAACCTAAAGTAAAAATGGGTATTTGGTTTGCCTCCACAAGAGGACAAATCACTTTGGACTTACAACCACCTAAGGGTGGCCACCAACTAACTCCTCCTACGATTTTAAATACATGTAGGAAAGCTTTATGTTTATGCAAGATAGCTAAGCTGTTGTTATTTAGAAAGAGACTAAGTCCTTAAACTCACTCCCTAAAGAGTTTAGATCATGTATAGGGAAATGCTTCAAATGACCTAAATCTAATGCATTTCAAATTTCATTTTATTTTCATTTTGGATAATTATTTTGATGCTAATAGGTTTCATGACAATGCATGAGAAAGATGGTTATTGTCAAGAAGGGAGGAGGTGAGTTTCCACCACGACTCTTAAAGGTTAAGCTGAGTTCTCTGGAAAAGATGAAAGCCCTCCAATCAAGAGTGAAATAAGATGCATTTTTGCATGATATTATAAAGAAATGCTCATCCAGCTAAGGGGTTGCTAATTCTTTTATCTTAATTTTAAACCTAAAGCTTTAGGTGAAGTTATGAGTTGTTTAATTTTAATTTAAGTTTGTTAAGTTGGGTAAAAGATTTATTTTTCCCTAAAGAGTTTAATCCTTATCTAGGCCATACATAAAGCAAGGAAGAAACTAGGAAAAGCATGCCACTTAATGCAAAAGCTAAACAAATCATCAAACAATTTATAAAGCTAATAACAAAAAAAATAAATGGTCATTATGGTCGAGCACCACCGTAAAAACCTAAAAATATCAAATATGGGTAGCCGAGCTCTACTTTTATACAACCCAGATTACAAATCAATATTATAATTTAAGCAAAGGAATTCATTATTATGGGGGTCTTCAAGCTTTATTCTTCTTTCCTTCATCATTTGGTTCCTCCTTTGGATAATTGGATGGTAGATTCTCCAAGGCTTCACATGGTGCATAAGATGAGATCTTATGACCAATGCTCATCCTAATCCCCATAACAAATTATTTCAAAATCCTAACTATACAAATTTTTACATGAAAAGGAAAAGTTGAAATCTAACTAACACCTGCAAAACAGAGGTTAGCTAAAACACACCACACAAATCCCAAGCATGTATATTAGACTTATCACCCCACACATGGGTGACTAAGTCCACCTGGCCTATGGATTATGTTTAGGGGTATAACATAAGCAAAAGTATTTATATTTTTATTTTTGATAGCGCCCTTTATGCACAATCCCCTACAAAAAAGAATAGTTAGACTAAGAACATCCTACCATTCATTCTACAAGCATACACCCTAACATCTAGTTTAAAATAAATATCACAAAACAAAACATAACATTAAACCATGATACCCTAACCAAGGCTAGAAGTGACTTAAAAAATGTGGAAGGTAATGCTATGGCTTTAGTTCAAATTTTCTAAGTGTGAAGAACATGTTCAACTTAAAGGAGGGTTTCATTTAAGTTGTTTAAGTGTTTTGGATTAATTTTATTTCATGTTTTAATTTGATTTAAGTGAAACCTAATTAATTACTAAGTTATAGAGAAAGAGAAGAACTTCTTTCCTTCCTTAACCTTAAGTAATTTTCTTTCATGTTTTAGTTTCATTTAGGTGAATTTTTTGATTATATCTTTTAATTAATCCTAAGTTTAGATAAACTCTAAAAAAATCTATTAAAAAGAAAGGAATTTTAAGATTAAATAAAATGAATCAAAATTCATATAACACACATTACTTCATTTCTTTCCCAACATATATAACATGCATATGGATGGACCTTAAGCATATCTATACATGCAAATAAGAGTAGTTAATACACTTTATGATGCATGTTAAGTAATCCATGTAAGAAAATTTAGAAGTTGAATATGCATGATTTTTCTTAAGTAGAAAAGGTTTTCCTTATCCAAAATTTCCCATACATACATGAAAGTAATAAAGGCATAAGTGAGTACAATATCATTATTAACCAGAGGTGTAAGGTACAAGACCTACTTAGGGCTACTTAAAGCCTCACAACCTTGGGATTGTCTAGACTAATATACCACTTTCTTTAAGTACAAGCATGTATATAAAAGAAATGAAATAGAAAAGGAAGATGCAAAAGTTGTTTAATAGATTTATTTTGTTTATGCAATTTATTTATGTAAGTGTCGGTAACCCTTCTTAGATGGTAGCATAGAGATGAATAGGGTATGAAATTAGGTGAGTATTAGGTCCTTTTCAAATGAACCTTATACCAAAAAATTCCTATTCAAACTATAACATAGAAAGAAAGTAAACCTATACTAAGCATACCTTTATAATGTTTCACATGCTAGCTTATAATTAAAGTATAAGTAGCATAATTTTAGATTTGATATTTAATTTATAAGTTTTAATAATAATTTAGATTTAGTAGTGATAATAGCCACTCATATTTATACTTTAGCCAATACATACAAATTTGATATAAAGTAAACAATTTAATTTTAAAATTTAAGAAATGAAGTTATGAATGTATGAAATCACATGGCATACAACTTAACATGTTGGGAAAGATCCAAAATAATGAAAGCATGTAAACAAACTCACTTTACTTAAATCCTAAAGACATTCTTATAGAATAAGAAAATTTAGAATAAATTAAAGTGAATTTCAAAATAATATTTATTTAGTTTGAAGTTTGATTTAATTTTAAAAAGGTACAATGTACTGTTCATAACCCATTCCCACATGTGTTTGATATTTTTATTTAATTTTTAGATAATTAGATCCATTTTTATGTGTTGATTAGGTTAATGTATGAATTAAGTGATTTAATACCTACACCACCTTAGGTACATTTTCCTTTATTTTTGATTTTCTAGAGGAATTATTAAGAAGTTCTTTGATTTAATTAGAAATTAATAATGCATTTAACTAATCTTAATCCCTAGCTCATAAGCAGACGCATGGAGCTCAGGTGTTTACATGTCTCACCGTGAGGGACAACTTGTCACCACCAAGAATGGTATTGCTTATATTCTCTTCCATCTGATCAAAGATTGGATAGCTAAGGATCCCCCCATAGTTTATAAAGGATAATTATATTTCTAAATGTGCTAAATAATCTCAGTCGTCCATCTAAAATGTGCGGATGGACGGCTAAGATGAGCCAAGTTCTTCCCCTTCATGAAATGAGAACCCATGATCAAGGGGAAGATCCAAGCTGATCTATGGAATCACACAAAATTTAACCCACACCATCTAAGCATAAAGAGCAAAATCCAACAAAATTTGAAGGTGAAGATTTCACAAAGCTCCACACCACATTGAGTTTAGTGATAAAAATTCCATACCGAGGTGATCACCCCGAGATCGATGAGGTAGCTCGCGGAGGAGCCTTGAAATTCTTAGCCCTGGATTGAGTGGATCAATGGACCAACACCACTTCACTTGGCTCAATTTGATCCAATTGAGCTCTTCCTTGCAGAACTTGAGAGAGCTTCCAATTCAACTTGATATGATGGAGTGTGAGAATTGGATTCAAATGGAGTGAAGAAATTGGCAATTCCCTCCCATTTTGCATTATGCAAAATCGAGAAATAGGAAATTCTAATCCTCTCTAAGAAGCTTGAGAGTATTCTCTGATGATTGCTCTGGGTTCCTTAGTGTCAATCAATAGAGGGTGAATTAAAATTTCATTGAATTAGGGGAGTATCTCTATGGCAATCTAATCAACCATGAGTTACCATTTTGATCCAATTGACCATATTGGAGAGGATGTTTAGGCTATTAGATCTTTGCACATGGTTGATTTGAGGTCTTGAGTGGATTGCCAACCTCCTATGTACATCAAATTAGGCTTAGGAGGGAATTTGAAAACCCAATTTTAGGCTAGGTGATCGGGTTTGGTCTAGGGAACAAATAGCCTGACCCAAACCCATTAGGTTGAGTGCACCACTCATCACTAAGTCTCCTTGAGCTTTTATGAAAGCTTCAAGTGATTGCGAAGAGGGTATGATCAAAATACCCATTGGTTAGGCCATAATTTGTTCTATGGCCTAAGGGTAGGATGGTCATTTTTCTATTTTTCCACTTTGAAAATGTTGGGTATGTGGAGAAACTAGGTTTGGCCAAGTTTCATTGGATTTAGAATCCATTTGACAGGGTTTGGCTCATGTTGACCCATTTAGGTCAAAATGAGTGGTCAACTTGGGTCAAGTTGACCAATTGGTCAAACTGGGTCAAACCAAGGGTTGGATCAAGTTCATATGACCATTTTGAATATTTTGGTGGCCTTGGTTTGATTCAATTTGGTATATATTTGGTTTTTGGCTCATATGACTTCATTTAGGTCAAATGGGTCAAGTTGACCTATTTGACCCATTTGACCTATTTGAGGTAGGTCAAGGATAGGTTTATGTTAGGTTAGTCATATGGATTGGATTGGTATCTTTATTTCCAATTAATTTTGGTTAGGTTCAATTTTGGCTCAACATGACCCCTTTAAGTCATATTGGGTCTAAGGTCAATTGGGCTAGATTGGGTCTAGTTGGCCAATTGAGGCTTTGGGAAAGTTCCACAAGTGATTTGGGATGGACTTGACCCATTAGTTCCAATCAATTTGGCTTAGATTTTTGACACATTTTGACCCTTTAGGTCAAAATGGGTCAATTTCAAGTCATGGCTGGGTTAGCTCAAAGGTTGTTTTGGTCAAGTTCAAACTTAGATCAATGGTTTCAATCAATTTGGCCTATGGAATTTGGCTATGAAGGTTTCATTTAGTTATGTTGGCTTGGTCAATAGTTTGACTTGGTTTGATCCAATTTGATTGATTGATCATCCCATGATGATTGTTGATCATGATGAGAGGGATATATGAGTTTGGTTCAATCCAATTTAGTTAGGATCAAAAGTTGGTTCATAAGGGTACTTTAGGTCACTTTAGGTCAAGCGAGCCTAAGTGGGTCAAATGGCTTGGTCAAAGCTTAATTTAAAATTGATTGATCTTGTATATGGACTTATTATTAAAATATAAATCCATTTACAAGTGGTTTGAAGTCAAATGAATTTTGATCCATTTGAAAATTTCATATTTAAAGGAAGAATATGAAAGGGGTTTTGGGTTTGATTTTTGATTTAGGTTTTGATTGAGTGATTGAAGTTTAGATTTATATATGAGCTCATATTGTAGGTTGATTGAATCACGAGAGAAAAATCAAGTTTTGGTTTGATTTGAAAGTACTAAGTTCAAGATTTTGACTTGAAAGGCTTAGATTGAAAGTTGATTTGATTTTGGAATTGGTTTGATTGTTTGAATTTATATTTCATTTATATATGTGAATATAAATGAGAATATAAATGGATCATGAGAAAATTTCAAGGATTTGAAGTGGTTTAATCATGATTTGGGCTAAGTCCATTAAAAAGAATTTAAAGGATTTAAAGCAATTTTTTAATTGAAATTTATTTTTTGAATTGGATTGGATTAATTTAAATCATACTTCATTTATATATGAGAACATAAATAAGTTTTGAGAAAATCCCATGAGTTTGAAATGGTTTGATCAAAGTTTAAGTTAAATCCATTAATGAAAAATTAAGGTATTTAAGGAAATTTCAAGGATTTTAGATTTGGAATTTAATTTTTGCCTTTAATGGGATTGATTTATATTTATATTTAATTTATATATGAGAATATAAATAAGTTTTGAGAAAATCCCATGAATTTGAATAAGTTTGATGAAGGTTTAGGATTGATTTTGACTAAGTCCTTTAATGGAAAATTAAAGGGACTTAAGAAAATTTACATTAATTGATTTGGAATTTTGAGTTTAGTTGGATTGATTTGAATTTATATTTAATTTAAAAAGTGTGAATATAAATGAGAATATAAATGGATTATGAGAAAATCTCAAAGGTTTGAATAGGTTTGAATCTTGATTTTGGTTAAGTCCTTAAGGAAAATTAAGGATTTAGGCAAAATTTGGACTTCAAAATTTTTGATGGATTTTGATCATGGGTTTCAATCATGGGTTTCAATCATGTGTAGTTGATTTGAGTCATGAGAAAATCAAATAGAATTGATTTGGAGTTTGACTTGAAAGAAAGAAAGTGAGGAATGGTTTAAGCTAAGGGTAGACAGATTTTCCTAACACCCCTAAGGCATGGCCTGTTCTTATGGCTAACTCTTCTAAGTCTTCTAGGACTAGATAGAGTGTCCACCTAATCACTAGATGTATCTTAAGACTAAAAAGCTCTTAAAGTCTAAGAGGAGTCCTATGTCTAAGATGGAGGAGTTGAGAGCTCATTCTAAAAATGAGGTCAACACCCCAATTGATCATGAACCCAACTTGACCTAAAAGGTCAAATCAACTTGAAAACAAAATAAACCAAAATTTATTGAAACCAAAGCTTGCAATACATTTCAAATGATCAACCAAGCCTAAACCAACCCCTGACCCAATTGGGTCAAATTGGTCAAATTGTTCAACTTGACCCATTTGACCTAAATGAACCTAAATGAACCAAAACTAAATATAAACCAAATTGAACCAAACCAATGATACCCATAGGCTCTAAATGACCATTTGAACTTGACCTAATCCATGGTTTGACCAAAATTGACCAATTGGTCAACCTAACCCAAATTGACCCAACTTGATCTAAATGGATCAAATTGAATCAATTCAAACCAAATGAACTCCAAAATTACTTGAAATTTGTCCTACCCATTTTTGAATCATTTCAAACCCATTCAAATCAAAACTAAGGCCAAATGTCCATTTTACCCTTAGGTCAAAGGGTATCCTTTGGCCAAATTTACTTAGAATTTGGCCAATTCTTTCTCAATGCCACTTGGCATCCTCCTAGTGGTCCACATGGACACCAAGGACAGTGGTGAACATGACCCAATGAGCTTGGGTCGGCCATGACACAACCCAAGGCCAAACTGACCCCTCTAATAGGAATTAAGCACTTAGATCACTCAATGCACTCACTTAGCACATGGGCACTCACTCTCCTCCACTCCTCTGCCTAAAATGACTCACATGGGTGTTTAATGCAAACTATCAACCAATCTTAGCAATTAAGCTAAAATGGCAACTCAACTTTCGGCCATCCGATCTAAGGAGGGGGAGATATACTCTCCGTCATTCCCACTCAAACCACAAGCACTGAATTCTACTAAGCTATAAGAATCGAAACCAAGCATCCTTAAGCTTTCCAAAGCCATTTCTAAGTTCCCTTGATTTCTCCTTCCTGATTTTTCTCAAAGACAAAATAGGGGAGGTCCATCCCAATTCCAACTCATCAAATTCTACATCAAAACTAAACTAAACTTGCAAGCACCATCAAGGGACTTTGTCAAGCTCAATCAAGTTATTTCCCAAGTCACCAAGACACGGGAAGGAAGACTTTGATCAAATATCACCATTGAAGGGAGCTTGGCCAACCAAAATCCACTTCAAATCAAGACTTGATACCTTCAATGGCTTCTCTATGAAGCTCCTCTTGGAAGCCTCTGGTGAGGTACTCAAAATCGATCTTAGGATAAAAAATTCTTGATCATTTGTGAAGGAAATTGTAATCCCCTGAGATCTTGACCGTTAGATACATTGCTTGTTTTTCCCTGAAGGTTTGGGTGAGTTTGAACTCCATCCGAGCTCAGGTGAGCTCGAATCGAGCGATGATCGATGGACGACATCCGTTTCTCACCGTTCGGGAGGAGATAGATCACACACCATTTATTTTGCATGATTGGAATGGACGGTTGTGATTTAATCACAATAGATCTTCCTCTAATTTATGCCTAAACCACGGGATTAATCATAATCCAATCTTAGATAGAATGGCCCATGGAGAAAGCGTGTCCGCATCAACCGCAGGTGGCCCGAAAGGATTAGGGGTTTAATTAGCTTTAATTAATTTATTTTAAATGTTGAAACTTCCAAAATTCATAACTAATTATAGAAAAATCCAAAAAAAAAAAAATACAAACTCAAGTTCATTTTAAAGATAATTCAATGAAGAATAATATAAAACTAAAATCAATTGATTTTGGACAGTGACTTTCAATCAATTTGGGTTTTATTTAAAATATAATTAGGCTAATTACTCCTTAATTATTTCATCAATTAATTCCAAACTTATTGATTATTAGATGACCCTCATGATTTTCTTAGAATTTATTGTTGGATTAATTAGGGGAATTGCTTATGTCATCCTTAATCCCTCCCTTAGTTAATTAAATGATTAGTTAACCAATTAAATAGTGATAAATTTATTAATTAAGCTTGTAAATCATCATGAAACAGCGAATGGACTAAGGGAATGAGATTAGGATTTCTTTTCCAATCTTTTCCTCTAAGTTTATTTCATTTGGATAAAAATTTAATTAATTTGCAAATTACTTTATGACTTAGTCACTTCATTAAATGGATTAATTAATCAAACTCAAAACTAAATCACTCAAGAACTTAATCACTTAATTCTTTGGTAGATTCTTAGGTGTTCAATAACTTAAGAGATTTTAAAAGAAATTATAATCAAACTACATGTGTAGGATGTTTATGAAAGTACTTAATTAAACCCTTTAGCTTAATTAATCAATAATTATGAGCCATTTACATTAGGCCCCTTTATTTTTAGGTGCATTTGCTGATTTAAATTCAATGTGGTTACATATCATATGTTGGCTCATACTTACTTGGTTAATTATATTAAAGAATTATAGGTAAGGGGTAATTAATGGATTTTACTCATACATTAACTTAAACAAAACATAAAATCAACATAATTATTCTAAAATTAAACTAAACCAATTCACATATGGGAGAAATGTGTTAGGATCTGCAAACCTTTCTCACATTTTCTAAGTTAAATCAAATTCAAAAATAAAAATTTTCTTAAATAATTTTGATTACTTTAAATGATCAGATTTTTAAATTAGGTGAATGAAGTCATCTTACACCTTTATTTCTTTCCAAGCATAAATATACATGAAATCATGCATTTATCTCTTTTGAAAAATCAATTAAATAAAATGTTTCCTTTTATGTCAAATTTCATGTGTTGGTTTAAGTAAAGAATATAAGTAGATATTAGCACTATTAAACCCAAAATTATTTCAAAAACTTATAAATTAAAATTATGAATGAAGTGAACTTATATATTTAAGCATGTGATTATAGCATAAGATGTGTTTATGTTATTTTAACATGGATTTGAAGATAAAGTGTATAGTTCATTTGAAAGAAGACAAATACTTGCTTAAAAACTATTTCTATGTTATTCCCATACATGTTATAAAAAATCAAACATATTGCATGACATCCTGCAAATGTATTTAAGATTTAAGTAGTTTTATTTATCTTTACTACTCTAGAAAATGATGATACTCACTTATTTCTTTATACGTGTGGATGTGCATTTTGTTAATGGATGAGAAATCCCTCTTTTCTACAAAATAAAAATATGCATCAATAGAACATCTAAAATTTTTAAATCATATCTCTTAGCATTCATCACCAAAGTGTGTTAAAACTTTGCATTGCATGTGTAGGTATGCTTAGAATTATTCATATGCATGGTATACATGGTGGAAAGAAATAAGTGGATGTGTGTCATGTAGTAGTAATCCACCTTAAATAATCTTAAGATGCCTTTTTTTATTGAATATGGCTATTTAGAGCAAATTAAAACTTAAGAGTTAATTAAAACACATAATAAAATATTCACTAAAGAAAATCATTAATAATCTACCTTACTTAAGGGATGAAAGAGAAGTTCTCTATTCTTCTCTTTACAATATTTAGTAACTAAATGTAAGTCATTTAAATCAAATCAAATCATCAAATAAAATTGACAAAATAACTAAATCATTTAAAATGAAACCACCCTCTAAATTAAACCTTTCACACTTAGAAAATTTTAACCTTACAACCTAGTTAAGACATGCCACACAAGCCTTAAGCACACACACATTAGCTAAGTCATAATTTCTAGCTCTATGTTAGTGTATGATTTGATGCGATTTTGTTTGATGTAATATTTTAAACCATATGTTAGGTGCATGTGTAGTGATGATATCTTAGCCTAATATCTTCGTAGGGATTGTGCTTAAGGGTAATAAAATATAAATGCTTTATTGTGCAAGTTGCTTATACCCTAAGCATGATCCAAACTAGACATGTGGACTTAGTTACCCATGTGTGGGGTGCTAAGTCCAAATTATTCATATAATTTATTAGGTTATGTGGTATGTTTAGTTAATCTCTATTTAGCAGTTTAGTTAAATTTATCTTTCCCTTTTGATATAAATTTTGCAATTAAAATTTAGAATTGATGTTATGGGGGAATTAAGGTGACCATTGGTCATAAGATCAGGTCTTATGTACCATGTGAAGCCTTGGAGCAAACCACATCCCAAGTCAAATCAAAAAGAAGAAAGAAGAAAGAAAGAAAGAAAGAAAGAAAGAAAGAAAGAAATGAAGAAAGGAAGAAATGAAGAAATGAAGAATGAAGACCCCCCATGACATGAATTCCTTTTAAATTGTAATTATTCATTTGTAACTGGTTGTATGGGTAGAGCTCGACCCACTTTCTTTCTTTTTGTAATGGAGACCACATCTTTATTCTTTTATGCTAATTTTATAAATTGATTGATGTTTTGTTATGATTGCGCAATTAGGATGGCATGTTCTTCCAAGTTTCTTCATTGTTTGAGGAATGGCTTGGATGCGATTAGGCTCTTAAAAAAAATTCTATCTAATTAATCAACTAAAAATTAAAATTAAATAACTCATAACCTCACTTAAAGCCTAGGACATCAATCAAGATAATAAATGATTTATCAACCCCTTAGCTAGAATGTTGTATGTCTCACATCATGATTAAAATCATATTGTCTCACTCTTGCTAATGGAGGGCTTCCACCTTTGCTAGAGAAAATGGCTTGACCTTTGAGATCCATGGTCGAAACACACCTCATTCTTTCTAATTTTGGCATATAACCAATTTCTCATGCATTAGGCATATGATATCCCATGGCCCGTGTCAAATGAAAATGTCCAAAAATCAAAATAAAACTTAACAAAATTTGCATTAGATTAAGTCATTATTCATGCCCTTCATGATCTAGTCTTAAGGAATAGTTTAAATTTACTCCTTTCTAAATAAATAATAGCTCTTATCTTGAAAAAGCATAAGATTTACATGCATTTAAAATTATAGAGGAGTTAGTTGGACCCCTGAGATTGTAAGTCCAACAAATGGTGATTTTCTCTCTTATGGGGATAAACTATATACCCATTTTTTTGCCTTAGATTTAGGTCATATTTTGACCCTCACAAAAGCTCCCTAGATTAAGGATCCTAGGTTACTGTTTCCCTTAACTGGCTATAAGCATAAATCCTCACCTCGTAGGCATTTCCATGATCTTGTATTATGGAATTGTAAGCCCTAGATTTCTAAAAAATTCAACTCAAACATATAATCCTTCAAAAAAAATTATAAAGCCCAACCATGATATAGATGCTGACTAGGTTTCCTAGTATCATGAGCATCCCCTACTCATCTCCCTTTGGTTTTAATAATAACTCCTTCATTTTGATCATTCTCATCTGATTTTCCAAAAATAACAAATTTGTTGATAGTCCTATCTTTGAAATCTTTAAAGACAACGATCATTTACCTTAATCGAGAGTATTCTTAAGGAATCTCATTCCTTAAGATGTAATTAACTATGAAAGCTTGCCTCCATAGTGAACTTAATGAACCCAAATTAAATAAACCCTGGTTTACTTTTCTATGTAAAGTAAGGGAAAGATCTATGGTACATTCAAAGCCTCATTGTCCTTAGGAGTCCTTATTAGTTGATTAGGTCCATTATAGGATGGTGACTTTTATCGCTCCAGATAGTGCATCATTCTTCAATGTCGCACCCGATCACCTTAATGAGTACATCTACAGATCTACGTGGTGTCCCAACAATTAACATTTTTTTTCAAATTCTATAATTTGAAAATAAAACACCACATTAAGCTAATTATATTTTCAATTAAACTTTGATTAAGCTAAATACACTATTCAAAATAATTAATAATAATTTTTCTAGATTCTAATTTAAATATCTCAAATGAGCCTAAGTTTATATTTTTAGATTTTTCTATAATTAGTTGAATTTAAGAAGTCGTGATTAAAACTATAATTACCTAAAAAGCCTTAATATCGTAGGCATGGTGGTACGCTGATTTCCACAGGTGTGATGGGATTCACTATTTAAGTTGTCACATTTGAGTATATTGCAAAAAAACTATCTTTCTCTGATTGATGGACATAATTAAACCCATAGTTTCGAGGGATTAATCAAGGGTTCTAAGCGTGATTTGATCAGGACCGTTCATCTTGATCACGCGGGATGGATGGTCCATGATCTATCTCCTCCCGAGTAATGAAGGATGGCTACCTTCCATCAATGACTACTCGATTCCATCTCACCCAAGCTCAGATGGAGATGAAAATGATCATACACCTTCGAGGAAGCACAACAATCAAATCCAATGATAAAAATCACATGACAGAGAAATTTCTTTCACAAAGACCAACCTATTTTCATTCAGGGATAAGTTTCAATGGCATACTTCACCAGAGCTTATGATTGGTGGTTTCAACAATTGAAGAAGATCGTTATAGAAACGAGCTCATGAGCCACGATTTTTTTTTGGTGTAGTTTACAAGACCAATTAATAGTGCTACCTTGTCAACTCTACTGCCAATGCTTAAATGATTTTTTCTTGCATTGGCAAAGAATGTGTGCAAAGTTAATTGCACTTTGGTGAGATTTGAGCAAAGAGAATCATTGAGGCTCCCCATTTGGTTTTCTAAAACTAAGAAGGGGATTTTGGAGCTTAAGAAACCTTGAAATGGCTCAGATTCCTCTCCTTGGTTGCTTCTAATCTAGTGTGAATGTGTGAGTTTTAGAAAGTGATGTTACCCCTCATTGATAATATATAATTTAAAATTTTTGATCAATCACCATGGGGAGCTTTTAAATCATGTTAGTTGGCTTCTTGAGATGATGGATCGCCAAGGAGTAGTGGGAATCCATGGTTTTCAAGTGTTCCAATGGGAATAGGATTTCACCTCCCCATGGATCATAAACCCAACCACCATCTCTCACCATGGTCCAAGGTGCCTATGTAGACCTATGGTTGGATGCCAAGTGGCCATGGGGAGAGAATGACTCATTAAGCATGTGTCTTATCTCATGGAATGCCCTAAACCCAAGGGAAAAATTGTCATTTGGCTATGGGTTTGGTTTGGACAGATTTGGGATTGGTCAAAAGTGGGTTAGCTCAAATTTCAAGTGGTTTGGAGTTTGTTTAGTTTGATTTAGCTTGATTTGACCTATTTAGGTTAAATTATGTAGGTTGGGTCAAGTTGACCAATTGGTCAAATTGGGTCAAACCAATAGTTGGGCCAAGTTCACATGACCAATTGGAGTGTATTGGTATCATTGGTTTGATTCAATTTGCTTTAAATTTGGTTATGGCTTATTTGGATTCATATAGGTCAAATGAGTCAAGTTTACCAATTTGATCAATTTAACCAAATTGGGTTAGGTTAATGTTGAGTTAAGTTTAGTTTGCTATAAAATGATAAATTTCAGCTTTGATTTAATTTGAAATTAATTTGATTTTGACTAATCCATTTTTCAATTTGGGCTAGGTAAAGTTGACCAATTCATAAAACTTGGGCTAAATTATGGTTTCAATAAATAAGTGATTTGGAATGAACTAAGTCATTGGCTAATCAATTTGGATCAAATCATTTATTTGACCTATTTTAGTTTTTAGGCCAATTTGGGTCAACTTGGGTCAAATCCTACTAAAAGTCGGTTTGGTCATTCAAACATTGGTTAAATGGGTTTGAATCAATAGTTTATAATTTGTTCTATGGTAAATTTTGGATAGTTTTTATTTGGCTAAGTGTTTGATCAAAGGCTTTGACTTTTGACCCAATTCAAGATAATTGATTAACTTAAATGATTGTTGGTCATGTTGTGATTTGGATGGGCTTAGTTCATTCCAATTTATTGGATTAGAACTTGGCTCATTTTTAAATTTTGGTAATGAGCCTAAATGTAAGTTTTGATTAAAGTAATGAACTCACACATGATCCTGATCAAAATATAAATCCAATTACAATTGGTTTGGAGTCAAATGGGTTTTGGTTCATATGACAATTTCAAGTCAAAAGGGCTAACTTGGGCTTGATTTGGGTTAGCTTGGATTTGGCTTCATAATGGTGGTTTATGTATATATCTAGGTTAATGATTGTAGGAATGATTAAATCATGAAGAAATCCATGGATTTTGAATTGGTTTGGGTATCATTTATCCGAGTTCAAAAATTTGGCTAAAATGGGAAAATTAGAAATTTAATTTGATTTGGGTTTCAATCATTTGGAGTTTTAGAATTGATTTATAATTTGGAATTTGATTTTATATTGAATTTGATAATTAAGAAAATCAATTGAATTGGGGTTTATTTGAAGTTGGTTAAGGCTAGGTCCATAAGATAAAATCAAAGGGCTTAGGAAGGGATTTGGAGTTTGAATTTGATCATGGGTTTCAATCATTGAATTTAAAATTGATTAGAAATTTGGATTTAAATTTGAGGTTAGGTTTGAAAGAAGGATGCAAGGATTGGATTTGAATAGGGCGCAAGTTCTAAATTAACATCATATCCTTATGGCTAACTTCTAAGCTAATGGTTCACCTAATCACTATGTCTTAAGACCAAGGGAACTCTTATTATAAGAATAGATCTAAGGAAGCTCACTTCAAAGTGAGGTCAACAGCCTTATTGGTTGAAAAACAAAAGAAATCTGCTTCCATCTCTAAAACTAAAACTCAAGTGCCTTTCATTTCATCCCATAGATCTATTATTAGACCCTCCCATTCAAATGGCCCAACCCCTTTGCTTAAAACTTCAATTAAAGGGAGCTCTAAGAACACTAGGGAATTAATATGTTTTAAATGTCATAAAAAGGGTCATATTCAAAATTAATGTAAAGCTCGAATCTTATTCTTAGAAGAAGTTGAAAACCTAATAGATGATAATCTAAAAAAAGTTTATGATGACACCCCATTATCTCATGAAGAATTAGAATTAACTAATGACCCTCAGGTTAATGTGATGAGATGCCTTACTATAATTAAAAATGAGGTAGAAGATTGGAGGAGAAAGAACATTTTTAGCATGTTTGTTTTGTATAATGAAAAGAGATGTAGTTATAGATGGAGGAGGTGATATGAAAGTCATTTAAACACACACCTTAACTCGAGCCAACCTAAAATTTGAACGTCACTCTGAACCATTTCATGTTAGCTGGGTAAATCATACATCTCTTCCCATCACCAATCGATGTTTAGTTTCAATTAAAATAGGAAGCTATGATGATCAAATTTGGTGTGATGTTCTCCTTATGGACATTGCTCATATTCTCTTAGGATGACCTTGGCTATATGATATGAATGTTATTCACTATGGTGTGAAAATACTTATATTTTAAACATAATAATAAGACTATTAAACTCCTACTAAAAGCTAGAAGAAAAATATCCATAACACCACATAAAACAACTTCGACTTGCAACCCAAGCCTATTAAAGAAAAATGTCAAACTTCAATTAATTTTTAGAGAAAATCTTACTATTTGGTTTAATACTATCATTTCTAATTCTTGCTTTAAAACATCTATTCTTACTTCTTTGACCCCAAAGATAGAAATAATAGGTTTTGGAGCTTTACGAAAAAATTTTTTTGATCCATTTCTTCTTCACATATTACATGTAAAAGAAGCCATACCATACTCTAATGAGACTCACATACTGTGTCTCTTCTTCTTTTGATTTTAAAGATATTGCACTAATGAGCTTCTTGATGAGCTACCTCCTAAGAGACATTCAACATGCTATTGAGTTCTATTCCCTCAACTTCCTAATCTTTCACATTATAGGATGAACCCTACCGAGCATGTTGAGATTAAAAGACAAGTTGAGGAATTATTAAAAAAGGGTTTTATTCAAGAGAGTCTTAGCCCTTGTGCAATCCTAGCATTATTAACCCAAAAGAAAGATGGAACATGACAAATGTATGTTGATAGTCAGACAATAAATATAATTACTATCAAGTATAAGTTTCGTATTCCCCGATTAGATGATATATTAGATTTAATCTTAGGAGAAATTTTTTTTGAAAGATTAATATAAAAGTGGATATTATCAAATTCAGAATAGATTAGGAGATGAGTGGAAGACGACTTTTAAGACTCGATGGACTTTATGAATGACTTGTCATGCCCTTTGGACTTTCAAATGTTCATAGATACATTTATGAGATTAATGAAAACTATTCTTAAACCATATATAGGTAAATTTTGGTGGTGTATTTTGATGATATTCTGATTTTAGTCCAAGTGAAAATGAACATCTACAACACCTACAAAAGTCAAATACTTAAACAAGAGAAATTATACATTAATTTAAAAGTGTTTCTTTTGCAAGTAGATAATCTTTTAGGTTATTATATCCACTACTAGACTTAAACCGATCCTTCTAAAGTGAAAGCAATCTTAGATTGACCATCACCTAAAAGTTTTACTAAAGTTAGAAACTTCCATAATTTAGCCAATTTTTATTGAAGATTTATCAAGAATTGTAGTACAGTTGTTGCTCCGATAATTGATATACTAAAATTAGATAAATTTTGTTGGACTCCTAATGCACAAAAGGCCTTAGAGCAAATTAAAGTTCTTATCACTGCACCAATCCTTAGGCTTCCCGATTTTTCTAAAGCCTTTGAAGTGACATGTGATACTTCAGGAATTAAGATAGGTAGAATTTTAAGTCAAGAGAATCATCCTATAATATTCTTTAGTGAAAAGTTAAATGAAGCCAAACAATAATATTCCACTTATGATGATGAGTTTTATGCTGTAATTCAATCCTTAAGGCATTGGCGACACTATCTCTTTCATAGAGAATTTATACTTAATTCTGATCATCATGCCTTAAAATTCATTAATACTCAATAAAAATTAAGTCATATGCATGCAAAATGGGTTGAATTTTTACAAGACTACTCTTTTGTTCTAAAGCATAAGCTTGATTGAAAATAAACTTGGCTTTATCGTGGTAAACCTAATGATTTCCTCTTTAGAATTGAGAATCTCAGGATTTGATAGAATTAAAGATGATTATATTGTGTGCCCTAACTTTCACCTAATTTATCTTGAACACCTAGATAAACCAATAACTTTACAAGAAATATTCTTGATAACAAATGAATATTTATATAAAGAAAAATAACGATGCATTCTTCAATCGTCTCTTAGAGAATTTCTTATAACCGAGCTACATGTTAGAGGTGTAGCTACTCATTTTGGAAAGGATGAGACCATATGTTTATTAAAAATAGATTTTATTGGCCTTCATTAAAATGAGATGTTCCAAAATTAGTGGCTCAATGTTTAATTTGTAAACAGACAAAAACTATCAAACAAAGGTCCGATAATACCGCTTTTACCGTTTCTTATAGCCTTGGGAAGACCTATCAATGGATTTTATTCTAGGATTACCTTCGAGGACATGATAATATTTTTTTTGTAGAATATGTTCTAAAAATGGCTCATTTCTTACCTTGTTCAAAAATAAATGATGCTTTTATATAAATTATTTTTTAAGGAAATTATGTCGACTCCATGGTCTCCCTTTAACCATTGTTTCTGACAGAGATGTTAAGTTTGTCTCATATTTTTTGGAAAATATTATGGAAATTATTAGGTACCAAATTAAAATTTTCTTTACCTTTCACCCACAAACTTATGGACAAACAAGAAGTTAATCGTATCTTAGAAATTTGCTTAGATGTAGGTAAAAGTTTAAGAAATGATTTACATTTACCAACCTAATTTGCCTATAATAATACTATTCTAGAACTACAAAAAATCACCATTTGAGATAGTCTATGGTCAAAACCCAAATGATGAATAGATGTAGCAAACCTACCATCTCATGTATTTTGATGCATTCTCATTTAAAGATTTTCAAAGCCTCCATGAAGATATAAGAAAGTAAATTACTATAAGTAATGAAAAATATGCTTCTAAGGCAAATCATAATAATTCAAAGAATATAAAGAAGGTGATTATGTATTGATTCACCGAAGCATTATCAAACCACTAGATATAAGAAATTACATGCACGAGCTTATGGTCCATTTAAAATTCTTAAAAAAATTGGAACTAATATTTATCACTTTGATTTGCCTACTGATATGCTTATTCATCCAGTTATTAATATTGAAATTATTCTATCATATGAAGGACTTAACAAACCTCCACTTGATTAGTCTAACTCTTTAATAGGAGATATATCACCGTACTTATAGAAGCCCTCTTTCTTTTAAGTTGACTATATTATCACCAAGGGAGCACCCATTAATCTAGCTTCTGAATATCATTTTTTAGTTCATTGGAAGAATAAGTAACTAGTTGAAGACACATGGTTAACCAATACTGATTTGGAGATTTTGGCCCAACAATTATTATAAGACTTCTTAGATTTCAACTCTACAAAGCAGAGTTCAATTGAGCCTAAGGGAGTCAATTTGATGGAGGTAGACATTCTTTCTCATGGTGAGATTGAGAGAACTTTGGAATTAAGGAAAGAAGATATGTTGGATAACTAGCACTCCCACTGAGGATTGCCAAGGTTTGGTCACCAAGCTCTCAAACCACAAGAACAACTCAAATAAATTGTAATTGCCAAAAGATCTCCTTCATTCTTGTAAGGGGGGATATTTATAGCCATTACAAGCATCTTTCAAAAGAAAAGAATTCAAAATATGGAGGGAAAGGTGGGTGGCCACATTAATGTGAAGCATTAAGTTATCTTATTATTTTATGTCATCCACTCATTTCGCATATTATTATTTTATGTAGATTCAACCACCTCAAATGTCATGCTCAAAATTATTAATTGAAAATTTTCAAATATGGAGTTTCTAGAAGAAAATTAAAATTACATAAATAAAAAAAGATGAAATCATAAAATGGGCCTTAGCAGACTAATGGGTTAAGCGTTCTTCTTTCTTCAATTTTCTTGGGCTTTGATGTTCTACATCAGTTATATAATCTAGTTTTCTTATTCTTAGAGCAACAATAACAAGTCTAAAGGGTAGGAGAGTAAGAGATGCATTATGGACCCTTTATAGTCACAACTATAGTTGGTATTGTCATTTAATTTAACACAAAAAATTACAATAAGAGTTAAATAATTTATATTGATGTAGATTGGCTCAAGGAATCCACATTCTTTGTAGTCATAATGTTGATGAAATAGTTTTGTTTTGGGGACAAACTATGATTAAATGGATGTAATTAATTGTTGGAATTTTAAAAATCACTTTAAGAAAAGAAAAATACCATTGTAGTAGATTAAATAAATTAGAGCATGCATTGGTTGGCCAAGAGCAGGTTTGCGCACATTGTTTAGATACTCAAATTTCTTTATGGTCATCATTTGATTTAGAAAGTCTTCATCAAAGCACAAGCTTCATTTTGATATATCACACTCAACTAACTAATTATTATTCTCTTCTTTAAGTTAACATATTAAATATATTGAGATCATCTTCTATAAAATTATATATACATATACATACATACATATATATATATATATATATATATATATATATATATATATATATATATATATATATATATATATATATATATATATTAAAATTATGTTGCATAACAACTTAAAATTCGCCCTAAGGTGCTTAAATAGTAGTGATGTCTAGCCCATAATAAAATCTATCTATAACCACACACTAAATCAAGGTATTTATTTGAGATGATAGAAAGGACATGCCAAAATGTAGCACTTTCAGTTGCATTATACAGTGCATGTAGGAACTACCAAAATATTTATTAGACTCAAACTAAATGATATGAGTGAAAATAAATCAATTATGGCAGTTATCCCTACTTTAGTTAGAAAGAGTTTCCTTATAATTCCTTATAAGCGTATCTCTACACTTCATATTTATTGAAAATCATTTAAAGATAATCCCAAAACCTTAAAAGATGATCCAAAAATGCTGACATATATTAGTTCTAATTACATGGATTGTACCAAACATTTCTACATTAACAACTACTATGAGAGTATATAATGATTGATATAACTATAAGCAATTAAAAATTCCTTCAATAGGTTCTCTCCTTGCATCCCAAGCTTTTGTGTACAACACAATATTGGATATGGCCTCAATTTGATTGATAAATTGTTTGGGTTTTATTTCAAAACTAGTTAGATGATATGAATAACTAAATGACATAAAATTGAGTTGCATGGCAATGATCTAAATGTATTCTTGAATGGCTATATAAATGATCATTATCGAGGCTTGTGAATTTTTGTGTACCTCCCAAGCACTTGCTTTCTTATGCTTTCATATACCATCTACAAGAATTTGATGGGATATTATATTGGTCGCACTCAATTGCCAACCTAATTTTATCAGAACAAGCTTTGCAAGATTGCCTAATATGTTTGTTGATTAACCAACCATTAATAGCACATTATAGTTCAAAGTTTGCTTGGAAGTATAAAGTGCAAAAAGAATTTCTACTTTCACTTACAAAGCATGATTATCTAATGATTTATTACATACTAAATCAATATTCACTCTTAAGTAGTGTGACACAATTAAAATTTTCATTATTATAATTATTTTATTATTAAAATTAACCCTTGTTAGTGTGTTATTCAAGAGGATATCATCTCTAACTAGATGACTTTGGTTTTTTAAGTGGTCTAAACCTAGAAATCCTTTATTTCTTTGTCATTTGAATCATCCTTCAATTGTTTTGTTAACTAAACAATTTCCTCGTGAAATTTATTTTTTTTATTAAATGTGAACAACTATGAGCCAAATCTTGTGTTACATATATAAGTTTATGGATTCTTTATGCTTTAATTATTATGAAAATTGTGACATTGAGGTGCTTGCTTCAAGTTGATTTGTAGGGTTTTATATCTATCTATAAATTAAAGTAGGTATAAATCTAGCAATCAAGCTAAAAAGTAAAGAAAAAGGTTAACAATCATACATACTAACATGAATCGAGAACTAATAGCAAAAATTTTGGCATGTCACTCTATTGTATTGCTAATGATTGTTTTCTATCAATTATTATGCAAATAGTCATTCGATGGCACAACTAGAATGGAATAAGTTCAACTTTATTTTCATTAATTTAGGTTAATCTAGTTGTAGAATAAATCACTAGAGTTTGCACATTTATCTTTTAAGCTCTGTGAATACAGTAATTTCATATAAAATTCACAATAAATCTCTATCTATTAAGTTTTAAATCACATCAAATATGTTGCTTTAATTTACATAACAGTTTATTTAAAACCAATTGAATATATTTGTTATTAAACTCTCAAATCACCATCATTTTGGAGTTTTAACCTTGAATCCCTACTTTTAGGTTAACTTTCTATAAATCAATTACAAAATAACTTGCACAATCTCTTTCATCATACGTTTCACAATCTCCTTCACTTAAAGGAAAATAGAAAGAGGTAAAATATGAAATTGTAGTTAGATGCTCCAAGCATAAAATTTTACATTCCTTAGCTTTGGATGTTTTGTGAAATGAGTGCTATGGACTTGAATTGTGGAGGCAATTGAAAGAGAACATTGCATTCTAAGTTGTGGAAGCTCAATAACCACTTAACATAAACATGTTTATAGATGGGAGAAAAAAAGATGGATGAGTAAGGTTAAGTAATGAAAGTAAAGACTAAAGAGCCAAAGAGGTGATTTAGAAGTGAATAAAAAAGAGATGTATTATGAGTATAAATAGGTAGGACAATTAAATTCATTCAAACCTAAGAAAAAAATAACCATTTAATAAAAAATTTAAATAATGCTAGTATTTGGACAAAAGCAGGATATGAAAGGAAAAAAAAATCAAAAGATTGACTTATCAGTCATTGAAAGACACAAAAGAGATTAACTTGTTAAAAAAGTTATGAACCGATCCTTAGAAGTGAAATAATAAAATCAATAAAAGATATATTACATCTTTTTATAAGGCTAAAATTTAAACTAAGCACCTTTTAAACTATAATTAGAGAAATAAGCATTAAAAAAAAATTTTAAACTAGGCACAATCGCCCGTTAAATGGGCGACTGGCTCTAGAATAATTTTTTTTAAAAAAAACCATGGACTAGCTGCATTATTTTGGTCGTATCGAAGTCATCCGTTGTCGGAATTGAGTGAGCTTAGTATCGTTAGAATCAGCACGAAATTATCTACGATTTTTATGTTGATCTAAAAAGATGATTATTGTGTAGAAATTTTTCCAATGCGCTGTGCGCTTTTGAAAACTCGACCATATTTTGGCTATAAGTCGCCCATTATCGAATTGAGCGAGCTATGGTTGGAATCGGCACAAAATTCTCCATGACTTTTATGTTGACAAAAAAAAACGACAGGGTCTGCGTGCAGATTTTGTAATGAAAAATCGTGGATTTTGAATAGTGCGACCAACTAAGATATTTTGGCCGTATCGAAGTCGTCCGTTGTTAGAATTGAGCAAGCTTGATATCGTTGGAATTGGCACAAAATTTCCCACTACTTTATGTTGACTAAAAATGCGATTGTGGCTCCTTGCATAGCGATTTAATCGCAAAAATCGACGCGACAATTTTACTGGGTATTTTGGCATCGAATCGTCGTCTCAATTTTGTGAACTTGGTATTGTTGGAATTGGGTTGACCGAAAAAGGTGATTGTGGCTCCTTGCGTAGCAGATTTCACCAATGCGCGAAAAATCAACGACGCAGTTTTGAATAGTGAGACCAGCCACGTTATTTTGGCCATACCGGAGTCGTCCATTGTCAGAATTTAGAAACCTTGGCATCGTTGGAATTGGTACAAAATTTCTCATGACTTTTTTGTTGACCAAAAAAGGCGATTGTGACTCTTGCAGCGTTTTTTGCCAATGCGAAAAATCGCCGTAGCTTTGAATAGTGCCACCGGTATTTTTGCATCTGGGTAGTCCGTTGTTGGAATTTAGTGAGCTTGGTATCATTGGAATCAGCACAAAATTTCCCACGATTTTTATGTTTGCACAGAGATGCAATTTTGGACCGTTGTACAATTGTTTTTGTGGATATATGTGGATTCAAAATAGCAATAGTAGATGGATTTACTTAGCATGTGAAACTTGACAGTTAAAGACATTAACAAAAAAACAATAGATGTGGCAATCTCATTACAAAGTTTGCAAGTTGAAATATCTACTTAGCATGACAAATTTGTTGCTCGTATCTACTTCTCCAAAATTTCTAAATTTGACAATTCAATACCAACAAGATATCTTTGATATTTCACAGGCCAAAATGCAAATTACTCAGAATAGAAATATATAACATAGAAAAATAGTGTCTTGATATACAGTGTACATAGAAAATATACAATATTGAAAAAATAGTGTACATCAAGCTATCAGATGATCTACAACTAAAGACGACATGTGAGGACATCTAACGATGGAAGTGTATGCATGGTGAAGGTGCATCACTCCCTAGAGTGTCTTGAGAGTTGGTCGGGGCGGTCTTACAAATGGTCCGATCTTTGCGCATCATCTCCAATTGGGTGGTCTACTGGATCACCGAGGGTGTATCATCGGGTATCTTGTGATTGTCCTGGGAAGGGGACAATACAATATACATATAAAGGTGGGTGAGGATACATGGGAGGGTCACGCCATGAAATGAAATGACATGGCTTCGATATGAGCGGTAGTGTACCAAATGAGTAACTGTATGGACCAACATTTGGTATAAACGATGGACCTGCATCAAATCCTACAGTATATGGCTGAGAAGGCGAAGTTGCTATAGAAGAATTACTGGCTTCATCTGTATCCTTGTACCTGCTATTTGATATGTGCATATTTTTGCGTAGTTCCCTATATAACTCCTCGTAAGTGTTGATTGAATGCTGAAAATCAGTGTCTTGTTCTCTCCCAAAATAAGGTTGCAAAATATCTTGTGTCTAATATATGTTCTATTTCTGAGAAAATGTAATTCAGTATTCATAACGTATAAATATTTGATTAGCATACAATTTTTCAGTGCTTACCATCAATCTCTCTCCAGGAGCTCGAGGATAGTAGGTGGTAGGAGGAATGGTTGGAGCCCTCAGCATGTACAAGAAAGCCCCGACCATACCACCATGTACCAGTCACAGAGGTGTAACATCATCCACGATACCAATTAAATCATATCTGGCCTCCCACTGTGATATGTAAACCTGGTGATAATCAACCTAGTCAACATCAACCTTCCCGTGACCATTGACTCACTGAAATAAAGGATATATAGGTGCCACGTCCACTCTAGGTGACAGACCAAACCGTTTGAGCACACGATCTGGGAGGTACCACTCAATTCTTTTCCAGCTGATCAAAGGTACCCTAACGAGCCAAATAGCTTGACCAACAAACACTACTCACTCGTACACTTTATCCATATGACTTCCATATCACCTACAACATGATAGAAAAATTAAATATCATACATAGGATTGTAAAATATGAACAAAATGTGCTCTTAGTACCGACTCTGTAGCGACCCATTGCTCATCTATACACTCTAACATGGGCATGTGTCATCTCGCAGTAACCCTCATTTCACGCAACCAATGCTCAGCCCATCCAACTCCATCGAAAAGGGTACCTATGATGTGGGTCGCCCAATGTGTACATGCTCCCATGACCAAACCTGAAGTAGGTGCAGACATCCTATCATGTTGGTTCGCTTTGGCCTTGTTGCCTCATTCAACTCCCTGTACAAGTGTGCTAACACAACCGCTATAATGGAGTACCTGCTGAACAAACTCAAATCATCTAGTAACGGTAATCTAAATGTACCTCGACACGACGTGTCGCAAAGGAAGCGACAATAGTGAACAAAATGTAAGCTTTTAAGGTGCATCAAAAGTCGCATCAGTAAATCCAAGTATGAATCCCTGTAAAATGTCCACCGCAACCAACGTAAAGGTAAGAAGGTCCGTGCATGTGCCCGCCCCATGCAAAATGTGGATGTAACATGTAGCTGTACTGGATCGTGGTATATCACATCGGGCTCTGGATGTCTCCCGATGAGCTTATCACAACAATGGGGCCAAGATAGCCATCATCTCCCCTCCCCAATCACTGTAAGTTCGATAATAGGAGGCCCATCAATCCGTACTCTTAGAATTATAGCCACATTTTGCAGCATAACTATCATCTCACCAACAAAATGAAAGTGTGTGGTGACCGGCTCAACTAAAGCCATGTGTGGTGATCAAACGATGTCGTAGGTGAAATGTAGTCTGCCGAGACGCAATCCATCCATAAATCAGGGCGAGTTCGGCCACTCAACTTAGTAGGTGTGGCGCCCTCAAGAGCGCCGCATAATATGAATTGATGATTTTATCAAAAAGACATTTAGGGTATGGTAGATTTGAGAAATAATAAAATTTATCGAGGGTGCAACCTGTCTACCATGCAACGCAATGCCGGGTGTACCTCTCGTGTGGGCCCGTAGTCCACTCAGACTCTTGGCGCCATCGCTCACATGCTCCTCCTTCCTCGATGCCATTTCATAGCAAACAACTTCTAAAAGTGCATGTCAACACCGAAAATAGAAATCATCAGAAGTACAGTGCAACAGTGTGGACAATAACATAAAATAATATGAGTAAACACAGTCTAGGCATGCCCATAAATAAACTATTCATGCACATAGTAACGAGGTCCTATGTACACAAGTTCAACAAATACATCTCTACGGAGGCATACAACTGAAAAAATAGCCCGCTAATAATGTATAGCTACTACTTACATTAACCAACGAAGAATAACCAACTTCTAGTAACAAACAGGAGTACACGCAGTCTAGGCATACAATTGAAAAAAATAGTCATAAGAAAACTAAGGTGCAGATATACACAGTAAAGTGCAGAAAAAATAGTCACAAGAAAAAAAAATAGTCTAGGCATACAACTATGCATTACCGACAAGGGAAAACACACATTACACTAGTAATAATGTAGAGTAAAATACATCAACAATAAACATACATGAGTAACAACAACACTGAGAAAACTAAAGTGCGGACATACACAGTAACAAGAACTAACATCTTCATCACAATATAAGTAGGACAAAATAACAATCTACCGCAACCACACTAAGTCCTACATAGATGATTTTATGGACAAGTAGCTCTATTATGGCCAACATTTTTGCATAGTCCACATATTCTATTACTTCGCTGCACATTTTCATCCATTGTATTGGTATATCTCGTGTCCGCACCGCAGTTCACCCGATATTGGTGGTGCTAGTTCTATCGGATCCACAAATATGATGGCACCAATGCGTCGGGAATGACATGAAATTGAGGTCAGTATTATGTGCAGGTTGCGGTGTAGTAGCGAGAGACGTATTGTGAATGACTCAAATGATGTTACCCTAACACAACAATAACATACGAACATGGAATGTGAAGTAATTAGGGCTGTCTGAATGTACAACTATAATTATCTTGTTCTTACAATTCAATCTTAAATGACATTGAGGATATAGCAAACACCTGAAATTCATTTAAATTATTCTTGTGTGCTCTGGGCATCTCCTAGCTTAATGCTCATTTTGTTGCAACTGAGCCTTGACACGTGGTGCGAATATCCAATCATTCTGCCTGATCATATCAGAAGCTGTCTCAACGCATTTGGTAAAAACTGATATAAGATTGTAATAAATTAATGTAATTAGAGCTTTTATCGGCAACCCACGTGCCCTCTTCAGCACACTGTTGAAATTCTCTAATGTGTTAGTGGTCATTGTGCCATAACGATATCTGCTATCATTACTCAATGACCACTTCGCCACATCTCTTGCGACCACTTTGACCTCTGATATTCTTGATGTATATAGCGTGTGAAGGTGTGAATGTGGTTGTATTACGCCGCGACATCTTCACACTGATCAAAATTTCCATAGTTCTGCATGCCTTCTTGAAATTCTCTCTAAGATGGAAAAAGCAGTGGCAATGCTTAGCCCAAGGAAAAAGTTTGTGGCATCCACGTACTAAGCCTGAATGTCGGTCAGAGATAATGCATAAATTAGGCCGAGTACATATAAGTGGAATCAAGTCCTGTAATGTCCTAATAAACCAACCCCATGACTCATTGCACTCTGCTTCAACTATTACAAATGCTAGAGGATACAAGTCATTATTTGCATCAATACCAACTGCAGTAAAAAGAGTTCCTCTGTACATTTCTAAGAGAAATGTACCATCAAGAGTCAAGAATGGTGCACCAAAATTGCCAACCGACTAGATGGCCTAAATGACCGATATGTCTGAAAATGGCCGATTCACTTGAGAATGTGTACACGCATAACACATATAATAGCAATGAAGTGATCCAATGAACAGTATGACTCTTTCAACTACCAAAAATAGCCTGTATGGCCTTTCTACGTGCATCCTAAGCTTTCATATAGGACACCCTAATGTTAAATTTTGATTCCATATGACCAATAATTTCCTTAGGCTTCAAATCCATGGTATCTAATGACAGGTTGGATGTAATAGCTAATAAAGTGTGAGGTGCACTGTCTGTGTTTGTTACTCAATATCGAATGAGAATATGTGTGTGAGGCTGGCATACTAGATATCCTCCAAGCACCACCAAGCCTCTTGCTCGCCTGAGCATGTAGATGCAACATGCACAGCCTATTGGAATGATTGTTATGTATGCAAAGTACAGTGAACCTCATCTTGTTAGAGTCACATGTTACATATTTCACATTATTTGTTATGGACCAACCCTGAACAATAAATTTAAGGTGCTTTTTTTCATGGAAATACATCCTCTCATTTAAGTCTGCTGGAATGAAATTCTCTTCTAGAAAAAATAGAATCTGCTGAGAGGCCATCGAAGTTCAGTTGTTCATCCCATTCTTGTGTTGTCTAGCAAGCTTGAATGTAATCATTGCTAGTGAACATGTGTTCTTCAGCACTGTTTATTTTATTAGAGTAATCTCTTAACAAATGACCATTTTCAGAGTTTGGACATTGTTCTTCTCCAATGTCACCTTCACTATCTCACTCTAGAACTCACTAGAGGCATTATTTTGTAGCCCTCATCTTCAGTCAGTAAAGGTGTTACATGATAGCCATGGTATTCACCCATACTAGCAGAAGTCGAGGCAATATGATGAACATGAATAGAAGATGTAGTAACATTTCTCTCATCAATACTGCGCATTATAATGCAATGTATAAGATTAAAATGGAAAAGATTAATTAGATAATGACTTTGAGGTGCGTACCTACGAAAACCTTCATTGAGGTCGGTCTGATATGGTTCTGTGATAGTATAGTGTTGTGGATGAAATTCAAGAAATTATGAACTTCGCTATCATCTATTTGTTTCAACTCAATTTCGACATATACAATTAGAGGTTGTATACTTACTGCATTAATGACAGACTCACATACTTCATCATCATTTAATGGAGTAGCAATGAAACTAACATGAACAGGAAATCTACATATGAGATTAATTCTAAAACGTGTTGAATCAACTTTCAATGACCTCATGATTCGATTTTGCATGCTTGTGAAATCAGCCAATCGTGAAACTTGTATAGGACGATTTTTCCACTAGTATTCATTGGGAAGAAATCATCATTAACACTAAGTTGGCCGCCGTATATAATACTAAACAAACTGTGTCTGAACTCATATTTGAATCTAAAAATATGTATTGGAGATATGAATGTTGAATAGCACACCTGTTTAAATCAATCAAATTCATAAGAACTGTATGGATCACATCGGGACTCAAGTTCTGTTAAAGTAAAGACAACCAAAATGAATACCACCTAGAATTTCAAATCCCAAATCTTATTTTTCATTTTTGACATCTAATCAATTTATTCACAACATAAAATACATTCCTAAACATACATATCTAACAACACATTCATAAACCCTAAAACATAATTACACTCCAACAAAGTTACTTAATGTCAATAAGTAATTATAATAACTGATGTAACTATTAATTCTCCCAATCATCCATGAGCACAAAACAACACACGATATCTAAACATACAATCATATTCAATATTTAGAACACAAAAAATAGTTACTTAAAATACACATAGAACACACATAAATACCCATAAAATATTACTTCGCAAAATTATCAGATGTACATTTCTCCTAAAATACCTAATCCAACAACACATCCCTAAAACTAAAACTTACATTTATTTGCAAAATTTACATTTCCCCTAAATTATCACATGTACATTTCAAAATCTAAAAACGTGTTCCTCATTTTTTTTTACAAAATTTACAGTTTCCCTAAAATATTAAATCCAACAACAAATACCTAAACCCAAAAACTAGCTAACCACATGATAAACTAAGTAATCAAATGTTAGAACACATGAAATCAATATTACATTTGCCTAAAATCAACATCACATAAAATCCAGATAAAATCAAACTTAAATAAAAGGAGTTCCAAAAAATGCCTAAAAAAATTCTTTCAAAAAAATGTAAATCCACTCCAAAATTTACCTAAATCATAGCACTAGCTAATCACATAATACACTAAGTAATAACATGATAAAACACAAAAAATCAATATTACATTTGCATATTTTTCACTTTAAAAAAAAAGAGAAAAAAAAAAAACAGCACGGAATGTTGGTTTTCACCGGAGAAGGCTGGCGGGCTTTGGACGATTTAGCAAGAGTGGACGGAAGCGTGTCTCATGGAGGGGTTTCAGCTTTTTTTTTAAAACAAAGTTTTTAGGCCAACGGGCGACTGTGCCTAGTTTTAAAATTTTTTTTAATGACTATTTCACTAATTATAGTTTAAAAGGTGCTTAGTTTAAAAATTTAGCCTTTTTATAATTAAAAATATATACTTTATTTTAAAAAATTAATAAAACTATTATTTTGATGTAATATTAAAAATTTGAGTGCTATGCATGTAAATATTAAAATTTAGAAGTTAAATATAGAAATATATAAGAATTGTGTGCTACCTATATAAATGTCTCTAAAATATAAATTTTAACCCCAATAGAATAATTCATGTATAGAAATTTCACCTAGTTTTTTTTGGATTACGTGCCATATGCATTCTGCTTAGTGAAATGATTCAAATAAGTATGATCACACAATAAACATTCAAAATTTTTACGTTAGAGAATTGCATATATACTTATATATATATATAGAGAGAGAGAGAGAGAGAGAGAGAGAGAGAGAGAGAGAGAGAGAGAGAGTTGGATCCTTATTTGTCAATGAGATTGTATCACTTTGCAATTTTTTTAAATTTAAATTTTTATTTTTATTTTTTGATAGTAAGAAGAGATGATTGATGTGTAAAGAATGGAATCCGAATAGAAAAACAGAATATAAGCCTTGATTTGTATTGCAGATGAAAATCTACAGATGCTTCTTAAGAGTTACAAAGTTTAGAGGTCAAAAGCTTAGGGCTGCAAAGTCCTCTATTCTGCAGCGGTCTCTATTGACTTATAGGTTCAGACAGTCTTAGGTATTTCTTACTCTATTGCATTGAATTTATCCTATACAAAGAGAATTTAAATAAATAACTCTTCCAGTAACGTCACCAATTAAGTGATCACGAAGGGTGTTTCATGTACCTGCAGTAAGTGTTGGATAACAACAAATACGTTACAGTACCGAATGTCTAAATTTTAAATTAGATATTCTTGAAATATTTTGAATAAATTGTCATTTCAGCTTTGAACCCAAGTGAAAGTGCAGAACCATTTTCCCAAAAAAAAAAAAAAAAAAAAAAAGGTGTAGAACCTTATCTTGAACTGGTGAAATGATCATACATTTTGAATAATATATTATATTGACAAATGAATTATGTAATCGCATCCAATACGTTGAAATGAATCCAACAGATTTTTTTTAAAAAAATACACGTCAAAATATATAACTCCTTCTTTGCCTTACGAAAATGTAGTATAACATAAAAAAAACTGTCATTGATCCAAACAATAAGCGACTTATTCCAATGTAGTTAATGAAAAAGGGAGATTTGCATACATATCACATTATTCTTATGTATTTATATATGTATAACTTAAATTTTAATTTCTACATATATAACATCTAATTTTTTTAACATCACATCAAAAATATTACCATTCATAACTCTTTAAAATGAAATGCATATTTTCAAGATAATAAAATATATAATTTTACATATATGTAAATATATAAGAATTATATGATATGTATGTAAATCTTTCTAATGAAAATTATCTTCCAATTTTATATATTTATTTTTAAATTTTGAGCATTTTATCTTCTCATGAGTCTGATATAAATTATATTGTAATATCTTAATATTAATTAAACCAAAATAATAAGTGAATAGTGATTCATGATAATGTCTTCATGGTTGGGTTTGTGAGTATTAGTCCTTCACGCTTGAATCTAGAGCTACTTACGATTACTGTATGGTTATCATCCATTTCGGATTCAGATTCTCCCCAAATTTGCTGTGTAGTTTTTAAATCCAATTATTTATACGTTTTAGAACGGTTGTATGTCAGATGGTTGAACTGTTTAAAATCATCTTAATTATAAAACAGTAAATTCAATCATCCAATCTTGATCTTGATCGCAAGTAATAAAATAGTCAGCACTAAAAGTGACGAAGTTAAAAAAGCTTATATTTTTAGCTTTATATATTATATATTAGAAGTAGGATTTATATTTTTTAGCTCAATAACTTAATGAGTCAAATAAAATAAATTTTTTTTTTTTGCTCGTTTACTTAATAAGCCAAGCCGAATGATATAAGAGTTTTCTCTAACTTAATTTATTTACACCCTGAGACAAAAGTTTGCATTTTGATGATCCAATCAAGATGATTGTTTAAGTATAATCACCTTGTGTTCTCTTATGACATTTAGGGCAACTAGTAAGGCACTATTCATTGTAGACATCAGTGAAAATGATGGTAGGAAATGAGTAGAAATAAATTTGGATAAGGTTAAGGTAGTTTTAGACTTCTCACTCACATCATATTAAAAATTTTGAAAGCTAATTAGAAAAATTAATAGCCTTAGTAAATTTATATCAAAGTTAGGGGAAAGAAACATCCCACTCTTCCATGCCTTTAAGAAGACAAACCAAATCTAATAGGGCAAGGTTTGTAACTGGCTTTTTCAAAAATTGACGAAGTATTTGACTCCGAGCTAATGTTGAGCTGTCCAAACTCAAAGAGAATCGTTGTCCAAGAGGAAGAAAAAAAAGGCAATTTATAACCCATCATTTCAACAAGATCTTAAGGGAGTCAAACATCCCCGCAATGGATAAGTTGATTCTTGCTCTAGTTACATGGTGTATTAAACTCTTCTTTAAAACCCAAAGATTATGTGGTCATAAAACTTATCTCTGATAAATTTTGCTAAAGCCAAAACTCTCGAGCAAACTTATGAAGTTGTCAGTAGAATTGAGTGAATTTGATGTGTGATACATCTAAAGAATAGCTACTAAAACATAAACCATCACCAACTTTTATCATCACTCAATCTTAACTTTGAAGCTTCAAATAATTAAGATGTGTATAAAGCCTTACTCACGAGTCTTCAATGTGCAATTAAAGCTGGGGATATGAATCTATAGGTTTATTGTGATTCCCAACACATAACAAACCAAATTTTTGGGAGCTATTAGGTTAGATATTATATTCTCACAAAATATCTTGAGAATGTAAAAAACAAAAATCTTTAAGATCCAAAAGTTCTTAATTGGTTATGTGGCATGAAAAGAACATTAAATCATTGATTTGACTACGAATTCAAGCACTCTAATGCCATCTATTCTCAAGATGAGTGAGCCATCAATCAATGAAGAGTAAATCTTTTCCAACACATTATCTAATTGTTGACCTTCATATATATACCAAATTTCAAATCAAGAAAATATGATGAAACTTACAAGTGATACTTATTATGAATTAAAGTTGGAATTGCCTCGAGTATTGTCGAAGCTATCCGAACAATAATTATTCATAAAATGAGTCATATCAAGGCACTTAAAAAAAGTCAAAATTATTCATTAACATCGTTCACCTTATCTCAATCCTTGCATAAATGCAAATATTACAATTTTGTGCATACACATGAAGTCGGTGGCACATAATTTGAAATACATGGGGATGGTAAAAAAAAATAATAATGAGCGAGCATATAATATATATGCTTTATATAATTATGCACTATGTTAATAATAAAATATATATATAAATGAAGCTAAAATTAGTTTTAATATATATGAATTAACTTCTTTAGATAATTAGATTATATATAGTTCATAATATTATAACTTTGTTAATGTTGCGTGCTAGAAAGCTAGTTGCGGTAGAATAAAAGTTTACGCCTTAGCTTTGTTGTGAAATCCATACTACGATATTTGAAAAATGAATAAAAAAATTTTACGTGGAAAAACCCTGAAGAGGGGAAAATCACGGCTAGCCCAAGAAAATCCTTCTATGTCTCTCTTTCGGAGTACAAAGTTTTTCGATAACGGGATTACAAAATTGTATTTGAGAAAGCCTGACAATGAGAATCCCAAAATCAGGTAACAACAGCTATATGGTAGTGGTTAGTATACATTATAGCTTGATTGATGATGGTGAACAATGGCGGTTGCGGCCGATGATGTCGGCGTGGTGATGACCGGAAGATGGTCGATCCAGCCGTAGTTGGCTGTTGGCGGCCTAGCGATAGTCGATGATGACGATGATCGATGGTGGTGGTAGCGGCGCGATGGTCAGCGAACCATGATGGTCCGTGGATGGCCGCGGTGATGGTCGGCGGTGATGACCGACGGTGGTTGATGATGATGATGATCGATGGTGGTGGCATGGCGGCTGGCGATAACGATGCGTCGGAGATGACCGGCACTATGGTGGCGATGATGACCACAGTGGTTGCGAGACCGATGATGGTCACGATTATGTTTGGAGGATCTTTAAGCCTGGCTCTCTTCTCTTTAGCTTGGGCTCCCCTCATATGAAGAATGAGAGGCTATTTATAGATTGGAGGGATGACATTTCTGTAAATACATGCAAAATCCAAACCACTCCATCGGATGACTCAAAATGATTCCATTGATCATCAGATATATTTTAAGTATTTGAATGCTCAAATGACGCCAGAAGCAAGAGATCTTGGGCTTGTTAGATATGGCTCGTTAAGATTCTCGATTTAATAATAAACACTTCATATTTAGAAACTGTTTAGGGATTTGACTGATATCCAAAGTTTCTAATGATATTTTAAGTGCTTGATCTGAACTAGTTTCGACTTATGATCATATTGCTTTTAACATCAAGATTCATGCTTCTACTAGAAGAATTTTTAGTGTAATATTTGTTGCCCTCTTATTTTTGGATGACATTATCTCTATTATCCAAAAATATATGCTAAATAATTGAAAATAACAAATTCTTCAATGAAATTTGCGGGTTCATTAAACATATAGTTTGAGAGAACAGATCTTCATGGGTGCATAAGATTATGATCACGGTGCTGCAAGTGCGTGTGGTGCTTTAGGCAACTCGGGGTTATGGTCCCGTATGGATATACGGCCAGGCAGCATTTCATGCGTGCATCGCATCGTTCACGATGCATGACTATATAAAAGGCTCCATGAAGTGCCCGTGCTGCACGCACGATGAGCAATTTTTCAATTTTTTCCAGTTTTTCTATTTTTATTTTTCCTTTTGCCCATATAGTCTATAAAAAAGGTCAAGTAAGGAGATAGAACTCACATATGCTTTAGTGTTCTTCTGCGTTTGATGAGAAATTATCTTGTAGAAGTTCAAGGGCTAGGGTAAAAAAAAAAAATTCTTTTCTTTTGTCGGTGAATCGATCTTCTCCTTAGAGAAGATCATTATCTTATCGAGACCCAAGCTCGCGGTGAGGCTTTGATTTTGCCTAGAGAGAGGCGTCAACTGTCCTCGTCAGATCGACCGGGTTCGGAGGTGATCAAGGCCCATAGTTCATATGGCGAGGCTCTGATTTTTCATCGAGAGACGTCCAATCGTCGGCGGGTTTGGAGGCGATCTACGGAGTTCATCTGGCCGAGGCTTTTTCCCTCGAGAGGCATTAACGCCCCATCGGATCGAGGTTTGGAGGTGATCAATCGATAGATCATCGAGGCTCCGCTTTCTCTCGAGATAAGTGTCTGTCTCGTCGGAGTGAGTTTGGACGTGATCAAGGCTCGTAGTTCATACAATGAGGCTTCGATTTTCTCTCTCGAGAGATGTCAACTGTCCTCATCAAACCGACCAGGTTTGAAGGCGATCAAGACCCGTAGTTCATACGGTGAGGCTCTGGTTTTCCCTCGAGAGATGTGTCAACTGTCCTTGTCGGACCGACCGGGTTTGAAGACGATCAAGACCCATACAATTTGATTAACCTCTCAGATGCCTCTAGTTTCTGTAGAATGGCCCTGAATGGTAAATGGGTATAAACATCAATGGTGTGAGCTTGGAAGTATGGACATAATTTTTGCGCTGAGAAAACTAAAGCTGAAGCCATCTTATCTGCCAGTGGATAACAACTTTCTATATCAGAGAGAATTTTGCTCACATAGTAAATTGGACGTTGTATTGCATTTTTCTCTTGCACTAAAACTGAGCTTTTTGTGTGGGAAGAGACTACGAGATATGCGTATAACATCTCTCATTGGATATGCATGAATAGTAAGGGTGGAGATGCTAAATATTTCCTTAGTTTCTTAGAACCAGCTTGACATTTATCAGTCCACTGAAAATTATTATTTTTAGCTCATTTAATATTTTAAAGAATGGTAAGTACTTATCCCTAGAACGGGCTAAAAAGAGAGATAAGACAGTAATTCTTCCATTCAAGCATTGAACTTCTTTGATATTCTTCGGAGGAGTCATATCTCTCAGTCCTCTGATTTTCTCGGGATTAGCTTCAATCCCACAATGGGTGACCATGAACCCAAAAATTTTTTTTGACGTAACCCCAAAAGTACACTTAGTCAAATTAAGTCGCATGTTATAACGGCAAAAAAGGTTAAGCATATTTTTAAGTCAGAAATATGTTGTGATTTTTTTAAGCTTTTTACTAATATATCATCCATATATACCTCCATTGTGTGGCTTTAAAAACCTTATTCATAAGGTGTTGATATGTAGCCAAAGATTTTTTAACCCGAACGACATAACTTGGTAACAATATAAACCTTTATATGTTTGAAATCATGTGGCTTCTTCATCTGTTGGGTCCATTTTTATTTGGTTGTAACCTGAGTAAGCATTTAAAAAATTGAGCATTTGATGCCTAGACATAGCATCAACCAACTAATCAATTCGGGGAGGGAAAAACTATCTTTCGAGCAAGCTTTACTGAGATCAGTGTAATCAATACACATTCTCCAAATTTCATTTGCTTTCTTAACCATGACAACATTTGCTAGCCATATATGGTAATATACTTCTTGTATGAATCTCATTTCTAAGAGCTTGTTAACTTCTTATTCAATAGCTTGGAGGCGATCAGGTGCAAAACTCTACTTCTTTTGGATGATCGGTTTGAATGTTGGATCAATCTTGAGGGAGTGCTTGATCACATTGGGGTCGACCCTAGGCATATATGTCAGACTCCAAGCAAAGATGTCTTGATTTTTGCACAAGAAGTCTATATATTTTGCCCTCTGTTCATCTGAGAGTAGAGATCTGACTTTCACTATTCGTAAAGGTTGGTCATCTGACAATAAAATAGGGAGCAAGCCTTCTACAGGCGAAGCTCTTAAGGTACTTCTTTATCTCAAAACTTAAAATTCTTGATGCTGAAGGTTACTGAAGGGCATGGTTGAGCTTGTCTGAGGTAACATGATTGTGCTACTTGTTTATTTTCATAGACCACTCCAACCCCAATGGAGGTTGGAAATTTCATCTTAAGATGAGAAATTGAAGTAATTGCACCAAAATTTGATTGGAGGGGCCTTTTGAAGATAGCGTTGTACGTTGAATCTGACTTGGCCACTATGAATTGAATTGAATGAGTCATTTGTCAAGAATATTCTCTGAGGAGAACAGGAAGGGTTATTTCCCCCTCCACTTGCACAGGGCATTATCAAACCCATATAATGGTCCTGCAATGGGTTGGACCTTGATAGGAAACTTGGACTCCTTCTAAGTCTAAGCCATTAAAAGTGATGGAATGATCAATACGAGATTTCTTTAACTCTGTTTCTTCAGAGGTGGCAATGAGGACTTGATTAGATAGTAGTGGTCCTCCGCTTGTTTCAATTTCTCTATCGATGACTATTTTGTTATTTCTATGATTGTCTGGTTGCCCCGATTGAGTTATGTTTGATTGATTGATTCACAAATCAACGTAGATATCCTTATTGAATGAGCCTCTCAATTTCTTCTTTGAGTTGTTTACGCCTGATGTCCAGACTTCATGGAAGTGACAATATTGCTCGCACGAATTTAGTTTTAGCAGATGTGGCCACTTGATGGTCTCTTCAACTCGAATGGTCATCAAGACATTAACACGAGATGTGTTCAGTGGTGTATTTTTCTTTTTTGGTCGTGGTTCACGTCGTTGATGTGAGGGTCGTAGAGGGAGATCATGACTATCTTGTTATTTCTTTTGATGGGATTATCGATCTGTGTTCCCTAGGGAACACTTACATTTTTCTAAAGATTATTCAAATTATTTATGATGGGCATTAATAACCTCATCAGCAGAAATTTGTGCTTCCATACGATGAACCAAGTTGGCATATGAGCGGACCGTATCTCGCATTAGTGATAAGGAGAAAGGCCTAGGATGGAGCCCTCTAGGAAAAACTCCTCTTAATAGTTCAGGGTCTACTCTAGGTATTTAGCGAGCCTCTAAGGAGAGCATCTGGAAGTACTCCTTAAGTGAGTCACCCTCATTTTGACGAACGCCTAAGAGATGAGAGAAATCTTTAATGATCCTCCGATTTGCAATGAACTGTTCTATAAAAATCTTGGTGAGTTCGTCAAAGGTGTGGATGGATCCCTTTGAAGGGAGTATAACCAAGTGCGAGACTGACCCTTGAGGGTGACTGAAAAGACTTGACAAAGTAGTGTGTCAGGAGCTCATTGGATACGCATGATGGTCCAGTAATGGTCGATGTGTTCATATGGGTCAGTAGCCTCATCAAAAGAGTCGATGCTTCGAAGCTTGAACCCTACAAGAACATGAGGTTGAAGAATAATTTCAGTCAAAGGTGAAGACTCCTAATAGCCGCGATGAGAAGAAGGATGATTTTCATCTTTAAAATGGAATTCTTCTCGCACTAAGCGTTGTAATTCCACACATATAACATGATAGGTGGAATCAATAGGATGAGAACGTGCTAAGCTACCAGCAATAATTGGTGGATTGATAATCGGTTGAGCTGCAAGTGATGGATGAGTAGAACCAACTGTATCAAGGAGGTCAACATCACGGTCTGGAAGCGGAGGAACTTCAGCCTGATGGCTAGAAGGCCCGGTATTAGCATTTTAACCTTCTCTGGCTAACGATCGATCTTAGGGGAGATGTGTTTGCCACAGTAGTGGCTATCGTGTTTCTCATAAAAGTCGGATTAGCTCATTTTGAGACTTCCATTCAGCGCACATGACATTCTAGAGAGATTTCTATTGCACCTTCACCGATAGGATCATGCCTATCATGGGGAAGTGAGGTAGAAGCTTAGTGTCTTTGGTTTAAGGATTGGTTTGAGTGGCGGAGTTGGGCGGAGGCTCGTTATTCTTATTATTGCTTGGCCAAAATGCAGGTGTTCACAGAGATTGTGATTGTGAGATTTGATTCCCATAAACAGTGTCAAATTATTGTGTGCCAGAAAATCAGTTGCGGTAGAATAAAAGTTTACGCCTTAGCTTTGTTGTGAAATTCAACACACACACACACATATATTTGAAGAATGAATAAGAAACTCCAGAATTTTTACGTGAAAAAACTCCTGTGGAGGTGAAGAAAATCATAGGGCCTAGCCCAGTAAAAATCTTCCACTATGTATCTATTTCAGAGTACAAAATTTTCTCGATAACGGGATTACAGAATTGTATATGAGAAAGCTTGACAATGGAAATCCTAGAATTAGGTAACAATAGCTATGTAGTAGTGGTTAGGTTGTACAGTTATTGGTGGTAGTTGATGATGGTGAACAACGGCGGTTGGCGGCCGACGGCGACGATCGGCGGTGGTGATACCGTGAGATGCCCGCGATAACCGAGTAATCAGCGGTGATTGCGGTAGCAGTGTGTCGATGAACGATGTCGATGGTGGTGGCGGCCGGCCAAACAATAATGATGGCGATGGTGGTCAGCCGCAATAATCAACGATAGTGGTTGCAATGATAATAAACAACCAGTAAACGATAGTGATTGATGGTGGTTTTTGCGATGACCAGAATGGTGGTCGGCACGATGAATGCGATGGCGGAGATGCGACCGGGTAGTGGCCGACGATAATCAGCTGGTTGGAGTCGTCGGTGGTGGTAGCACGAAATGGTAACCGATTATGCTGGATGATCTTTAAACCCCTCTATTCTCTTTAGCCTCTCTTATGTGAAGAATGAGGGGCTATTTATAGATTAGAGAGATGGCATTATTGTAAATACATGCAAAATGCAAACCAGTACATCGAATCATCAAAATAATTCCCTTGATCATCTGATATAATTTAAGTATTTGAATGCTCAAATGAAGTCAGAAGAAAAAGATCTTGGGCTTGTTAGATCTGGCTTGTAAAGACGCTCGATTTGATCATAAAAATCCTATATTTAGGAACTATTTAGGGATTTAATTGATATTCTAAAGTTTTCAATGATATTTTTAGTGTTTGATTAGGACTAGTTTCGACTTAGAATCGGTTAACTTGACGTCATTAATGCTTGATGGAATTCTTATATATCAATTAATATTAGCATTTTGTATAAAGTCATATAATAGTTAAAAAAAGAAAATCAATCAAAAATAATCAAAATTTTCCTTACCGCAAAAGAAAAATATACATGTGTATATTAAAATAAATACCTTTAACTAATACAATCAAGTTAGATAAAATATATTTGTTTAGACATTGATGTTTAAAAATAAATAAATAAAAACTAATTTACATATGCATATGTTGTACATGATAATAAAAAATTTTAAAATAAATTATATATATATATATATATATATATATATATATATATATATATATATATATATATATATATATATATATATATATATAATCAAATATTAAATAATAATTAATTCTATAAATGTATCCAAGAAAAAAAATTCTATACGTGTAAAATAATATATTTAAACTAATTAAAACATTTGCCATTAAGTGTGATAAAATCATTAATGATTTCTTTTGTTAGCTTTAATTAATTATTTTATATTTTAATATATGTATAAGATAATAAGAAAATAAAATAATGTTGAAATCTGCCGTATCACATTTTCTGTGAAACTCCGTCCTTGGCCGTTCACTAGAAAACAAAAAAAATAAATAAACATGCCTAATACTAATCTTTGCATTGGAGGAGAAAAAATGGATGGCTCACGTGACTCTTCGCGGTTTTTTCTTTTCTGCTTTTCTCCCTCGTTTTAGACAGAGCGAAAGGGTCCGTCTCCCTCGAAAAAATATTAGGTGCGAAATTTAGATATAATTTTATGTTCATAATCTAATAGCAATATAATATTTATCTATTATAAAAAAAATACATTTTTTTTTCACTTAACAGTGATGTTATTGAACGGCGCTTAATAACGTCATTTATGTTACCACTCTCGTTGAATAGGAGAAGCGTCGTTGAATCGCGGAGAAATTTAATATATATATATATATATATATATATATATATATATATATATATATATATATATATATTTATGATAATATATTTTTTCCGACAAATCGAGCTCAGAGAAATAAAAAATCTCATTTTATTATTTGAAAAAAAGCATGAAGATGGAGCAATTCGGAAGTTATGGCGATGATATTTAATTTAGCGGATGATGTATTAAATAAAAATACATCGATAAATTTTAAACTATTTTATATGTATACTTTTGTAGGATTTATTAATGATATTCTTTGAATTCTTTTATTTAATATATATATTTCTACTGTTATGAGTTCTTCTGAGAGGCTTTGTTTGTTTTAGAACTTTTGGCGTGTATTTCTCTCTACGTGAGCACAACTCATTTTATCTAATTTTTTTTTCCAGATTTTTGACCCTATTTAGATATAATATGATTTATATACGTCATTACAAGTTGTTTGGAGGCTGTTTGGTTAATTTTGGGGGCAAATTTGCATGTGTACTTTCTGCACTCTCATGAGAGTATAGATAATTTTTTAAATTTCTGTCATATTTTTTGGCTTTTTTTGGAGAGAATATGTTAATTACATTCAACTAAAAATAATTTGGAGGCTCATTGGTTGATTTCTAGGAGTATTTTATATATATCTCTTATCATAAATTATTTTCATTTTTTATCAAATTTTTTGGCCTGTTTGGAGAGAATATATTTATTACATTTCATTAGAAGCAATTTGGAGGATGATTTGTTAATTTTTATGGGTGTTTGCATCTGCTCTCATCTCTTATGAGCACATTATTTTCATTTTTTGGTTAGATTTTTTGGCTGTTTGGAGAATATATTTATTACATTATTCTTGTATTTGTAGATGATTGGTTGATTTTTAGAGAAGATTTGTATTTATACTCTGTATACTCTCATGAGAGTACATATTATTTTCTCAATTTCTATCAGATTTTTTAGTCTATTTGGAGAGAATAAATTTATTACATTCGATTAGAAGCAATTTGGAGGCTCAGTGGTTAGTTTTTAGGGGAGATTTGCATCTGTAATATATGTACTCTCATGAGAGTAGAGATTATTTTTTCAATTTATGTTAGATTTTTTGGCCTGTTTGGAGAGAATAAGTTTATTACATTCCATTAGAAATAATTTGGAGGATAATTGATTAATTTTGGGGTGCAGATTATCATATGTACTCTCTATACTCTCATGAGAGTACAGATTATTTTTTCAATTTCTGTCAAATTTTTTGGCCTTTTTGGAGAGAATATATTTATTACATTTCACTAGAAGCAATGTGGAGGCTGATTGGTTGGTTTTATGGGTATTACATATTCTACTCTCATGAGAGAGTGCAAATTATTTTTTCTTAATTTCTATCAAAGTTTTTATCTTTAGAGAATAAGTTTATTATATTTCATTTGAAACAATTTAGAGGCTGAGTAGTTGATTTTTATGAGAGATTTATATTTGTACTCTCTGTACTCTCATGAGTGTACATATTATTTTTTCATTTTCTGTCAGATTTTTTAGCCTGTTTGGAGATAATATGTTTACTACCTTCCATTAGAAATAATTTGGAAGATGATTGGTTGATTTTTAGTTGAGATTTGCATTTGTACTCTTTGTACTCTCATGAGAGTACGGAGTATTTTGTCATTTTTTTCTAGTTTCTTTGGTCTGTTTAGAGAGTATATGTTTATTACATTCTATTAGAAGCAATTTGGAGAATGATTGGTTGACTTTAGGGGCAAATTACTATATGTATTTCCTGTACTCTCTGTACTCTCATTAGAGTACATATTATTTTTTTATTTTCTGTTAGATTTGTTGGCATGTTCAGAGAGAATATATTTATTACATTTCATTAAAAGCAAATTGGAGGCTGAGTGATTAGTTTTTAGGGGAGATTGACATCTGTACTCTCTATACTCTCATAAGAGTACATATTATTTTTTCATTTTTTATCAAATTTTTTGGACTGTTTGGAGAGAATATGTTTATTACATTCCATTAGAAGTAATTTGGAGGCTAATTGATTGATTTTTAGGGGAGATTGTCATCTGTACTCTCTGTACTCTCATGAGAGTACAGATTATTTTTTCATTTTCTATCAGATTTTTTGGCCTGTTTGGAGAGAATATATTTATTACATTCCATTAGAAATAATTTGGAGGCTGATTGGCTGGTTTTTAATTGAGATTTGCATCTGTAGTCTCTGTACTCTCATGAGAGTACATATTATTTTTCATTTTCTGTTAGATTTTTTAGCCTGTTTGGAGAGAATATATTTATTACATTCCATTAGAAGTAATTTGGAGACTAATTAATTGATTTTTATGAGAGATTGATATTTGTACTCTTTGTACTCTCATGAGAATACATATTATTTTTTCATTTTTTGTCAGATTTTTTTGTCTGTTTGGAGAGAATATGTTTATCACATTACATTAGAAGCAAATTAGAGACTGATTAGTTGATTTTTAGTTGAGATTTGCATATGTACTCTCTGTACTCTCATGAGAGTATAGATTTTTTTTTCATTTTCTGTTAGATTTTTTGGCCTGTTTGGAGAGAATATATTTATTACATTCCATTAGAAGCTATTTGGAGGTTGATTGGTTGATTTTTATGGGTGTTTTGCATCTGTACTCTCTGTACTCTCGTGAGAGTACATATTATTTTCTCATTTATGAGCTGTTCTGCATGTGACATATTAGTGTTTGTGCAGGTGAATGTGGTAAATGAGCAGTACAATAATGAAGTTGTGATGTTTAATGACTCAAATGTCGGGAAACTCTTTAGCACCACTGTTCAGAATGGAATGGAGGCCTATGCACTGTACTGTGATTATGCACATTAAACTGAGTTCAATGTTAGGAAGGATCATACTAGTTATTGGCTAACTCAGAAATTGAAATCAAAGGATTTTATGTGCAAAAGCAGTCAAGAAAGGCTCAATCTAAACTGCGTAGTAAAATTCCAGAAAATAGATACAAGGAGTGGTTGTCCGGCCATGATTATATTTTCTACTTATTTAGATAAGAATTGGAAGGTTAAAAAACATATAGAAACTCATAATCATTCATTGGCAAAGCCGGGTGACCTACATCTTCTTAGATCATACGAGAGGCATCGGCGATGAGAAAACTATGTTGAAGATAATGTGAGAGGAATTAGAAGCGGGTGTTGCTATCTAAGTGAGGAAGTTTGCAGCGTGGAGAATATTGGCTTCACAAAAAGGGATGCATTCAATTTCATCCAAAAAGAGAGAAGATCGAGGATTGCGAATGGTGATAGTAATGCATTAATACAACTATTCAAGGAAAGATAAGCGGAGGATGGGATGTTTGCATGGGATGTCCAAGTTGATGAGTCAGATAGCTTGGTTAATTTTTTTTTAGATCAATGGCATGTCAAGGATAGAATATGATTATTTTGGGGGTGTCATAATTTTTGATACAAGCTATCGACTCAATAAATATAATCTTGTATGTGCTCTTTTCGTTGGAGTGAGTCATCACTGGAAAAATGTCTTATTTGGAGTAGCCTTTCTATCAGAAGAGATAATTGAGTCATTCACATGACTATTCAAAATATTTCTCCGGTTAATGAGTGATAGGCATCCTATAACAATATTCACTGATCAAGACCAGGCAATGGTGAGAGCTATCGAAATTGCATTATCGCATACTCGTCATAAGTTGTGCCAATGGCATATTTCTAGAAAAGCTCCTTTGAAGGTACACTGCTTTAACAGTAATAAGACAGTGTAAAGTCTATTCTACACATGCATGAGCAAGTGTGATCACGAGGTTCGAGCAAGCTTGGTCTACTATGCTAGATGATAATTTACGATCATGCTTGTCTGAGCTTTATAAAATTAGAAGCAAGTGGTCCGCATTCTACAAAGACTCATTAATGAGAATCTTGTTAATGGTAGTCCATGAATAATGTATGTCATGAATCTCTAAACCAACAAGTTCAATCATAGATTATTTCTTGGGATTGGAGAAGGTTATCGACACATGGCCAGAATGAACATGATGAAGATTTCAAGTGCAACCAGTCAACAATTGTTCCTATTGTTAAGACCAGCCCAATTTTGAAACAAGCTACTATGTTTTACACAAGAAAGCTTTATACAATGTTTGAGGAAGAATTTTTGCATGGTGTTGGAGGATTAGCGATATGTGTGATCCCATGGAGTATTTGGTGAGAAACTTAGAGAATAAGAGTTCTTCTGAAATATGGACTATTCATTTTGACAAGATAAGCCTAAATATAACTTGTAGTTATAAAAAATTTGAAATGATGGGATTGCTTTGTGCCCGCTGCATCCGAGTTCTTAGTCAGGAAGATATTGTGCATTCCGGATAAGTACCTTCTCATGCAATTAGAGCAAATAGGGATATCTACTTTGAGTGTGCTCACAAGAACTTACAAGATGTGGAAGGCAATGATGGAAATGAAACTGACATTATTTTTCGGAACCACGTCAATCGATATGCATATCAAATAAGCATCAGGGCACATGGTAATAAGAAAGCAGAGGAGTACATGCTTAGATCATTAAAAAAACTATATGATAATGTCGACTCTATATTATATGAATTCACCTCCATGACGAAACTAAGAAGAAGAAGTCAACCAATGAGATAAAGAAATGACATTTTAAAGGATCCAGTTAAGCGAACCAAAGGGGTATTTCAAATGCAAGGCTTAAGGGATATTGGGAAGAAGAAAGCCAAGAGTAATTTTCTTTTTGCCTCTAAAGTTATAGTATTTGCATATTATTTTTAAACTTTAAACCATCATTCTTTTGTTGTTATAGAGTCCAAAGAACAATCTGAGAGGGGTGGAGAATATATAGAGTCACCAATTGCAACACCTTTTTCTATTATTCCTGAGTGCTTTTCAGAGGTATGCATCAAAAACATGTCAAACATGCTTTTATATATCATTAACTAATACGATATTCTATTTCTAGGAATTTAACTCAAGCTCAACAATCAATCAGTCGGCTGAAGAGTACACTAAGCTGATGATAGATATCATTACAGGGAAATAATTTAGTGCATTACATCATTTATTTGTGTGTTCTTCGACTATACACACGTTAATGCCAATTATAATCATAATTACGTTATAACAATCATTTCTATAGGAACAAAGAGATTCTTTGATGAGTTTCTTTTACTTAACATAGGCACATGAGCACTCATATCTAGGGGATTCGTTGAGGAAGACATTGTTACAGTCATAGGCTTTCTTCGGTGCTGCTGTGAAACCATCTCTGGAAGTCAAGGCTGAAACAAACAGGTAGTACTAAGCTCTGAACTAACGGTTCAATTTCCTTTTTTGAAATTTAAGAAGATTAATTTATGAATGACTCATTATATCGATAATTGTTACATTCTTTTTGATTTCTAAAAATCTAGATAATCATTAAGCTTTTGGGCGATCAAATTAAATGATCTAGTTTGGAGATGTTGTCGTAGCTACAATAGAGCATGAGAGGAGCTAAATCACTTCAATGCCCATAGGCGGTGGTCATTACCCGCCTATTAGCTTGTGTGTAGATGAAGGTAAATTTAGAGCAATAAGTAGATGTAATAATGTTAATCAAAAATGAATAAGTTAGGAGACATTCTTGTCTTTGTAACAATATTTCTTTAGCTTTGAAGGCTGCTTGCTTCTGGATTTGTTCCGCGTAAATATGTTGTGCTTCTCCATTCTACTTTTAGTTTGTAGCATTATGTATGTGAATGAGAATAATGGTTTATTAATGTGTCTACTTTGATGTAATCAAGTATCATTTAATAATGATTTTGTGTGATGATTTTTTTTCCTATTATTTTGCATTATTATAGTTAGGGTTCATTAATTTGTGAAGCAAGGAAGATGAAAATCATGTTAAATAAATTGCTTAATGAGCAATTTTTGTCTATTCCATGCATTTTTTTTTTTGCTTGTTTCTTCCTCAACATTTATTTATTTACTTTTGGCTTATTTTTTTTCTTGCTTTACAGTCCATTGATGTCATGGATTACTCATTTCTGATTGGTGTTGATGAGGGGAAAAAAGAACTAGTTGTACAAATCATCAATTACATGAGGCAATTTTTTTTAACTTTTTCCAATTTGATTATCTGTATATTTGGATTGCTTAACACTGGACATCAAGCGTGCAAGGTGCAATGTCTTGAGGGTCACCATTGTTCCTAATTTTTTGTTGCTTGTTTATTTCTCGATGGAGGTGTGTGTTCCAACTACTCAATACAGAGATGAAAGCATTATTTCAATCAATTTGGGTGTTATTTTCATGAAAAATGTTCTTTAAATATACCAAATCATTATTTTTCAAATTTCTTTTTTATGCTATATGTCTAATATTTTATGAAGGGTTTATAACAATGTGTGCTATGTGAAATGAAAATAAAATGTGTTAATCCTTCATTCTTACACGTTCTTCTGCAATAAATTTGGTAATTTGTAGTTCATTTGTTTCAATTTTTAGGTAGATGATGATGAAGGCTTAATTATGTAAGTGATGATGTTGAATCGAGGTTGTCAATTGAACTCACATTAAACAGTTTTCAGAGAGAGAGTGTGTGTGTATGTGTGTATTGAATTGTGTAACTTTGTATCGATCTTCGATCCTTTATTTTTATATTTTGGATGATATTGTTTGCGCTACAATGATCAATCAGATGTGCATAATTTAAAAAAAATAAACATAAATCGTGTATCTCTTGATGTGGTTGATTCTCAAATTCTACTTGAGATGTTCTAATGATTTAATAAATTGGTTGATTTGAGTTAACAATATTGAGCTGTCAATCTTTGTTATGATTGACTGACATCCTCATATCTGAAATAACGCTTATCAAAGCAGATAATTGTGCAAAATATACAATTTAAGAAAACTAAACTAACCCAAAGATTACAAAAAGCTATTAAGATCACTAAATACTCGTTATAAGCAAGAAAATTTATTTGGAATTATTTTTATTTTTAATTTTCTATATTTTACTTTTATTGATATTTTCATTTAAAAATAAAATTTATTCGATAATGATAATTATTTCAAAACCATTCAAAATAAATAAAAATTATTTCAAATATTTCTATAAATAATATTTTTTGTTTTTAAAAACAAAAACAAAAAATGTTTTTAAAACTTATTAAATAAAAATGACTAACAAGAAATAAAAAAATGAAAGTAATCCCTATCATGCACTAAGCCATAAAATTAGAGCAATTCAAGTAAATTAAAGTTAATCGAATGGTTGTCTAAAATTCCATAATGAGTTTTTTTTAATAGATTTTTATTTTGTGCACATTATTTATTCAAAATTATTAAGCACATTTTGTAATAAATTTAAGTTAATAAACCTTTTATCTTAATTTATCGAAAATATTTTTAAAAAAATTGAAATTAAGCTTAATATCATTGTTTTTTATTAATTCACTTTCCAAATTTTTTTTGAAATGATTTCAAGCATTTTAGATTAAAAAAGCTAAAATTCATGCCAAAACGACTTGTGATGGAATAAAACATATTCTCTCAAATAGGCATAAATTAAATTGGTTTGTACTCTCATGAGTCAGATCAAAATAACTCAAAAAAATCGACCTCAAATTGCTCGTGGTTTGTAGTTAACACATTCTTCCCAAGCGAGAATAATTGAAAAAAAAAAAGGAAATAATCTGTACTCTTGAGGAGTACAAAATAAATGAAAAGCTCAAAAAGTTAAGATTAAGGCTCAATCAACTGTTTGAATAAAGTAAATATTTCCTTTCCAAATAACAAAGTGGAAAAAATTGTGAATTGGTATGTACTCTCATAGGCTAAAAATTGAAAAAAAATTGAGTGAATGTACTCTTATGAGAGTACAGAGAGTCTGAGATCAAAATAACTCAAAAAGTAACAATAGCCTCCAAATTGCTCCAAATGGTTTGTAGTAAACACATTCTTCCCAGTTGAGAAAAATTGAAAAATAAGGAAATAATCAACTCTTAGGGAGTATAGTACAAAACAACCAAGAAGTTAATATTAAAGCTCAATCGATTGAATATAGTAAATATTTTCTTTCAAATAGGCTAACAAGTGGAAAAAATTATGTAGAATTGGTTTATGCTCTTGTAGTCTGGAGAATCAAATATAAAACAAAAGTAACTTAAAACCTCCAAATTGCTCCAAATGGTTCGTAGTAAACACATTCTTCCCAAGTTGGCCAAAAAAATTGGAAAAAAAAAATAAGGAAATAATCTATGCTCTCAGGAGAGGATAGAGAGTACAACTGAAAAATAGCTCAAAAAAGTTAATATTAAGGCTCCAATCAATCTGTAATTGAATATAGTAAATATTTCTTTCCAAACAAAGTGAAAAAATTGAAATTTTCTAATGAGAGTACAGAGTACAAAACAACTCAAAAAGTAACCCATCACCCAAATTGCTCCAAATGGTTTGTAGTAACACATTCTTCCAAGCCAAAAATTGAAAAAAATATGAAATAATTTGTACTCTCAAGAGTACAGAGTACAGAAAACAACAAAAAAAAGCTAATATTAAGGCTCCAATCAACCAGAATGAATCTAGTAAATATTTTCTTTCCAAACAAAGAACAAAAGTGGAAAAAAATAGAATTACTCATGGAGAGTATATAGATGCACAAAATAGCTTAAAAAAGTAACAAAAGCCCAAATTGCTCCAAATGGTTTGTAGTAAACATATTCTTTCCAAACAGCCATAATAAGGAAAAACTGAGAAAAGTATGCTCTCAAGAGAGTACAAAGAGTACAACCTAAAAATAACAAAAGGCTAATATTAATGCTAATAAACTTGTAATGGAATCTAAAATATTTTTTCCAAATAAATAACAAAAGTGAAAAAAATTATGAATTGATGTACTCATGAGAGTAGAGTACAGATGTTTAAAAAAGTAACCCCATCAGCCTCCAAATTACTCAAATGGTTTGTAGTAAACATATTCTTCCAATAAGAAAAAAAAAGAAAAATCGTACTCAAGAGAGAGAGAATTAAAAACAAAAAAGCTAATATTAAGGCTAATCAACCTCAGTAATTGAATAGTAATATTTCCTTTCCAAATAAAGTAACAAAAGTGGAAAAATTATGAAATTGGTCTGTACTCATGAGAGTACAAAGAGAGTATACAAAATAAAAAAAGTAACCCAAATAGCTTCCAAATTGTTCCAAATGGTTTGTAAACATATTCTTTCCAAAGAGCCACACAAGGAAAAAAATGAGAAAGTACTCAAGAGAGTAGAGAGTACACGCAAAATAAATAAAAGGCTATTTCTAAACCCAGAATGGAATCTAGTTAATATTTCCTTTCCAAACAACAAAAATGGAAAAATTAAAATTGGTCCCTCATGAGTACTGAGGCACAAAATTTAAAAAAGTAACCTATCCCAAATTGCTCCAAATGATTTGTAAAACATATTCTTTCCAAACAGCCACAATAAGAAAAAAAATTGAGAAAGTCGACTCAAGAGAGTACAGAGAGTACAGCAAAAAATAGGCTAATATTAGCAATAAACCCATAATGGAATCTAGTTAATATTTTCTCCAAACAGATAAAATTAGTATAGAAAATTGGTAGTCTCTCATGAGAGCAGAGATGTAAAATAGCTAAAAAATAACCAAAAAATTTCAAAATTGCTTCAAATGGTAGTTAACATATTCTTTCCAGCCAAAAAAGTCGGAAGAAATTGAATTGGTCTGTACTCTCAGAATTACAGAGTACATGCAAAATAAGTCAAAAGTAACCCTCACCAAATTGCTTGAAATGGTATGTCATAAACTTTTTTTCTCCAAACAGCCGAAAGTAAAAAATTGAGAAAATGTACTCAAGAGAGTAGAGAGTACACATGTTAAACAAATTCAAAACTAATATTAAGCTAATCAACCAGTAATGGAATCTTAAATATTCCTTCCAAACACCAAAAAAAACTAGAAAATGATCTAGTACTCTCATGAGTACAAAGAGTACAAATTAACTCAAAAGCAACATCCCCAAATTGCTTCAAATGGCTCATGAACATTTTATCCTTCAAACAAAGAAAGAAAGGTTAAAAAATTGAGGAAATAGTGTTACTCTCTAATATGACATACTACAAACATGCTCAAAGAAACTAATAGATTTCTAACACACACAATCTTTAAAGATATTCTCTAAAATATCAAATAATGTGAAAATACAGAAATGATATTACCTCATAGAAGATAAGATACACATGCAAATTCAAACCAACAAGTATCCCAACTCTCCTTATAAGGCTGATTCATTGTTGATGTATTAATAAACATCCCACAGTCGACACTATTTTGTTGGACTGGTAGCCCACTCATCATTTCGATTGACCATTTTATGGGATCTCTCTCGAAAGACTCGCCAGCATCTTCGACAAGTAATTTGATCTATAAAGTAAGAAATAAAGTCAATAAGTAGGCACAAAATATGCAAAATAAACAAATGAGAACAGTTCTAATCTCGTGAAGAATGACCTTAGTTGGTTTGGCAATGAATCATAAAATACCAAGCTTTCTTAATATGCCCGTGGAGTGTCCAAGGTTAATTATTTATAAAAGAAAGAGTAGCTCATTTGATACACTATTCAGACATGTCGATGAACATTTTGCTTTTAGTCATATTTAGCATAACTCGCAAGAAGTGAAGGAAAGTTTATAATTAGTGGCTTCTAACAATCTAAACTAGAAAGGATCATATTACCCAAAGTTTTATGGAGTAACTTACCCAGGTGCATGAAACATACAAATAGGGACATATAGACATAAAATTTCTGGCCAAGAAAAGGCGAAGGCATCAACATGCAGCACTAGACATCGCCGAACTCGTCAACCTGGCCTCATGCAATGATGATATTCCTATCCGCGAATACGCTATCTTCCCTACATGTGAGAAATATGAGAATATGAGCCTAATTAAATGAATAGGGTATTTTATGTATACAAAAGGAGTTGAATGAAAAATGACTTACTTCTCCTTGATTTGGGAGCAAGAAGTGTTGATGAGCTGCATCATTGGCTTGGGCAGGACATCTCTTGATGAGAAAATGATGATTTGATGTGCCTTACGGTTGCAAGAAATTAGTGATGAAGAGCTAGATTCACCGAAGTAAGGCTCAATCTGCTAAGTTGATGCACCACGCTCCTCAACCACCACTGACAACAAATGGTTCAACCACGATATTGGAGCATCTTTGCAAACCTAAAAAAATTTTAGTGAAATCACTACTATTATAGTTAAATTAAAAGAAAGTAAAGCAATACCTCTTCTCATTTCATCCCTGTGTGGAGGCTACAACAGAGTTATCTCCTGCGTGACTCTCTAGATGTTAGTGTGAAAGGAGGATGATATAGCTTTTCTTCTCATCATCGATGAGCCTTCACCACGCTCAATCTTTGAGAGTAAGCTACAGCATCTTCATGCGGTTGAAGCCTCCAGAGCTTCCCCATAGTGGCCTCTAGGGGTTTCCCTGGAAGCCTCCCGAGGGCTTCTCAGTGGAAGTCTCCTGGGAAGCCCTTTGGTAGCCTCCGAGCCTCCCCTGGTAGCCTCTACCACAGAACCCATGGTAGCTCATGGGGAAGCTCTTGTGGTAGCCTCCATAGGTGCTGCCCCTATGATAGCTTCCTCAGGAGATTCCCCTATGGTCGCCTCCACAGGAGCTTCTCCCATACTAGGGATGCTAGGACCTGGCCCAAATACCATAGCATACTACACCAAATCAATTCCATTCATTCTCTGTCATTGATGCTTCAAAAGATGATACTCTCTCAACAGAGCCGAGTATCCTCTCATGTGAGCTTTCTAAATGGCTACTAGTAGAGGGCGGGCAATGTTTCAAGGAGCCAGGTCTCCTCTTCTTATATGTCATCAAATGAAAGGCAGACTTGTGTTACACCGATAAAAAAAATATGATACTTTATAATATGAATGAATACATTTTAATATAAATAAAGTGAAATTATTTTACGTCACCTTATGACCTTCCAAACCAGTGAAAGACTCATCTACAAACTTTATTTTTGGCCATCATTAACATACTGGCTTTGAGAGGAAGAGCGACCTTATGATGGCTATGCTCCCAAGTACAATGAATATTTATATAAGCTAACTTCAATGCATCAAATAATACATATCTAAGATGTAGAGCGTACCATTAGAAGAGTGACAAAGTCACTCATGTACCCGGGTCTCTTATGTGTCTAAATTTTTAATGTAATACCATCAAATTGTAAAACTAGAAAGACCCAAATGGCCTCTGCCCAATTGTACTTCACAAATTTGTCTATGTCATCGACATAAGAAATCAATTCCGACACCACTCTGTAGTTTTGATATATAAAAAAAGATCTGAAAGTAAAAAAATGTATGTACAACGCATAAAATTGGTTAAAGCGATCAAATCCTCAAGTTTATTCTTAATGTCCACTGAGCTGAACTTCGACGGTGGGATTTCTGCCATATGACCTTCTCCCCTCTATTTGTCATCCCTATAATTAATGCAACTTCATTGGGGGTGAAAGGAATGCATTGGCCACCAAAAAGAATGCTTGCTTCTCTATATCCCAAGACGATTGATGACTGAGTCTTGTTGAATTTCATGTAGTAATAAATTGATGCAAAGCCTCCTTAAAATGTTAATAACTTCATAGAAAACATCTGAGACATTATCGAACATTGCTCTAGTGGTGGTAGGCCTGCATCTGGAAGTTATCTTTTTCTCGAACAATTAGTTCAAAAAAATCAACCAATCAGTCTCCAAATTGCTTCTAATGGAATGTAATAAATATATTCTCTCCAAACAAACCAAAAAATATGATAGAAAATGAAAAAAATAATATGTACTCTCATGAGAGTATAGAGAGTACAGATGTAAATCTCCCCTAAAAACTAACCAATCATCCTCCAAATTGCTTCTAATAAATTGTAATAAACTTATTCTCTCCAAACAGGCCAAAAAATTTGATAGAAATTGAGAAAATAATATGTACTCTTAAGAGAGTACAGAGAGCACAGATGTAAATCTCTCCTAAAAACTAACCAATCAACCTACAAATTGCTTCTAATGGAATGTAATAAACATATTCTCTCCAAACAGGCCAAAAAATATAACAAAAAATGAAAAAAAAAATTTGTACTCTCATGAGAGTACAAAGAGTATAGATGCAAAATATCCTTAAAAATTAACCAATCAGTCTCCAAATTACTTCTAATGGAATGTAATAAACATATTCTCTCCAAACAGGCCAAAAAATCTGACAAAAAATGAAAAAATAATCACTACTCTCATGAGAGTACAGAGAGTACAGACGCAAATCTTTCCTAAAAACCAACCAATCAGCCTGTAAATTACTTCTAGTGGAATCTTATAAACATATTATCTCCAAATAGTCCAAAAAAATTTGATAGAAAATACCAAAACAATCTGTACTCTCATGAGAGTACAGAGAGTATAGATACAAAATACCCTTAAAAACTAATCAATCAGCCTCCAAATTACTTCAAATGGAATGTAATAAATATATTCTCTCCAAAAAGGCTAAAAAATCAAACAAAAAATGAAAAAATGATCTATACTCCCATGAGAAAATAGAGAGTACAGATGTCAATCTCCCCTAATAACCAATCAATCAGCCTCCAAATTGCTTCTAATAGAATAATAAACATATTCTCTCCAAACAAACCAAAAAATCTGATAGAAAATGAAAAAATAATATGTACTCTCATGAGTAGAGAGAAAGAGATCAATCTCCCAAAACTTAATTAATCTCCAAATTGCTTCTAATGAAATGTAATAAACATATTCTCTCTAAATAGGCCAAAAAAATGACAGAAAATGAAAGATTAATCTGTACTCTCATGAGAGTACATAGAGTATAGATATAAAATACTCCTAAAAACTAACCAATCAGCCTCCAAATTACTTCTAGTGGAATGTAATAAACATATTCTCTCCAAACAGGCCAAAAAATTTGATAAAAATTAAGAAATAATCTGTACTCTCATGAGAGTACAAAGAGTATAGATGTCAATCTGCCCCCAAAAATAATCAATCATCCTTCAAATTACTTCTAATAGAATGTAATAAACTTATTCTCTCCCAACATGCCAAAAAATCTGACATAATTTGAAAAAGTAATCTATACTCTTGTGAGAGTACGGAGAGTACATATGCAAATCTCTCCTAAAAATCAACCACTCAGCCTCCAAATTACTTCTAATGGAATGTAATAAACTTATTCTCTCCAAAACCAAAATTTGATAAAATTGAGAAAATAATATACTCTCATGAGAGAACGAGATGCAAATCTCTCTAAAATTAACCAATTTCATAAATTTCTTAATGAATGTAATAAACATATTCTCTCCAAAGCAGGCCAAAAATTTGATAGAAAATGAAAAATAGTGCTCTCATGAGATCACAGAGAGTACAGATGCAAAACACTCCTAAAAATCAATCAATCAGCCTCCAAATTGCACCTAATGGAATGTAATAAGCATATTCTCTCCAAATAGGCCAAAAATTTGACAGAAAATAAAAAAATAATATGTACTCTCATGAGAGTACAGAGAGTACAGATGCAACTCTCCCATAAAAACTAACCAATCAACCTCCAAATTGCTTCTAATGGAATGTAATAAACATATTCTCTCCAAACAGGCCAAAAAATCTGATAAAATTTGAAAAAATAATATGTACTCTCATGAGAGTACAGAGAGTAAAATACCCCTAAAAATTAACCAATCAGCCTCCAAATTGCTTCTAATGAAATGTAATAAATATATTCTCTCCAAAAAGGCTAAAAAATTTGATATAAAATGAAAAAATAATCTATACTCTCATAAGAGTATAGAGAGTACATATGCTAATCTCCCCTTAAAATAAATCAATCAGCCTCCAAATTACTTCTAATGGAATGTAATAAACATATTCTCTCCAAATAGGCTAACAAATCTAACAAAAAATGATAAAAAAATTTGTACTCTCATGAGAAAGTACTGAGTACAGATGTAATCATCAAAACTAACTAATCACCTCCAAATTATCAATGAAATATAATAAACATATTCTCTTCAAATAGGCCAAAAATTTGGTGATGTTGAAAAATAATGTACTCTCATTAAATCTGAATCTATCCAAAAAACCAATCTTCCAAATTACTTTTAATGGAATGCGATAAATATATTCTCTCCAAATAGGCCAAAATATCTGACATAAAATGAAAAATAATATGTACTCCCATTAGAGTAAAGAGAGTACATATGTAAAACACCCCTAAAAACCAACTAATTAACCTCTAAATTGGTTCTAGTGGAATGTAATAAATATATTCTCTCCAAAAGGCCAAAAAATTTGACAGAAATTAAAAAAATAATCTATACTCTCATGAGATTACAGAGAGTACATATGTCAATTTGCCCCCAAAACCAACCAATCATCCTCCAAATTACTTTTAATGAAATGTAATAAACTTATTCTCTCCAAACAGAGCATAGAAATTGAAAAAGTGTACTCTCATGGAGTCGAGAGTATAATACAAATCTCTAAAACCAACCACTATCCAAATTACTTCTAATGGAATGTAATAAATTATTCTCTCCAAACAGGCCAAAGAATCTGATATAAATTGAGAAAATAATATGTACTCTCATGGGAGTACAGAGAGTACAGATGCAAATCTCTCCTAAAAACCAGCAATTATACATGAAAGAATGCATAAATATATTCTCTCCAAATATGCCAAAAAATTTGACAAAAAATAAAAAAATAATATGTACTCTCATGAGAGTACAGATGCAAAATACTCCTAAAAACCAGCCAATCAGTCTCCAAATTTCTTCTAATGGAATGTAATAAACATATTCTCTACAAATATAGTTTAAAAGCTAGAAAAAAAATTAGAAACTATGGTGCACTCTCAAGAAAGTACAGAGAGTACACATACAAAATAATCATAGAAACCAACCAATAACCATTCAATCTACAAATAACCATCAAGCAACCCTAAACAAATTATAATGCCATCAATTGAACATATTATATCCAAACAGGCCTCAGATTTCATTAAATCCTTCATGAAATAGCACTAAACATTCTACAATGGGATATACTAAACATATGACAAGCCCCACGGTTCAAAAATTTAAAAATAACTGTACCATCATGAGAGTATAGAGAGTACACATACAAAATATCTACAAAATACTAGTAAAACATGTTCCTTTCCTTTAAAGAACTCAAATGTTCCAAATGTTCTCCTATTTGATGGTGAGAACAATAGAGAAAACCCTAAATTCATTATAATTTGAGAATGAAGGAAGAAATACCTCATGTAGTCGCTATAATACCTTAATTTTTAATGCCCAAGATTTAGCAAATCTCAGAAGGTCAACATCAGAGAGCGGGGCCAGAGAATATTTTTTGTGCAAAAGAAATCCCTAAATTGTCTCAAGAATATGGAATGATGGTAATATCTCCTCATTTGTTTGAGGATACGGGCGCGGTAAATAAATGGCATCGTTAAGCTTCATCTAGTAACAACACTGTTAAGTAAAAAGATGCATTTTTTTTTATAATGGACAGGTGTTGCATTGCTGTTGGAGTCCGGACGTAAAGCTACGTCCAGACTCCGCACATAATATTTTCTCATCTCCCTCAAGCCGTAATTCCCTCATCCGCTCGCAGATTTTCAATCCCAAAACCTAGCTCTCATCTTCATCTGTGCATCTCCTTTCCAATCCTTCCTCACCGTCGAGCTTCAATAAGCCTCTTTCTCAACTAAGCCGTTCCTCTCCCTCAAGCTGCAAGCCCCAAAATATGGGCATCCTCTTCATAAGAGGTAACTCCTGTCAGTTCCTCTTGGTTCCAACTATCATTACCCCACCTTCCCCTCTTTAACCTCTCCTCATTCAGAAATTGACTCACATCAGCCAATCCATATTCCCTTTTTTTCTTACTGGCATCTCCTCCATATAGACATCTCTCTCTCTCTCTCTCTCGGTTCCTCCTTTACTCACCATGAATAGGCATCTCTAGCTGAGCACAATAAGTTTTTCTCATTAAGAAGGTGTCGTTTAGCATCTCTGTTAATGTACCTACTAAGACCAATCCTCCCTATCAGATGTCCTCCCCTTTCCTCAAATCAGAACACCTCACATTTCTTCTTAGTCGCCCTCCTTGTCTCTCAATTGTGTAAATATGCTACTTGTGGCTTTTCACATCTCCATTTCTCTTCCTATATTGAAGACCAACATGCACTAAACTAAGCAGATCTCTCAAGAAATCCTTCTCCAAAATAGTCGACAAACATGTAGGCATTTCACACAATTTTCCTCACAGTTTTGGTGTTCATCATACTCCCGTTCACTCCACCTTACGTGCTCAGAATATTTCCTCTTTATATTCTTGGCCTATTGTATACCTTTCTCTCATTTCTACATAACCCATTTCATTTACAAACATTCTCTAAATTTCTTTCCAACTGGCCTTAACTTGCTGAATTCCCAACATAATAACCTTAATAGTCCTCTCTTTCTCACCTCCAAAATAGAAGACCAAATTTCAAGATATAATTTGTGGAGATATACCTTTAATATGTGTAAATATGTGTGTGGAAATTATAATTTATTTACTTTTATGCAAGTTTGAAGGTCTTGTTATGCTCATCAGGGTATAACGAGATGAAAATAGATCGAGGTATTTCAAAACACTAATCGTCATGCTTATCAGGGCATCACGGGTAGGCAAAAAAATTGTTCGATGCAGCCCTCTATGCCGAAATACTGTAGAAATTTAGACTTAGAAAGAAAGAGGAATCAAGATTTATCTAAAAAAAATCAATCAATAAATCACATCAAAAATAAATCAATCTAAAATGAAATTTGAATGTGCTAAATTATAAAATTTCATAAAGTAAACAAAACCTTGAACTTCAAAAAAAATGAAATAAAGAGAAAAGGAAAAGAGCTTATAATGAATTGCAAGGAGATTGAATGCACTTGAACTTTGGGATAGAATCCTTTTACCCTTTTTTTTTCCAAAAGATGAATGTGAATGTGAATAGGTTATCATGGAATCTAATTTATAGAAATTGATAAGGCTCACATTCAATCAAAATATTTATAAAATATTTAAATGGTATGACATGTGAAACTCATGTTGCATCCACTTTATTCCATATTGATTACCAAGTCAAATGTAAGCATGACATGGAGGTCTATACAAAAGCTAATAAAGAGTTTGAATTAAGTTAATTGGAAGGCTAATTCTTCAATCTGAAATAACTCAAAATGAATCTATTCAAAAATTAATTGCCTACTTGTAAGCATGAGCATCACTTAATAGCTTGTTAAAAGCACTAATAATAGCTTTTTTTACATGCAAAATCATGACGATAATACTAAAAAAAAGCTATCATCCTTATAGATTTGAAAATCATTGAGTTTAAGTGAAATTCACAAGGGACAAAATAGCTTGTTAATAAGCAAAAACACAACACTCAATAAATAATTGAAATGTGTTGTGGCCTATACTAAACAAACTGACTGAAAATTGAAAGAATCAAAATAGACTTATGAAGATATGGATGGCTTGTCAAAGAATTTGAATAAGGGATTGTGATGCAATCAATGTTAGCTTATAGATACAAGATCAACTCTCTTGGTTGAGAATAAAGGTTGAAAGTGATGAATTAATAAAATTCAGAAGCTCGTTAATGACTACAAGCCAAATGATATTTGAGAATTGGAAAATTCAATAAGCAAGCTAAGTGCGAGCAATATTTTATGTTACAACCTAAACCACTCACCATCGAATCTATAACTCTTCATACAAGCAGACAGAAAGTGACACTAAATTAAATTCTGCATAAATTATGGAGCTTCCTTCAATCCAAAAAAATAAAAAAAATTTCATTCTAATTATGATTTTTTAAAATCAATGATTTCATTAACTAGATGAAATTATTTAAGCTAAAAATGCCTGCATGTGCTCGGACATAATGATTTAGAGTGTAAATTTAATGTCTAAAAGACTGCGCAGGCTAAGTTGGAATTAAATAAAAATATAAAATTAATCTTATAATTTAGAAATAAAATAATAAAAATGATCAAATATCCACATGGGCCTCGACATAGTGTTGAATATTTAAATTCAGGTGTCTAAGGATATTGCATGGGTTAAAATCAGATTGGTTTAAATGTCTTACATTATGAATTAGATAATTATTTTGAAAGAGAAAATAATCATTTTGAAAGCCTGGGTATATTTTTAAAATTCAATATTCTAAATATATATTTATGTATGTATTTTAACAAATCAATACAATCATATGATGAAGGTTTAAGTCATAGTTGAGCAGTTAAAATCCTCCTCCCCATAGTCACTAGAGTTGATAAAATTGATTATTTCAATGGAAAATTTAATAATTAAGCTCAACAAGGATGCATATAAAAATTAATATGAAATGATACATTTAAGCTAATCACATTAAGCCTACCCTTACTACTTTCATAAAGCCTCTAATAGCTTTAATATGGCTATTTTATGTTCAGAAATTCAAATACAATTACAGGTTTGAATCCATAGATCAAATCCTCCTCTTATAGGACTAAAGTTGACAAGATCTAATATGATATAATAAGATTTCAAAATTATAAACCCGATCCTCTGCAAGCAAAGTGTAGAGTTGACAAGGTCTACTGATGATGGTGTTGATTAAGAATATTAACCGGAGGGGTTCACTATTATCAAAATTTCCTAAAATTATCAATGTTAAGCAAAATTTCTATTAAAATATCAAATATTCAAGCAAATTTTAAAATAAGAAAATTAATTTAAAAATTCATCATAAAAAAATAATAAATTCATCCATCCGCCTTCCACAATCATTTATCAGAGGTGACAAATTTAATGTTAACCCAAGCTCAAAGGAGCCAATGTCATATTATGTATACTACTACATTCACACTCAAAACATTCTACACCAGTAAAGACATGGCTCGTGTCCTTTGTCCGCATGGTTTGGGCAGTAGGCTCCATATATGAATCGGTTACGACCAGAGCCCTTTGACCGGGTGGTTTGGCAAGCAACACAAAATTACGGTCATGGTTGTAGCATATGTTCCCTAATGATTTTCTACCCCTTTGAGTTATTGATCATAAGGTATACCTAATAGGGCATAAAGCCCACTGTTATCTAGAATGGACTTAAGATTGTCCACTTTGACAAATATCAACCCTAGTATATATGCGATGCAACTCGTGGTCGGATCCTTCGGTCAGGTTGGGTCGACCACCTCCTCTGACTAAGTGGACTAGGGATCATGACAGCTCGGGATGATGGAACCATGGGATCTTTATCGGGCACATCATCATTCTCCCAACCATATGCTTCAAGCATAAAACAATAAACAAAAATGATGAATTTCATTAAATTTCAAATCCAAATTGTTGCTACTATATGTTAAACAATTAATGACCTATGACTAGCCTTTATCGAAAGTTCCCTCTCATTGATTGGAGAGGGGTAATTAACTATAGGTGCTTGCGCCTATAGAAAACCTAGAACTAGATCTAAAGTCCATACTAAATGAAGGTGAAATCTTTGGGTAGTGTCTTATTTATCCACTACAAACAATCATCTACCTTCTAAAATTCCATTCTGCACTAAATTTGTACTATCATGTCATCAAGAGGCCAAGAAAAAATTTTCAGAGCCCACAAATTTCTAGCGACTTCATTGGGGCCAGGTTTCTCTTTCCATCTTTGGTTAGTCTTATATATGTTATAGTAGTAAAAAAGTACTATAAAAATATAAATAAATGATTTAAATAATAAACTCAAATTATTAATGGATAAGACTCTATGTTGAATGAAAAATTATATAGAGTATACTTTATTACATTTTTGGCTTATTTTGTAATACCTATGCATTTTAAAAGTGTGGTGTAAAATGATAATTGATGATAACTAATCTCCATTATTCATTCCAGAATGGATATACAAAACACTCCTTTCACTATTCAGCTTGGGCATGGTGCAAACATCCATTTAGTAATGCCATCATCAACACAAGAGATGTTTCCACTACCATTCAATTGGGTAGCATGGATTTCCCAACCTTTATAGCTACAACTTCTAAAGTTCCCACCCATGGTGCACTTGTTTGAGGCCATGTCGGAAGGCCTCATTTTATTAAAGCTCCTACACATCATGCTCGCCAACCCATGAAATAACCAACCTCTATTAAGGAGGTCTCTCAAAAGAGAACTTCAGTAATTGAAAGAATGGGTCAGCCTGAAGCTCCCATGATGAGGAGGACATTCATTGGCAAACTATATCTTTGATGCCTCAAGGAATAACTACTTTTCCAACTAAAACTTTTGTACCAAGGGGACATGATTGTGAGGTTTCCTCATCAGAAAGTAAATAAACTAGAAGGAGAAGAAATGTTAAGCTAAGGGCTCAGCAAATCCTACCAGAACAATCTAGGGAATAAGGAATATTATCGCCAGAAGCGAGTATTTCTACCCATAATATTTTTAATAATTTAAAATGGGTAAAAAAAATAGCTCTACTAGTGAGGTGAAATAATCCTTCTGGGCTCAACAACATCATGCCCTGGCACCACAGAGGAGGCAGCCTGAAACATTTTATCTAGAATACACAAAGTTCTTAAAATAGCCAAAGAAAGAGGCTTAATGAAAAGAAAATTTCAAAGGCCTGTAGTGATTGAAAATATTTAAGCCCCACTAAGGAGGTTTCCATCTCTTATGGTGACTAGTCATCAAACCAAGTATGCCTCGCATGCTGAGCATCGGAGCATGACACTTGGACCACGTGTCCAAAAATTCACTGCTGAAAATTTTCGGCGGAAGGGTAAGCAGATATGGAGGCCAAAGACTCATGATGAAATTAGCTTAAAGAAAGGAAGATGTGTGACATCTTATGTACATATTCAGAAAGCTACTTCAGAAATAACTCATCAAAAGTGGATACCTAAAAGAAGAGATGGTGATAAAACTTATAATGGTCAACACCCCAAAGAATCCTCTACGGGATCCCATCATCAATCAGATTCATCCCATGGGAGAAAGTTGACTTTGATCGTAATCCTCCAATTGAAGAATTGTTTGTTCCTTATACTGAGCTAGAGATTTAGTGGAGGTGTCGATCTAAAATTCATGTGCAAGAAGTGGAGGAGAAAAGGGATGGCTCATGTGACTCTTTATGATTTTTCTTTTCTGCTTTTCTCACTCATTTTCGACACACAACGAAAGGATCCGTCCCCCTCAAGTCGTAAGTCCCTCATCCACTCACAGATTTTTTATCTTGAAACCTAGCTCTCGTCCATCAGCCAGCAAGCCACAAGCATCTCCCTCTCTAATCCTTCCTCACATCACCAATTGAGCTTCACCATAAGCCCCGTTTCCCTTAAATCGTAAGTTTGTTCCTCTCCCTCAAGCCCAAGCCCCAAAATTTGGGCATCCTCTTGCCGTAACCGAGAGGTAACTCCATCATCAGGCAGGTTCCTCTCAATATCAACTATGGTAACCCTTCTTCCCCCCGTCTCCGACTAGCTCCTCTCACACATGTAAGAAATCCACACACAAGAATTCCTCACCTTCCTCACACACAAAATAGCAGCCAATCCATATCCCTTTTTTTTTTTTCTGGCATCTCCTACATATACACATCTCTCTCTCAGTTACTCCTTTACTTGTCAAGCACAGGCACCTCTAGCCGAGCATAACAAGTTTTTCCTATTAAGAAGGAGCTGCATAGCATCTCAATGTGTTCCAACCTACCTAAGACCGATCCCTCCCTTATCATACAATGTCATCCCCTCCAATCAAACACCAAGCTCACGTCTCTTCTTAGCTATCCATCTTTATTTCTCAATTCCATGCATGAAATATGCTACATATGGCTTCTCACATCTCCATTTCTCTTCCCAGATTGAAGGCCAACCTGCACTAAACCAAGAAGATCTCTCAAGAAATCCCTCTCCAAAATAGCTGACAAACTTGTAGGCATTCCACACAATCTGCCTTATAGTTTTGGTGTTCATCATACTCCTATTCATGCCACCTTATTGTGGGATCCAAAAAATTTCCACCGACCTCTCGATTAAGAGAGTATGATCTAATGTCTATAAAATTTTTAAAAAGCAGATGGAATAGTAGATAAGACACTACCCAAAAATTTCACCCTCATTTTGTGAGGACTTTAGATCTTGTTCTAGGTTTTCTATGAGCAAGCACCTATAGTTAATTACCCCTCCCAATGTTGAGAGAGAACTTTCAATTAAGGCTAATTGTTAAATGTGTAGCATATAGTAGCATCATGTGGAGTATTGAAATTTAGGTTAATGAAATTCACCATCCTTTACTTGAAGTAGATGGTTGGGGGATGGCGCCCGTCAAGATCTCATGGTTTTAGTCATCCTATTGTCATGGTCCCTAGTCTTAGTGAGGTAGTCACCCAACCGATATAAGAATCTTTGTCGTAATCATGGGTTACATAAATCTTTGTAGACAGGTGATGTTTGTCTAAGGAGATAAGTTTCTTAAATAGAGGGATTTTTTGCCCTATCGTGCACCTATGGTTCACATCTCAAAGGGTAGAGCCATTGGGCATATCTGAATGACTATAATATAATGGTGTCATTTGGCGAAAATCACCCAATCAGAGGACTCTGGTCATAATTGTATCATATGTGGAGCCTACTGGCCAAGCCATAGTCAGAGGACACGGGCCATGTCCTTATTGATATGAGATTGATTGAGAGTAAACATAGTTGTGTACTTGATTTGACTTTGGCTTCCTATGAGCTAGAGTTATTTTAATTTGTCACCTTGGATTGAGTTTTAGCTTTAAAATGTTTAGGTTGATGATTTATTAATCATTTATAGCTCAATGACATATCAAAATTTTCATTTAGTTTGACATTTAACTTATATTAACTTCACTTGAAATTTTGAACATATGTTGATGATAGTATTCGCTCCGGTTGAAATCTTTATTCAATGTAGTCATCATCGGGATGGTTTATGACTTCAGATCCTGATGACTCTATTAATTTAATAATAAATGATCAGATCTACTGTCATATGGCAAAATTAGCTTCTCAGATATTTTTGTGAGTTGAGATTCTTATAATAATATTATTGGATTTTTAGGATTTGTTAACCGCATGGTCCCAAGACCCGACCAGAATCAACCAACTGCATCCTCAGACACTAAGTTTAAGCATTCAACATAGTGTCGGGCCCATGCGGGTTATTCAATTTAAAATTGATTTAACTTTAGAGATTTGAATATTCTTGCTTATTTTGATTGAGTTTTATTATAAGTATAGAAATTTAGATAAAATTTTAGACAGTATTTCGGTAGCCTTCCGACTTCATCCCCATATGGGAGGTAACGGGGGTTGGGCCTGCCTACCATGCCAAGAAAGGCATGTATGGGTGGTGTAAAATACCACAACTGAATGTGTCATCCCACCATGCCAAGAAAGATATGTATATGTCTCTGAAGCACCTGCATGTAACACAAATTTTCCCGTCATGTCAAGAAAGGTGTGTACAGATACTTATATACTTGTAATGTTAAGTTAAAAATCAATTTTAGCTTTGTGGTTGTATTTATATTAAGTTGTTTAGGTCTCCTATTGATGTAGAAATTTGACAGCATTTCAATAGCATCCCGACATGTCTATGGGATACTACCTTGGCTTGCCCACCATGCCATGAAAGGTGTTAAACCATGGCCTGAATGCGCCATCCCACCATACCAAGAAAGGCATGTATGGGGCTCTAAGATACCTACTAAAATATATTTTCCCACCATGGTATGAAAGGCATGTGCAGGTACTTATACACCTGCAATGTTAGTTTAAACAATAATTTTATATTATGGCAAGACTTTATGTCAACTGACATTGTTAGTGTGAAGTTTGGGTATTTCAACGATCCAATTCATCATGCAGGTGTACTCCTTGTATGTTGGGTCTACCCACCATGCCAAGAAAGGCGTGTATTGGTGGTATAAACCATAGTTGAATGCACCTTCCCACCATGCTAAGAAAAGCTTGTATGGGGATCTAAGGTACCTACACGAAACACAGATTTTCCCTCCATGCTAAGAAAGGCTTGTTCGAGTACTCATACACCCACAAGCAAATACAACTTTCCTCGCTGCAATAAGAAAGATGTGTATGAGTACTTATATTTCAATTACAGACTTCGAGCGAGCACGAGCATATTTTGGATGACATCGAGTGTATTTCAGCTCTGATTTATGCATTGTTACGTCTGAATTCTATCAAATTTGGCTTGTAGGCTCAACTCGGGATTGAATGCATAGGGTCAACCTGAGATTGTATCTAGTCATGTTTATTGAAAATAGGTTGATCCTTTAGGCTGATAATAGATCTTGGATTACTTCGACTTCAGTTTCAATAGCTTATGGAGCTTTGATAGGATTTTTCATTAGTATGATACCTTATTTTGGACATGCTAAATGACGGGATTGACTAATTTGTCAGGATCAACTTGTCAGATGGATAAAACTTCTTCCACCATCTACTCTCTACTTCAATGGGTTTGCTGAAGATCTCTTTCTTTTGTACTATTATGGATTTGAATTTCCTCCAACCATATCTTCATGCTTGATCGGGTTTTATGGAGAGATTGGCTTATTTGCTTTGGGATTTGAAATTTCTTGTATCCTAGCTCTAAGCTTGATGTACTTGATGAACGATTGACCTGATTTGTCCATATTGACTTGTTATGAAGGATAAGAGCTTCTTCCACCATCTACTCTCTGCTTCAATGGGTTCTTTGAAGATCTCTTATGTCTTCATAGATTTGAATTTCCTCCGACCCTAGCTTTATGCTTGATCGGGTTGGATGGAGGAATTTGTTTATTTTCTTTGATATTTGAATTCTCTTCTGTACTAGCTTTAAGCTTGGTAAACTTAATTAAAGATTTACTTGATTTATCCATATTGCCTTTTTAGGAAGTTTATGTATGCCCTAAATCCTATGTTTATTGCTTTAACAGACTTGCTAAAGGGTGCATACAGATGACCTACCATTCCAGCTTATATTTGGTAAATGTTGAGTTATCAGTCTAGTAATGTGTTCTTTAACAGACTGAATAATCACAGAATTCATTTAGTTTAGTTATTGCCTTTGTGTGAACTATGGAATGGTTTCCTCGATCCTATGCTTTACTTTGACGGACTTGATGAGAGAATTGACTTTGATACACTTTGTGCTTAATCAGATTATTGAAAATGGATTGGGATATTAAGGCAATATATATATATATATATATATATATATATATATATAGATTTGAGATAGCTCTGAATTGAGAGTTTCCTCATATTGTCTTGGTCCATCGATCAAGTAAAAAAGATCTCTTGGATTTTGGTTACTTGTAATCACTAAGTTGGATCTGGTTTGAGATTTAACAGCTATCATCATTGGATAGATGAGCAAGGGCTCTTTCACTCTGGCCTTTTCTTATGGCTTGTTGAGTGAGGAGAGCGTCAGCAACTCGATCATTTGTCGGCTTGTTGAGTCCGACCTTTAGAACCTACTCAAGTCTTTGACTTAAGCTGTGATGGCATGGCAGTTTTATCATCAGACTGACGAACGGGGCTATTTCACTATGACCTTTTCTTACGGTTTGTTGAGTGAGGTTAGCATCAGCAACTTTGTCACTTGTGGACTTGTTGAGTTTGACCTTTAGAACCCATCCACATCCTAGACTTGAATATGTAGAGGTTGATGTTTTCCCAACTTAGTTGATTAAAGCTTCTAAAATTTGGAGTTCTTCTAACTTGATCTTTAGAATTTGACAAATTTTGGAGAAACTTTTGATATTTATGGTTGTCTTTCATGTGTGCATTTGATTCTTTTTATTCTTGCAAGAGCCTGCAACTTAAACATAAAAGAATGAGGGCTCCTATCTAACAGGGGGGCTTTTATAGTATTGAGAGAAGTTGGAATGTCTTTGGTCCCATGCTTTGTGCTTTCAGACTTGTTGAAGACATCCTCTTGAGAGTTTGAAATTTATATTTTCTCCTGTCATGGCTTCATGCATTAATGGACTTGATGTATTTGATGACTTGTTGGTGAGATGAGAACATCTTCTATCTTGTGCTTTGTGCATTAATAGACTTGTTGAAGATTTAATCTCAAATTTTAAAATTTGTATTTTCCTCCTGTCCTGGCTATGTGCCTCAGTGGACTTGATGGAGTTGATGGCTTGTTGGCAAGATGAGAACATCTTTGGTCCTATGTATTGTGCTTTGATGGACTTGTTGATGATTCAATCTTGAAATTTAAAATAGTATTTTCCTCTTGTCCTAGCTTTGTGCCTCAGTGGACTTGATGGAGTTGATGACTTGTTGGTGAGATGAGAACATCTTCAATTTTATGCATTGTACTTTGGTAGACTTGTTGAAGACTTCATCTGAGAGATTCATATCTTGTATTTCCTTCTATCCTTGCTTTGTGCCTTGAAGGATTTGATGGAGGAAAATCTTGAATATCTTGAAGACTTGTCAAGTGATATGAAATTACCTTCTGCCACAGCTTTCTACTTTCATGAGTTTATAGAAGGATGTCTGTCGATGACCTAGCCCTCAGAGCTTGTGTTGGGTCAATGGCAAGAGTCATCAGTCCTATGCTTTACGTGTAATGGATATGTTGATGACATAACTCCATTAGTTCAGCATTGGCTTTGTATGAACAATGGGATGACTTCTTTGGCCCTTTGCTTATTGTTTGTTTGGACTAGCTGAAGAAGAATTTTTGCTTTCTGCTTAACAGACTTGTTGAAGGAGTGTTAAGATTTCACATTTTTTGTTGATACCAAACGCAGCTTAGTATCTTCTTGAGTGAGGATATTTTTTATTGAATTTTGAAAAATGACCTTACGACCATTAGGGATGATCTCCCAGTCTGGGCAACTTGAACTCACCAAGTTGAAGAAATTTGGAGATTTGGATGCTCTTGTCTTTGAACTAATGAAGTAGGAGGATCTCTTATTACCGCCGTTGTGGCATGTTGAGTAAGTAGACTTGTTAGTGACTCAGCCATATTGGGGCATGTTGAGTCTAACCTTATGCACCAACTTGAGCTTTAGATTGGATGTATGGATGGGAGATGTGTCCCCAACTTGATTTGTTTCAATTTGCAGACTTGAAAAAAAATTTTTGGTCAGACTTTAAGACTTGTGAACTTTGAATAGATAGTTTGAATATGTATATGGGGATTCAACCTTAAGCGCTGCGGTGTTTATTTTTGGGAGGATGATGTATGTTGTGTGTGTCATGAGTGTGTATGGGGGACACGATGCAAATCTGAGGGTGTACTTATTGAGGTGATCGAGCACGACATCAAAGAATTGTGTACTATCTCGAAAGATAGAAATCAATACCCTACAATGGACTTAATCACCTAATAAGGACTCCTAAGGCATGATGGGTCTTCAAATTTACTAGAGATTCTTTCCCTACTTTACATGGATGAATAAAGTAGGGTTTATTTAAACTAGGTTCTAAAGTTTCTTATGGGGGCAAGCCCCATAGTTAATTAACATAAGGAAGATACTCTAATACTTAAAGTAAGCAATTGTTATCTCCAAAGAATTCAAAGATAGAATTATCAATAAATTGACTATGTTTGGAAGATCAAGTGGGATAGATCAAAAGCAGAGACTTATTATCGGATCCAAAAGGAGATGACTAGGGGATGCTTATGATACTAGAAAACCTAATGATCATTCCAAATTATCATATGGTTAGGCTTTATATGTTTGAAATTGAGGAGAAATTATATGTTTGAGTTGAAATTTTATTAGAAAGCTAGGACTTATAATTACACAATACAAGATTGTGAAAATGCTTAAGAGGTGATGATTCATACTTGTAGCCCTAAAGAAAAACAACCTCAGATCCTTAATTTAAGTGAGCTTTAGCAAGGGCCAAAGCACGCCCTAAATCTAAGGGGAAAATAAGTATGATTTATCTCTATAAGAGAGGGTAAACCACCCGACTGTTGGAATTTTAACCGCTTTGAGTGTAGCTAGCCAACTCCTCCTACATTTTAAAATCATGTGGTTAAGTCATATATTTTGTAAGATGGTTAGGATGTTATTATTTAAAAAGAAACTAAAGTCCTTAAACCCACTCCTTAAGAGACTTGAGCATAAATGCTATGAATAATGGCTTAGTCTAATGTAAATCTTATCAAATTTTATTTGATTTTGACTCTTTATTTTGACATAAGCCATAGGATTTTATATGCATAAATGCATGTTAAAATAAGTTATGGGCCAAATCAAGAAAGAAGAGGGTGAAGCCCCCATGGGAGTTGTCCTCAAAAGTATGCAAGAATGGGGCCCTCATTTTACAAGAGTGGTAGAAGATGCATGCATGGTATTAGACATACAATATTTAGCAAAAGGGTTGTTCAATCTTTTATTATCTAGATTTAATACCTAGGCTTTATGTGAGGTTATGAGTTATTTTAGAAAATTTAGTTTATGAGTTGTGATTAGGGTAAAAGTTATTTTTCTCTAAGAGCCTAAATGGATCCAGACCACACATTAAATCATCATAGATGAAGAAACTAAGAAAATACATGTCATTTCTATTACACAATTGTACAAAGCATCAAACACTTTATAAACTCAACATGAAAAAATAATAAGCCAGTGCAGTCGGGTACCTCCGTACAACCTGAAAAGAAATGTGGGTAGCCGAGCTCTATCCTTATACATCCCGGTATATGAAAGAACAATTAAACATTTTTTTATAAATAAATACTATGGGGGGTCTTCATTCTTCATATCTTCATATTTTTGCTCCATTTCTTCATTTAGGTTTTCTTGTTTCGAAGGCATCGCGGGGCCTCCCAAGACAAAGCCTTCTAGCCACAGCTCATCATAATCCCCCAAAACACTAATCTTAATTCCTAATGCATAATTATATTAAAAATAGAAAAATTAAATCTAACTACACTTGCAAGATAAGTGTTAGCTAAACACATCATACAACCCAAGCAGTTATATGTAAAATTTGGACTTAGCACCCTGCACATGAGTCACCAAGTCCACCTGTAATAATGCAGATTATGCTTAGGGGTTAACCAACCTACAAAAGAGAGTATTTATATTTATTTTAAGCATCCCTTAAGCATAATCTCTTGAATAAAATATGATTAGGCTAATGACAGCCTAACATTCAATCCATAATAGTACATCATAAAACAAACATACATCAAACTATGCACCACTCTAACATAAAGCTAGAAGTGGTGACTTAATCTATTGTGTACGTTAAGGCTTGTGTGACATGTCCTAGATAGCTTTTAGAGTTAAGATTTTCTAAGTATGAAGAGATTTAATTTTAAAGGAGGGTTTCACTTTAAGTGGCTTAGTTAATTTATGAATTTTACTTGATGTTTTCTTTTGTTTCATCTTGGCTTAGACTTAGCAACTAAGAGTTATAAATAGAATAAAAGAGTTGATCACTCTCTTTCATCCCTGCCTTACATCACATCTAAAGTAAATTAATTAATCAATTCCCTTTAGTGAATGACTTATTAAGTGTTATTAATTAATCTAGATTGAGATTTATTTTAAATATTCTCATTCAATAAGAAAGGCATCTTAAGATTAATTGAACTTAATTACTATCACATAACACATGTTTGTTCATTTCTTTCTATCATATATAGCATGCATAAGATTAAGTCATAAATATAACTATACATGAAATTTATATCTTAGAGCACTTAAATGATGAATGTAAGCAAATGCACTTATACTTGATGTTCTATTTGGTTGAATTATTTTGTCATATTAATTTAAAGCTCTATCTAAATTCTTATTAAAAAGGATAAGAAAAGAGCTCTAAATCTCATCATTAATCAATCAAACCACTTAAACAAAATATGAATGCATGTCTTCTTAATAGAAACATGAGATTTTTATTAGCTAAATACACATTCAAATGTATGAAAGTTTTAAGCAAGTACGATGCCATTGTTCTGCACCAAAGGAGTGAGGTAGGACCTCCTTGGGGCTACTTAAAGTCGTGCATCCCCAGAATGTCCAAACAATATATACTATTCTTAAATACAAATGGATGTATAAGCAACTACAAGAATAAAAAACCATGCACCATTTGAACAAAATATGAATACATGTCTTTTAAAAAAAATGGAGTTTTCATTCATTAGCTAAATGCACATTCAGATGCATAAAAGTTTTAAGCAAGTACGATGCAATTGTTTTGCACCATGGGAGTGAGGTAGGAACCTCCTTAGGGCTACTTAAAAACAACCCCGAATGTCATAATACTCTTATTCTTAAATGCATGTGGATGTATAAACATCTATAAGAATAGAAAACCATGTAAAGGTAGAGTTTAATTGAATATGATTTATTTGTATAAGTGAATTGAAGCCATATCTAAACTCTAATGTTAAAATGCAATGAAATCAAACGAATGTCACCATTGTTCTACACCAGGGGAGTGAGGTAGCAACCTCCTTGGGGCTACTTAAAGTTGTGCATCCCCGGAATGTCCAAACTAATATACCCATTGACATTTAAACTTATGCAAATCAACACATGAATGTAAGAAAGAGACTTCACTCCATACACTAGGCATATATTCACATGTATCTCTTATGTATATGTAACTAAAGTCATAACATATAATATTATTTTTTCATTAATAAACTTTTTGAAAATACATTTGAGATTTAATAAAGATAATAGCCACACATATTTCTAATTAAGTCAACACATGGAAATTGACATAAAAGAAATCATTTTCCCTTTAATTAAATTGAAAGAAATGAATACATGATTATAAGTGTCATACAATATTTTAACATGATTGAAAAGAAATAAAGAAACACAAGCATGTGATTTCATTCAATCCAACTAAGTCTAAAGACAATCATATTAAACAAGCTCATTTAAAACAAGCCAAAGTTTCTTAAAAGTCATTTTTGATCTTTATGTTTGATTTAATTTAGGAAATGTTAAAGAAGTTTGCTTGTAATCTCATTCCCCATATGTGAATTAATTTAATTTATTGAAGAGCAATTAGGTTGATTTTATGTCTTAGCTAGGTTAAGGTATGAATTAAATCCATTAATTAAACCCCTACATATATAACCCTAAGTTAATTAACTAAATAATGATGAGCCAATATGAGATGCAACCACATGAAAAGTAAATTGACAATGCTCCTAAGAAATGAAAGGGGCCTAATGTAATTGGCTCATAATTAATAGTTAATTAAGCTTAAGGAGCTCACTTAATTATTTTTATGGTTTTCTCATACATGTGAGCTAAAAATAATTTCATTAGCTCTCTTTTTAGGTTATTAAACACCCAAAGAGCTACCCAAAAATTAATTAAATAAAGTTAGGTTGTGAATGAATGGATTTTAAATTAATTTCATTAATGCCTTTAATTGGTTAATTAAAACTCTAGATTATATCTTTTAATTAGAATGATGAAATTAACTTATGGAAAGAGATCAAGGAAGAGACCTCAATCCCAATCCCTAAGTCATTTCAAACATCCAATGAGGCTCTGAAATAATTAGATATCCTTTCTATTTTAATTGATTAATTAAGCGATTAATCAATTAATTAAGCTTTAAATAATTTGAAATAAATGAGGAGACTTAATGAAATGGTTATAAGGAGTAAACCGAAACCACTTCCCTAAGGCTTCCCACTATTAACAAAGGACAATAAGCTTAATCAATTAATTAAATCACTATTCATTTACTTAATTATCACTAATTAAGTTTAGAGAGTAATTAAGACTTAATCCATCAATTTCCCTAATTTCCAACAAATTTAAAAAAAATAGGGGAGGCAGAGGTCATCCCCCTAAACATCTCTACAAATTTTGAAATTAATTGGAAAATTAATCAAAGAGTAATTAGGCTAATTAAATTTTTAATTAAATATTAATTAAGCAAAAAAATATTATTCAAAATTAATTAATAATAATTTTGATCGATTCTACTCTAAAACATCTTCAAAATGAGCCCTCATTTATATTTTTTTGAATTTTTGTTGGATTAATTATAATTTTAGGAAGATTCAGCCTTAAAAATCAATTAAAATAACCCTAATTAACCCTTAATCCCATTACGGCATGTGGCTGCTGACGTGGCACACGCTTTTCATGTGGTGTGATGGGATAGGGTATTTAAGTTGTCAAATTAGAAGGCTGACTCGGATTGCGGCGTACGTGCTTTCCCATAGACCATCTGATCTTAGATCAGATGACCATGATCAGACCCGCAATTTTAAAGGATTAATCAAGGGATCTACGCATGATCAGATCAGGACCGTCCATTCTGATCATGCAGAATATATGGGTTGTGATCTGTCTCCTTCGCAAATGGTGAAAGATGGATACCGTCCATCTTTCTCCATTCGATCTGAGCTCACCAGAGCTCATATTGGGATCAAATGATTCCACACCATCAGAAGGAAAAGACGAGCACATCCAACGATAAGAAATGCATGGCTTGAAAGTTTCCTTCAAAAAGGACCAAACCATTTTTCTTAAATTGACAATTTTGAAAAATTACCTCATTGGAGCTAATGTCTGGCGGTGGGATCAACGGAGGTAGCTTTTCCTAGTTGAGGCAAAGCTCTGTTGAGAAGCTTGGACCTCAATTTGAAGTGAGCTGCTCGGACGACCAATCCACACATGTAGGAGCTTCGACTTCGGTTGAACTTGGATCTCAAATGGCTTGGAAGCTCGAGGGATGATTTTTTATTGCTCGATGAGGTGTTGTGATGGTGTAGGTAGGTTTAATTGAGATTTGGTTGAGTGGAGAGGAATTGGAATTTCAGATTGACTTTCCCTATTTTGGCTACTCATGGGAGAAGAAAATTTGATCTCGGGAGGCTTTGTAACACTCTAGGAAGACTCTCTAGGATTCTAAAATCACTCAAAGGGTTCTCCTAATGCGAATCTTGACAATTGTCGATGAAAATGGGGGAGTATACCCCAAAATTATGCTTGATAGATGAACGAGATGGCTGGCTTGTTTTGAACGATAGGTCACCATCAGGGCATCGGAGAGGTCACATCCAACTCCACATGGCTCGACTTGAGTGGAGAAGGCAGTGGGAGGCTGCCCAAGGGCTGGTGTGTAAAGACCTCTTGGCTTGAATCCATGGGTTTTTAGTTTTGGCTTGAGTGAGGAAGAGGTGAACTCCCCTTGGTCCTTGGCCAACCTAGGATGGGTTAGGTGAGCTAGGTGGGTCAGGTGGAGCCTCACTTGAGTGCTTGGGGGCTACCATGGTGATGGGGGAGTTAACCTTGCTTCTTAATGTGAGGATCCAATGGAAAGAAAGTTTGTCCAATGGCTCATTGCTTGGGTGGGGCCCACTACAGATTTAGGCTAGTTTGGGAATGAGTTAGGACTTTGGGTGGGTGGTTAGGCCAGTCCTGGGTTGGTTTTGGTTATTTGGCTTCATATGGTCAAAATGGGGTCATTTGGGTTAGGTTGGGTTGGGTACACCAATTGGTCAAATTGGGTCAAATCAAGGCTTAAGTTAGGTTTAAATGATGATTTTAAGAGTTTTGGTTCAAGTGATTTTGATTAATTTGGCTTAAGTTTGATTTTGGCTCATTTGGATTCAAATAAGTCAAATGGACTAAGTTGGCCAATTTGACTAATTTGACAAAATTGGGATAGGTTAGGTGTTGGTTCATATTTAATTGGTTGATTGAAAATGATTGTAGGCTTTGGTTTGATTTAATTTGGAATTAATTTGGAATTTTCCCAATTTGACCCTATATGTCAATTTGGGCTAAGTTGGGTCCAATAAATGATTTGGGATTAACTTGAGCCATTGGTTGCAATCAATTTAGAACAAATCATAATTTGACCCATTTTGACTTTTTAGGCCAATTTGGATCAACTTAGGTCAAATGGCCAATTGGACTTGGTTTGGCTCAATTGAGGGTTTGGTCATGTTCAATCATTGATTATGAGTTGGTTTGGATCAAAAGTTTCAATCAATTTGGTATATAGTGGGTTTTGGCTTGTTTAGGTTTCATTTGGGTTAAGGGTTGACTTGGTCAAAAGACTAAGTTGACTTGGTTTGACACAATTTAAGATAGCTTATCACCCTAGGATGATTGTTGACCATGATATGAGGTTTGGATGGGATTAATTCAATCCAATTTGGGTTGGGTCAGAACTTATCTCAAAAAGGGTCTTTAGGCCACTTTGGGTCAAGTGGACCTAAATGAGTCAATTAGTTTAGTTTTAGTTTGATGCAAGTTTAGTTGAACTCACATATGAGCCTAGGTTTGAAATATAAATCCAATTGTAATTAGTTTAGAGTCAAATGTATTTTGGTTCATCTAATAATTTCAAGTCAAATGGGGTCAACATGGGCTTGACTTGGGTTGACTTAAGTTTGGTTTGGTAATTGTAGTTTATGTATATATTTGGGTAAGTGATTGAAGTAATGATTGATTCATGAAGAAATCCATGAGTTTTGAATTGATTTGGGTATCATTTAGCCAAGTTCAAGAAATTAGCTAAAAAGGCTAAAATTAGGAATTTGATTTGATTTGGCCTTCATTTTGGCTATTTGGATTTATGTTTCATTTATATTTGGGAATATAAATGAAAATATAAATGGGTTATGAGAAAATCACTTGAGTTTGGAGTGATTTAGAAGCAAATTTGACTAAGTTTAAGGATGTAGGTCAAAAGGGCTTAAGTAGGGAATTGATTTAGTTTGATTTATTTTTGGTCATTGGAGGGTGGGTTTCATTCATATTTGTGAATATAAATGAAGGAATAATTGATGTATAAGAAAATCAATTGAGTTTAGGTTAATTTGGGTTGAGATTTGATTAAGCTTATGGAGGTAAGTCCATAGGGCTTAAGAAAGGTCTTGATTTGGTTTGATTTAGTTTGATTTGATTTGAATGGTTTAAATTTAGATTTCATTTATATTTATGAATATAAATGAAGAATGGTTGATTTATGAAGAAATCCATGGGTTTTGAATTGATTTGGGTATCATTTAGCCAAGTTCAAGAAATTGGCTAAAAAGGCTAAATTTGGGAATTTGATTTGATTTTGGGTTCCAATCATTTGACTCAAAATTGATTTGGAATTTATATTTGAATTGGATTGGTATTTGATATAATCAATTAAATTGGGGTTGATTTGAATTTGATAAAGGCTAAGTCCATAAGATAAAATCAAAGGGCTTAGGAAGGGTTTTGGAATTTGAATTTGATCATGAGTTTCAATCATTTGATTTGGAATTGATTTGGAATTTGGATTTGAATTTGAGGTTTGGTTTGAGGAAGGAAGCATGGATTGGGTTTAAGGCTATAGGGTAGACAAGTCATCCGAAATCTTTAAGGCATGACATATTCTCATGGTTAATCCTTCTAAGTATCTAGGCTTAGGTTAAGTGTTCACCTAATCACTATAAGTGTCTTAAGACTAAGAAGCTCTTAGTATCTACAAGAGTCCTAGATCTTTGATGAGAAAGTTGAGAGCTCACTCCAAAAGTGAGGTCAATAGGCGTGATATTAACCTAAATACAAAAAGAGGCCTCCTGTCTTACAGGGGCAAGCCTAGCATTTTGCTACAAAATTTAAAAAATGCCCTCCGTCTGACGAGTGGATGTCTGCTTTATTCCAAAAATGCATTCTTGTATTACAAGAGAATTTTCAACCAAAACTTACACATGTAATAACAATGAGGAATTATTAGTATTCTCAGCACTAGGACCAAATCTCCTTCTTGAAAAGTTCAAGGATGCACCGTATGATCAAATGCATGCTTGTGATTACATTTTTATATGTAATACTTTTTCAAATATCAACCATTAATTGATGTCATTAGTCTTTCACCTTTGAAATCAACAAGCTGGTAGGCTACAAAATCCCCTGGATGACTCTGCAAAGTGTTGACCGTCAGAAATTTCATCACATATGACCCTTCTTTAAGTACCCATTCTTGATGAGTTTTATTTGTGGTGGATCTCTAGGAGTACGGTCTATATGTCACAACGTTGTCTTTCTTTAAGATAGTTTCACTTCAAGACTTTGGCATCCAAATTGCTTGCCTTTTTGCCGAGACCTTTTGATGACAGATTCTTAGACTTATGGTCCAAGTGTCACACCTCTATGCTCACCATGCGGGACTTGAATTGGTTGATAATTTATCGGGGTTGTAGGAGGAGGTCTCCTTAGAGGAGAAACTCTAGCCTCCTTGATGGTAGGACTCTAATATTTTCTTTTCATAAGTCCTTCCTCCTTATCAACTTTGAGGACTTGATGCACTCTTACATATACAGTTTCGAGTTTCCTCACTCGAGAAGCTTGAACTTGACGTTGTCGTGTCCATAAGGACTATTTGATTTGACCAATAGAGCTGTTCTACTTTATCCATCTTAGGATATCAAACTTGTTATGGGTTAGAACACTCAGTTCTGGTTCCATAGCAAGCTGTACAATTTTTTGCTTGAACAATGGCTATTGAGCACGCTGTCCAGTATTTCTATTTGTCCACTGCCTCTAGGTTAGCTTGCTTCCAGATGTAGAAGCTTATGCATCGCTACTTCTTCTTGAGGCTGAAGCCTTTATATTTGTTTTTTCTTCCTATCAAGACCTTTCAGAACATGTGGTTCAAGTGTCACACCCCAATGTTCACCGTACTGGACTTCCTCTTGATTCTTTTCCCCCTAGATTTGTTTTTCTTTCTATCGACCGATATGATTCCTAGATCCATTGTCATGTCTCTGATTCTTATGGTGAAAGTTTTTTGATATGATTATTTTCCTTTCTAAGAAGTATACTTCTATCTTCAATCTATATGAAATAAAATGAAGATAAAAAAATATACTTTTTACATTTGGACACAACGTAGATCAGATGTTCTTATTAGGTGATGGTATGACATTGGAGAGGTGTACTATCACGAAAGATAGAAGCCACCACCCTACAATGGACCTAATCACACAGGACTCCCAGGACAATGGGTCTACATATGTAAGATTCTTCCTACTTTACATGGAAAAGTAAAGCAGGGTTTATTTTAAACTAGGTTCGTTAAGTTCCCTACAAGGGCAAGCTCTCATAGTTAATTACATCCTAAGGAAGGGGATTCTTTAGGAATACTCTCAATTAAGGTAAATGATTGTTGTCTCTAAAGATTTTAATAGGTAGGACTATCAATTGATTAGTTTATTTTGGAAGATCAAATGGAATTGATCAAAGAGAGGGGGTTATTATCAAAGCTAAAGGAGGATAAGTAGGAGATGCTTACGATGTTAGAAAAACTAGCGAGCACCTCAAACTATCCTATGGTTGGGCTTCACATTTTTGAAATTGATTTATATATTTAAGTTGAATCTTTATTAGAATGCTAGGGCTTACAATTTTGTAACACAAGGCTATGGAAATATTTAAGACATAAGGATTTATGCTTATGGCCCGTAGAAAGGAAAAGAAACCTCAAAACCTAAATCTATGGAGCTTTGGCAGGGCATCTAAATCTAAGGTGAAATGGGTATTTGGTTTTACCATGAGAAGATAAACCATCGACTATTTGGACTTAACTGAGGGGTGTCGCCAACTAACTCTACCTATGATTTTAAATTCATGTAGGCAAGTCTTATACTTTATGCAAGATAGCTAGGCTGCTATTCATTCAGAAAGAGACTAAGTCCTTAAATTCACTCCCTAAGAGACTAGATCATGTAAGTGCATGTTAAAATGACCTAAATCTAATGCAAATCATATTACATTTTATTTTTATATTGGATAATCATTTTTGACTCAGATTATATGATTCATATGCCTAATGCATGATAAGTAAGATTATTGGCCAAAATCAATAAGACGGGAGGAGGTGTGTTTCCACCATGCCTCTCAAAGGTCAAGCCAAGTTTCTCTGACAAATATGGAAGCCCTCCAATCAAGAGTGACTCAATATGCTTTTATGTGTGATGTTATAAAGAAATACTCATCCAGCTAAGGGGTTGCTAATTCTTTTATCTTGATTTTAAGCCTAAGCTTTTGGTGAGATTATGAGTTCTATATTTTAATTTTGAATTGTTATATTTAGTGGAAGATTATTTTTATTCATAAGATCTTAATCGTCATCCAAGCCATACATCAAACAAGGAATAAACTAGGAAAAGGATGTCATCTTAATGCATAAGCTAAATAAAATATCATATATTTTATAAAGCTAACACAAAAGAATAAAAGGTCATTTGTGATCGGGCACCACTGCACAAATCCAAAAATAAATTGGGTAGTCAAGCTCTTCTCTTACATAACCCGGATTACATGAATTAAATTGCAATCAAGTAAGGAATTCATGTTATGGATCATTTCTTCCTTCTTCTTTCTTCTATCTTCCTTCTTCTTTTGGTTCCTTCTTTTGGATGGTTGGAAGGTGGTTGCTCCAAAGGCTTCACATGGTACATAAGATTTGATCTTATGATCAATGCTCTTCCTAATCTCCCATAACAATCATTCCAAAATCGTAATTGTACAAATACATGAAATGGAAAAGTAAATCTAACTAACACCTGTAAAATAGAGATTAGCTAAACAAGCCATACAAATCTCAAGCATGTATATTGGACTTAGCAACCCACACATAGGTACTCAAGTCCACCTGGCCTAATGGATTATGCTTAGGGGTATAACCACATGCAAAACAAAAGCAGTTATATTTTTATTTATTATAGTGCCCTTAAGCACAATCGCCTATAAAAAATAATGACTAGACTAAATCATCCTACCATTCATTCTACACACATTCACCCTAACATCCAGACTAGAAATAATACATCATAAAAAAAGCAAACATCAAGCCATGCACTGCTTTAACCTAAAGCTAGAAGTTGTTACCTAACCTAATGTGTGTTGTTTAAAAGGTTTGTGTGGTATGCTTAGCTATGGCTTTAGGGTTTGGGTTTTCTATGTATGAAAATATTCAACTTAGAGGGTAGTTTTATTTAAGTGTTTAGTTGATTTGGGTTGATTTTATTTGATGATTTTATTTAGTTTGAATGAATCCTACAATTAATTACTAAGTGTTGTAAAGAGAGGAAAAAGAGAAGAGAACTTCTCTTTCCTTTTCTACCTTAAGTAATTTCTAAAGTAAATTCAAGTTTAGTTTTATTTAGTGAATTTTTTATTATGTGTTTTAATTAATCCTAAGTTTAGATAAACTTTAAACAAACACATTCAAAAAGAAAGGTATTTTAAGATTAAGTAAAGTAAATTAAGATCACAAAAAACACACATCACTTAATCCTTTCCCAACATGTATATCATGCATATAGATGTACCTTAAGCATATCTATACATACAAATGAGAATGTTTAGCACACTTTATGATGAATGCTAAGTGAATTAATTAAGAAAATTGGAATGTTTTATGATGCATGATTTTCATTAAGTAGAAAAGAGGCTTTTTTATCTATTTTTTATATGCACACATGTATGTATGAAAGGCATAAGTGAGTATGACACCATTATTAGCACCAGGGGTGTAAGGTACAAGACCTACTTAGAGCTACTTAAAGCCTCGTAGCCCCAAGGTTGTCCAGACTAATAGACCACTTTTCTTAAATATAAGCATATATACAAAAGAAATGAATGGAAAAGAAAAATGCAAAAGTTTGTACTTGATTATTTGATTTGTTTATGAAACTTATATGTGTAAATGCAAGTGTCCTTCTTAAGTAATGGCATAGGAATGAATAGAAAATAGAATTATGCAAGTGTTATGTTCTTTTCAAATGAACTAAACACTTCACCAAATCCTATTCAAAACTATACTAAAAGAGGGGAGAAGGAAAACTACATTAAGCATATCCTTATATTTTACTCACATGCTAGCTTATAAGTAAGATATAAATAACACACTTTCAGTTTTGATAATTGATTCATATATTTTGGAAAATAATTTGAATTTAATAGTGATAATAGCCACTCATATTTATATTTTTAGTCAAAACATGCAATTTGATATAAAGAAAATATTTCACTTTCAATTTGATTTTAAAAAGGCATGAGTGCATGAAACTCATATGACACACACATTTAGAATGTTAAGAAAGAACTAAAGTGAGGAAAGCATGTAAACACATTCACCCTAATTAATTCCTAAAGATAATCTTATGAAATAAGAAGGCTTAAAGCAAATCAAATTATTTTTAAGGAATATTTGATTTTGTTTTGAGTTTGGTTTAATTTGAGAAATGTGAGGTGAGTTTGTTGTTCCTAACCCATTCCCACATCTGTTTATTATTTTAGTTTATTCTTAGGATTATTAGGTGATTTTTTATATGTTATTTAGGTTAAGGTATGAATTAAGCATGTTAATTATCCCTTACCTATACCACATTAGCATACAAAACCAAATAATTATGAGCCAATGAGATGACATGAAACCACACAAGAAATTTAAATTAGTAATGCACCTAGGAAAGAAAGGGTCTAATGCAATTTGGCTCATGATTAATGATTAATTAAAATAAGGGATTTAACTTAAGTACTTTCATGATCCCTTTCACACATGTGAGTGAGATTTTAATTTCTGTAATGCACTTAGGCTCTTGAACACCTAAGCATCTACCCAAGATAGATTAATTAAGTTTTAAAAAGTTTTAGAATTTTTATGAAATTAATTAAGGGGGTAATTAGTGAATTAACCAAGGATGGATTAAGAAAGAAAAGGAAGTTTAGGGAATATCTTAAGGAAAGTATCTCAAAATTATTCCCTAAACCTCACATTTACTTAATCAAAACTTAATTGACTCAATCATAGGGTTAAACCACTAATTATACCCTTAAATAAGCTTAATTACATAAAGGAGTAATTAGGAATTAATCAAGCAATTTCTCTAATTAAGCCACCAATAAATCCCAAGAAAATTAGGTGTAGCAGAAGTCATCGCTCTAATTCTATCCAAGAAGTTTGGGATTAATCAATGGAGTAATTAGGGGGTAATTAACAAAATAACATTTTGAATAAACCCAAATTTAGAGAAAAGAACTATTCAAAATTAATTATAATTAATTTTAGAATATTTTATGTTTAATTATCTATCCAATGCAATTTATTTAATATTTTTTGATTTTTTAGGCCTAGATATGAATTTAGGAGGGTTTGGTGATTAATTAGAGATTTAATAAGCCTAATTATATATTTAATCCCATCCCATGTCTTGATGCGACATCTTTCACGTGGGTGTGGCGATTAGATTATAAAGTTGTCACATCATAGCATCGCATCATCGACGGTGCTACGCGCTTTCTACTTAGCCATCAGATCAAGTATCAGACGGTTGAGATTAAAGTTGCGGTTCTAAAGGGTAAAACTGTGAGTGCTACATGTTTTAATCTCAACCGTCCATCCAAAAGAGTGGATGCGAGATTCATCCACTAATTCCAGAGCAATGGAGGTCGTCCATGTTCTAGGGCAAGATCCGAGCTCGATTGAGCTTAGATTGAGATAAAATTTAGCCCACACCTTCATCACATAATGGAGATCATATCCAATGGCTAATTTATCATGCAATAAAAATTTCTTTCACAAAGCTCCATACTATGGCTAGATTAAGCTAAAAAAAATGGTTTACCTCACCAGAGGTGATCACTAGCACTCGATTCCCTTGGAGAAGCTTCGTCTAGTGAAGATGAAGCTTTGCTGAAAGTTTAAGGTCTTGAGATTGGGTGGTTGCTTCTAGAGGCCAACTCCACCTTGAACTCCTTGCGGCTTTGATTGAATGAGCACCCCTCTTGCCTTTGGAGCTTGGGGAAGGGCTTGGACAAGTTCGATTGGGGTCCCTGAGGGAGCTTGTAAAGGGAATTGGGCTGGTTTTAAGTGTGGAGTGAAGTTTGATTTTGGTTGTTGGATTTAGTTTGACTGATTTAAATTTATATTTCATTTATATATGAGAATATAAATGGGTTGTGAGAAAATTTTATGAGTTTGAAGTAGTTTGATTTGATTTAGGCTAAGTCCTTAAGAGAAAATCAAAGTGACTTACAAAATATTTTTTGTTTAGAATTTCAATCATAGGTTTTAATCATGTAGAATTGATTTGAGTTTGGAGAAAATCAATTAAGCTGGAATTGATTTAGGTTTGCTGTTGATTTGATTAGGAATTTGTCTTGAAGGAAGGAAGTGAGGAGTGTGGTCTAAGCTATAGGGTAGGCAAATTTTCTTAACACCCCTAAGGCATGACATATTCCTATGGCTAACTCTTCTAAGTCTCTAGGGCTAGGTTGAGTGTTCACCTAATCACTAGATGTGTCTTAAGACTCCCTTAAAGTCTAAGAGGAATCCTATGTCTAAGATTGGGGGGGGTGGGGCGTTGAGAACTCATTCTAAAAATGAGGTCAATAATGCTCATCATGCAAAACTTATTTAGAATGATCTTGAGTTCTTACTACCACTGATAATAGTTTCTATAGTGGAGCATTCTTAGATTCTCTGATAATTGGCCTTTGATACCTCTTCTTCATAAGACCTTTTTCCTTGACAACCTTTAGGACTCTATGTACTTGAGCATATAGAGTTTCAGGTTGTTTCTTCTGAAGAGTTGAAGTTGACTATTGTTGAGCCCAAAAAAATTGCTTAACATCACTAGTAGAACTACACCTTTTTACCCATTTCAAAAATTCCAAATTTATTGTGGGGTAGGAATACTCACTTTTTGTTGTAAGGTTGGTTGTGTAACGGATGGCCCAGGTGAGAGCTGATGAGCTTTCAGCTCAGCATTCCTTCTTCTCCTCTACCTTCTAGTCAGCTTTCCTCCATATGAGGAAGCTTCAGCGTCATGCCTTCCTACTGTAAAAGGTTCAATTGGCAGAGTGGTCACATTCGCAGGCACGACTGAAAATTTATATCCAGTGATGATTCTCTTCATGACTAGTGCTTCAAAATGACCCAATCTTTTGAATATAGATACTCTCTTTCGAGGAACCTTAGTAGCAGTTGTGGTCATTCTAGTTGTCATCTTCTCCTGTACAGGTTGGTGTGTATAATATACAGGTGCTTCAGGTAGAGGATTCTTTTCAGCAACAATGGCTGAGAAGTCTACACTATCAAATTGAATATTAGCTCCAATATCCCCAATATTGATAACAGTGCTAGCTAAATGAATGTTGGCTTCATGACCTAGCTGCATGATGAATGGTGTGCTTTAAAGACCCATATAGAGAACAAGCACATTAGTCATAAGGACATGAATATATTAGATTTAGTTTCATTGAAAATTGTTTTTTAACTTTTATCATGCTCCACTACTATTATAGTTTAGATTCAACTAGCCAAAGATGGAAAGAGAAACATATCCCTAGCGGAGTCGTCAAAAATCTATGGGCTCCAAAAATTCGCTACTGACCTCTTGATGAAGAGAGTATGATTTACTGTTGATGAAATTTTCATAAGGTAGGTGGAATACTAGGTAAGACACTACCCAGAGATTTCACCCTCATTTGTGAGGACTTTAGATCTAGTTCTAGATTTCCTATAAATGGAAGAACTTATAGTTAATTACCCCTCCCAATGCTAAGAGAGAACTTTTGATTCAGGCTATTCGTTAAATTGTTAAATGTGTAGCATATAGTAGAAGCATGTAGAGTATTGAAATTTAGGTTTATGAAATTCATCATTCATTACTTGAAGCAGATGGTTGGGGGAATGATGATGCACTCGATCTAGATCTCATGGCTCCATCATCCTTGGCTGTCGTGGTCCCTAGTCTACTTAGTAAAAGGAGGTAGTCGACCCAACCTGACTAAAGAATCCTTATCAGCAGCCATGGGTTACATCATCCAAGAAATTCTTATAGACTTGGGGTGATGTTTGTCTAAGGAGATAAGTTTAAGTCCACCTTAGTTGACAGAGGGTTTTTTTTCTCTATTAGGTGCACCCTATGGTTCACATCTCAAAGGGCAGAGCCATTGGGAAGCATACGGACTACAGTGGTGACCGTAATATAATGGTCTCATTTGGTGGTAACCACCCGATCAGAGGACTATAGTCGTAACTGCATCATATGTGGAGCATACTAGCTAAGCGACAAAGTCAGAGGACATGGGACATGTTCTTATTGACATGAAATTGATTGAGAGTAAACATAATTATGTGCTTGATTTGATATTGGTTATTTTTTGAGCTAGGATTTTCATAATTTATCACCTTCAGCAAACAATTGCGGAAGGTGGATTGAGTTTGTAGCTTTAAGATTTTTAGGTTGATGATTTTCAATTAGTCATTTATAGCTTAATGATATATTAGATTTTTCATTTAGTTTGATATTTAACTTATATTAACTTGACTTAAAATTTTAAACATTTGTTGATGATAGTATCCCCTCTGATTGAAATCTCTACTTAACATAGTCATCATCAGGGTGGTTTATGATTTTAGATCCTGCCGACTCTATTAATTTAATAATAGAGGATCAGATCTACTATCATATGATAGAATTAGCTTCTCAAATATTTTAGTGAGTTGAGATTCTTATAATATTATTATTAGACTTTTAGGTTTTATTAAGTTGGACCCGGTCCTAAGACCCAATCGGGAATCAATCCGCGTAACATCCTCAAACACTAAGTTTAAACATTCAGCATAATGTCAGGGTCCATGCGGGTTATTCAATTTAAAATTAATTTAACTTTATAGATTTGAATAGTATTGCCTATTTTGATTGAGTTTTATTGCAAGTATAGAATTTTAGATAAAATTTTGATAATATTTCGGTAGCCTCCCAGCATCGTTCCCACATGGGGGGCTAAAACGAGTGTTAGGTCTGCCCACCATGCCAAGAAAGGCATGTATGAGTAGTGTAAAACACCACGGCCTAATGCATCATCCCACCATACCAAGAAAGGCATGTATGAGTCTCTAATGCACCTGCATGTAACACAGATTTTTTCATCACGCCAAGAAAGGCGTGTATAGGTACTTATATACTTGCAATATCGAGTTAAAAATCAATTTTAGCTTTGTGGTTGTATTTATATTAAGTTGTTTAGGCCTTCTATTGATATAGAAGTTTGACAATATTTCTGCAACATTCTGGTCCCCCCAGACTACTTGGATTATCGCACCATGCCAAGCAAGGGGTGTATGGGTGGTATAAACCACGGCCTGAATGCGTCATCCCACCATGCCAAGAAAGGCATATATGGGGATGAGGTGAAAGTTTTATATACATTCCTGCCTTCATCTATCCCCTTTTGGAAAGAGGATGAATGAAACCAGAAATATATATAACTTTCTTTCCTTTATTGGGACAGCATGTAGATCTGCAGATGTTCTTATTAGGGTGATCGAGTACAATATTGAGGAGAGGTGTACTATCTCGAAAGATAAAAGTCACCATCATACAATGGACCTAATCACCCGAATAGGGACTCCTAAGGATAATGGGTCTGCATATGTACGAGAGATTATTTCCCTACTTTAAATGGAAAAGTAAAGCAAAATTTATTTTAAATTGGGTTCGTTAAATTCCCTACAGGGGCAAGCCCCTATAGTTAATTACATCCAATGGAAGGGATTATTTAGGAATACTCTCGATTAAAGTAAATGATCATTATCTCCAATGATTTCAATAGGTAGGACTATCAATTGATTGGTTTTTTTTAGAAAATTAAGCGGGATCGATCAAGAGGAGGGAGTTCTTAATGAAACCAAATGAAGATAAGTAAGGGATGCTTAAGATACTAAGAGGCCTAGTAAGCATCACAGACTATCCTATAGTTGGGCTTTATATTTTTGAAATTGAATTGATTTATTTACTTGAGTTGAATTTTTATTAGAAAGTTAGGACTTATAATTCCATGATACAAGGTCATGAAATGCCTAAGAGATGAGGATTTATGCTTATGGCCCATAGAAGGGAGAAGCAACCTCAGAACCTACATCTAGGGAGCTTTGGCGAGGGCCAAAAGCATGACCTAAATCTAAAACAAAATGGGTATTTAGTTTGCCTCCACAAGAAAGGACAAATCACCCATCTATTTTGACTTATAATTGTGTGGGGTGGCCGCCAACTAATTTCTCCTACGATTTTAAATACATGTAGGCAAGTCATATGATTATGCAAGATAATTAGGCAGTTATTTATTTAGAAAGTGACTAAGTCCTTAAACTCACTCCCTAAGAGACTAGATTATGTAAGGACATGAAGAATGACCTAAATCTAATGCAAATTATATTACATTTTACTTTTATTTTAGATAATCATTTGACTCAAGCTATATGATTCGTTATGCCTGATGCATGAAAAATAAGATTATTGGCCAAAATCATCAAGATAAGGAGGTGTGTTTCTACCATGGCTCTCACAGGTCTAGCCAAGTTCTCCGACAAAGGTGGAAGCCCTCCAATCAAGAGTGAGACAATATATTTTTATGCATGATGTGAGAAATGTAATACTCATCCAGCTAAGGGGTTGTTAATTCTTTTATCTTGATTTTAACTTAGCTTTAGGTGAAGTTATGAGTTGTTTATTTTAAATTTTGAGTTGTTTAATTTAGTAGAAGATTTATTTTTCTAAGAGCCTAATCATCATCCAGGCCATACATCAAATCAAGGAATAAAGTAAGAAAATATGTCCTCTTAATGTGTAAGTTAAACAAACATCAAGCATTTTATAAGCTAGTTCAAAAGAATAAAAGGCCAAGTGTGGTCGGGGACCACCGCATAAATCTGAAAAATAAATTGGGTAGCCAAGATCTACCCTTATACAATGTGGATTACAAATGAATAAATTATAATTAAGCAAAGGAATTCATTTTATGCGGGCCTTCATTTCTTCATTCATTCATTCTTTTTTTCTTCTTTCTTCTTTCTTTTTTTGGTTCTTCCTTTTGGATGGTTGGAAGGTGGTTGCTCCAAAGGCTTCACATGGTACATAAGATGAGATCTTAAGACCAATGTTCATCCTAATCCCCCATAACAATCATTCCAAAATCCCAATCATAAAATTACATGAAAAGAAAAAGTAAATCTAACTAACACCTACAAAATAGAGATTAGCTAAACAAACCATACAAATCCCAAGCATGTATAAGCATATATTAGAATTAGTACCCCACACATGGGTAACCAAGTCACCTGGCCTATTGGATTATGCTTAGGGGTATAAGCACGTACATAGTAAAAGTAATTTTATATTTTTATTAAAGTGCCCCTTAAGCACAATCTAAGACAACGACACTAAATCATCCTACCAATGCCTCGACATACACCCTAACATCCAAACTAAAATATTACATCATAAAATAAAATAAAATATCAAACCATGCACCATCCTAACCTAAAGTGAGAAATGGTGACTTAGTCTAATGTGTGTGCTTTAGAAGGTTTGTGCGGTATGCTTAGTTATGGCTTTAAGATTTTAGATTTACTTTGTGAGAGAACTTGGCTTGACCTTTAAGAGCCATGGTGGAAATACACCTCCCCTTCTCACTGATTTTGGCCCATTATTTTATTTCTCACGCATTAGGCATATGAATCCTATAAGCCTAAGTCAAATGATTGTCTAAAAGTAAAAAATAAAATATAATATGATTTGCATTAGATTTTGGTCATTAATCATGCCTGCATGATCTAGCCTCTTAGGGAGTGAGTTTAAGGACTTAGTCTCTTTATAAATAATTAATAGCCTAACTATCATGCATAAAGCATATGACACATGAATTTAAAATTATAAGAAGAGTTAGTTGGCAGCCACCCCCAGGCAGTTGTAAGTCAAACAGTTGAGTGGTTAATCCTCACTTATGGAGGTGAACAAAATACCCATTTTTCATCTTAGATTCAGGTCGTGCTTTTGGGCCTTTGCCAAAGCTCCCTAGACTTAGGTTTTGAGGTTGGTTCTCCCTTCTATGAGTCATAAGCATAAATCTTCAACCCTTATGCATTTCCATGACCTTGTATCATGGAATTATAAGCCCTAGATTTCTAATAAAATACATCAACTCAAATAAATAAATCAATTTCAAAAATATAAAACCCAACTATAGGATAGTCTGGGTGCTTACTTGGCTTCCTAGTATCTTAAGCATTTCATACTCATCTTCATTTGGCTTTGATAAGAACTTCCTCCTTTTGATTGATCCTACTTTATTTACAAAAAATAAATAATCGATTGATAGTCCTATCTATTGAAAATGTTAAGACAATGATCATTTACCTTAATCGAGAGTATTCCTAAGGAATCTTCTTCCTTAGGATGTAATTAACTATGAGGGCTTGCCCTTATAGGGAACTTAACAAATCCAATTTAAAATAAACCCTATTTTATTTTGTCATGTAAAGTAGGGGAAGAATCTCTGGTACATATGCAGACCCATTGTCCTTATGAGTCCTTATTCATGTGATTAGGTTTATTGTAGGGTGGTGACTTTTATCTTTCGAAATAATACACCTCTTCTCAATGTCGTACCGGATCACCCTAATAAGAATATCTATGAATATATGTGGTGTCCCAACAAAGGAAAGAAATATATATATATATATATATATATATATATATATATATATATATATATATATGTTTTCATTCATCCTCTTTTCCAGAAGGGGATAGATGAAGGCGGGAATGTATATATAAAACTTTCACCATAGACATGTACAGGTACTTAAACATGCAATGTTAGTTTAAAAAATAATTTTATATTATGGCATGGTTTTATGTCAAGCTATTTAGGCCCCACCTGTTGGTGTGAAGTTTGATAGCATTTTGATAGCATCCCGGCATCATCCCTATGTAGGGGTTGCCTCGGGTATGTTGGGCCTGCCCACCACGCCAAGTAAAGTGTGTATGTGTGATATAAATCACGGTCGAATGTGCCTTCCCGACATGCCAAGAAATACATGTATGTGGCTCTAAGGTACCTGCATGAAACACAGATTTCTCTGTCATACCAAGAAAGGTGTGTACTTATACACCCACAAGCAAGCACAACTTTCCTCATCGCATCAAGAAGGACCCGTACGAGTACTTATATTTCAATCACAGACTTTGGGCAAGCATGTATTTTGGGAGATGTCAAGTGTATTTCAGCTCCAATTTGCACACTATTGTGCCCGAAGTCCGTTAAATTTGACTTGTGCGCTCGACTCGACTGATTCAAAATGCATAGAGGTTAACACTTACATGCTTAGAATATTTCCTCTTCATATTTTTTTCCTATTGTATACCTTTCTCTCATTTCTACAAACCCCATTTCATTTACAAACATTCTCCAGATTTCTTTCCAACTGGCCTTAACTTGCTGAATTCCCAACACAATAACCTCAATAGTCCTCTCTTTCTCTCCTCCAAAATAGAAAACCAAATTTAAAGATATAATTTGTGGAGATATACCTTCAATATGTGTAAATATGTGTGTGGAAATTGTATTTTATTTACTTTTATGTAGGTTTAAATGCCTCGTTATGCTCATCAGGGTGTAACAAGATGAAAATCGGTCAAGGTATTTTGAAACACCAACTATCACGATCATCAGGGTGTGACGGGCAAGCAAAAAAAAATTGTTCGATGTAGCCCTCTAAGCCTAAATGCTGTCGAAATTTGGACTAAATTTTAGACTTAGAAAAAAAAGAGAAATCAAGATTTTTCTAAAAAGAAAAATCAATCAATCAATCACATCAAAAATAAACAATCTAAAAAAAATTGAATGTGTTAAATTATAAAGTTTTATAAAGTAAACATAAACTTGAACTTTTAAAAAAATTTGAAATAAAGAGAAAAGGAAAAGAGCTTACAATGAGTTGCAAGGAGATTGAATGCACACTTGAACTTTGAGACAAGAATCCTTTTACCCCTTTTTTTTCCAAAAGATGAATGTGAATGTGAATAGGCTATCATGGCATCTAATTTATAGAAATTGATAAGGCTCACATTCAACCAAAATATTCATAAAATATTTAAATGGTATGACATGTGAAACTCATGTCGCGTCCACTTTGTTCCATATTGATTACCAAGTCATATGTAAGCATGACATGGAAGTCTATACAAAAGTTATAAAGAGTTTGAATTAAGTTAATTTGAAGGCTAATTCTCAAATCTAAAATAACTCAAAGTGAACTTATTCAAAATTAATTGTCTGCTTGTGAGCAAGAGCATCGCTTAATAGCTTGTTAAAAGCACTAACAATAGCTTTTTTATTGAACATGGAAAGTCATGATGATAATACGAAAAAGAAAAAGCTATCATCCTTATAGATTTTAAAATCATTGAGTTCAAGTGAATTACAAGGGACAAAATAGCTTGTTAATAAGCAAAAACACAAGACTCAATGAATAATTGAAATGTGTTGTGCCTATACTAAATAAATTGACTAAAAATTGAAAGAATCAAAATAGACTTATGAAGATATGGATGGCTTGTTAAAGAATTTGAATAAGGGATTGTGATGATGAACTCAATGTTTGCTTATAGATACATGATCAACTCTCTTGGGCGAGAATAAAAGCTGAAAGTGATGAATTGATAAAAATTCAAAAGCTCATTAATGACTACAAACCAAATGATATTTGAGAATTGGAAAATTCAATAAGCAAGCTAAGTGCAAGCAATATTTTGAGTTACAATCTAAATCACTATCTCTAAATCACTCACCACTGAATCTACAATTCTTCGTACAAGCACACAGAAGACGACACTAAATTAGATTCTGCACGAATTAAGGAGCTTCCTTCAATCCAAAAATTAGAAAATTCTCATTCTAATTATGATTTCAAAATCAATGATTTCATTGATTAGATAAAATTATCTAAGTTAAAAATACTTGCATGTGCTAAGACATAAGATTTAGAGTGTAAATGTTAATGTCTAAAAGAGCACAAGCTAAATTGAGATTAAATAAATATTAAATTAATCTCATAATTTAGAAATAAAATTATCTAAATTACTAAATACCTGCATGGGGCCCGACACAGTGTTGAATGTTTAAATTCAGGTGTATGAGGATGCTACGCTGATTAAAAGTTAAATTGACTTAAATATCTTATGCTAAAAATTATGCAATTATTTTGAAAGAGAAGCAATCATTTTGAAAACATGAGCATATTTTTAAAATTCAATTTTATAAATATATATATTTATGTATGTATTTTAGTAAGTCAACACATTCATGTGATGAAAGTTTAAGTCATATTTTGAGCCAAATCCTCCTCCCCATAGGGACTAGAGTCGATAAGATTGATTCTTTTCGAATAGAAATTTAAGTGATTAATCTCAATAAGGTTGCATATAAAAAATAATATAAAATGACACCTTCAAGTTGATCACATTTAGTTTACCCTGACTACTTTCGTAAAGCCTCTAATAGCTTTAGTATGGCTATTTTATGTTCAAAAATTCAAATACAATTACAGGTTTTAATCCATAGATCAAATCATCCTCTTATAGGAGTAGAGTTGACAAGATCTAATATGATATAATAAGATTTCAAAATTGTAAACCCGATCCTCTACGAACAAAGAGTAGATTTGATAAGGTCTACCCCGATGATGGCTGTGTTGATTGAGAATAACAACCGGAGGATTCACTATTATTAAAATTTCCAAAATTATCAATATTAAGTGAAATTTCTATCAAACTATTAAATATTCAAGCAAATTTCAAAATATGAAAATTAATTAAATAAAAAAAAAAAAAATATCCACCTTCCATCATCAAGGTGACAAATTTAATGTTAACAAAGCCTTGCAAAGGAGCCAGTGTCATATTATGTATATTACTACATTAACACTCAAAATATTCTACACCAGTAAGGAAGTGACAAGTGTCCTCTGTCCGTGTGGTTTGACCAGTAGGCTCTACATATAAAGCGGTTACGACTAGAGCCCTTTAACCGGGTGATTTGGCCATTAGGCTCCACTAAATTACGGTCACAATTGTAGCCCGTATATTTTCTAATGGTTTTCTACCCCCTTTGGGTTGTGGATCATATGGTATACCTAATAGGGCATAAAGCCCACTGTTAGCTAGAGTGAACTTAAGATTGTCCCTTTGGCAAATATCAACCCTAGCCTACAAGGTCTCCCGGAATGACGCAACCCATGGCTGCTGGCAAGGATCCTTCGGTCAAGTTGGGTCGACCACTTCCTCAACAAAGTAGACATGGGATCATGATAGCCCGGGATGACGGAACCATGGGATCTTGATCGGGCGCGTCATTATTCTTCAACCATATGCTTCAAGCATAAAAAAATAAATAAAAATGATGAATTTCATTTTCAAATCCAAATTGTTGCTACTATATGTTAAGCAAATAACGACCTATGACTAGCCTTAATCAAAAGCTTCCTCTCACTGATTGGAGAGGGGAAATTAACTGTAGGTGCTTGCACCTATAGGAAACCTAGAATTAGATCTAAAGTCCTCACAAAATGAGGGTGAAATCTCTGGGTAGTATCTTATTTGTCAACTACAAACAATCATCTGCCTTTTGAAAATTTTGTTCGGCACTAAATCTATACTCTTGTTTCATCAAGAGGTCGAAATTTTCGAAGCCCACACTGATGAATGGTCATCACTCATTTAGGTATATTGTAATAGAAATACTCCTTAAAGATAAGATTGAAGCTTGAACCATAAAGTTTAGTTTAGCATATTATTTCAACTTAGCTCAAAACCTCTACTCGAAGTCCTACTTATGGTCTACCTAAGATGTGTGGATCCTCAAGAGGCAAGGACTTCTTTGATAAGGTATATTCACGGAATGTAAGACTCATTTTGCAACAAAAAAGTTTTTGTTAACTCATCATTTATTATGATACTTTTGGACCACCATTAGAAAAAATGGCAAAAAATTCACCAAGACGTGTAATAATTGTTAGCTCCATGGAACTTTACTTCACTGATAACATTCCTGGTTGTTCATATTATGGGTGATGGACTTTATTGGATCATTTCCTATAACGTTTCATCAATGCTATTTTGTCCTTATAATAGTGGATTTACTTCATCAAGTGGGTTGAGGACATAGCTTTGGCTTGCATGACTATAAGTCCTGGTGAATTTTTTTTCTTGGTTATAAATCATCAACAGTATTGATAGCCCCAAAATTTTAAATAAAAAACTAACTTTTATATTAACAATAGGGTCAATTTAAAATTTTGATTAATTTGCTGCCTTTCACACTAATAAATAAGAAGATGATGACAATAAAATTATCACTAACATACTTTAAAGAACATTGTTAAGTATCCTAGGAATTAGGCTAATGAGGTACCATTAATCTTTTGTGCATGCTACACTACTCATTAATCATGACTAGGGAAATACTATACTCTTGTATATTCAAAATTGAAGCAATCACCACCATTCGGATTTTTCACCTACCTCACACATGCAATCTAATGTCTATGTTTTGGGAAAACATATATGACTATGTTCAACAAAAGCTAAAAACCTCATCAAGAAAATAATAACTTAGTGAGAGAAGTTATGCATCAAATTGAAATATAAAAATGATAGTTAGCTCATTAATTTAATTCAAGCATATGATTTGCAGAATTAGCCTAGTAAATATAGTGTACAAAAACACTGCTCACCAACAGACACATTGACTTAGAAAAGTTTTGTATGAACTAGAAATACTTTTACATAATAAAAAATATATATAGTTAAGACTTTTATCTAACAACCTATAATAGATATCTAATTTTTTTAACATGAAACTCAAATGACATGACATTATTTTACAAGTACATCTAGAGAGAGAAAGAGAGAGAGAGAGATTCAAACTATTATTGAATTGTAAATGCTCAAATAAAATTTTATTTATATTTATTTAATTAAATAAATAAATTTAATAAAAATAGACCAGTTTAACATAATTATCGAATCCGAACAAAAAACAAAGAGGTTTTTTTATTTTTTTTTACAATCATCTTTTGTTGGTTCATTGACTATGTTGGCAACTAACAGCATCACACCGCGTGTGAGATTAGCCGCTATTCCCTAGAGCTCGCTGGCCACTATACCTTGAGAGATCAAGAACAACTAGCACATCAGATTATAAGCTCATTATGAGTCACATAAACTTTTATTTTTCTATGACGGGTAATATGGTCAATAAACTTGCTTTTTTATTACAAAATCTTGATGCTTCTGATTTCATTGCGACTCTTGATATTATATGAGTTACTATTTATTTGTAAAATTTTATTTAGGTTACAATAAACTTGACAATTGTGAGTTTGGCTTAAAAATTAGGCCAATTTTTTTTCTTTATTTTTAACAAATAATAGCTCATTCAAGACTAAATTTGTTTGCCTTTTAATTCGCATTTTTGTATAAATAATCTTTAATTTTTTTCTGTTGTAAAATAGAAAAACAGGCTAAGAGGAGAAAATTACAAATTTGCAGGCCGACTCATTCAATTTTCTAATTAAATTATTGAAGGATTCCATGTATAAAATACAAAGGGAAACAGTCCCGTCGGAACCCGTGAAGGCAACCTTGAGAAGCAGCGCCTGGTCGAGAAAGTGAGCGAGAGAGAATGGCGGCCGGAGCAATAACTCTGAGCAGTGGCTACCGGATGCCGGTGATCGGGCTGGGAGTTTGGAGGATGGAAGGCCAATCTATCAGAGATATCCTTTTTTCCGCCATCAAGATAGGTTATCGCCACTTCGACTGCGCAGGTCTGCTCCCACTTCCTCTCTCCTCTCTTTCTTCTATCGATCCATCTGCTACCATATATTCTCGTAATTTAAGGTGCAGCGCCGATTAAGCTAATACAGTGAAATATCTGTTAAGGTTTCTGGGATGATTTCTGAGGGCAATTTCTACATGTTTATCATTCCCTCACTATGAAATAGAAGAGATTGGTAAATATTAAGTTGGTTTCTGTGTTGGGGGTTTGAAGACTACTTGGTATTTTTGGTCCTATATAACTGAAATAGTAGTTAGGAGCAGACTAATTAAATAGCCAAAAATGTTTGGGTTTCTTCATGACTGCTGCTCGTCATTAATTGAAGGTTTGGTACTGTAGGATACCTGTTGTTTATGGAAAAGTTGCAGGTGTAACTAGGACTTTTTAATTATTTTTCTTAAATTCCCTGCCTTGGCTCATGTACTACGGGCTCTTTGTATTATTTTACTCAACTGTTTATCGAGCCTATGTTGTATGTGTTCTCAATAGCACGTCCAAGATAGCTCTACCTTCATTAGTGAATTTTGTCAAATTTCATACAATTTGAATTTTTAAAATTTAATTTCTAATTGATGAGTGACATTCATTGGTCTTAAATTAAATGTTAAATTTCAACTCAAGGCAGCCGCTAAAATACGCACCAAAAATAGATTCAAGGAACAAATAATCCGCCAGAAAATGATTTCTAGTGGATTTCTGATGGCTTGTCTACTGGAATTGTTTGAAAAAAAAAATCAACGACTTTCCAAAAGAAATCAACGAACAATAGCGGTAGAAAAGATGCGGCTTGGAGTTCAATGACAAAATATTTTTGTTAGCCTCACTGATGGATTACAGGCAAAAATTCCGTCATTTCTGGCAGAATGATCTGTCAGAAAAGCAACCAGTGAAACCAGGGAACTTTCCATCACTGTGGCGGCACCTGACGAGTTGTTTTGACATTTATCAATGAAAAATATGCCATAAACATATACCAAAAATTAATTTTTTTAAAAGTGCATTTTATTTCTACTAGTTTACATTAGTTATTAGGTAGTCGACAGCCAACGTAAAATTTGTCGAAATAATCATGGTATTAATCCTTTAAATCATTAATGCGAATGCCCCTGTTTATCTCAGCTTGAATACAAAAAAAATATGCTGAGTCAGACGTATTTGCAGTGTGTTAAATACAAGGGTTCCCACATTATGGACCTGGATGCGCAAAGAAGTTAATCCATGAAATTAGAATTAGGTTAGATCTTGAATATAGGTACTCTTACATGTAAATTAATGGAATTAATAGATATTATGGTTCATAGAAAGATAAACATTTTATCTGCTCAAGAAACTAAATGGGTTGGAAGAAGAGATTGATAGTTTAGGTTTTAAACTTTGGATTCGCGTAAAAGTCGAACTAAACGATGTAGATTATGATAAAAGTCAATGATAACGTTATAAATATTAATACGCGAGATAGAATTATAACTTTAAAGATTATCATTGATACTAAGATTATCAACGTTAGCCTACGCTCCCTCAAGGTAAGTGTGTTAAAAATTTGGAATAAATTGTTAATACAAAAGATACCCTCAAGAAAAAATATTTATCGGAAGAGATTTAAATGACACGCTATGAAGATTTTAAAAGATTCACGCTATATGATGATTTAAAACTAAGCATGACACTATATTGGGATTTTGTATTGCTAACACTTTATTTAAAGAAAAGAGACGAACATATTATTACTTATAAAAATGGATTCAAGTAAAACACGATTAATTATTTTCTAATAAGAAAAATAGATCGCTTAGACAGAAGGCCATTCCAAGTGAAAATCTAAGATCCAACATCGATTGTTGTTTAGATTTTAAGATGAAAGGTTGTAGAAAAGAAAAAAATAAACTAAATTGTCATTCTAGAATTAGATGAGAATTCTAAAGAACACAAATAAAAATATTTTAAGAGCAAGCTACAAAGATTAGAATTTGGGATGTTCATAGGAAACTAACATTATGTGGGAAAAATAAGCAGTGAAATTAACAAGTTGCTAAAGATGTGCTTGGATAATCAAAAGAAAACTTAATAAAAATAGTTGGTGGTGGAGTCGAGTGTGCAAGAAAAGATAAAAATAAGAGTATTGTTATAAAATTTGGTTTAGATGTAAAAATTCGGAGAATTGGGAAAGATATAAAGTCGTCTGTAGAGATTTTAAGAAAGTACTGTATGATGCAAAAAATTTAGCTTTTAGTGATTTATACAATAGATTAGATACCAAAGAAGGTGAAAGATGTATGTATAAGTTAGCCAACCAAAGAGATAGGAGAAGTAAAACATGTTGGAGGTGTATTAAGGATGAAAATAATAAAATACTTTTTTAGAAAATGATATTGAAAATAGGTGGATGAGCTATTTTGATAAATTTTTCAATGAAGATTTGAAAATACGATTGATTTTAGCAACCTTAATACCCTAAACAAAAATAGAGAATTTCATTTTTTATCGTTGTATTAGTAAATCTGAAGTTAGTGAAGCTTTAAAGAAAATGAAATGTGGAAAAGCAGTAGGACCGGATAATATTCCAATAGAAGTGTGGAAATGTTTAGGAGATCAAGAATTTCTTGGCTTACAAATCTTTTTTGTCATTTTAAAGACTAAAAGATGTCGATGAGTGGAGAAAAGTTTGTTGGTTCTATATTTAAGAATAAAGGTGATGCACAAGAGTGTGCAAATTATAGAGGAATTAAGTTAATGTGTGTCATACATGGGAGAGAGTAAGAGCATAGGTTACGATGTGATATCTGAAGTTTCTCTGTCAGTTTGGTTTCATGCCGGGTAGATCTACTATGGATGCTATACATTTGTTAAGGGGTTTGATGGAGAAGCATAGAAAGTAAGGAGGATCTACATATGATATTTATTGATTTAGAAAGCTTATGATAAAGTTTCAAGAGATGTTCTTTGGAGAGTTCTAGAAACGAAAAGAGTTAATATTGGTTATATTCAAGTCATTAAGGATATGTATACTAGAGCATTACTTGTGTCCAAACACAAGGAGAATTGATAAAATATTTTCTATTTGGTTGGATTACATCAAGGATCAGTTTAAGCCCTTATCTTTTACTTTAGTTATGGATGTTCTTACTTAGGCATTTACAAGAAGATGTACCTTGGTGTATGCTTTTCTTTGATGACATTCTTCTTGTTGATAAGACTAGAGAGGAGTCCAACGAAACTTGAATTATGGAGGTCAACTCAGTCTAAAGGTTTTCGTTTAAGTAGATCTAAACCGAATATATGGAATGTAATTTTAGTTGTAGAAGTTCTAGTGATAGTGTTGTGACATTAGGTGAACAAGTCATTAATAAGAGTGAGCGTTTCAGATATTTAGGCTTTATTGTTTAAAATGATGGTGAAATAGATGGAGATGTTATTAGTAGAATTCAAGTTGGATGGTTGAAGTGGAGGAATGCATCGGCTATTATGTGATAGAAAAGTTCCACTTAAACTTAAGGAAAAATTTTATAAGATGGTGGTAAGACCTGCAATGACTTATGGTGCGAATGTTGGCCAATAAAAGAAAAGACTAAGTTAAGTGTTATAGAGATGAGGATGATCGAGGTGGATGAGTGGCTTTACTCTTAGAGATAGAATGCAAAATGAGTATATTCGGAAAAAGTTGGAGTAGCTCGGTGGTAGATAAGATTAAGGAGAGTCGCCTTAGATGGTTTTTGGCCACATAAAGCATCGTCGATGGCCCAATTAGGAGAGTAGATGCATTAGATTTGTCTTATGTTAAGAAAGGTAAGGACCTAAAAGACTTGGTTAGGATGTATAAAAAATTGATCTTAGTATACTTGATTTAAATGAGAATTTGACACATAAATAGACCTGATGGAGCGAAGGATTCATGTAGCCGACCCCACCTAGTGGGATTAAGGCTTATTGTTGTTGTTGTTGTTGTTGTTGTTGTGTAGTTTACATTAGCTGTTATATGAAATCGCATTATAATACATCACATTAACTAGTAGCATCATATTACATTCAAATTATAGGTATATTGACATAAAACTAAACTGATCTTATAAGATTGACTTAAAAATTAAATTGATTTCATAATTTGAAATAGATAGTACATCATAAATTGTTTTGCAATAATATAAGTAATCCAAATCCAATAGAGTAAAAATAGTAAAAAAAAGAAATTCTTGACACGCTCTAACTCGTTATCTCTTGCTTCTTCACCCTCCTCATCAGCTACCTTCTTTTTCTCATTTTGTTGTTGGCATATCTCAGCCTACAACTCCATCATACGAGCATATATATATTTTTAGGAAATGCAACCATGCGTCTTTTCACCACCTACTCAATTATACTTTCTAATGTGTCAAAATAAGATGTATCCAAGGGGCGGACATCATATGTTATGCTCTAGAAGCTTATTCCATAATCTGTTTCTTCTTCTTTCTTCTTACCACTTGCCACCACAACTTGATGTCATCATATCGTGAAGATAGTTTTATTTTAGATGTTTGACCATGTATATACCTAAGATATATGTATACATTCTATAAAAGATTACCATTAGTAACAATTAATTGTAATTTTTTTAATATTTTATTTATAAATGCATATTCCTAATAGGATATTCCATCAACCCACTATTAATCATTCTAGCATTGGTATGCAAATGTGTAACTTCACCATTAGTGGCTTTCTTGCCACATTTCTTTCTAAACCAATCATCTGAAAATTAATAACTTAAATGATCAAATTGTATAAAATTTTTTTATTTTTTGGACTTACTATTCATCTTTTATACTCAGAATAAGGAACTGAACCACTAATATTGAGTGAGTTCCTTATATCCCCACAATCAAAAATGCGATTTTATTTATTTTGCTCTTTTTTTTTTTTGGGCATATTTTGAGTTGCTCCATGTTATATATAAGTCTTCCAAAAACTCATTCTCTAATCCATGGTTCTCTTGCCACATGGAAATTTTTTTTAACATATCTCTTTAGATGTGTTGAGCCTCATCATTTGATTTTTTTTTCGTGTTTTATTGTGATTTTGAGATAGCAACTAAATCTTTTTGTAAAATATAAATAAAATCAAAAATTCATTAAATATATTAATTCCTTTAAATAAAAATTCTTACTTTAAACTCTTGAAATCACATATCATGAATTTCTATTGGAATTTTTTTGCATGTTATATGGAGCATCAAATGTACTTTTATTTTGTCTCTAATTTTATGTATTGATGGCTTAACAAGATTAAACATGCAAACAAAAAATGTTAGCATATATGCATATATTTTAAAAATATTAGAAGTATTAAATTGGCCTAGTACATTTGCTTTCAAGAAAGAAAAATATTTTAGATACTTTTTTTTCCGTTTAGACTATATATATATATATATATATATATATATATATATATATATATATATATATATATATATATATATATATATATATATTATATATGAATCTGTTAAATGATGTGTAATTATATAATACACAACTTGATAAATTTGGAGAAAATGCGAAGTTGAATAATGTCATGTCATGGATAGTGTGTAGAGGCTTACTTGAAGAAGGGTTGTACTTCTATATAGTTAAGAAGAACATATGATTTTGCTATAGTTATCTCTTTATCAGTCAAGTGTCTCAACATGCACTTGAAGTGCCATTTATTTGAAAAATTCATAATGAGAACTAAAATTTTATCCTCACCATCGACATCGTCATTGTGATCTGCTCTTGTTCGAGTACATTGTATATTTGGGTTAAAGTAGTATAAGCAGAAATATGCAGTCTCCAATGCAAGATATGTTTAACAGATAAACCTGTCCGATTAGGTTTTATTTTTCACAATCCTCTTGATTTTATTTAGAAATCTAGAAAATTATTGAAAACTTTGAAATCTTAGTTTAAAAAATTATAAATATATATTTTTTCAAGTAGATATATCCAATGATATTGAACTGAGCTGCTAAGTCTTTTCTCATATGATAGATGTATTGGTGGGTACACTATTGAGTAAAAAAAAATCAGGTGGAAGGTTTCATTCTAATTTATATAATATTACTAGAATATTCACATTGAATCAATGAATTTATATTTAAATGTGAGCATAAATTCTTAAAAGAAATATTAAATTCAATCAAAAAATTTCAAATTGCTTCTTGTAAATTGATAAATGCTATTGGCATTAAACACTTTATAAAATATGGTATTCATTACATTTCAGCCCAAACAATTTTCTCAATCTTATGTCAATGCACCATGATAAATTAGCTATCAGACACTTCCAGGGATTGAACTCACACACTGCTCTTCTCTAATCTAGTGTTAGTTCATATTTAACTATAAGTTTTAAGATTCTCCCAGTGTGACCGATAAAAGAAGAGACGAAATTCTTTACTATAAGTGATTAACACAAAGTCACAAATCTGTAATCATCTTTCAATAAACACAAATGAAACTAATAAACTTTGACTAACAAGAACATTCAACTCAAAATTTATATTACGAAATAACTGTAATGTCAATAAAGACTAAGAAAAGAAATCTTGCTTGTTCCGCATGGTTCACCAACACGAGCTACCGAATTATCTACCCTCTCTGATTCTGGTTGGGAAAACTGATTCCTGCGGATTAGAAGCAGACAGCTACCAGTTATTATTATTTTGCAGAAATAATTCACTATTCCTGAAGTGGAAGATTTGATTGCTCTTTTCCGTCCCTGTAAAACAATCAAAGAATACTACCGGTTGATCAATGTTCCAAAAAGTACAAAACAGAGAAGAACAAATGGAAAATAGAGAACCTGTAATTTGCGGTTGGCTGGAAATTTTCTGTTGTGTAGGAAACCAGCCTCTCGATGCAAGGATTTTACATGAGCCATTTCTGGAATCCACATCCAAGCCACTAGATGCCTAACTTGCTGTCCTTAAACTCTAGAATATTGTGATTCTCTTTTTGAAAACAGAAAAGAAACAAGCAGTAATTGAATTCAATGGAGAAATAAATAAGGCATGTAACAAATGAGAATTATTAAAATACTAAGTATTGCAGCTTCAAGAATAGCAGCAAATTATCTTTCCCGAACGAAATTTCAAGTTCCTGGCTAAGTTCTTGGTCCCGAATTCTCCTAGACTTCTCTAACGTAGCTGATCCCCTCTGAGAGACAAATTACTGGAATTCACGGCAATTTGGGACTGGCAGGATACAAAAATCCAATTGTGGTCAGGATTTCTTGGCTGTTTTTCATTTCAGCTGTCAACCGAACCAACTTCTGCTGCCTTTATTCCTGCCGACCTTTGCCAAGACCGCCCTCTGGATTGGCTGTCCAAGGAATTATCTGGGCAAGAAACTAGGAAAACTAACCTTGGCAAACCCTAAGGACCTACTATGGCTTCCTAACTCTTCCTCACATAACACCTAGGGTCACCCCAGACATACTCGGGAAATCCTATAACTAAACTCAAACAAAAGACCACAACTCCCACAAGGGAGGTTGTTATAGGCTTAGGAGAAAAGAAGGCCCCGTTAAAGAATTACAAAATACACCTAAGTTGTTATAGCTTTCTACTATATTGAGCGTATAAACTTAGTATTTGAGGATGTTGCATGGGTTAATTCCAGGTTGAGTCTGTGGATTGGGTCAAAGTTAACAAAACTTAAAGATGTTGTTATAGCTTTCTCTACTTAAGAAAATTTTGAGAAGTTAATTCTATCATATGATAGTAGGCTGAATATCTCCTAATTCTCTAGTGATAGCTCTGTTGATTGTAGAATCCAACCAGAGGGGTTATTATTACCTAATATTTCAAAGTATTTATGTTAAATTGCTTCAAATCCAAATTCATAAGTTTAACTCATAGATCGAATCCTCTACTAACAAATAGGCAGAGTTGACAAAGCTATCTCAATGATGGTCGTGTTGATTGTAGATCTCAGTCGGAGAGGTACATTCAAAATTTGATTATAAATCGAGTTTAATTCAAGTTCCACAAGAATATAAAAAATAAATCAATTTAAGTGTCTAAATGAAATTCAATCTCTAATAACTTACAACTAAAATTCATCCACATATCTTGTTTGTCGGAGGTGATAAATTAAAAAAAATTCTCCCCACGTGAGTTCCAAATCAAGTATATTACTATATTCACACTCAAATAATTTTATGTTAATAAGTACGTAACCCGTGTTCTCTAGTCGCGTGATTTGCAATTAGGCTTTACATATGAAGCGGTTACGATCAAAGTCCTCTGAATGGGTGGTTCGTCACAAATGTAAATATTATATTATATTAGTTTTATGCTCCTTAATGGTTTTATCCTCTAAGTTGTGAACTTTAAGGTGCTCTTAGTAAGACAAAAAACCCTCTATTATCGAAGGTGGACTTAAAATTATCTCTTTATATAAACACCACCTCAGGTCTATAAGATCTCCTTAGACAACGCAACTCATGGTTGCTGACAATGACCCTTTAGTTAGTCGACTATTTTCTTTAAGTAGATTAAGGACCATGACAGCCCGAGATGATGGAACCATGGGCTCTTGATCGGGCGTGACACCATTCCCCCAACCATATGTTTTAAGCTAACAATGATGAATTTCATAAGTATTTTAAACTTCACTCATTACTACTATACGCTAAGCAATTAGCGACCTATTAACTAGTCTTAATCGAAAGTTCTCTTTTAGTTTTGGGAGGGGTAATTAACTATAGGTGTTTGCTCCTATAGAAAACCTAGAACTAGATCTAAAGTCCTCACAACATGAGGGCGAAATCTCCGAGTAGTGTCTTTTTGTTGTCTTATCTGCCTTTTGAAAATTTGACTCACATTAATTAAACTCTCTTCATTGAGAGGTCGAATATAAATTTTCGAAGCCCAAGGAACTTTGTAGACATGAGTTGGTGTTTGTCTAAAGAGATAATTTTTAAGTCCACCATAGCTAATATATGGTTTTTTGCCCTATCAGGTTCACCATATAGTTTATATCTCAAGGGGCAGAGCTATTAGAGAACATATGGGTTACAATTGTGATCGTAATATAAGGGTTTCATTTGATCATAACTGTTTTATATGTGGAGCCTACTAGTATAGGAATTTTTGAGAGTGAACATAGTTGTACATTTGATTTGACATTGACTTCTTTGTATGTTAGAGTTTTCCTAATTTTTCATCTCTAATAAACAGTTGCAGCTAAGTCGATAGAGTAGGTTTTACTTTTAAGTATTCAATATTGAATTCATTTGATTTTATAAATCTTTATAGCATCATTGAAACTTGATTTTAGATTGATTTAGCATGGAATTTTAGATATGATTTGATGTTGATATTCCCTCTGATTGAAATTCTCATTCAACACAACTATCATCGGGAATATAGACTTTGTCGATTCTGCTCATTTGCTAGTAGAGGATCGGATCTACGATTTGTATTTTATCAATTTTAGATTTGAGAGTTTAGCATTAACATTTTGAAAATTTTTGATATTGATAATCTCCTCTGGTTGACATCTATGATTAGGGGTGTGCACTAGTCGGTTCAAATCGAAAAATCAAACCAATCGATGTTATTTGGTCGATTTGATTTGGTTTTAAATCTCAGCTTTTGGTTGTAAATGCTAGTTATTCGCTGATTTTGGTTGGTTTTTTTAAAAGATTGGATAAACCGAATAAACCAATAAACCAAAAATTAGTTAAAAGTTAAATATAAATATGTAATTTTGATTGTAAATGTATAATTATTTATATAGATTTATATACTTGACTAAGAAATTTTTAATATATAAAATTTATTAGATTGTTTTAATTAATTAGTTCATTAAAAAATATTTTATTTTTATTTTTATATGGTATTTAATGAATCGAAAATCAACCGAATAAATGTAATTATAATTTGGTTAGTTTATATGTTATTTGGATGGTTGGTTATTTTAAATTATTTGGTTTGGTTTGTTGGTTTAACAAAAAAATTAGCTGACTAGCCAATTGAATCTCACCTATCTACGATCACCGTAGCCACCATTGGGGATGTTTAAATTTGCTTGATTATTTAGTTTGTCATTCTAGATCATGTCAACTCTATTGATCCAATAATAGTGAATTGGATCTAGGTTTGTATTTTGAAAACTTGAATTTGAAATTATTGAATATAAATATCTTAGATATCTTGATAATGATTATCCCACCGATTGATATCCTCAATCAACTCAGCCATCATTATGGTGTGAATGATTAAACATTCACACTATAATTTGATAAATTCATTTCGAGATTAAACCCCTTCAGTTGAAATTTTTAATCAGCATGATCATCATTTGGGTGAACCATTTGCTCATTCACAATTTAACTTGAGAATTTTATCTTTAGATTGAACTCATTAATTGAGATCTACTATCAGCGCAATCATCACTAGGGTATGCATGATTCAAATATTCATATTATAATTTAATAATTTTATTTTAAGATTGAACCCCTCTGATTAAAATCTACAATCAATGCAATCATTATTGGGTATAGATCTTGTCAACTCTGCTTGTCTGCTAGCAGAGGATCTATAACTAAAACTTGTGATTGTATTTACCATTTGGAAAAAGAGAGTTTATAATTTTGAATATGAAACTTCTCTATTAAAATCTTTGATGATCTTATGTAAATGTAAAAGTCAAAATTTTCTCTTAGAAATTGAGTATTTGACTAGCAACTAATCTTGTCAACTCATGATTTTGTAAAGAGGATTAGATCGGTTAAGTGAGGCTTACGACTTCACCATATAAGTAAAGCAATCCAAATAGATTTTTAATTTCATTGAATTTAATGAAATTCATGAAATTTGCATATTTTATGAAGCAATTGAGGTTAGTCTTAAGACACTCATCATGAAACATGTAAATCGTTAAGGAACATATGCACAACTCTTGAAGCACTATACTTGAGTTTATTTCATCTCATCAAATACATATGTGAATCATTGTCATTTGCATGAATCTTGAGGCATCGATTTCAAGTATAGGCTTGCCTCATAATACGTGTCATATGCACTTTGAATTATTAGCACACATTTCAATGAATTAATTTTGAATGTAATTTTTTTTAAAATATGCGTTTAATTAACTCGTGATCCTTAATTGCTTGCACGCATAGCAATGTATTAACATTAGTATTGAATTACCTCGATATACTGCATGTTATATTGTCCCTTATAAATTATTTGCACATGTTTCAAAGCAATAAATTCAAATGTGAATCTGTCTCAAGATGTGTGCAATGTCAACCATATTTGAAACTTCTTATTATGTGCATATATTTTAATGCAATAATGATATGAATCCATATCCCCAAAGCAACAACAAGATAATATCCAAAGGAACTTAAATGAAACCCGACATCCAACGTGACTACAATTCTCACGAACCAAATCTAATAGCAACATCAGCTTTTTACAGAAAACTTATAATAAGTAAGAACAATAACATATACAATGGAGAAATGCTCAACAAGACAGGAGAGCGACTCATCATCTATGAGATATAACCGCCATGACATATAGGCTGAGAATAATACAAATCAAGATATCAATACTCCATACATATCCAGAATAGAAGTAGTTACGGTAGCAAGCGAAAACTATAAATAGAGAGGAGAAAAACAAGAAAAGGGTTGAAGAATTTATCTCAAGACTTCTCTGTTCTCCCTCCTCAGTCTCCTCCTTTCCCTAGGCTTTCTCTCCCCCTGCAGCTCAAATCCCACGGTGGAAACCGGAAAACCCCAAGCAGGGCGAATCCCGGAGCTCCTCCAAACTCTCTCAGCTGGTTAGGCATCCTCGGACTTTCTCATGGATCTTCCTTGGATCGACCCTCAGTGATCTCCTCCATCTCCCTCCGATGCCTCTGAAACTACGACTCAACCGACGATGAAACAAAGCAGAAAGACAGCAAGTAAGGGTTAGGTAATTCAAAACTCGATCCAACGATCAAGATCGACAGCGTTTTCAATGGATCAGATTTAATCAGATCGACATAAGCGACGTGTAATCCACTCATTAAACAAGAACCATATCAAAACAGAGAGGCGTAAGATAACACAGGCAATCCAACGGCTAAAAGAAAGACCAATCCAAGTGAGCCCTTCGGAGAAAAGGCGCTAGATCCGGATCGAAAAGCTCCCAAAACGTTTTCTTCCTTTACTCAGCCGGGTTAACTCAATTGAAAGGGTTTAACTCAGTGTCCTGACTCAACTCACACCCAACAGAACCCAATTGGGCAATCAGAAAATTACTCAAATAGAAATATTCAAAGCTTTTACGTATCGAGCAATTTTAATTAATCGATCTCGATGTAATTAGAAAAGAACCATATCAAATAATTTGCACAATAATTCGATTTCAGATTTGTGTATGCCTTTATCTTGACTTTGTTTGAATGCACCTCAACGTGATGGTTTGAAGAAAAGATTATCTTTAAACGCATGTTAATATGCTTTTTCAAATTATTGTCCATATTTTCAATTCAATGATGTTGATATAACCTCGAAGTATGTGCCACTTTGGTTCTCTAATTTTGTTTACACACACTTCAAAGAAATGATTTTATTTGTCTATCTCTTCCGAAATACGTGCAATTAAATCATGTCACTTTAATTAGTTGATTAAATAATCTTTAATTTCATGTGTTGATTGTCTTAATAAGGTGGCATCCACACATGGCTTACTCCTCCCATTATAAATATGAGTTGATCCCCACTTTCCACTCCCTTTCATTCTCTTATGGTGTGCAGTTAGTTTGTGCATTAAGGAGGTATTTTGTTCTTGTTCGTAGTTATAATCAAGCCTCTTCAAATTATGTAAGTCTCTTAATCTTGCCCCTTTTTTTGTCTAATCTCATAGCTTTAGTTTTATTCTTGATTGAATTTGATTATTAAATTAGGCTTGAGTTTCCTATATTTTATATATTATTATTATTATTATTATTTTGCTTTACTCCGATAACATTCTGACGTCACCTCCCCATATGGAGAGTCGCACGAGAACGCTGAGTCTCTCCACCATGCCAAGAAAGGCGTGTATTGGTGGCGTGAGCACCATTCCACCGCGCCAAAAAAGGCGCGCATAGGATCTTCAACCTGCATAGAAAAGAGCATATTTTTTCCACTATGCCAATAGAGGCGTGTACGAGTATTTAAGTTTTATAATTTATACAATTTATCACAACATATTATATCTTTGGGGGAACGAGTGGCGAAATTTGCAATGAATATTATGCAATATGTATACAATTTTTTTTTTGTTTTATGTTTTTTTTTTTTTTTGGCTACTGTTGTATGCAAATAAAGAGAGGCGAGAGAGAATAGGACAAAATAATAAAGTGATAGAATAAAAAATAAAAAAATTTATGTCTCTCGGTTTGGAGAGAAGTATAGAAAGAGATAGAATGAGTAAGATAGTGGCAAGTTTCTCTTATTTTGTCTTTTTTTTTATTTAATATTAACTCAACTTAATTTAATTAATTAATTATTGAGTTAGTTATCATTATAATATTATAAATATTTTATGAATATGCATATATATATGTATGTATGTATGTATGTATATATATATATATATATATATATATATATATATATATATATGTGTATATATATATTTCAGAGTTGTGCATCTCAAAATTTCAGGTCACTACTTTGCATACGTAAGTAATTCGTACTTGACATTTATGCGTCGATTTATGCATTATGGATGCTCATTTTAGACATTTTTGACGTTCTGGATATGTTGGAGCAATCCGTTTCACGAACAAACATCATTTGGGCAACGTCGATGGTCGTTGAAGTGTATTTGACTCGATTTGAACAATAATTTATTCTTGCTCTTTGTCATCATTGTATGTGATCGAGTCTAGTATAAGAAACTTCGTTTGTTAGAATTTGAAATCACAAATGCCTTGGTATAATCCATTTCATGAATGCGTACCATTTGGGTAGTCTCTATTGTAATCAAAACAATTAAAATAACCTGGCTTTGATTTGGGCATATTACCTTAGTCAATTGTTGACCTCGTTACGTTTAGTTTAGCTCAAACGATGTAACAAATATGTATGTCAACAAAGTGGTCGTATTATCATCATCATTGTTATCATTACTACCATGATTAGTCTTATCTAGGGGCAAATGGAGTGTGGGATGTGCCCCCACTGACCAAACCCACCATAATAAAAACATTCGGCTTTGGTATCAGGATTTAGGCTTTTGAAATCTCTGTCTTTCTGTTGCAGTAAGGAGACTTCAATTCGACAATTCGACAATTCGTGAAGCCGCAAAGGTAGTCCTCGTCTTTCCTCTCGGCTCCCCGCCAGACTTCAGCTGTCTAAATCGTGTCGATTTAGTAAATTTAGATTTAACCATGCGAATGCGGTTGTAGCGGATTATACAAAGACATGGCCCATGGATCTAGTAAATCCAGATTTAACCATGCCAAAGTAGCTTGTCTAAATCCCGAAATTGCCCTGTCTTTCCTCCCACCCTGCTTCACACGCTTCGGCTTGTCTAAATCCCGTAAATCTGCCTAGAAAAAAGTGTTTCGAAAAATGGTGATTATATTTGCAATCAATTAGCGTGTGAAACTAAAACTATTAAAAATTAAAATCTGTACATTTGGGAGTATTTTAAAGGAGTTTGTGGAGGTTATTAAAGTTGATATTGATTTCTAAAATTTATAATCTTTTTCATCATATATGCTAACTTAAAGAAATCAAATGTGATCTTATACCTTCATAATTAGATGATTATATTTGTTGAGCATAAATGATAAATCTTGGTGCCACTTAATATGTTTTCAACTTGATTATCTTTCATGATGCTATGAATTTTATATTGAAGTTTTTGAATGTTGATTTTTTCTTTGTCCTTATTTCTTAACATTATTATTTTAAATTGATATTTTGAGTCTTTTATTTTCCCCCACCCCTATTTTTGGACTTTGTTATTGAGATCTGTTTTGTCTTAAATTTCGTTAAATTTTTTATGAGTATTTAATCATTAATTATATATTTTATGTTCTGTGTTCTTAGAGGATCAAAGTATTCAAAAATATTTCTTAGTAGAACATTCTTCAAAATGATTAAGATATGTGAATATTTTTTATTAAAAAAAAGTAGGTGTGCTTTTTTTTAAAGATGGAGAAAATTTATGTTATTGTAAAAATATTTTATTTTATTTTATTATATGAGATACTTTAATTTTTATTTTATATAAGAGTGTATTATTTTTTTAATCTTGTTGTGACCCTTCTAAGAAAAGTTTTTGGATCCGCCCGTAGTCTTATCCTAATTTTTATTGGTTTGTTTTATGAATCCTTCATCATCCATTTCTATTGAGTGATTATCTTTGTTTTATCCAGACCCTCTCCATATAATAGTAGCAATTGGAATCTTAAGAGCACCATCTAACTCTTTTCCCGTTATCTGTATTTCACTGTAGACTTTTTGGGCCACTCCTTTCATTTTCTCTTTCTACATTGTGGGTCCTTTCTTCTAATTTCTAAATATTCACTCTTTTCAAAATGATCCTTTGGACAAAACTTGGCATGACCTAACTAGAATTAAATATTTGCGGTCTACCTTCATTTTGTCGGCTGTATTAGGGTTTGATTGATTTTAAGAAAACTTCCGGTATTTAGTTTAGTGCCATTTTTAAAGAACACTTTCACAATGTTATCTCCTATTTTGATCTAGATGTCTATCAAATCCGCATACAACTAGAGCTGAGGTGATTATATGACCAAAATAAATGACAAAAAATAAAAAATATCATAATCACAATGATCATTGTGAATAACATTTAATTGTTTAGGATAATGCTAAGCCAAACACATTGTATTACCTAAATAAAAGTCAATATTAATCCCTATCCCTTAAGTTTTTCTTATTATTTTATTTTTGTACTTTTCAGCTGTAACATCAATGTCTTTTTTTTCAGCTGATTACAGAAATGAATCTGAAGTTGGCCAGGCGCTGGCTGAGGCATTCCAAACAGGCCTAGTAGAAAGGGAGGAGCTTTTCATCACTACAAAGGTTAATTCATGATATTTACAAGCAAATATACATTCTCAAATGTCAGTCTTGGAAATTACCGTCATTCTTTGTTTGTTTGCAATGCAGCTTTGGAACTCAGATCACGGTCATGTGCTCGAGGCCTGCAAGGATAGTTTGAAAAAGCTTCAGCTTGAATATCTGGATCTTTATCTTGTGCACTTTCCTGTGGCTACAAGACACACTGGTGAATCCTGCCTTCCTTTTTTTTTTTAAATGGTTTGAATATCACAAAAACTTTATATCGGAATCAACAATTCTAATGCAGGTATTGGGACTACTGATAGTGCTCTTGCTGAAGATGGGGTACTAGACATAGACACATCCATATCGTTGGAGACTACTTGGCATGGAATGGAAGATCTTGTTTCAAAAGGATTGGTTCGTAGCATTGGAATTAGGTATAGTAAACCAACTTATGTGACTGTGCGGCATGTTTTTTTGTTTTTTGGGTGCATTCTTTGTATAATTAAGATCCATTGGTTGGTTTGATATAATTTACTCCTAATTGATAATAAAGGAACCATGTTAATTGGACTTCTAAATTGGTTTTCAAAATGTAGTGTGTTTAGTTAAACTGCAAACGGGGCAGGTATTAGGCAGCCTATCACAATCTCGAAATATAAATATCACCCAATATGGATGGTAAGACCACTAATAATGTTAATTATGGAGATAAACAACTTCTGTGCATTACTAGCTATGAAATTATAAGTGGTCAATGCTTGAATTTTTCTGCGAACTATTTTTGTTCTTTCGTCAACATAACTCTTATTTGAATGGAGATTGTTGGATACAATGAAACCTTATTGATTCAAGCACAAGTTTTAGAGCAATTTCAACTTCAAAGCATCCATTATAGATTTTATTAAGCTCTAATTTGGCTTTGATTTGACTAGACTATTGTTTGAATTTATCTTGATTAGCCTTACAAACTCAAGGATTATAACTCAAATGCAAGTGAAGTTTGTGCGTGCTTGATTTAGATAAATCAAAAGCTAGTTAACCAACCCTCAATTGGCTCACATGGAGCTTGTGCACAAATTTGATTCTAAATGAGCCTGAATTGGCCAAACCAACACTAGAATAGATTGACTTGGCCTTGTTGGTTGTCTTCCTCCTTGTGTGGGGATTAGGTATGCTTGAAGAGGGTAGCTATGCACTACCTCAGGCCACCATGGAGTCGGTGTCTAGTCCTCTCAAGATGCTTGTAAGATGCATGCAAGCTACTTCGGATGTTGTTACATGCTCTCATTTGTTCATAGATGTTTAAAAACTTTTAGATATTCTTTGAATTACCATGGCCACCATGCTCCACCTTATTATATTAAGTTTGATTAAAAGAGCAAAGGTGTATGTTCTAGCCACATATAAGAAATAAAGTTCTAACCCACCTGAAAATATAATAAAATTTTCTATATGCTTTTAATAAAACAACTGAAAATTTTCGATATTTTTGGTGGGCTCAGAGGGTTTTGCTTTCTCTTCTATCCACTGCGGAAACCTCACCACTGAAGTTGTCTTGATTAAATCTAAGTAGCTTATTTTCTTTATAAGCCAATAATTAAGCTCCACAACTTGAGATTTTTTTTTGGCTACATTATCTTTATGATTTATTCTATTTACCTGACATGAGTTCCTTATTCTGTCACAGCAACTATGATATCTTCCTCACAAGAGACTGTCTCGCTTACTCCAAAATAAAACCTTCAGTCAACCAGATAGAATCACATCCTTATTTCCAACGCGATTCTCTTGTTAAGTTCTGTCAGAAGCATGGCATCTGTGTCACTGCTCACACTCCCTTAGGCGGCGCCGCTGCCAATACTGAGTTGTTTGGCAGTCTCTCGTCCTTGGATGATCCTATCATTCAGGTTAAATTCTCTTTTAACAAAATAAACTCATATATATATATATATATATATATATATATATATATAATTGATCTCAATTTAATTCTTGAGAGATTATTTTAAACTAGTTTTGTATAATCAGGGATTAAATTAAAGTAATTTGATACAATGAGAATGAGATTAAATTGGCAACTTGTAAATAGTGTGGAGACTATTTTGAGATCTCTCTCTCACTCTCTCTCTCTCACTCTCTCACTCTCTCTCTCTCTCTCTCTCTCTCTCTCTCGCTGTCTCTCTCTCTCTCTCTATATATATATATATGTCCAGATGCGGTTAATATTATGATGATTTATGTTCTTGCGGCTTAGCAGGAGCTGGCTAAGAAGTATAACAAGAGTGTAGCTCAGTTCATCCTTCGGTGGGGCATCCAAAGGAAAACAGTGGTCATACCGAAGTCCTCAAAGTTGGAGAGGCTGCAGGAGAATTTTCAGGTTTTTGACTTCGCAATATCAGATGAGGACATGGATAAAATCAAGGCCATTGATAGGAATTACCGTACCAATCAACCTGCCAAGTTCTGGGGTATAGATCTTTATGCCTAGGTGGCACTAGTTGGAAGCTTCTTCTGCCGAAGTCGTGGGAAGGATTGTTATGCCTACGTGGCATTGACTTGAGAAGATGGTTAAGAATTTGTTTTTTTTTTTTTTGGTCAAGGCCTTTATAAAATCAAGCTTTGTGGACCTGTGGTGGATATCTGATTTTAAACTGCTATAATCTTCAGGAAAACTTTCCTGCATGGCACACAATTCTTATGCATTTACATATCTAATATTTGAAATTTAATATTTATAAAAATGACTTTTTTTATACATAAAAGATGCATGTTATTTAAAAAAAAAATAATGATAGTATTATTTTTTAGTATTATTTTTTATGTAATATTAAAGATTTGTATGATAAATATGTAAGTTTAGATATTAAATATATAAATATGTAAGGATTATGTGATAAGTATGACATTGAAAATGTCTCATTTATAAAATTTCAAACACATTTAAAGAATTGTGGTGATTTTTGTCAAATTGTTGGGAATTTAATAAAAAATATTGATTATAATTTTGTGGTGAATTTTGATATTGAGATTAGACATTGATAAATATTAAATAAATTTAAGATGATATGTTTATTTTGTATATAGCTAAAACTTGAAGGATATGAATTAAATTAGGATATTGAAACATTACTTTGTCTGTACTAGAAATTTTTTAGTAGTAACTAATGCTTGAGGCCAACAATTTAGTGCCTTTTAAGTATATCTTAATCAAATAACTCGTATTAAATTATAGCATTTGAGCCACTTTATACATTGGATCAAGGTTGGTTGAAGTGGTTAAGTAACTTATTTACATGGTCAGGTTAAAGATCAATATGTTGTCTCGGTGATGAAAGATCAACATATTATCACAATTTATATTCATAAAATATGTCTAACTATATGTATATATATAAGAGAGAGAGAGAGACTATAATTTTTTTGATGTCATTTTCAAAATAAATTTTTATAAAGCAAGACCTCAGCAACCAGTTGAGACAAGGAAAGAATTTAAATAAAAGAACAAAATTGGACTTTCTGCATTAATTTTAAATATAGAATTGCTTTCCGGCGTATTTTACACAACGGCCAAAATAGCATAGTCAACCAGCCCAAAGATATTTACTATAACTCCCTATCATAATATATACACACCGCTAAATCCCAACTTCCATGTGTCCTAATGATTCACGTGGCCGGTGGTCGTCTTACAGCTCCACAGCTTTCTCTAATCAGATATAAATCCTCCATAATTCAAAGGTTGCACCCGGGGAAGAGATAACCAGGGAGAGTTACTCCGTCTAAGCACACAGCTGGCGGACTCATCCTTCCTCATTCTCCGTTTCTCCTCGATAACTTCCAAGTTTCCAAGAACTAGATTTCTTGTCGTTCTGCTTTGCGCTCCGAAGAGATGGAGGCGGATAAAATTCGGATGGGAGCCGGTAGCGACGGGAAGAGGATCCCAGCTGCTTTTGTGCGGGGAGTAACCTGGTTGTTCTTGCTACTGATGAACCTCACCGGCTGTGCTTTGCTTGTCTGGTGGACGGTAAAGTTCCATCCATCGAACGAGAAGATGTGGATGGTGCCTCTCGGCCTCATTATGGTCGGGACGCCCATCATCATTTGTTTCTCTTTCCTCGCCGACGTCGTCCTGCAAACCATAGAGCATCTCTGCAAGACGTCGCCTCCTGCTCCGGACCCAGAAGGATGATCATCTTTTCTCTCTCTCTTTCATGTAATAGAGTTGTCTTTCAGATCTTGGGAAGTCTTTCAGATTTTGTTTGAATACCGCAGTGGCCAAGCAATGCGCTGTTTTGATGTATATTAAGAAATAATTGTAAAATTAAGCAATTATTTTATACATGTATATTGCTCAATTATTGAAGATTTCATTAAGTCGACTGCTAATATATGATAGTAACGAACAAAATAGGCAATTTTTTTAAATTGAGTACGGTTAAAATATTAATTAGCTAATTAAGTATTAATAAAAAAAAATTTAAGAATAGGTATAGTCACCCAATTAGTGGGCGGCTACGCTGCCACGTGAGATGGCCGCCTACCAGGGCGATCAGTGATATCGCTGCCGCCAATTAGTGGGACGGCCAGATATGGAGCCGCCTACCGACCAATCGCCGACATATCATTAGGGTCGATTGGTCCCGATCGGCCCTACCTCCTCGATTTTGCTCGCTTCCCCCAAACTCTCCGCCAGAACTCACCAAAGTCTCGCCACCGAGCACCGCCCTCCTCTCTCGAACTTCGCCGCGGCCAGATCTGACCGCCGATTGCGCTTTTTTTTGTCCCGCTGCACAATTTCTTCTAGGTATTTTTTATTGCTATCACTGATCTCGTTGCACACTAAGTATAATGATGTAATATACTTTGAATAAAATCAAATGAAGACGAGAGAACATGTTAAAGATCTCAACACATAGCATAAGCTTATGTGATTTGATGAGATTCACTTATGTTCACATTCTCCAAAGATCAAATATTTCAACAAGATTGAAAGAGGGTACATCAATGATATCTTTGCATATAAGTTGAAGATAAAGATAAAAATAACATTTCTATTGAATGATTAAGAAAGGACATAAGCAATTGCCACAAAATGTAGGCTGAATGTGTAGAGTAGATATTAATGTTAATGGGATTACTCTTTTTTCTTTGTTATAAGAGCTTTTTCTCTTTTCCTTTTAAGCTTTAGAGTCTCAATTTGTTATGGTTCAAGCTTTGAGCCTTCTTTCATCTAAAATCTTAACGCTTGTGTTGGTGGGATGATACTTGAATTATTCCCTTATTATAAAGCAACTTATGGAAAGTATGGATTTAGTGTGCATATAATCTTGAGTTTTGATCTTAACAGCCAAGATTAAATTCATCCAACTCTTATTTAACATTTTTGTAGATTTAAAATTTCCTTGAAATCAAACTTCAGATGAGAAATATGGGCACTTTTATTTATTTTGTCTTAAGATTGTTGATGCTTCTCATGTAGCCAAGTTATTCTTCAAAAAAGCATTTGTCTATGTGGATTTCCCACTCATTATATGTGATAAGAATGTAAGGTTTGTCTTAAGATTTTTTTCCCACTTTTATTTAGTGCTCCGCTATTTCTCATAATTTGCGATGTAGCGTGATTGTAAACCATAATCTTCTACTTTTCCGACAGTACGATGGGAGGAGACACGCTGACGTCGACGAGTCTGCTAGGGGAGGCCACCACCATTGGAGCGCACCTTCCGAGGTTCATCCTAGTATTGCCTCCCTACGCGATCGAGCCGCCACCCCGACACGTAAGTGAATTTTTTTTTTGCGTAATGTGTTACGCGCTTACCTTTTATTTTATGTACTTAGATTTTTTTTCGACAGACTTGGGCCGCATCACACTTGCTTATGCCGGCGAAGGGCCCATTACATGCACGATTCATCGAGGCCAGATCAGTGGGCTCACTGTGAGTCGTTACGCTTCATCCGGCCGATCACCATTACGCTTTGGTTGAGAGATGGTCTCCGCAGACAATACCTTCCACCTCCGTAGGTGAGATGACCGTAACGCCCGTGACGATGATGATTATAGGACTACGGATTGATGGGCCACCTATCAGTCCGATTGCGGATTGGCGGAGAAGAGATGGGACACTTGGCGATTGCCGCTGCGATTTGTTAGACGACACCCATTACGCGTGATGTATCATGATCCGATCACCGCATATCGTCGACATTCGATGGGCCGCACATACGCGCTAGACATGCATGCAACAGGGTGGCTTAAGTGAACTTTCTACGTGGAGTCATGACACCAGCAGAATTCTTCCGACACGTGTGGGCTATCACTCTTGGAGGATCTGGATTCTTTAGCATGATGTCTATAGGTGGAGCGCTCACCTATAGAGATAAGTCGACACCAGATAACATGGTCGGTTGCCTACACCTCCTTCGATTTGGGCTGGGAGCATATTCATGTGGGTAATTTTACATGTGTCATATCCTCGCAGAGCTTATTGGTCTCGTGGTTTGAGGTATGCATTGTTAACTACACTTTCAAATTATGCATATATATATATGTTTAAACTTGTGGAAGAAGTATGTTCGCCAACCAATAAATAAGTTGCAAAGGTAAAAATGAGTTAGATGGCTGGCAAACACAAGTTGGATCTAGTTAACACTTTAGTCTAAATAATCAGAATGTAGATATGTTTTAACATAATTTTATTATACGTGTAGGTGATCTGGGAGCCATACAGTGAGCAGATCACAGCACATCTATCAGATATATGCTCTATAGGCTCTGACATATGGTTAGCACGGGTCCCTCTTATCACCGGAAGAGGGTTGAGTGGTATTTACCGATAGAGTGTCGGCCTTATTCCCAGTAGATGTAGCCCTGACCCTAGTTTCAAAAGGGTCGATGGTCGGATAAAGTGATGTCGACCGGGGTTGATTACACACATTGCTTCTTGGGAGAGAGCGGAGGATTGCCTCATCGAGGCCTAGATGAGGTGGATAGAAGACGCTATCGCCGCATGCGATGGTTCGATCGTGGCTTCTTTGTACTTAGCGCCGACAGATCCTCGACCACTTACTACGCATGGAGCGCCTTTATGTAAGTTATGATATAAGTAAATATTCAATATTTTTGTAAGTGATAATTTTACATTCTTTTTTTGTGTAGCGGATCATCGCGCAACTCGGGATATATATTTCACCATACTTGTGGATGATCACCACTTACATGTGTCGATAGTAATGAGATGATATGCGAGACCTTGATGAGCGGTACATATTGGTGACACATATTACGGATCGGTGCTACAAAGGGTGTCGCAAAGATGACCTGAGTCCATCTACTTCCGATCCGTCCTTCTACGTGATGCGATCCAGTCCTCTTCGCCGATCCAGACCTTCTACATATCGGCCATATGACTCGCAGCCCACCTATATTCCAATCAGTGGATGATATGTCGCATTCTGCCGAGATCTTGCACTAGAGGGCCATCATCACCGCGTGATCGCCCATCTCGCTACCGTCGCATAACACACCTGAGTGGTGCTATTCCATGCAGACACCGAGGAAGGCTTGTCTCACGGGTAGGGTTTAGACTGTTCACTACATTTTATATTGCTTTCATTACAAACTACGAGTCATGTACAAACTAACTTTGATTATGGCATTTTATTATTTTTCTAATTTTAGTATTATCAGTGTACATTTTATTAGTTGTTACTTTCTTACATGCATACCAATGAAATTTTATTTATGTATATATTAATGTATTTAAGGTTTCATGTCATGGTTTTGAACAAGTTTTATCTTTGGATGTCCACTATCTAATGCAACTCCGACTTTCCTCATTAGGCCTTGGGACCAAACGATAGTGTTTTCTGGAGAAACTTGAAATATGGAAGGGTGGAATTGCATGCATACCAACTATTTTATTAGTTGTTACTTTCTTACATGCATACCAACTATTTCTTGTGCGATGTTAATGACTTGAAAATTTTTATGGGAGGGTGGAATTGCTTTTGTTGGTGCAATGCTTCTTTGATATTCTCTTGCATTGGCATGGTGCGGTCGGGCTGCATCATGCAAGCAACCCCTGTGTTTGTGTCACCAAGAATATAAGTAAGTGGATCTTCCCCACTAATTGAAGTCTGAACTTCAGATTGAGTCCCAGCATAATCGCTTCATAATCAATATTTGTCCATTTGGTCTAAGGCCCAGAGCATTTCACCCAAATTCAATAATTGGAATATCTCAACCGCCTCTTCAGAGTTTGAGTTCATTACATACCCATCAACAAGGATATTGTATGATATCAAATTCTTTTCATATAGCATTTTAGAAGCTTTGCAAGCAGCTTCCATCCTACCGGAGTTGGCGAACATATAGTAGTATCTAAATTGTTTTCATTTAGTTTTGTGTTATTTATTACATTTAATAAAAAAATAAACATACAAGAGTAGGAACAATTTGAGCACATAAACATACACTAATCAAGCAATTCATTTCACAAATGGACAAGAAACAAGAATTCATTATGCCGTAATCAAAGTTAGCTTGTACATGACTCAAGTTTCTAATGAAAAAATAAAATGTAGTGCATTAATCGCTAAACCCTACACCGGTGACAACTTTCCTCTTCTCAGCACTGCTCGTTATGTCCGACGCCTAGCATGCTGCGGTGGCCTCTACCATCGCAAAAAAGAATCTCAAATGTATTAGTGCTTATTGTAAAATCTAAGTAGATCAAGGTAACTGAAGAGAAAGATAAGCATTATCCTATTGGAAAATGTTCCGTTGACTGTTAATATTATGGGGTCACGATGACCTATAGTGACCAACTGTTTTGCATATGCTACAAGTTCTGCTACTTGAACATACATTTTCATCCATTGTGTTTCTGAATCTATTCGTACGTGGTCGGCCTGACCTTCTACGAAAGTTAGGTGGCTGCAACGTGACTAATCCATGCTCTTCACTGATAGATGGCCAATCAGAGCGATCTGGTAGAGTATGAAATTCATTTATGTATGTCAGCTTATACAGCTGCAGAGTGTAGTACTGTGACACACACATGAGATGGTTTAACCGTCGAAATCCCAATGCGGCAATCACATGTGGGCATGGACAATGATATATGATCGTTCTGCCACAATTACAAACACATAGGCCATTATCTAGTAAATCAACTCAATGATCTACCGGACCTCCAAAACTTGCATCTCGTGTGGGTTGATATTTACAGGTTCAGGGAAATGTCTAGCCTCCCTTTCAGTACGTTGTAATAGTGTGGATATCCTCTGAGTATAACTAGACAAGTTGACTTCCTCTGTGAGTAGTGGATAATCGCTTTCATGAATAAAGCTGTAAGTTGTAATAGATAGCGATTAAAGCCCTGGTAAACCACGTGCCCATTTCAGTACACCATTAAAGCACTCAGATGCATTCATTGTCATTATCCCGTAACGCATACCACCATCATGTACAAGGGACCATTTTTGTGGTCACGCTTCAAGCCAACGCTTCTTCTTTAACATTTTAATGTCTAGCATTAAACGGTTGAATTGACGAATATCATCAGTGTTACCTGCCATATACATCTTTTGGCATAAAAACTCAACATCAGCAATTCCCAGTCTGCGTACGACTTTTTTAAAATTTTCACGCAAATGGCGCAAACAATGCCTACGCTACGCCTAAGGAAAATCTCTTTGCATCCACGCAAGAGACCATGATGTTTATCGATATTATGCATAAATCACATCTGCTAGACACTACGGGTAACATATCATGCAAGCACAACAGAAACCACAACCATGAATCAACATTCTCGATTCCACAATAGAAAAGCTAGGAAATAACCCATTATTACCGATTCCTACGGTTAATAATGTACCACCGATACTTGCCCAAATGTAGTACCGCCTAAGCTCAACATCGGTCTGCAAAGAACTCCATCCCATTATTGAAGGTCCAAAAGCCCAAAAAAATTCTCTCAAAATGTTGCATAGTGGTAGATTGAATCGTGCAAAGTAAGTAGAAACTGATTGCATAAAGACCGAGAGTCCCATGGGACTCTTCCTACCGCTTTTATTGCCTTCGCATCCCATGCTTCATATATAAAACTTTAACATTGAATTTCGACTCCATTCTACCTATAATCTCTAGGTTTCAAATCAATGGTGCGATCACGTTTGATGTAGTACGCTATGAAATTTGAACTACACCGCGACCTGATGAACTTACGCATTGACACATCTATGATTTTCACCAACTTTTGATATTCTCCAAGCACCCCTAATCGTCACGCTGCTACAATGTAAATGCCACCTGGCCTTCTAGACTATCGTCGCATATACAACCGTGTAGTTCTTCCGGTTAGGTAATCGCTCGAATTGAACATTATTTACTATGGACCACCCGACAATAGAAATTGCATACTCGCTTACTTGCAAAAACACATATCTTCGCAATGTCATTTGGAATTTCAATTTCATCATTTAGGCGCTTGCGATGGGGTCAATCAAAGTAAACATCGTTGTCCCATCGCTCGAGTTTTACACATCCCGACATACTGCTTTGTGGACAACATATGACTCTCACAATATTGAAATGAGTGATTTTTCGCAGATTATGACCGCCTATATTCTCACAAGGTTTCTAACCCGAAAATCATCATCTAATACCTCGCAATTACTTGAGCCACTCATATACCGATACTCATCTCCAACCGCAGACTCGCACATACGCTTCATCCAACGACAAAGATCATCGCCACATAACTTATAAGTTTAGCAACTAATTATATTAATTGTTATAAGTATAATCGATAAATTATGATAATACTCGGGAATAAACTCATCGAGCGTTGTATCCCCTGGATGTTCTTGCGATGAAATCGCGGTATGTGTTAGCGGTATATCTATCGACCACCGGGATCGATGTGGATGCAATATTAACATCTTCCACTTCAACATACAACACCAACATCTGATTGGAAGCTTCGTCAAGTGTAACTTCGCAAAACGCCATTGGCCGATATATGATAAACCGCTACCCACTGATAACGACTGGAGTGACGTGTGGCCCGATCAATGTGCAAGCTTCTCATAATTCGTTTCAATTCCGAAGGTGTTGTGACGCTAAACCTTAACTGACGATTTCCTCCCACATAACTTGACCGAATTGCTCATCGATACTCGCGCCTCCATAGAAAAGAATCAAACAAATTCTCTATTCATTCTTGCAAAACAAGTTATATGAATAATGAGAATTTTATATTAACCGACACCCTAATTAATACTACTTTTGGCTACTTAACACCTAAATAAATTGATAAATAAAGTGATTTACTGTGTGTTTACGAAGAACAACGGGGATGTGCGCTAAAAAATGTAGAATCCACCAAAGGGAATTTTCCTCAACCGAAATGGAGAGTCGCAAGAATCACCGAAAGCTAAAGTTGACTTCCAACGGTGGTAAATGAGAGAAGTAGTTAAACGTCGTCAAAGTGAATGCCGGGAAAAACTAAAAGTTTCTATCGAATACCTGGACAAGACGCGCAATGCAGGCGGTCAGATCTACGCGGGCGGTGGCCGGGAAGTTCCGAGAGGGCGGAGGACGGTGCTCGGTGGGCGGTCGGACTTTGGTTGGAGTTCCTACGAGCGGAGAGCGGAGTTTCGGGAGAGGAATCGAGCAAAACCGAGATCGACCGATCGCCTTAATGATATAGTCAGCCGCCCCAATTAGTGGGCGACCGTCAGAAGCCAATCGCTTCAATTACGGCTTCAAGAAAGCCACGCCCAATTAGCGCTACCACTTTTTCACGCGACGCCACGCCGACGACGCAAATACCAATTAACACTATACCTATTCTTAAATTTTTTTTATTAATACTTAATTAGCTAATTTATATTTTAACCATACTCAATTTAAAAAAATTGTCACAAAAATATGATAGTACCTAACAAAAGAGGAAAAGCAGAAGGAGAAAATTGGATTAAACACAGAGAGACAATACAATTATCATTTCATATATTTTTCCCGAAAAGTTTTATTTCATATACCTTTGCGACTTGCGAGGGTTTGGTAGAATTTATACAGGTGTGCGTCAGCTTGTTTTGGTTAAACGGCCAAGGTCAACAGTGATGCTCTGGGAGAGTAGCTGAGACGATGCATAACCTGGCTGTAGTGCATTATCCTATTGTCATCTCTCCGCAAGCCATTAAAGGTCCTGCTTGGATTGCCGACGTATTGTGAAGGCGACGAAAACGCGTACCAGAGAGAGTTTTAGTAAAAATATCTACGAGCTGACCTTGTGAAGTGACATAATGAAAGACGATGGCATTTGACTAGATGCAGTTATAAAAATAACGTGTACCAGAGAGATTGTTTTTTCACATATTAGGAGATTAAGGTGTTACAAAAGGAAAGCATGGTACCAGGTGATCGATTTGAGATTAAGGGCGTCAGGACCCAATCGAAGTCAACATATACCTGTAAATGAAAATGACCATGATAGATTGGAAGATTGCAGTAAAGCGAACCTTGGATGCAGCGAACACGACATGAAAAAGATACACTGACAAATTTATGAGGCTCTAACAGTAGTTAAAACCGCTGCAAAACTTTACAAAACCACTGTTAAAACACTGATTGTAATTCACTGAAAAACCATATGGCAGCCATTTTTTAAACACCGGGAAATGTATACAATCTTCTGTGATAGTTTGAACTATCATATTTTCGGAGCAATATCACATTCCTCCGATTTGTCGTAATTCAAACCAATGCAACTTTATAGAATTATAAATGTTAAAATAAGTGCAATTGTCTCAAAATTTAAAAAAGAAATACAAATATATATTATTTTAATAGTTTTTATTAAATAAATCATCAAGCATCTCTGAAACTATAAATTTAAATAGAATAAAATATGCTTTTAATAACAGTAAATATTATTCAAAATAAGTTTAATTTGTCAATTAAATTAAAGCAGAACATCATAAAAGCGTGGACTCCGCACGTCATATTGTCTCCTAAGTTTCGAGCTAAATTTTAGCACTTTGGGGGCTTCATTAAAATTTTAATGGTGGTTTTCAGAAATATAAACCAAAATGTTTAAGTAATTTTCATTATGAAATATGCAATAACTTTGTTAAAAATAAAATTTTGATTTATTAAAATTCACTTAGTCTACAACCTCATAAATGATCCATATGATAATATAAAAAAAAAAGATGTTTTGCCTTCAATTTTTTTCAGATTTTTGTTTTTATGTCTCAAATTTTTTGAGATTCAATGTATTTTAAGACTCATAAATTTTGATGTCCAAAAATATGGATAATAAATATGTCACCATAAAAATTATTTAATCAAATATGAATTTTGACATAAATTTTAAATCTCAAAAACACCTCAAATATTTGTATCATCATTTAAGAATTAATTCTAGGATTATTTGAACTTCACTTTCAATAAAATTATAACTATGATAGTCAAATTTAACAAGATGAATCTTAATGATACCTTGATTATTTTTTAGTTCACTGAGGCACTTGATTATCTTAAATATGTCAAAAGATAAACTGAATATTTTTTTACGTCATCCAATAGAGTGTCTAAATTTTAATAAAAAAAAGACTAAAATATCACTTCAAAAGTTTATAAATGAACCTTACTCCTTTATAATTGATAAGAATGTTGGTGAAGAGAATTTTAACTTTTAAAAAGTTTTAATCTTTTACCATTGTTAGCAACCTCAATCAATACATATTATTTACTAACAATAACTTTCATTATCATTTGTTCTCTAACATCAGCACCCACTATTATTATTTACTAACAATAACTTTCAAAGTGTTCAATGCAGATGTTCAGCTCACCAAAATTAAAATAATTTAATCCTTCCTTCAACTTTATTATTTCTTTAAATGAAAATTGGTGAAAAGAACTTTTTTACGAAGGAATTTTGAACCTATTTAAATTATTTAAATTCATTAGAGCAAATATTAAATAGCTAGATTAATCCCTAAAATTTTTAAAATATCTCAATGTAAAGCTTTCTTTCACCAATTTTAATTCTAAAATAAGAAAATTGATGATGTGACAAATTGATTCAAATTTGATAAGTTAAAAAATTAACCTGAAATATCGAATAATTTGAAAAAAAAAATCTAAAACTAAAATGATGAATACACATAATAGGTTTATCAACCAATTTAATCATATATATATATATATATATATATATATATATATATATTGATAATTACTCTCATGACTTGTTCCTAATATATAATTCATTTTGATTCTCTGAACTCTCTCTTTTGATTATGGCTTTGCCTTAGTGTGAAACCCAACACAGAATCTTCTAGCAAGTTCTTAAGAGAACATGAACCACTAATGATGAATAGTAAACCAAGAAGACTCAGTACTAAAAATCATCTTTATATTGGATGGTTTGGTGTTTTGATGATCAAGTAAAGAAATTCTCTCATAAAATTGCACTTCAAAGAGACAAGAAGGAGGCTTGACTCATAGGGAAGAGGGAGAGGTGGTGATACTTTTGAGGAACATTATGAAACTGTGCAAATGGTTGAGCCAACTTGACAACATTACGAAGAACTTCAAGACATTATCACAATCTTTGGGTTGGTCAAATTATTCGAAGAAGATCGTTTGACTACAGCAAGAACATGCAAAATTGAGCGTTAGTCGGGCGCTACGACAACTTGACTCTCCCCCGCTTGCTGCTTGCTGGTTTTTCCATCATTCAATCCACAACAAATAGAATGAAAATGCTTGCTTAGTTCAAGTTTTCGACCGATTCACCAAGGAATTTTAATTGCTTTTGGCGGAGGGGATTCATAAGGCTTGGCTACGGCTTCTGATCCATCCATAATTTTTCTACTCCTTTCCAATAATGAAAAAGAATTGGATCTTCTGAAATGAAGCCTAAGATAAATTGGGTGGATCTTGATTGAAAGTAAAGTCAAAGTTTTTTTTTAAGGTTTCAATTTATCCTTTTTTTAAGAAAAAAAGGGGCATCTCATAAACTAATAAAAAATTATGTTGCCAACTTTTTAAAGGAAATATTGGTCATTAGGGGTGTAACTGAGTCAAGCTGGCTCGTGAACTGACAAACTCGACTCGTTATCAAACTCACGAGTCTGGCTTATCGAGCTTCGAGCTCGAGCTCGAGCAACAATTTGAGCTCAGATAATATCTGAAGGTTCGAAGTTTTCTCTGGCTCGACTCGAAAGCTTAACAGTCTACTCGTTGTGGGATTATACGATTCAGCTATTCACCTATTCTTATTCCTATCTCCTGAGTTTCCCGACTCTCAACTTTTCGACTTCCTGTTCGGTGTTAAGCCATAAAATGGGAAGTGATAGTGCAGAGGCTTTCCCTCTCCGTTGTTCTTGCACTGCAACCGTCCTCCAAAAATTGCTAAAAGCAATTCACGATAGCCAACTCCTCCTTTCTTCTTTGTACTCCACTTCGATTGTAGACAGTCACTTCTAGGAGCGGCCACTTCTCGCAAAATAAATGATCACCACCGCCGCACCGCTCATAGAGGAAATCTTGCTCGAGAGTCTAGATAGACAAACTTTGGTGGTTCGGTTTGGTATCTTTGGCTTATTCTTTATTTCTTCCTTCCATAAATGATTGGTAATTTTATGTTTCTTCTTTATGATAAATCAGATTGGTATGATTGTATGAATATGGTTTGGAGTTTAGGGTGTTTGTTGGTATGAAGTTCGTTTTTAGGAGCAACAATATTTGGTTCGGTAACTTCAATTAAACCCTAAATCGAATCGGTTTGGTAACTTTGGCTCTGATTGAAGTTCTCTTTTATGTGTTAAGTTGATTTCTTCATAGTTTTTTCATAAAAAAATAATGAATAGTTGTATCTGAATACTGATTAAAGGGTTTTTTACCAGTGAAATTGAGGGTAAGTGATTTTATGCATTTCATATTAGATCTGCATTGGTTGATTTTATTATTGAAGTAATGTGCTTATATTTTAATTATGGTGGTCTACTGGATGATGGAGGCTTATATGGGATACTTCTAGATTGTTGATCTTATGGCTTCAATTGTAATAGCTATGGGCATTGACACTTAACATTGTTGAATTACGTCACTTAACACATCTTCTTGAATATGTTTTTTTACTGCTATTAATTATGTTAATGTTATATTAAGCATTGGCCCATTGCTGATTGTTGTGTGATGTATGAAGATGTTAAGGGATTGTGTGATGTATGAAGATGTGAAGGGATTGCATTATGTTTAGGATTATTATGTTCGCATTGACCCCTTTGATAGAGCTTATCCCTTAAGCTGATTTCAAAGCAATGCTAGCATATTAAGCTTATTTAATTTGTCCTTCAGGATTTCAAATTAGCCAAAACAAGACAACAAATTTTTAATTTTTTTCACTCTCTTCTTGAAAGTAGACTTCAAACTTTTTTGATTCTCCTATTTAACATATGGATTGTTGTGTGATGGTATGAAGATGTTAAGGGATTATGTGATGTATGAAGATGTGAAGGGATTGCATTATGTTTAGGGTTATTATGTCTGCATTGACCCCTTTGATAGAGCTTAGCCCTTAAGCTGATTTCAAAGCAAAGCTAGCATATTAAGCTTATTTAATTTGTCCTTCAGGATTTCAAGTTAGCCAAAGCAAGACCACAAAGTTTTAATTTTTTTTCACTCTCTTCTTGAAAGTAGACTTCAAACTTTTTTGATTCTTCTATTTAACATATGGCCTATTCAATCGACTCAAGAAAATGTGCCAATGTTGTAGCCAAAGTGCCAAATTAAAACTTTGAGTGATGCTTCCTTTATTTATGATTAGTTTTTCATGAACAATTTCTCATGCACAAAATTTTTTTAACTTAAGGCCGTACTTGTCTTAAACAAATTATTCTTTCTTTTCCCATGGAATTTGATGTATCATGTACGGTGATAATATGTATGTGCATTTAGAATGTTTTGAAAGTCCTTGAAACAAAGTGGAATAATAAGTATTTATGTAAAGACTATTACTCTTTTGATGTAAAAACTTGAGTTCAAAGAGTTGACAACCGATTGAAAAGCTCAGGCTGAGTTGTAGAGTTATAATTTAGCAATCAATTCCATGTATTTTATCTTATTCTGATTACTGTTCTTTCATCCAAAAGCATCATTGGATTGGGTAAATATGAAGGTAAATATCATATGAACGTATATTGTGTACCTCACAAAGAATAGGGTGTGAATATTTCTTTTTTCATATGGAATTATATCATGCTCTTTGATGAATCTATGATCATAGAGATTTTATCTCTTTATCCCTTTTCGATGAAATATGATTTAGACTCCTGCTGTGTTTCTAATTTTTCATGCACAAAATTCTCGTAGTTTCTTGGTGAAGGTATGAGTATTCAAATATGATTATATTTGGTATTTTTTATAGTTATATTTCATTCATATTGGCTTTCATTGATTCAAGAGAGCATAATTTTCAATCTTTTATTGAAGGGTTTGTGAGTTGTTAAAGGTTTTTATGTGATTACTATAATTTTTATGAGATTATATTTTCCCTATCTTGGTTCTCTAAGTATTTATTGTTAGGAGAGATGCTAATTTTTTTTAACTTTTATGAAATATTTAGGTATTAATGGAAATAGTTATTGAAGTTAATATTAATGACTTAAATGATGTTGGGAATACAAAATTTGAGAAGCATGCTCAATTTCATTTGGACGATCAATAAAATTTTATTAGTATTACTGACTTTGAGATTATAGATGAGCATTATGATGATGATAATAATAATAAGAATTATGGTGATGGAGAGAATGTTGATAATGACAATGAAGAGATTGATGTAGAAAATAAAAATGAAAATGTAATAGGAAGAAAGAAAGGAAAGAAGATATCAAAGATTTGGGAAGAGTTCAAAGAAATAATTCTTTGAAATGGTCAAAGGTAAGGAGAATGTATGCATTGCAAAAAGAATATTGTTCTAGAAAAATACAGGTGCTACCACCTAATTTAAAAGACATCTAAAGCATTGTGTTGTTATAATTCATACTTTAAAGAAACAAAATTTGTTATCTTTTTAGCCAATTGATAATGAAAGTGGAAGGCTCCAAACAGTTAAATATAGTGGTGCTTTAACTATGTTAAGATATGATCATGAGAAAGTTAGAGGGATGATTGCATATTATATTTTGATCAATGAGAAGCCTTTTCCAATTATTGAAGAATTTGGGTTTAATCTTATTTTAAAGTCGATGTCTCCTTATTTCATGAGGTATTATAGAGCTACTTCACGAAATGATATTATGTTGGCATATGAAAAATAGAAAAAAAATGCATAGAAACTCATTGAAAAATATAAATAGAATCAGCTTTACCACAGAAATATGAAAGTAAAAAAATTAGATGATATCTTATATGGTTGTGACAGCACATTATGTTAATACTTGTTGGAGGTTACAAAAATATGTTTTAAGTTTTTTGCATTTTGCTCTTCCACACATTATAACCTAAAATTGTGATAAAGTTTTACCATATTAGTTGATAATGTGGCTAATAATGACAGGGTCATTAAGTTACTAAAGGACAATTTTAGAATAAAAAATAAATTATTTTTTGGTGGGCGACTGTTTCATGTACGTTGTTGTGCTCATATTATGAATTTCATGTTGAAAGATGAGATAAAAAATATTTAATATATTGTTGATAAAATCAGAGATTCAGTTAGTTTTATTAATGGATAAGAAGAAAGATTACTAAAATTTGTTGATATTATGCAACAATTGCAATTACCTTCTAGAAAACGTGTGATAGATTGTCCTACTCGTTGGAACTCTACCTACTCTATGTTGACAATTGCATTGAAATTAAAAGAAGCTTTTTTTTCTTACGGTGAAAGAGAAATTGCCTATATTAATTGTCCTGCAAATGAAGAATGAGATAAAATTAAAAAAGTTTGTGATGTATTGGGCTTTTTTAATGAAGCTACTAATATCATTTCTGGCACTGAGTACCCCTACAGCTAATTTATTCCTCTCTAAAATCAAC